>CM077165.1:168098672-168801843 GCA_039583875.1 Platanthera guangdongensis | reverse complement strand
CCTGTGTTGCGTGCTTGCATGTTTGAAGCAGTTTTTTTCTGCTAATCAATTACACTAGGAAGATAGTAATGTTTTTATTTGACAATGTATCACTACTTCTTTAAGAAAGTTGGATATTTATTTTCTTGTTGTGCCTTTGTGTTGCTAATATAGGCACACATATAGATAGTCATATCTGTTTTTCCCATGATTTCAGGCTGATTGCAAATTCTTAGTATTTGCACACCATCTATCAATGATTGAAGCGATACATCAATTTTTTTTAGTAAGCTTTCTCTACTTTGTCACCTAGTATAAAGAGTTTTATATTTCCATTACATCGGTCAGCTTTGGGCAGAAGAGAAAGGTTGCTTGCATTAGGATTGATGGTAGTACTCCGGCAACATCAAGACAATCATTAGTTAATCAGTTTCAGGAGAAGTCTGATATCAAGGCAGCAGTGGTAGGAATAACCTTTAAATATCCTATTTTTCATGCTACAGTATAGTTTTCCAATTTACATTTTTTGTTTGTATAAGTTGGATATATAATGCAACTTTCCTTTCTTCCCTATAGCTTTTTTTTTACTTAGATTCGTTTTTCAGCTTTCTATTCGAGCTGGTGGTATTGGGCTAACTTTGACAGCAGCAAGCACTGTCATATTTGCTGAGCTGTCTTGGACCCCAGGTGATCTGATTCAAGCAGAGGATCGCGTTCATCGAATTGGTCAGGTAGAATGCATGACAACTTTTTATTGTTAGCTTCCTTAGCTTTCAGTTTTACCAATATTTGCTTGGAAACATGTTGCCCACTTTTTCTTTCCTAACTTATGAATATCTTTTACCCCAAGCTATTGATGTAAATGAGATATTAATTTCACTATATGTTTATTGTTTCGTATTTCTGCCGAAAATCTAGTGTACTTCTGGTAAAGTGACCTATCTAGGATCATGGTTGTATTAGATTAATTGAGGCTTGATTGTTCATTATTGGTAGGTTATAGAGAAAACCTTCATGCACTTACCTATTTCCATGCGTTATTTGTAAATTGAGTTCTGTATTTTCTTCTGATTCATCCTTGATTTATATCTGTCATGGTTTATTTGGTTGATTGGTTTTTGTTGGAGAAAATGGAAAAGACTAATTGATGTAAATTGAGTTCTGTATTTTCTTCTGATTCATCCTTGATTTATATCTGTCATGGTCTATTTGGTTGATTTGTTTTTGTTGGAGAAAATGGAAAAAGACTAATTGATTAACTATGAGCCAATATCCCCGATATATATATGGAGACGAATAATACAATATACGAAATTAAGAAATAGCTAAACCGGAAATAACACATTATAATACTCTCCCTCAAGTTGGACATGAGATTTTAATCATGCCCAACTTGTCAACAATCCTTCCAAAGATACTTCCACTCAGACCTTTTGTGAGCATGTCGCCAAGTTGTTTATCTTGAGGGGACAAAGTGGGCACACACAATTCTCTTTTCAATGTTCTCGTTGATGAAATGTCGATCCACCTCAATATGTCTAGTACGGTCGTGCTGGACAGGGTTGCGGGCGATGATGATAGCAGCTTTGTTATCACAATACAATTGAATAGGTTCGTTGTCTGGAAATCTAGGTCACTCATCAAGTAACGTAACTGTTGAGAGTGCCCAAAGCTTGTATGTATTAATCAAGTATGTAAATACAAGGAGAGAATACAAATATATAGGAGAGAGGAGAGAAGAATAAATCTTATACATGATGTGGGACTAAAGAAGGAGGAGAAAGAAAATAAACAAAGTGGGCCATTAAATGGGCCTTTTACATGGGCTTTTCCAATACTCCCCCGCAAGCTAGAGCGTACAAGTCGTATGCGCCAAGCTTGGATAGGCACTGATAGAAGAGGGTACTAGGTAGAGCTTTGGTGAGGATGTCAGCAACCTGTTCAGTACCCGGAACATGCTTGAGCTCGATCTTCTTCATGTGGACTTTCTCTCGGATGAAATGACAATCTACCTCAATATGCTTCGTTCTTTCATGAAAGACGGGGTTCTTAGCAATATGTATGGCAGCTTGACTGTCACATAGGAGGAGAGCTGGTGAAGGTAGTTTAACTCCAAGGTCGGTAAGGAGACTCTCAATCCATGTGAGTTCAGAGACCACAGCAGCCATTGCCCGATATTCTGCTTCTGCTGAGGATCGAGCAACCACTGCTTGTTTCTTGCTTCGCCAAGTAATCAGATGTCCTCCAAAATAGGTGCAAAACCCGCTAGTAGATCGTCGATCGTCGAGGGAGCCAGCGTAGTCGGCATCAGAGTATGCCACTAGTGTAGGAATGGAAGATGAGGTTTTGTATACAAGTCCTTGGCCAGGAGCTGTCTTAAGATATCTGAGAATGCGTTCCACAGCCTGGAGATGAGAGCTTCGAGGAGAGTGCATATAGCGACTCACGAGTCCCACAGCGAAAGATATATCAGGTCTTGTAACTGTTAGGTAGATAAGTTTCCCAACTAGACGACGGTAATATTCTGGATTTTGTAGAAGAGAATCAGAATCTGAGCCCTGAGCACATAGTTTGTGATTTGCATCCATGGGAGTGTTAATAGGTTTGCAGCCAGAGTAGCCCGCATCATGAAGAAGATCCAGACAGTATTTTCGCTGAGAGATAACCAGACCATCTGACCGTCTGGCCACTTCCAGACCGAGGAAGTACCGAAGATGTCCCAGATCTTTAGTTTGGAAGACGGAGCTCAGATGTAGCTTAACGGCCTGTATGCTGTCCAAGTCATTTCCAGTAATAATGATGTCGTCGACATATACCAATAGGAGAACCGTACCCGTGGCCCGGTGACGAGTAAACAATGAGAAGTCAGTCGAGCTTCGAGTGAAGCCAATTGCGCGGAGAGTTTTGCTGAACTTGTCGAACCATGCCCGAGGGGATTGTTTGAGACCATATAGTGATTTGAGAAGGTGACAAACCCGTGACTCCCCCGTGGTCTCAAACCCGGGAGGTTGTTGCATGTAAACAGTTTCCTGAAGGTCGCCATTCAGGAAAGCGTTCTTGACGTCGAGTTGAAATAAGGGCCATTGACGATGGACAGCAACAGAAATGAGAATGCGGACCGTGTTGATCTTAGCGACCGGAGAGAAAGTCTCGTCATAGTCGAGCCCCTGCTGCTGGGTGAAGCCACAAGCAACCAAACGAGCTTTGAGTCTATCAATGGTCCCATCAGGGGCATGTTTGATGACGAAGACCCATTTGCACCCAACAGGTTTCTGGCCGGGAGGAAGGGGCACCAAGGTCCAAGTCTGGTTCACCCACAGAGCAGCCATCTCTTCTTCCATGGCAGCACGCCACCCAGGATGTTGAAGAGCGTCCTGTACAGAAGTAGGAATAGAGACCGAGGATAGTGAAGTAGCCAAGGTCTGAAGAGGAGGAGAGAGGCGATGGAGAGAAACATAGTTCGCCATCGGATGAGCTGTAGAGGCCGGTACCGGAGCAGCAGAACACGGAGAAGCCGAGGTCGAAGCCGACTGCATAGGAGCAACGGGAGGAAGAGGGCGACGAGTATAGACCCGAATTACGGGCGGTCGAGGAGGGTCAAGGGTGGGAGGAGGCGGAGGAATGGTGGTAGGGGAGTGGACGGGGATCACCGGCCGTGGGATGGAGGGTGGTGGAGAAGGTGGTGGTAGAAGAGGTGGCAAAGGAGGAGGGAAGAAGGGTTGATCCTCCCGGAAAGTAACATCAGTAGATACAGAGACCTTCCGGGTGACCGGGGAGTAGCAAACATAACCCTTTTGGGTGCGGGAGTAGCCGACGAAAATGTGTTTGGCCGCACGGGGATCCAGTTTGTCAAGAGTGGGGCCCAGGTGATGGACAAAGCAGGTACATCCAAAAACCCGGGGGGTGAGGGGGAAGGCGGGTGCGGAGGGAAAAAGAAGGCTGAAGGGGGTAGCGTTCTGGAGAACCGGAGAGGGGAGACGGTTGATAAGAAAGCATGCAGTGGACACCGCAAAGTGCCAGAATACTTTGGGAACGTGCATGTGAAGCATGAGGGAGCGAGCAACATCAAGCAAGTGGCGGTTCTTTCGTTCGGCGACCCCGTTTTGTTGAGGGGTGTAGGGACAAGAGGTCTGGTGAACAATACCGAAGTTTGCGCAGAGAGTGGCAAACTCGTGGCTAGTGTATTCCCGGGCATTATCAGAGCGGAAAGTTTTAATGGTGGTAGAGAATTGCGTACGAGTCTCTAACACAAAAGCCTGAAAGACACGAGGAAGCTCAGAGCGATCATGTAGGAGATACAACCAGGTAGTGCGAGAGTAATCATCAATAAAGGTTATAAAATAACGATAACCAGAGATGCTAGAAACTTTATACGGTCCCCAAATATCAGAATGTATTAAATCAAACGGAGCAGAGCTCCGAGTACAATGTGCGGGATAAGAAGAGCGAGGCTGTTTGCCAAGAATACAAGAATCACATTTAAAAACAGGAAGAGAAATGTCTGGAAACGCCTTCTGGAGGATAGGTAGAGGGGCATGCCCAAGACGACAATGCCAATCAGTAGAGGAAACAGAGGAAAGGGATGTGGGAGAGACATCGAGGAGGTAGAGCCCGTTCTGCAGTCGACCCCTACCAATGGTAATCCGCGTCTGCCGATCCTGTATCAAAAAACCAGAAGAGGTGAAGGTGATATAGCAATTCATATCAGTAGTAATACGACCAACAGAGAGTAAATTAAATGCTGAGGCCGGCACATAAAGAACGGAACGAAGAGAGAGAGAGGGAGGGAGGAAGAGATCAGCACATCCGGAGACCGGAACAAGCGCACCATTGGCCACAGTAATAGACGGGGGATGAGCAGCAGCAGAGAACTGGGGCGGCTGCATGGAAGTGATGTGGTGGATGGCTCCCGAGTCCAGGATCCAGCGAGATCCGGAGGAAAGACAGGCAGTACCTGTAGTGGAGGTGGAGACAATACCTGCATTGGAGGGTTGAGGCAATGGAAGCAGATGGAGGGTTGAGGAGCCCCTGGAGGTGTTGCAGCTGAAGGCGAAGAGCCTCAAGATCCGTACCAGTCGGAGGAGAGCTATCGGTAACAGCGGCAGTAGGCGGGCGAGGAGGGTAGTCATGTTTCTTGATACAGACTGCTTCAGTATGGCCATCCCGGCCGCAGTAGGTGCACTTGGGCCATCCGCGGCCACCACGGCCCCGCCCACGGGAGCCCGTACGTCCACCCCGAGTAAAAGAGGGTGGGGGAAGTAAAGGAGGAAGGGCCTGCTGAAGAAGGGTCGGCGAGGGTGGTGCAGGAGCCTCCGGTGGAGGTGGTACGCGAAGTAACATCGAGCAGACATCGGAGAAGGAAGGGGTAGTGGGTGAAGCCAGAACCTGGGCCCGGATACTGTGAAGGTGTGGCGGGACGCGAGCCATAATCATAGCAATACAAACAGCCTCCTTCTGGGCGCGTTGAGCAGCGAGATCAGTAGTCGCGGGCTGGTGCTGAATCCAGGCCTCCGTGAGAGTTTTAGCACGGGCCACGAAGGAGGTCATGTCCAGAGCTTTGCCAACATCCAAAGCTTGAAGATCAGTGATGATGTCAAAAAGGTGCTGAAGGCTGTCCTTCCCCGAGTACAACGAATGAAGTTCATCCCACATGGCTTTGGCGGTCTCATGATACATGATCATCTGGTACGGCTCACCCTCCACCGAGTTCAGGATCCAGGTCTGGACGCGACCGTCATTTCGGAGCCAATCATCAGTAGGAGGAGTCGGTGAGCCCTGGGTAAGGTGACGTGTAAGACCCTTGGCCTGTAAGACCCGGCGGACGGAGTGGACCTAGGGGATGAAGTTGGACTTGCCAGAGAGGGAAATAGTAGTAATCCGAAGCTCATCGCGGAGTTCGAGAGGAGCCACGTGGTCGGCCGGGGGTTGAGCGGTAGTGGAGTCGCTGGAGGACATGGCGACTGAGGATGAGCAGACAGCAGGGAACGGAGAGAACAAACCGCGCGGCAAGCAGCGGGTGAAAGGAGGTCGCGGCGAACTGGGTGAGGTCGCGGCGAACGGGAGCAGTCCGCGAAAGGAGGTCGCGGCGAACTGGATGAGGTCGCGGCGAACTGGAGCAGTCCGCGACAGAGGTCGCAACGGTTTGGAGCAGAGCTGGAAGAGGTCGCGGCGAACTGGGGGCAGTCCGCGGCAGAGGTCGCAGCAGTTTGGAGCAGATCGCAGCGGACTGGGGCAGGCCGCTGAAAACCCGTGGCGGACTGAAGAAGAGACCGCGAGGAAGAAGAAGCCACGCAGCAAGAGAGAAGAGGAGCGCACAACGGACACGAGGAGAGCCCGCAGCGGACAGGAGCAGTCCGCAAGAGACTGCGGATAGGGAGTCCGCGAGCAAAGAGGCTCGAGCGGACAGAAGCAGAGAGGGCTAGAGAGGAGCAGACCGCGAGCAAAGAGGCTCGAGCGGACACAAACAGAGCGTGCAGCGGACAGGAAGAATCGTCCGGAGCGGATAGAAGAGGTGGGCCCCACGAGTCAGAGCAGAAGATGGCTATAAGAAGCCAGAGGAGGGTGGAACCACGGAGAGAGAGAGGAGAGGCGGATGCAGAGGGGCAGTCCGCAGGAGACCGGAGCGGACAGGAAGGCAGCCCGCAGGAGAGCCGAGCGGACAGATGCAGAGGGGCAGTCCGCAGGGAAGGCGGACAAGAAAGGCAGTCCGCAGGGAAGCGGATGCAGAGGGGCAGTCCGCAGGAGACCGGAGCGGACAGAAAAGGCAGGTCGCAGCTAGACGGAACCTGGCTCTGATACCATGTTGAGAGTGCCCAAAGCTTGTATGTATTAATCAAGTATGTAAATACAATGAGAGAATACAAATATATAGGAGAGAGGAGAGAAGAATAAATCCTATACATGATGTGGGACTAAAGAAGGAGGAGAAAGAAAATAAACAAAGTGGGCCATTAAATGGGCCTTTTACATGGGCTTTTCCAATAGTAACCATAGGCCTTCACAAACTCCATGAGCCATAATTCGAAACTCTGCTTCAGCGCTAGATCTTGCCACTACTTGTTTTTTACTCCTCCAAGTAATGCGGTTTCCACCAACAAGAGAACAATATCCTGAGGTAGAACACTGATCTTCAATCGACCCGGCCTAATCAGCATCACTGTACACTTCAATTTGTAGGCACGAATTTGGGGCAAACAAGATCCCACTCCCCGGTGAAGACTTAAGATACCTAAGAACTATGTGGACGACATACACATGACGAGTGTTAGGTGCATGCATAAACTGGCTGATAACACCCGTAGCATAAGAGATATCAGGACATGTATGAGCTAGCTAGATCAGCCTCTAAAATTCAAATGTCTTCAATCCCCTCTCCATCATCACGCCAATTTGTGGTTTGCTTCAATTGAGGTATCAACCGGTCTACATCCACTGATCTTTGTCTTCTCAAGAAGGTCCAAAGTACACTTCCTCTGAGAGATGAAAATCCCATTTGTGGAGCTTGTAACTTCAATACCTAAGAAATATTTGAGTTTTCTCAGGTCCTTGACCTTAAACTCACTAGCCATTTTTTGTTTTAAAATCTTGAGTTCGTCCACATCATCACCTATTATAACAGTGCCTTTAACATAGACAATGTGAACAGTGAATTTACCGATCCTATGTTTGATGAACAATGTATGATCGACATTGCTCCGGTGATTCCCAAATTACATCACGGCTTTGTGAAATATTTCAAACCAAGTTATTGGAGACTTTTTCAACCTATATAGGGCTTTCTTTAATCCATAAACTTTTCCCTCGGAGCCTTTAGGAGTAAGACCTGGTGGATGAGACATGCAAACTTTCTTATGCAGATTTTCATGGAGGAAAGTGTTCTTCACGTCAAGTTGCCAAAGGTTTCATCCCTTGCAAGTAGCACAGGATAATAGAATTCTAATAGTATTAATCTTTGCTACATGGGAAAATATCTCATGATAGTTGATTCCAAGGGTTTGAGTATGCCCTCTTGTCACTAGTCTTGTCTTACATCTTTTAACAACACCTTGAGAGTTCTGTTTGATGGAGAACACACATTTGCACCCAACAGTTTTTTTCTCATGAGGGAAGGTGCACCAAATCCCATGTGTTGTTCTTCTTAAGAGCTATTATTTCCTCAAACATCGCATCTCTCCACATGAGGATCTCAAGAGCATTCTATCAAGATGCTGGTATGGACAGGGAAGCAAGGGAAGTCACAAAGGTCATATGAGAAGTAGAAAAAGAGTTGTAAGATACATAATGTGAAAGAGGATCTTGAGTACAAGATCGGATACCTTTATTGAGAGCAATGGGATGATAAGAAGGCCCCGAGTCAGGAGACCAGATACCTTTCTTGAGAGCAATGGGATGATCGGAAGGCCCTGAGTCAAGATCCAATGATTGTTCGGGTTACACAGTCGGGTATCTAGTCTGTTGGTCCTTTATTTGTGCCGAGTATACACCCGCAAGCTAGTAACAGCAGAAGGAATGGGTAGATGGACTCACTTCTAATGGTATAGATATCCCTGAAGTGAGGGATAAGGTGGAGGAACTGACAGAGGTACATCGGGAGAGGAAAAAGAAGGATAGTCACCCGGGGCAGGATAGTATGCCTCAGGTTCACGGAACATGACATCCATAGTTACAAAGACTTTCTTTGTATGTGGGTGAAAGCATTTGTATTCCTTCTGTGTTGGAGAATAACCAATAAAAATACATTTTAGTGTGCAAGGATCAAGTTTAGTCGGACGGGGTCGTGGATGTGAACAAAAATGACACATCCAAACACCTTAGGGGAAGTTGGACGAGGGTTGTGGATGTGAAGGAAGTAAATACATCCAAAAACCTTAGGGGAATGCTAAGAGGAAGGGACATGCAGAGTGCCAAGTGGAGTGACATTCTCAAGGATATGCGATGACATATGATTAATTAGGTATGTCGCAGTGAGGATAACATCCCCCAGTAATATTTATGAGGATGCATGGTGGACAAAAGACACCGAGCAACTTTCAACAGATGGAGTATTTTACGCTCGACAACACCATTATGAGTCAGGGAATAAGTATATGTAGTTTAGTGAATAATGTCATGATCAACCAGATATTGCGGAAACTGCGAATCCAGGTATTGATGGTCATTGTCAATGTGAAAAATCTGAATTTTGGTATAAAGTTGAGTGGAGATATGTTATGAAAGTTTTTGAAGCTAGTAATGGCATCACTCTTTTGTCGCAACAAATAGAGCCGAGTTTTGCGGGAAAAACATTCAATAAATATTGCAAACCAAACACAACCAGAAATATAAGATTTAGACCAAGGTCCTTCAAGCATTAGAATGAATAATTGTAAAAGGAATAGAACTAGGTAATGAAACACGATTAAATGTAGTACGACGATGTTTGTTATGAGTACGGACATCACACACAACGGAATAAAAAACAACAGTAGGCCTAGCAGGAAACAACAATTTCATAACAAGAGTAGAAGGGTGTCCTAAGCGACAATGCAAGGAAGACAAAGGAGAAGAGCTGCGTTGAAAGGCCTGTTGAGGGGCCACCTGGCTGGAGTCATGCACTAGAGACCATTGATCATGCTATCAGAGCTAATCACTTTCCCATCTCCAGGTCCCGAAAAGCACAAGAGGATGGAAGACAAGTTACGTAACATCTCATGGAAATAGTTAAATTGCTTATAGAAAGTAAATTGCGGGTGAAGTTTGGAACATTGAGAACCCGTGATAAGGTGAAAGAGGAGTATGAAATGGATCCCTTTCCAGCAATAGAGGAAAAAGATCCATCACCAAAGCTCACCTTATCACGACCAGAGAGCGAAGTATATGATATAAAACTTGAAGCAAAGCCATTCATATGATCTTTGGCACCAAAGTCAATGATCCATTGAGTGGAAAGATGGGTGATAGCAAAATGAGCACATAGAGTCCCAATGTGGGCATAGGATGATAATGTAGCAAACTCCATAGAAAGACCCAGGCATCATACGACGAAGAGCAAGTACTTCGTCAGTAGAGAAGGAACCGGTAAGGGTTGAGGCATCAATGCCAGAAAGAATATGAGAGATGTTTGTAGTAGCATTTGTGAAATGAGCAGAACAAGGAAAAGCATGAGGACTAGGAGTCTCCCAAAAAATGGCCACCATGAGGTGGAGCACCCTCTCTTGGAGTAGGAAAATCATGGAGTCTGAAGCAAGTGTCCATGGTGTGACGGCTCTTTCCACAATAATCACAGATGAGATGGTCTTTATTGGAACCCTTCATCTTAGAGTCATGGGGTGGACAAGCACCCGGAGTATATGATGTAGCAACAACAAGGGAAGAACTCTCAGGAGCTGGATCGTGAAGCAAGGTCTGTCTACGATCGAACTCCTGCTGCACAATACTATAAACCTCACTTAGAGACGGTAACAACTAATGCCCAAAAATTTGAACGCTTATCTGATCGAAGTCCTGATGAAGGCTATGAAGAAACTCGAAGATTCAATTGTGATCCTCCCTAGCATGAACCATCGCCTCATCAGCTGGGCTAACAAATGTGAGAGAATCAAAATTATTGTATTCCTGATACAACTGAGTAAACTCCAAATAGTATACGAATGGAGGGTGACGCCCTATTGGAGTAAGGTTATCTTCTTTCTCAATTGGAAGATTTGAGCAGCATTACCCTTTAGAGAGTAAGTAGCCTACGCTCGCCGCCAAATGTTAGCACCAGTATCAAGAAATAAGTAGTTGCGAGCGGTGGACTTGCGTAGAATTCGTCAGCCAAGACATGACTAAGGAGTTCTCTAAATCCCACTAAAGCCAATCTGGTGAGGCCTTCTCCGGTTCCTCAGTTTAACCATTGACATAACCAAAGATATGATGGCTCTTGAGTGCCATGGTGATAGAACGAGACCAGGAAAGGTAATTAGAATCATCCAGACAAATGCTATTAATCTGCGGAATATTGTGATCATGGCTCCCACAAAGAGGACTCACAAGAGTAAGAACCGCCGAGGAGGGAGCAAGAGAATCACTGCCGCTTGGCATAGTGACTCAAGAATATAAATTTGGAGGCCACCCATGACTTAGGGCATCGAAGAATGGTTGATTACATCGAGCAAATACCAAAGTAGAAGAGGAGAGAAAGAGAAATCCACTCCATCCAATGTCTGGAAATTCAAGCGGCATCGGAAGGAAGCAGGGGCTTCACTGCATGGTCGGCGCTGGAAGAACAACGGCTACAAACGGTGTAGTTGAAGGCGGAGAAGCTGCGGTTGGAAACGCTTACGAACGGTGGTAGGCGGACTGGAGAGGTGCGGGCAAGGAAGTTGCGGCTGGGAGGTGTGGGTGGTTGGCGATCGAAGGAACGGACTGAGAGAAGACAAGGTTCTGGGCGAATGAGACGCAGGCAAACGAAACTGCACGACACGACGAAGACAAAATGCGGGCGACGAAGACGAAACGAAGACGAAATTCGGGCAACAAGGACGCGACTGCCGGCAAACGAGAGTGCCGGTAGGGCACGAGGAGCCGTGGCTGTGATACCATGTTGGAGAAAATGGAAAAAATGCTTAATTGATTAACTATGAGCCAATATCCTCTCTATATATGGAGCCAGATAATACAATGTGCGAAATTAAGAAATAGCTAAAGGGGAAATAACACATTGTAACCATTTTTTTATTGGTGGAACCTATTTTGATCGACTCTATTGGAGTGTTTTAGAGGGTTCAAAGTTTGAATCATGAATAAACATAAATTCCTGTTTTGCCTAGTCTCCTGTTTATACTTATTCATATCCGTTGGGCTGATCGAACTGACAACATTCAGCCGCTGCAAGGCAATGTTGGATGCCAGATTGTGCCAAATCAATAACGTAGTTATTGAATCCATGGCCTTCTTCATATCTAGCCTAAAACTCTCATTCATTTAATATTAAAAAACACCAACATTGGAGGCCAAGGGTTTAACTATGAAATGGAAAAGTAACATATTGTATAGAAACCTCTAAAAAAGTTATTCTTGTGCAACTAGCAAAAATGGAAAAGAAAATATGTATAAATACGTTATTATCTTCTTTAGTATCTCCACCTCTAGCTGTTTTGGCTCAATTGGTGGGCCATAACTTCTCCTACATCTTCAGCTAATAATTTCATATTACCAGTATGCGTCTAGATGTTTGTCACGCATGAGTTCTGTACAAGCGTTCTTATTATTAAGCTTCTGACACATCATGTTTCCCCATTGTTTTGTTTCACTTATGTTTATTATTTGTTAACCGTCATCACTGAAGCTCGAATTATAAAGTTGTGACATGAGGATTGAATACCAAGTTTCGGTCAAAGAATCATGAGGAATGGACTGGTCTCCAGTAGAATTAAGATTACTGCTGTCTAATAAACATAAAACAGAAAATCATCACTTTTATTATCCTCTAATTTTACTAGAGCGACTGCAAACCAAAAGATTCTTGGGCCAACTATTCCTGCTAGAACCAATTTTCATTATCAATAGTTCACTTCTTTTATCACCTGATATGGCAATTTCGCCTTTTATAGTACAAACAGTGATAAAGTGTTTCACTTGGAACTTTTCAATTAGGGTCTTCAAAGTGTTGGGGAGTGGGTGCATCAGTAATTAATGCCTGATGATCTAGATACCTTCTCTTCTACTTTCTTTTTGCCAAACACATCAGAGGGATTTCCGTTATATGTTGGGGCTCCTTGAACCTAATTGCTCTTCAATGGTTTCACAATCGTACTGTTATGATCTCGCCAAGGTGAGGCGATTCATATCAGTTGAATTACATAAATTACGGTAAGTAAAGCCTATTATAAAGTTCCATTATAAAGGCTCATATTTCTATTCACTGTTTTTTGTCTCACACCTCTAATCTCGATTCTGGTTCTCCTCTTGTGTATATATAGAAATGTATTGTAATATTTAATATTTTAGATTGGAAATAATATTTCACTCCATTATTCAACTTGGTTTCTGAGTAAGACATTGTTGTTGCTCTTTTTTGCTTCTCGGCAAGCTTTGTTGCGTCCTGATGGGGGAAAGTGGCGGCCTGATGGTTGGAAGGAGGCGGTGGCCTGTGGAGCGGTGGCTAGAGGCTCCATGATGGGGAGAAAAGTGGGGGATGGGCGGCTGGATACAACAACAAACAGGGGGGAGGCCGGCGGCTAAAAGGGGAGGTGAAACTTTAGGTAGGAATAGGAAATTTCATTTTTGAATAGTAGACATGAAAAAGAATGAGGAATTTTTGGGCATCCATTGTGTCTGGATTTGGGGGTTGGGGGACTGTGGGAGGGAGTTTGGGAGGGGAATACAAGGCTTAGGGTTAGGGCAAAACTTGTGGGAGGAGATACACACCTAGGAGAAGTCACCAAGGGTTCCACGGAGTCGGCACCGTGGAGGGATCACTGGAATCCGGTAATTCTATTCACCAAACTTTGCAATGCCTTCAAAATCAACTCAGACTCATCTATTTATAAGAAAACAAAGACTAGGGCATCCCACCTTCAACGACTATGATTGGTCGAGGCGGGGCCACTCAAAGTACACTAAAATAAACCAAAAATTATAAAGTAACATATGATTTTGACTCGCGGCATCAATCCGGACACATTCGCGGAGTCTGATCGTCGATCCGGGCACGCCATATATGGAAAGTCATCAATCAGACCCGAACGGGCTTAAAACTCGTCCTCCACTGCAGGTCCTTATCTCTGCTCCGCATCAATCTTCCCGGCTTGAAAGAATTCATCTCTCGATGAATAGGGATCGGAATTCTCTCGTTGTATGCTAGGTAAGACTTGAAGAGGTCCACCAAAGGTCGTCCAAGTGTAGTCGATGGAAGAGTGTTATCGCCAACCAACTCCCCCTGACTGAAAACTTGTCATCTCTGGTGAACGGAGACGGTCGTACTGAAGTCGAAGTCTAGGGGCGAGTCGATCGAGCTCTGCTGCAAGTACCCAGGTGTCACCAACGTCTGTAGTAGGAATGCACTGGTGGAGTCTGGTCTTCATGATGCTCTCAACGCTCAACTCATGAGTGGTGGATCCAGGTGCGATCGACGGCGCCGTAGGTAGAACCAAAGAAGACGAGTCTCTAGGTGGGTGGGTGTCAGAAGTGGGTGAGTAATGGTGGTCATCTGACGTTTGTGGGCTAAGAGGGTGGTAATGCAACGGGAGTGGAGGTGTGGGGGGCTAGAAGTCCCCACTGCTTGGGTCCACATATTTGCGAGACTCGTAGCACGGCGTCATCTCTTCATCACTAAATACCAGGTAGATACCCATAGTTGCAGGGATATCAAGATCATAGGTGTTTACTTTGATCTGTCTCATGATTATATAGAGATCCATTCACCTAACGCTTAAGCTTTTAGCAAGCCTCGCACGGAGCCTCACAACGCAGATTCTTACCATCCCCTGCTCGCCTCCATGAAGTACCAGTACTTGTCAATGAACATCCGCATGCGATTTACAAGATTTATTACCAATATGGATTATTTGTCGGACCGACTCATGACATATATGCAAACAATGAACAGAAAACACAATAAACTCATGCAAAGATGAAAAAATGACTCAACAGACTCATGCAAATGATGCAAATGAAACACGACATACAGCCAGACACAACAAGCTCTCTTTGAGAAAATCCAAGAATGGCTCGAAAATCTATCAAAGGAGGTGACCTATCAGGAGGCTCTCTTAGGGGAGTGTAGAAAAACTCATCTCGTGTGTGCTGAGAGTTCTAGTGACTGCGAGGCAGCTACACTCAAATATAATGTCATAACGAGTCAAATGTCTCTCAGGGAACGTAACACATCAGGGGGCTCAGCAGAAGGTGTGTACAAAAGTCATCGCGAATGAGACGACCACCTGGGTGAAAATCTTGTACACATACTAGAAGGCGTGACTCTATAATGTGGTGAGCATTCCCGAAAATAAAGAACTCGTCTGGTGGGTCAGCAGGTGGTGCATCCCAAAACTCAGCGAGAGTGCGATGTGTCAGCAGTTGGTGCCCTAAATATTGGATGCTTCTCACAATATCCATCCTCTGGGTCGGGGCCAGCGACGATAATGGAAGAGGCGTCCATAAATCGATACTCATACTTGCAGGGCTCGCCTGAATCTCATCCTCACCAGGATGTGGCGGATCATCGGGAGGCTCAACTAGGGGTTCGTCATGGAACTCGTCACTAGGGTCAAAGCCCTCCAGATGAGTACCATCATAAGGGGTAGTGTCCCCGTGAATGGATGACATGGCCACTACGAGTTCAACATCAAGCTCTGAGCTCTCGGTCCTGATGTGACTCAGAGCAATAACAATGGGAGGACGACATAGGACTACGCTCAAGAATGGATCCGTAGGTGCGGTGTCAGGAAATGGGTCTGTGGTTGGGGTGCTAACTAGCCCGGTGTATGGCAGAGGAAGAGGTGTGGGTGAGGGGCACAACACTACAGACTCAATAGGCCGCTCATGCTCGCTCTTAGTCGGGGTCACAAGAGACGGGTCAAAAACAAGAGAGGTCATTCACGGGGCTAAGCATCTCACTGGGGTGAGAGCAATCCGCATTAGATATCACTTTTGTCGTGGCTGACAGGACAGTGGTAGGCATCGTGGTGACCTCAGTATGGGAAGGACTTGTAGTGTGGAGGTCAAGGTGAGAATCTCATTGACCAGCTCTTACGGATCTCAAACACTATTTGTAACGAAGGGCAAGCTGATACATCTGCTCGAGTGACTTTGAGGTATGATAAACCACCTTAGTTCGAATGTCAGAACGAAGCCCAAACCGAAATCTGGAAGTGGTCATGGTTGGGTCTTCTCGGATATCGCTCCTCACAACTAACTCATCAATGCAATCCCTGCACTCAGCGACAGACATGGGTGCTTGCTGGAGGGAAAATAATTGGTCGAGCAAGCGACTCCGATATGACGAAGGCAGATACCTCTGACACAATGTACGCCTCATGTCCACCCAACTGGTGATGCGAGAAGACGATCTCGCTCGTCGGTCCTCTCAACGCTAGACCAATATGCCCTCGCCTGATATAAAAGTCTAACTTTCGCAAACTTGACGCGGCGCTCACCGAATATTTCAAAATGATCAAGATAATATTTCATATTCACGATCCAATAACTGAAAACTCAGGACTCGATAAGCCGTCAAATGAAGGGCGACAGTACGAAACTGACTCTCAAGATATCTCTCGGAACAACTATCCTCATAATAATCATCCCTAAGGTAACCAAGTCGTGTCAAAGGATCAACACGATCTGCTCGCGTGTAGGGATAAGAACAACGACAATCATCATACTGATCGTCTCTAACATAGTGGGGTCGTGTTTGTGGGTCAACATGATCTCTGACAGTGGTGTACTACAATCAAGAACGATCGTCGTAATAATTGAGGTTCTCCCTGACGGGGCTCTGTGTGAGCGGGTGCAAGTGGGCTCGAGACCTCTAAATTTAGGAGGAGAATAATTATGACACCTAGACATAATGAAAAACCTATAGACTCTACGACTGCATATCGAAAAGTGCGAGCAACCTACCTCTGATACCAATTGACGCAGTGCGGAATCTATAGGAGGCGAGATAAGCGGTGACATAACCCTACATGCTATGCAAATCCCGACGGATTAAGCCACAATTAGATAATAAATTAAAACATTTCACGCAGAAAAATTCACAGTAAGATACAATAATTAATTTGGGCAAAACAAGCTTAGGTTTCCTCCGCGTGTAGGGTCAAAGTAAGAGCTTGCGGCGAATAAAACCTGCAAATCACAATAAGTATCTAACAAGCCACCACAATACAATATAGTCAAGCAAGTATAAGATTCAGTCCAATATAAATATGCTGAAAATAATAATCCAGTACAACGAAGACTTGCCTAGTAGTGGGCTGACCAAGGCACTGAGGAATCTGAAGTCGGAGATGCGTGTACGACGATCCGGGGTTGAACTGAAGGTGTGGAAATAGCGTAGGTGGCTATCCTCGACGGTGGAAGGTGGAATCAGAGCGGAAAAAGATAGATTCGACCATGTATGGATAGATCCGGGCGGGGAAGGTTAGATCCGATAATTTGAGATTGGATCTGGGCTGAACTTTTCAGACCTGGACTGATTTTGGAAGGGGGTGGCTGTGGGGAGTGGATCCACGAAAGAGGAGGGGTTGGGATCGCAACCGGCGTCTGGGTGAGAGGGGGGAGGCTACTGGAGGTGAAGAAAGGGGTGGCAATGGCTTGGGAGGAAGGGGGAGTGGTGTTTGTCGGCTTCAGGAAATCCTGGGGCTGGCGGCCTGATGGGGGAAAGGGCATGCCTCATGGGTGAAAAGGGCGGTCTGATGGTTGGAAGGGGGCAGTGTCCTGTGGAGTGGTGGCTTGAGGCTCCACGTTGGGGCAGAAAAGTGTTTGTTGGGCTGCTGGATACAGCGGCAAACAGGGGGGAGGCCGGCGGCTAAAAGGGGAGGTGAAACTTTAGGTAGGAATATGAAATTTCATTTTTGAATAGTAGACATCAATAGGAGTGGAGAATTTCTGGACAGCATTAGCACATAATCAGTTGTGGAAGTTCATTGCTAAAATCAATCATCGAATCAAATATGTAAAATAAGCGATGGAAATTCTCGAAAATTCACGGCATTGAATTTTTATTTTAGTATTCATCATCGGGGAAATTTTAGTTCGCTCTTTGTATAATAAATATTTGGTTGTTACAAATCCACCTGCACCCAACATATCTTTTTTGTCTTGGCTTTGGAACAATCTCTCAAAAATCGTTCTTGATAAGTGCTCGCAAGTCGCATCTCTGCGTAAATGGCTTGAGTCTAGATCTTATCTTTTAGTGCTTCATGTACGGAAGTTGGGACATCAATGGATTCAATGTCGAGATAAAGTATTTATGCTACATAGAAAGTTTTTTGTAGAGATAAACGAAGAGATAGGATACTTGGTAGTTGTGTTTTCCTTTACTCAAGGCAATAGGAAGCTCACCATGATTAGGGTCAGAAATCAAGTTAAAAATAAGTGGATTACCTGTTTACTCCATATTTGCCAAATTTTGAGATGACTGGAGCTGCTGGGAGATATGTTTGGGTTGTATCCTTCTCTGGTAGTGAACCCCGGGATGATCAACAAGGACATCATGGCTTTCATCTTCTTATAGAGGCACAAGAACAAAATGACTTTCATCTTCCTGTGGAGGCAAATGAATGAAGGAATGTCACGGAGTGGTAGAAATGCATAATTCCACTTCTAATATATTGTCCCCTTGCAGTGGCGACGAATGAAAGAAGGGCTCGTGTTCAAAGAAGGTGACATCCCTGGAGGTTGAAACAAGACCACTCAAATGGTGGTAACAATTGTAACCTTTTTTACTGGATGCATAGCCTAAGAAGATGCATTTAATGTCCTTGGGCTATGGTGTAATGTTGATGATGAATGCGAATTTAAGTAACAAACTCGAATACATGTGCTTGCAAACTTTGCATAATAAAGACAGAAGAAAAGAGCGGTCTCAAGAGTTGGACAGGGCTGGACCCACCATGAACTCGTGATTGTAGGTTATTGATGTGGTATGTGGCAGAGAGAAGAGCTTCGCCCCAGTAAAGTTTTGGTACATACAATTGAAAGAGTAAAGCTCGAGTAACTTCAAGGAAATGATGATTTTTCCGTTTTGAGATGTCATTTTGTTGAGGAATAACACAAGTGAATTCATGGAGGATGTAATTAGCTCTTATGAGTGAATTATTTAGCTTCTATTTTTGATGCAATATGAACGGAATTGTACCTCACTTCGTTGGTTGGTTGTAATTGTTCTTTATTCTTCATGACTTGTTAAACAATAGTGCAATTGGTATTTAGATGCTTTAAAATTTTAAATTACTCGTTGGAAGATCTTAATTTGGTATGGTTGTCTCATGTTTACACGTTCACTACATATAGATGGTTGTGGTGGAGCTGGAGCATGATCATGGAACTGTCCTCAAATTGTGGCATGAATGAAAAGATTGATGAGCAATCCCATCTGACTTCTAGAAGAAGTGATACTACCCGCACTTCTCCTTAGTAGTTCTAATCGTCTTCAATGATTCCCTTGCCAGTACCATGGTTCCCTTGCCAGTAACAAATGTTTTGGATCCATCGACAACAATGATATGATTGTGGTGAGAAAAAGGTAAAAAATATTGAGTAATAAGTTGTAAAGGCATGCAAGAAAACAAAGTAAAAAAAATTTGAAAAAGAGGTTATATTAATTTGAAGGGTAGATGCTCCCTTGACGTTGGCACTCGTACATGTTATCTTGCACAATTCTATCATTGTTGATTGAGTCATGTGAATTTTGATGATCTATGTTTATTTTTCATAACCTTTGAAGTTCCCACATTCTCAATTGCAGTATGTTGTGTTTGAGCATGCTAAACATATCAGAGCTAATTATCTTTCTAGTTTTATTAAATGCACAGATTTTTTTAGCTAGTGTCTTTAGATGTTTTAGGACCTTTGTCGGTCCTTTCAGTGGATGAATATCAATATTGTTCGTATGTTGATGATACAATTTTAAACTCAATGAAGGGAATCCAGAATATATTATTGCTTTTATTATGCTGTTCATAATTTATTAAATTTATCCTGCCATCCATCTTGAATTACATTATTTAGATGGACAAAACATTATTTATATTAGATATCGTTTCTTTTGGAGTTTGCCTCTGACTAGGACACAGGACGTAAAGGACTTGGTATATATTCTAGGGTGTACAGTACCTCTTATGAGTGAATTATTTAGCTTCTATTTTTGATGCAATATGAACAAAAGACTAGTTATTATATTCTTAAAGAATAAAGAACGCCCCCTTGCATAAACTCTTTGCATTGTTTTAACTTGGTTGTCAGGTAAAATCTGTCAATATATACTACATTCTTGCTAATGAGACTGTTGATGACATAATCTGGTATGGTTGTTTCCACAGTTAGCATATTCGCTCTATTTCTTTATATGTAATTTCAGAAAGCCTTGACAATAATTAATTCATACAGGGATGTTGTACAAAGCAAATTGGAGAATTTGGGCCAGGTTCCTCCCCCTCTCTCCCCCATTCTGTTCATGTCCTTAGAATTATTTGTAACTGTTTAATCTCATATCTAGGGCATATTTGTATTTTACTCCATGTTTAGTCCCACATCTCCTATGGACATTAGTTATAACCCCTCCATAGAGGGGATTTGTAATGTGTTAGAGATATAAATGAAACTATTTTTACCATGAATTTTAATATGGTATCGAGCCTGAATTGAAAGTTTTTTTTTTACTATGAACTTTGTAAAGAGATGCCTCAAACCTTGTATATACTTCTTGAATGAATAATTACAAGTATGAATACACTTATATAGGAAGAGAGGGAGAAGAGAAGATCTCAATCCAAGATGTGGGACAAATACAAAGAGAGAAAAATGGGCCCTTAAATGAGCCTTTACTAAGGCTTTTCTAACACTCCCCCGCAAGCTGGAACGTACAAGTCGTAGGCACCGAGCTTGGATAAAAATTGGTAGTATAGTGGCCGAGAGAGAGTTTTAGTCAGGATGTCAGCAACTTGATTTGTAGCAGAGACATGCTCCAAATATACCTTCTTTGACTGTACTTTTTCCCGAATAAAGTGGCAGTCAACTTCAATATGCTTTGTGCGTTCGTGAAAGACCGGGTTATTGGCAATATGTATTGCTGTTTGACTATCACAAAATAGGATCGTCGGTGATGAGAGACGAACACCCAAGTCTCTCAGAAGGCTCTCAAGTCAAGTTAACTCGAAAACAACAGCAAGTCATGGCCCGGTACTCAGCTTCAGCAGAAGAGCGAGCAACCACAGTCCGTTTCTTGCTACGCTAGGTTATGAGATGTCCACCGAAGTAGGTACAGAAACCTGATGTAGAACTCCTATCATCAATGGATCATGCATAGTCAGCGTCCGAGTATACAACAAGAGATAAAGATGTGGATGGCTTGTACGCAAGCTCTTGTCCTTGAGCGTTCTTGAGATACCAAAGAATGCGCTCGACAGCTTGAAGATGAGATGTCCGAGGAGCATGCATAAATCGACTCACGACTCCTACGGCAAAAGAGATGTTTGGTCGAAAGATAGATCAGTTTCCCAACCGACCAAGCTTCTGTAGTATTCCGGATTCGTAAGCAGCTTATCGGAGTCAGAGCTATGGGTCGAGAGCCTGTGATTAGCGTCCATAGGAGTATCTGTAGGTTTGCATCCTGAATAGCCGGCAACATGAAGGAGGTCCATACAATACTTCCTTTGGGATAATACAAGACCATCAGGCCGTCGTGCAATCTCAAGCCCAAGAAAAAAATACCATAGGTTACCAAGATCTTTGGTCTGAAAGGCGGAGTTCAATTGTTGCTTGGTATGTTGTATCCCCGTAGTATCGCCGCCAGTAATGAGGATATCGTCAACATAGACAAGAAGGATCACAGTTCCGGTTGGCCGGTGTCGAGTGAAGAGAGAAATCAGCCGAGCTCCGAGTGAAGCCAATATCACGGACTACCTTGCTGAATTTGTCAAACCAAGCGCGGGGGGACTGTTTGAGACCATAAATAGATTTTCGAAGATCGCAAACCCGAGACTCCCCCGTGGTCTCAAACCCGGGAGGTTGATGCATATAAACAGTATCCTGCAGATCTCCATTGAGAAAGGCGTTCTTAACATCCAGCTGATAAAGAGGCCAATGACGGTGAACAGACAAGGAGAGAAGAACTCGGACCGTGTTCAATTTGGCCACCGGAGAAAATATTTCCTTATAATCAAGGTCATGTTGCTGAGTAAAACCCCGGGCCACAAGACGGGCCTTCAGACGCTCAACGGTGCCATCTGTTGCATGTTTAACAACAAAGACCCACTTGCAGATAACACAGTGTTCGCCGGCAGGAAGAGGAACCAGATCCCAAATCTGGTTAGCCACTTTATTTATTTAGCGATATGTCATTAAGGCGAAACTCATATGCACAAGCAATTTTGTTCAAAGAGCCAAGAAATTAAATATTGCAAAATAATCTGATTTATACTTTGTCGGACAGTTAGAAATATGCCTCAAAATTGGGCTAAAAACCAGCCCCTAAATGGACTTCCTGTCCTCTTAACCGTAATTGTCCAGCAAAATACAAAAGTTAATTTGTCTAACCACAATATTTCCCAAAATCCGAAATATAAAATATACAATTAATAATTTTGGTATCCCATAAAGCATAACACAAGTAACAAAATAGATGGATTAAGCCAAACCAGCCAAGAAGAAGACGACAGTAGCAATAGGGAGGCAGCAACTCGGGAGCAGCTTCAAGGAGCAGCGATATTTTTGGCAGCAACAGCGACTACACAGGAGCGGCTCAGGAGCAGCAGGAACCCTAGACAGCAGCTGAAGAACGGCAGCAGGCCAAGAAGGTTAGGGAAGAGAAGCATATCCCCGATGATGAAAAGGCACATATTTAATCGTCCATGGCCGCCCACCACCCCGGATGTTGAAGCGTCTACTACACCGTGTTAGCAATAGAAATAGAGGAAAGCGAAGTGGCAAAGGCGTAATGAGGTGGAGTGAGCCGGTGGAGAGAAACGTAGTTGGCCATGGGATGGGCCGTAGAAGCAGTAGCCGGATCCGCCGGTGCCGGGGTGTCACTGGGAGCAGGGAGCTGAGGCAGGGAAACATCTGTGGAGCCGCAACGAGTATAGACACGGATAACGGGCGGAGGAACTTTTGGGGCAGGAATAGAGGTGGAGGGAGATGGCAGAAAGGAGGGCGTGATAGGGACGTCATGTCGGGGAAGAGCAGGAGAGGAAGACGGGGTGGGGGAAGGTAAGTGAAAGGGCTAATCTTCGCAGAAGGTAACATCCGCGGAGACGGCCAGCTTGTCATCCGAAGGGGGGTAGCAAACATACTCCTTTTGAGTACGGGAGTAGCCAACAAACATATATTGGGACGCCCGAGGAGCAAGTTTGTCGGAGGGAGGTCCAAGAAGATGAACATAACAAACACACTCAAAGACACGCGGGGTGAGAGAGATTGGGTTGGTAGTAGGATAGAGGAGTTGGATAGGAATGACAAAGGCAAGAATAGAAGAAGGTAGGCAGTTAATGAGATGACAGGCTGTGGAGACCGCAAAATTCCAATATTTAATTGGAACCTGCATTTGAAACATGAGGGACCAAGCAACATCGAGTAAATGACGATTCTTCCGTTCGGCCACCCTGTTTTGCTGAGGAGTATATGCACACGAAGTTTGATGGATGACGCCAAATTCGGTGCAGAGGTTGGATAAGGTGCGCCCCGTATACTCGCGAGCATTATTAGTGCGGAGGATTTTGAGGGGAGTGGCGAACTGCGTACGCATCTCAGTTAAGAAGACACGAAACACAGATGTAAGTTCAGTACTATCATACATTAAATATAGCCATGTAGTATGCGAGTAGTCATCAATAAAAATTACAAAATAGCAAAAGCAATAGATATTAGGGACCTTATAAGGGGCTCATACATCAGAATGAACTAAGGATAAAGGAGTACTACTCCGGGTACATGCAGGGGGAAGGCAGAACGATGTTGTTTGCCGTAGATACAAGATTCACAAGAGAACTCCCGTAAAGGAACATCAGGAAGAGCCCGCTTGAGAATCGGAAGAGGAACATGACCAAGGCGGCATTGCCAATCAACAGTAGAGACGGCGGAGAGAAGAGTGGGTGGGATATCCAAGATGTAGAGCTCATTCAACAGCTGCTCCCTACTAATGATACTTCGGGTGCGACGATCCTGCATAAGAAAAGAAAAGGGAGAAAAAGTTATGCAACAATCAAGGTCGGTCGTCAGGCGACTAACAGGAAGTAAATTGAAAGGAGATCCCGGAACGTGAAGAACCGAGGAAAGAGAAAGGGCCGGAGTAAGCTGAAGAGCAGCGGCGCCAAAGACTGGTAGGGTGTCACCATTGGCCACAGTGATACACGGGGGATTAGTCGTCTGGAGATATTGGGAGGGCTTCTGGGAAGTAATATGGTGAGTAGCACCGGAATCGACGATCCAGTGGGGGCTAGGAGAGAGATAGGTTATACCTTCCGCAGAAAAAGATGCAACCGAGCCAGAGGAGCGGCTGAGGGCACCCTGTAACTGATGGGTTAGGTGCGGAGCTCATCGATATCTTGGCGAGCAGTAGAGGTCGGATCCTGGGCAGAAGCCCCAGTGGGAGCAGGAGTAGCAGAGGAAGTAGCAGCGGGGTGGGGAGGGAACCCATGCTTGCTGTAACAAGTGGCCTCAAGATGGCCACCCCGGCCACAATATGTGCATTTGAGAGACGAACGTCCACCACGTCCGCGTCCCCGAGACGGAGGTCGGCCCCCTCGGGTGGAAGAGCCACGAGCAGGAGGGTGGGTCGGAAGTAGAGGTTGTTGAAGAAGAGCAGGTGCAAAGCTGGGAGGAGCCTCCGTAGGAGGCGTAACCCGAAGCAGCATGGAGCAGACATCAGACAGTGAAGGAGTCGTCGTGGAAGAGAGGATCTAAGCCTGAACACTATGCAGGTGGGGCGTAACACGGGACATCATCATCGCGATGGTGACATCCTCTTTTTGGGCCCGTTGAGTAGCAAGATCCGTAGTGGGTGGCTGATGTTGAATCCAGGCCTCGGCCAGTGTCTTGGCCTGCGCAACAAAAGAGATCATGTCGCCGGGAACACCACGAGCAAGATTCTGAAGGTCAGAGATAATATCATATAGGTGCTGAAGACTTTTTTGCCCAGAGTAAAAGGAGTGGAGCTTCTCCCACATTGTCTTGTCCGTGTCATGATACATGGTCATCCTGTAGGACTCGGTGTCCATAGAGTTGAGTAGTCACAACTGGACCCGACCATCATCGCAAAGCCAATCATCGGAGGGAGCGACGGGGTAGCACGAGTCAAGTGGTGGAGAAGGCCCTTCGTCTGCAGAACACGATGAACAGAATGAACCATTCGACAAAATTGTGTTTGCCAGTCAGAGAGATGGTAGTAATCTGTAGCTCATTTCGGAGTTCAGAAGCTGTAGTAGCCTCACGGGCTGGCGGAACAGAAGTAGCAGCGGATGCATCGGAAGCCATGCGGCTAACAGAGGAGGCCGAGCGGCTAGAAGAGAAACCGTGCGGCTAGCAAGGTTTTGTACCGGGCGGTAAACAGGAGAAGCCGAGCGGCTTGGTAGAAAAGTCGGCACATGGAGTAGTCGCACGGTCACGGCGGACACACCAGCGACAAGGAAAGTCGCGACCAGGATGCGACGAAGAGAAGAGAAGAGAAGAGGAGAGGCCGCTGGCGACAAGACAGGTCGCAGCGACTAGCAGCAAGCGGGTAGAGGAGAAGGCCGCGCGGTCAAGGTAAATCTACCAGCGACCAGGAAGGTCGCGACCAAGATGCGGCTATGGGAGAAGGAGAGACCGCTAGTGACAGGACAGGTCGCGGCGACTAGTGGGGAGGAGGAAAGAAGAGGAGTCCGCACCGTCAAGGTGAGTTCACCAGCGGCAAGAAGAGAGACCGCGACCTAGATGCGGACTGAAACGAGAAAGTGAGAAGAGGAGAAACTCGCAGCGATTTGAGAGAGGACGCGAGAAGTGGGAAGGGAGAGGCCGCGCGAATAGAAAGGGAGTCCGTGCAGGGAAAGAGGTAAGAGAAGGTGGACCCCACGTGTGAGAAAAGGTTATAAAAGAGAGAGGGTGGAGGAGGAGGAGGAGGAGGCCACAACAGAAGTAGATAAGGGGACAGCGGCTAGAGAAAGACAAGCCGTCTGATACTGCGACTAAACAAGAGAGGGGACAGGCCGCGCGGTCAGCCAGGAGACCAGGCGATTTGCACACAAACAGGCCGGCTAACCGAGCTCGGGCGGTTAGGAAAGAGGAGTCCGCGAGTAGCCGCGAACAGAAAAACTGAAGAGCCGAACAGTCAAGGAAGAGACCGATTCCTCTGATACCATGTAAAGAGAGACCTCAAACCTTGTATATACTTCTTGAATGAATAATTACAAGTATGAATACACTTATATAGGAAGAGAGAGAGAAGAGAAGATCCCAATCCAAGATGTGGGACAAATACAAAGAGAGAAAAATGGGCCTTAAAATGGGCCTTTACTAAGGCTTTTCTAACAAACTTCAATATGCTATCAACTTCACAACAAATATCATCTGGTGCCTTCTGATTTCTGCTGTACGGTAGGGATTGCAAATGCGTTGCATCTCATTTCACCCTAATTTAATTTTCCTAAAAAATGAGCATTCCTGTATAATATTTACCGGATTATTTCTATGCAATGAAATGAACCTAGTTTGAGTACTGTTTTTTCACGGTGGTGGTTCAGTTCTTATTTTTAAAATCTTTATTTGTGGTTTTGGGGAAATAATGAATGCACCTTTGCAGGCGTCAATTAGTTACTTACCGGCAAAATGTAATGGTGTTCGATAAATGTAGATGGATTATTTGCGTGGTGAGAATCCACTTGCTTCTAAGTTCTACTTGGAATATTGATGTGAATGAACAGGTACTTGATGGTGAGGAGAATAAGCTGGATGTGTCCCACAGTCAAACAATCAGCAGCAGCAGCAGCCCTGGAAAGCAGAAAACCTTAGACTGCTTCCTGAAACGTTGTCATGCTTCTTCTTCTTCAACTGCTTCCCACAAAGACAAACTTCCTAAATATTGAAACAAATCTGTAATAAAGCAGTATAACTTTTTTTGTGGGGCGTGGGGTAAAGGGGGGTTATGTGTGTATATGTACGTGTCATTCATTCCTTTTTGATAAGATGATCAGCAGTATTAATTAAAAACTGGGATGGTTTGGAATTGGGAAAGTTGTTAGAAGAATGAAACTAATTTTTTCATTGGTATTCATGCAAATTACTGTTTTTATCTTGTCATTTCATTCGGAGCATCTAGATTGTTGCTATCGAAACCAAGTTTCCTTGAGTCTGCTCTGTACGTTTTTTACAGTTTGCGAGTGTTTTACGCTTGGAATGACCCATTTAAACTTCATTTGTGTGGATGTTCCGCCTAATAAATAATCTGGCAGTCTTCCATCCGATGGAGTTGGATTCCACATTAAAAGTTTCTTGGAAGATAACAACAACACTCAAGCCTTTATCTCACTATAGTGGAGTTGGCTATATGGATCCTTTGTTAAACAAAAGATAAAAACATCATAGTTTTAGGAATAATTATAAAAACATCCCCTGGAAATTAGCATAATTACATATAGCAATCCTCCTTTTGAAATTTAAAAACATCTATAAATTTACCTTTCATAACATCCATGTACTGAATACCCCCTTCATTAAATTTTTAGGGAGAGCCGTTCTGTGAATGGATGGTATGAAAAATGGACTTACATGAGAAGTTTTCAGTGAGAGACATTTTATTATTAGTGGTAGTATATACATGCATACACATATTTGCAAGTAAACACATGCACTCATCTTGTGGGTGTAATATATGCATTACCGGAAGGGAGTAGAGGTACAATACAAGGGATGAGGGCGAGCTCTAGTTCAAGCAAAATATAAAATGACAGGTTTCTTGGCGATTGCCCTCATGAAAGGCATGTCTTTGATGTCCTTAGAATATTTCTCTTATTCATTTGGGAAGGTGGAGTGGCTGAAACTAGGGGTGAGCATAATAATCGAAAATCGAAAGTCGCTCGAAAATCGCTCGAGTTTTTATTCGAATCGAACTCGAAATAAAAAAATCAAATCAAAGTGAATCGAATCAAAATTGACTCGAAATCAATTTCGAGTCGATTTCGAGCCTTATATGATTCGCTCGAGTATTGATTCGAGCCGGCTCGATTCAAAATTTTAGTTTTTAAATTTTTTTTGGCGTTTTTCAAAGCCACTGGCCCGCTGTCATTTTACACCTTAATCCTCACGCCACTTTCATTAATTCACTTTCTGCAATTCGGCCTGCCTATCCCGTCTACTTTATGCAATTTTGTCTGTCTATCCCGTCTCTTCGGGAGGCGGGACAAGGCGTGGGCAAAAACATTGCATTTGCGGCAATGTCTTGCACTGCACGCAATCAAGCCGTGGAAATTTAATTTTTTTTCTGCTGCCATTCTGCCAAGGACAGAGCCCGACCTGGTTTACTCCGGAGAAAGGCTCCGCTCGCCGCTCGGCTGCCTCGGCACCTTTTCAGCGAAGAAGAAGAACAGAAGGGAAGAACGAAGAAGCCAAGAAGGAACCTCTGCCGCTCTGCGCCTCTGCACGCCAGCCGCTGGCGACTCTACTTTCCGCCTCTGCACGCCGACGGCCAGCCGCTCTGCGCCTCTGCACGCCAGCCGCTGGCTACCGTGGCGACGAAACCACGAAGGAGACTCACGCAGGCCTTACTCGGCAGTTGGGGAGCATTTAGTTTGCTGCCTCCTCTCTCCCTCTCATCTCCAGTCCTTTCCTGCTCAAGAATCTTGGAGGTAATGTCTTCAACTCTTCATATGGTAAATCGGCCTATTCAGATTTCAGAGTTTTAAATTTCCGTAATCTGATTATTTGGATCGCGAATTCGATTGCTATTTCGGGGTATTAATGGATTGTTTTTAAGTTCTTAACGTAGAGCGAGATTTGGTCTGGAAGCCTGGAACTAGCATTTTACCGCAAATGTTTTTCGTTAACTTTCTAGTCTCATATTTAGAAGAAGAAATCGAACATTTCAATAGAAATATGTTGTCGTCTTCGTATCTCCATGTCTCTACACGGCCTCTTCTCTAAGCTCCATCATAACTCTGGAAGTTCATAGAAACACTAGTGCTACGCATAGAATCCTGAACTGTATTTTTATGATGACTATTTTTATTTCAACAGAAATATGTGATCGTCTTCTTTCTCCGATGTGCCTATTTTTATTATGATTCTACGTTTTTTCTTTCTCTTTTTCCATCACGAAAACGCCGCTCATATTTTTGCTTCAATGTTTGATTCAAATTAAAATCATGCCTCTGTATCTTCTAGAGTTTAAATATGATAAGCAATTAAGCATGTGAGTTTGATATTGTCTGAAGATTCAGGATAAGGCTTCATTTTCTTTACTAAATTTTGTCTTAGAGGATATACACGTTTGATGTTTTTTTTTGTTTGAGTTATACACTGTGAATTGCAATTTGAGAAAATGTGGATTGTTCGGTTGGCTTTTAGGGTATAGTTCCCCTAGATTTAATTTGTATGCACTTCTTTCTTTCAGGTTATTTTCTAGAAGCTTCTGAAAATATGCCAGATACTGCAAATTGATCATTGTAGATCATTGTTATATTGCATTAAAATATTGATCATTGTTATATTGCAGTTTTTTAGAAGTCCATTTGTCCAGGTACAGTTGGTTATTTTTATTGTTATGCCACTACAAATTTCTTTTTATGTGAATTTCATTTAATACACACTATCCTTTCTTTCCATGTTGATGTTTATGGGCTTCTTATTTTATCCAAATAATTGCATCATGATGCCAAAATGCTAGTTCATTCATGTTGAGTTTACTATAGGCCAGATACTGCATTCTTGAATGTCTCATAGTTTTGTAGTCTTGTAGATGATTTTATTTTATTCACTGTTCAAGGACATGATTTATTTCTAGAATTTAACAAATCTTTATTTATTCAGATATTATGAGTTTAGTAGAGAACTATAGTGACTCGTCATCCTCACCGGTGGAGGATGATGAATTCATAAATCCCCCCGCAAATACAATCATCACTGATCTTAATGTTAGAGATGTGAAAGTAGCGACCATCTCCACTGTCTCCACTACCATTGAGCCTTCATTAGGACAACAATCTGCTGAAGTTGAGAAGGACAACAAAGGAAAAAGAAAAAGAAGTGAAGTGTGGGAGCACTTCAAGGTTGAAAAAATGAAGGATAGAAGTGGAAATATTATCTCCAAATGTCAATGCAAACATTGCTTCAAAACCTATAAGTACCAATCGTCTGGATCCATTTCAAATTGTGCAAGACATATTAAAACTAGCTATAAGCTTATATAAGTTAAGAAAAATCAAACTATGTTCAACCAAGAGAGAGTTAATATGGTAGAGGATGATATGCAAATGCCGCTCATTTGTGTGTCATGATTCAGTTAGCATTAGGCAATTGCTGGCCACGTTCATAATTACTGCTGAACTCACATTCTCAATAGTTGAGCAATCATTTTTCAATGTATACTCTAAAGCTCTAAATCCTAATCATATTAAAATTTCAAGGCATACAATGAAGAATGATTGTATGAAATTTTATGATATTGAGAAAGACAAACTTCTAAAGGTTCTTAAAAGGGTGGACAAAGTTGCACTTAGTAGTGATTGTTGGACATCTAATCAATCTATTGGGTATTTATGTATTACTGTTCATTATATAGATTCCGATTGGATGCCCCAACATTCAATTATAAATTTCTTAACTCTTGATCCACCTCACAGCGGCCAAGTCATATATGATGCAATTCGGGAATCAATCCTGCAATTGGGAATTCAAAAAAAGGTAATGAGCATCACTTTTGACAATGCATCTGTGAATGATATAGCTGCAAGATATTTACAACAATGTTTTGCAAATTCAAATCGCTTGTATTTAGGTGGCAAAGTGTTTCATGTTAGATGTTGTGCCCACATACTCAATATTCTTGTGCAAGATGGCTTAAAAGAGATTTCTACATTGATTACTATTAATAGAGATGTTGTGGGATACATAAGAAAATCATCTTCACGTCTTAAATCATTTGCTGAATCAGCCAAATTGTTATGAATTTCTACATCACGAGGTCTTTCTTCAGGTGTGAAAACGAGGTGGAATAGTACATATTACATGCTTGATAGTGCTTATCATTATAGATATGTTAATCATGATTTTTTTTGAAAAGATAAAGGTTTGGTGTGAGACTTTCCAGAAGAAACATAGCAAAGATTTGCTAAAATTAAGAACATATTGGAAGTCTTTGAATCCGCAACAAAATTATTTTCAGGGACTTTGTATCCAACATGTAACTTGTTTTTGCCTGCATTAATTGCTATTAAAGAAGTATTGGACAAATCTTCAACATGTGATGATGAGTTTGTATGTGGTATGGTCAAGCCAATGAAAATCAAATTTGATAAATACTAGAGTGATTGCAATTTACTTATGTCTCTTGTCATTATTCTTGATCCCCGCCGAAAGTTATTGTTCATCACTTATGCTTTCAATAAACTATACCATACTTATGAAGCCGTTCAAAAAGTGAATGTGGTAAAAGATAACTTGTTTGAGCTTTTTCTACTTATTGTGATAGCGGTAGCACGGAGCATAATACTTCAATTATTAGTTATGAATCATCCTCTTCAAGTAGAGTGGGAGTCATGGGACATTCAAGTGCAACAACTCAACCACAAACTATCACAAACTCTGTTCTTCTTGGGTTTGATGATTTTTTGAGTTTTAGCTCCTCTACTCAACCTCTTAAAAATGAACTTGAAATATATCTAGAGGAAGCACCGATGCAACCTCCTCTTGAGAGTAGCGATAAATTTGATGGCTTAGAATGATGGAAAATATGTTAAATATGTGAAGCTCTCTAAGATGGCAAGGGATATCCTTACAATACTCATCATAATTGTTGCTTCTGAATCAGTCTTTAGTGCCGGAGGGCGAGTACTTGATGATTATAGAAGTGCTCTAAATCCCAAAACTGTAAATGCTCTAGTGTGTTCTTCAAATTGGATTCGCTCACAATATAAACATCGTGCCAATGTAAGTACTCTTATTTATAGATGGTTTTATTTGTCACTCGTCAATTATATTATTTGATTTTAATTTGTGTTTTGTAATAATAGTTTAATGTGGATGATTTAACGAGTTCTCTACCGAATGAGATCATAGGGACTTCTACTAATGATTAAGCTTACATTAAGGTATTCTTCTTTTATTCTCATTGTTTTGTTTAATGTGAATGTTTTAATGTTTAAATATACCTTAACAAACTTGTCAAACAAAACTTAAAATTTAAATTTGATATTTTAACAGATTCAATGAACTTCCAGTGGAGCCGCATTAAGTTTCCTTATATGTGTCAAGGTATGTAATAGCTGAAATTTAATTCCTATCAAATGATTAGCTAACGATGTTAAACAAAAGCACTGCTAGGAGATACCCCAGATTTGATGTGTTCACTTTGGTTTTAACTGAGTTTTGTTAAAGTTTTTTTGCTTTAATGCTAGTCCTTTTTCCTTGCATATATATTTCTTTTTGTTGAAAACCACATACTATAGGTTTTGGCACTCCTGATTAACTGCAAGCTGAATTTAATTGTGTCATGTTCCTTTGGAGTAGATTTTAAACGAAACATGAATAAGAGCGTCGATTGGGTAATGAGTTCTTCTCTTAGATTTTATTTCAATATTAATTTTTTCGTGTAGCATCATTAAATATGTAATATGGGGTAGAGTGTTGGGGTAGAGTGTACTTGACATCACGTAGTATATCTCTTATCCAAATTTTATTTTATTACTCCCTGTTTTTATTTTCAGATTATACTTTTTATGTTTGTTGATTTGCTTCATCATTTAGCATATTTTTATAAGGTTTTTTGTGGTGTAAAGATCAGCAATAATCTATATTTGTTGAGTTTTTAGGATACTCACGCTCCGTTTGGCACAGTTGTTATGAACCGACGTTTGTGGACACCCGACCTCACCTAAGGAACTTCATCCACTTTTATGTTCAAATCTAGTTTTCTTTTCTTGTTGGTGGTCATAACCGTTGTCATGCTAACATACATACATCTTATGACGGTGGCGTTTTTGTCCATACATCTTATGACGGTGGCGTTTTTGTCCATACATCTTATGACGGGTGCGTTGTCATGTTAGACATACATCTTATGACGGTGGCTTTTAGATTTTGATTTTGACTATTCTCTTGTAGTAAAGTAATATCAATTCAATTTTTCCTTTACTATATTACTGCTGATAAAGGCTTGAGTGTTGTTGTTGTACTTTATTAGTGCATATTAATGTTTCATTCACATATTTGACTTTGCAAATATGAAGTTGTCTTCTATAGCGCACTTGTTTTACTACTCATGGGGTGCCTGGATTTTGGTGTTTAAAATTGTTTTGGAGTAATGGAGTTTGGTCTAATGTGGACTTTGATGAATTTTTATTGGACTTTTACTGGACTATTATGAACTTTTATTTGAATGTTTATGGAATTTAATTGGACTTATGTTTTTGAACTGTTTATTTTGTAGTTTTGTAATATTTTTGGTCAAATGCTTTGATATGAAAACTAGTGTTGATGCAAGTCTGAGTTATACTTTAATATAAAAGTAGTTTTGTTATATATTTGGTCAAACTATTTTTATTGACACCTTGATTCTGATTGGACCTCCAACATATGGAGAGACAAGTGACGGAGGTTACTTATGTAGCAGTTCTGAGTTATATAGATAAAAAGAAGGCATTGGAATCTTCTGATTCCTAGTATCATACTATCATCTGACTCACTTGAGTGTGAACTTATTTTACAAATTTTCTTACCTTGTTATTTTGAAAATAATTATTCCGTAATGTATAAATAATAAATATTATTATATTTTTTGTATAAAAAAATTTCAATGCAATGTATGAAGTATCTTATATTTGTTGTGATTTATAAAATATTTATTTAATTATGCTCTATAGTTCATTAAAAAAAATTAATTAACAGTTTAACACTACAATTTTTAAAAATTTAAAATTTAAATGTATATTAAATTATTTTTTATAAAAAAATAATTAATTTCGAGTCGAGCTGGCTTGAAATCAAATCAATTTCGAGTCGAGCCGGCTTGGCTCGAAATCAATTTCGAGTTCGAGTCGATTCCGAGCCAACTTCGAGTCAAAAATTCAATTTTGAGACGAGCCCAAATCGCTCGAACTCGACTCGATATCAGCTCTGACTGAAACTACAATCAACCCTAGAGTCACATTGTCAATATTATCTTTTTTGCACAATGTAATGCTATCTCTAAGACCTCTTTATTGAACAGCAATGCTAGTCTGAGTATTCTAGAATCTAGCAATAACAGCAATTTGATAATTTTTACCATTCTCTCTCTCTCTCTCCACTCTCTCTCTCTCTCTCTCTCTCTCTCTCTCTCTCTCTCTCTCTCTCTCTCTCTCTCTCTCTCTCTCTCTCTCTCTCTCTCTCTCTCTCTCTCTCTCTCTCTCTCTCTCTCTCTCTCTCTCTCTCTCTCTCTCTCTCTCTCTCTCTCTCTCTCTCTCTCTCTCTCTCTCTCTCTCTCTCTCTCTCTCTCTCTCTCTCTCTCTCTCTCTCTCTCTCTCTCTCTCTCTCTCTCTCTCCTCGGGGTGTGAGTCTCATGATCGTGGGGTTTTCCATAGGTGGAGTCTTCTTCATGAAAAGGAATTTAACTAGGAATTTATTTAGGGTTTATCTAAGGATTTTTCAAAGATTTTAACTTAAGATTAAATTAAGGATTATCTAAGGATTTATACAAGTGTATATTTAGGAATTTATCTATTTATTTATTTAAGGATTTATCTAGAAATTTTAGAAATTTACCGCAGCTTATCAAAAGATTTATCGTGGGACTTTATTTAAGTTTGTGTAAAATAGTTATCTGGGGACTTATCTGTGGACTTATCTAAGCTTTTATCAAGTAATTTATGTAGAGATACACAGTGGATTTTTCTAGTACTTTAATCAGGTATTTATCTAAATATTCATTTAAAAAATTTTGGGGGACTATCTAGAGATTTATCTTTGAGTTTATTTAGAGATTTATCTTTGGATTTGTTTAAATGTTTATTTAAGATCTCTTCATTTGAACAGATTTGGGCGAATGGAATTTAAATTGAATCTCCAATTTCAATTCCTACATTTGCTTGTCAAAATAAAAACATGGAATTGGAATAACATTCAACTCCATGGGTTTTTTTATATAAGCCTCATGCCAATTCAGAGCGGCGAATGAAATTTAAATTGAATCTCCAATTTCAATTCCTACATTCGGTTATCAAAATAAAAGCGTGGAATTGGAATATCATTCAACTCCATGGGTTTTTTTATATAGGTCAATTAGCCCTCATGTCAATTCAGAGCGGCGAATGAAATTTAAATTGAATCTTCAATTTCAATTCCTACATTCGCTTGTCAAAATAAAAGCGTGGAATTGGAATAACAGTCAACTCCATGGGTTTTTTTATATACGCCAAATATCTTTCATGCCAATTCAGAGCGGCGAATGGAATTTAAATTGAATCTCCAATTTCAATACCTATATTCACTTGTCAAAAATAAAAGCCTGGAATTGGAATAACATTCAACTTCATGGGTTTTTTTATATAGGCCAATTATCCCTCATGCCAATTCAGAGCTCCGGACCCAAGTCTTCATAATTCCTCACTGCACCCATTTCTCATATTCTAGCAAGGAAGTCCATCCACACGCCTCCATCTCCAGCATTACTACCAGAGAAAGTTTCAGTCGGTCTTTTTCGGTGATGCCGTCGACATTTAGCTTCTCTGGCGACTTTATTTTCATGTTTCGGAGTCCGACCTTGCCCCCTTCTGCCTTCGCGCAATGAAATTGACTTGCGCCCCCTAATTCTCTGGCATGATGATCCCCACTATTATGAAATTGGGACCTGATCCGCGACTACGGTGGTTCGCCGTGGATCTAGCAACGGAAGCTAGTCTGAGCAATAATATGATAAACGAAATTTAAATCCAAACAAGCACAACCAAATGACAAAATAATTACGTGGTTCGGAGTTGTGACTCCTACTCCATGGGGAGAGCGCGCCAGAAAGATCCACTAAAACACGGATGAGGTTACACAGATACAAACAGAGACCAAACAAATATGGTCGAACAACAAAAGAAAACCAAAGAACCCAAATCCTGAAGAACCGATACCGCCGGGCGGTATCGATGTCGTCGGGCGACAGTGCACTGTTCTTCTTCCTTCGCTGGATCTGTCATTCCTGTACCGTTGTCGCCGCCTGGAGCTCCCTGCCGCCGCTGGACAGAGCCGCCTCCACCTGAATCCTCCTGCTACTGCCGCCTCCTGGAGCTGCCTGTCGCCACGGGACAAAACTGCCGCCGCCTGAGTTGAGCCTGATGCGCCGCCTCTGCCACAGCATGCCTGCTGCCGCTGTCGCCGCCGCGCCTGGTCTGAACTAGGGCTGTCGCCGCTACCGCCGCCTGAACACCTCTCGATGCCGCCTGGAGATCGCTGCTGCAACACGCCTGTCGCCGCCTCTGATCCTCCTGCACTAACGAGGTCCGCTCGCTGCCGCCGCCGGAAACCGCCTCCACAGAACTTGCTCTCACACTCCTCACTGGTGGCCGAAAATAAGCTGGATTCCTCTCTTATTCTTGTTGCCTCTGAATGGCTGCAATTGCCCTCCTTAAATAGGCAGCCACCACCACCTCCCAAACAAGGAAGAAACACCATTAAAGGGAGAGCCAATGAAGGCGCTAGCCAAAACCGGAAAGGGTCCAGCCGGCTATGGCTGGAGCCATAACCGAATTAAGAAGTAACCCCCCTAATTCCTCCCAAAAAATCAGCCCTCCCACTTAATGTCATTTGCATAATAAGAGGTGGTCAAGGATCGCGGACGTGGCGCGATCCGGACGGTCCGAGTCCATGCGTGAGGTGTCACAATCCTAACAATCTCCACCTTGATGCCTCATGGCACAACCAAACTCTACCTCGAAGCCTAACAAACGTATCTGTACCTCCAACCTGGATCTCCCCTACTGGCGACTACAAGCCCCCTCTCCCTGTGGCCGACACGATCAACATGCATCAGTCTGAGTCAAGTCAAACTTGACTCGTCTCACTGATTTCTTCTGCATGCTCGCAACGCATTCCTCCGTAGGAATCTCCCGCAACATCACGCCTCTACCTCGAGCGAACTCCCTTAACTCCCGGTGACGCACGTCGACGTGTTTCGTCCTTGCACGATAGACCGGGTCTACTGCAAGACGAATCGCACCCGAACTCTCACTGTGCAACTCCACATTCTCCTGAGTGATCCTAAGTTCCTTGGTGAGACCTCTGAGCCAGATGGCTCCTCTCACGGTGTCTGGGTACTCCTGAGATGACTCTCTACCTGTCTCCTCTACGGCTGCAAAAATTCTACCTCCGCCAAGGTCCTCTCTCCATGCACATGCCCTTGCCATGAATCCTGCCCCGCTCCTCCGCTGGTCCTTCCTAGCTTTTCGCTGAGAACAGTCTCTGCTCTCTAAAGCTCTATCGAAGGAATCGCGATCTGAGGAGCTCGCCTGAAATGCATATGCTACTGTATCATGTAGCTCGAGAGACGGTCTGACCTATCTCCTGGCATTTTCCCTTGCAATCGTGGTGTCAATCAGTCAATAGAGCGATCCGGAACGCTCTCCTCTCAAGACTGTCTGCGCGCCTCTCCTGACTTCCAAATACCCGATGCTACTGGTATAAGAATACCCGGCAGCCTCTAGAGTGCCTAGAGAAAGCAAGCTCTTCCTCAACTCGAAATAAAAAAATCAAATCAAAGTGAATCGAATCAAAATTGACTCGAAATCAATTTCGAGTCGATTTCGAGCCTTATATGATTCGCTCGAGTATTGATTCGAGACGGCTCGATTCAAAATTTTAGTTTTTAAATTTTTTTTGGCGTTTTTCAAAGCCACTGGCCCGCTGTCATTTTACACCTCAATCCTCACGCCACTTTCATTAATTCACTTTCTGCAATTCGGCCTGTCTATCCCGTCTACTTTATGCAATTTTGTCTGTCTATCCCGTCTCTTCGGGAGTCGGGACAAGGCGTGGGCAACAATATTGCATTTGCGGCAATGTCTTGCACTGCACGCAATCAAGCCGTGAACATTTAATTTTTTTTCTGCTGCCATTCTGCCAAGGACAGAGCCCTACCTGCTTTACTCCGGAGAAAGGCTCCGCTCGCCGCTCGACTGCCTCGGCACCTTTTCAGCGAAGAAGAAGAACAGAAGGGAAGAACGAAGAAGCCAAGAAGGAACCTCTGCCGCTCTGCGCCTCTGCACGCCAGCCGCTGGCGACTCTACTTTCCGCCTCTACACGCCGACGGCCAGCCGCTCTGCGCCTCTGCACGCCAGCCGCTGGCTACCGTGGCGACGAAACCACGAAGGAGACTCACGCAGGCCTTACTCGGCAGTTGGGGAGCATTTAGTTTGCTGCCTCCTCTCTCCCTCTCATCTCCAGTCCTTTCCTGCTCAAGAATCTTGGAGGTAATGTCTTCAACTCTTCATATGGTAAATCGGCCTATTCAGATTCCAGAGTTTTAAATTTCCGTAATCTGATTATTTGGATCTCGAATTCGATTGCTATTTCGGGGTATTAATGGATTGTTTTTAAGTTCTTAACGTAGAGCGAGATTTGGTCTGGAAGCCTGGAACTAGCATTTTACCGCAAATGTTTTTCGTTAACTTTCTAGTCTCATGTTTAGAAGAAGAAATCGAACATTTCAATAGAAATATGTTATCGTCTTCGTATCTCCATGTCTCTACACGGCCTCTTCTCTAAGCTCCATCATAACTCTGGAAGTTCATAGAAACACTAGTGCTACGCATAGAATCCTGAACTGTATTTTTATGATGACTATTTTTATTTCAACAGAAATATGTGATCATCTTCTTTCTCCGATGTGCCTATTTTTATTATGATTCTACGTTTTTTTCTTTCTCTTTTTCCATCAAGAAAACGCCGCTCATATTTCTGCTTCAATGTTTGATTCAAATTAAAATCATGCCTCTGTATCTTCTAGAGTTTAGATATGATAAGCAATTAAGCATGTGAGTTTGATATTGTCTGAAGATTCAGGATAAGGCTTCATTTTCTTTTCTAAATTTTGTCTTATAGGATATACACGTTTGATGTTTTTTGTTTGAGTTATACACTGTGAATTGCAATTTGAGAAAATGTGGATTGTTCGGTTGGCTTTTAGGGTATAGTTCCCCTAGATTTAATTTGTATGCACTTCTTTCTTTCAGGTTATTTTCTAGAAGCTTCTGAAAATAGGTCAGATACTGCAAATTGATCATTGTAGATCATTGTTATATTGCATTAAAATATTGATCATTGTTATATTGCAGTTTTCTGGAAGTCCATTTGTCCAGGTACAGTTGGTTATTTTTATTGTTATGTCACTACAAATTTCTTTTTATGTGAATTTCATTTAATACACACTATCCTTTCTTTCCATGTTGATGTTTATGGGCTTCTTATTTTATCCAAATAATTGCACCATGATGCCAAAATGCTAGTTCATTCATGTTGAGTTTACTATAGGCCAGATACTGCATTCTTGAATGTCTCATAGTTTTGTAGTCTTGTACATGATTTTATTTTCTTCACTGTTCAAGGACATGATTTATTTCTAGAATTTAACAAATCTTTATTTATTCAGATATTATGAGTTTAGTAGAGAACTATAGTGACTCGTTATCCTCACCGGTGGAGGATGATGAATTCATAAAATCCCCCGCAAATGCAATCATCACTGATCTTAATGTTAGAGATGTGAAAGTAGCGACCATCTCCACTGTCCCCACTACCACTGAGCCTTCATTAGGACAACAATCTGCTGAAGTTGAGAAGGACAACAAAGGAAAAAGAAAAAGAAGTGAAGTGTGGGAGCACTTCAAGGTTGAAAAAATGAAGGATATAAGTGAAAATATTATCTCCAAATGGCAATGCAAACATTGCTTCAAAACCTACAAGTACCAATCGTCTGGATCCATTTCAAATTGTGCAAGACATATTAAAACTTGCTATAAGCTTATATAAGTTAAGAAAAATCAAACTATGTTCAACCAAGAGAGAGTTAATATGGTAGAGGATGATATGCAAATGCCGCTCATTTGTGTGTCATGATTCAGTTAGCATTAGGCAATTGCTGGCCACGTTCATAATTACTGCTGAACTCACATTCTCAATAGTTGAGCAACTATTTTTCAATGTATACTCTAAAGCTCTAAATCCTAATCATATTAAAATTTCAAGGCATACAATGAAGAATGATTGTATGAAATTTTATGATATTAAGAAAGACAAACTTCTAAAGGTTCTTAAAAGGGTGGACAAAGTTGCACGTAGTAGTGATTGTTGGACATCTAATCAATCTATTGGGTATTTATGTATTACTGTTCATTATATAGATTCCGATTGGATGCTCCAACATTCAATTATAAATTTCTTAACTCTTGATCCACCTCACAGCGGCCAAGTCATATATGATGCAATTCGGGAATCAATCCTGCAATTGGGAATTCAAAAAAAGGTAATGAGCGTCACTTTTGACAATGCATCTGCGAATGATATAGTTGCAAGACATTTACAACAATGTTTTGCAAATTCAAATCGCTTGTATTTAGGTGGCAAAGTGTTTCATGTTAGATGTTGTGCCCACATACTCAATATTCTTGTGCAAGATGGCTTAAAAGAGATTTCTACATTGATTACTATTATTAGAGATGTTGTGGGATACATAAGAAAATCATCTTCACGTCTTAAATCATTTGCTGAATCAGCCAAATTGTTAGAAATTTCTACATCACGAGGTCTTTCTTCAGATATGAAAATGAGGTGGAATAGTACATATTACATGCTTGATAGTGCTTATCATTACAGATATGTTATTCATGATTTTTTTTTTGAAAAGATAAAGGTTTGGTGTGGGACTTTCCAGAAGAAACATGGCAAAGATTTGCTAAAATTAAGAACATATTGGAAGTCTTTGAATCCGCAACAAAATTATTTTCAGGGACTCTGTATCCAACATGTAACTTATTTTTGCCTGCATTAATTGCTATTAAAGAAGTATTGGACAAATCTTCAACATGTGATGATGAGTTTGTATGTGGTATGGCCAAGCCAATGAAAATCAAATTTGATAAATACTAGAGTGATTGCAATTTACTTATGTCTCTTGTCATTATTCTTGATCCCCGCCGAAAGTTATTGTTCATCACTTATGCTTTCAATAAACTATACAATACTTATGAAGCCGTTCAAAAAGTGAAGGTGGTAAAAGATAACTTGTTTGAGCTTTTTCTACTTATTGTGATAGCGGTAGCACGGAGCATAATACTTCAATTATTAGTTATGAATCATCCTCTTCAAATAGAGTGGGAGTCATGGGGCATTCAAGTGCAACAACTCAACCACAAACTATCACAAACTCTGTTCTTCTTGTGTTTGATGATTTTTTGAGTTTTAGCTCCTCTACTCAACCTCTTAAAAATGAACTTGAAATATATCTAGAGGAAGCACCGATGCAACCTCCTCTTGAGAGTAGCGATAAATTTGATGTCTTAGAATGATGGAAAATATGTTCAATGAAATATGTGAAGCTCTCTAAGATGGCAAGGGATATCCTTACAATACTCATCATAACTGTTGCTTCTGAATCAGCCTTTAGTGCCGGAGGGCGAGTACTTGATGATTATAAAAGTGCTCTAAATCCCAAAACTGTAAATGCTCTAGTGTGTTCTTCAAATTGGATTCGCTCACAATATAAACATCGTGCCAATGTAAGTACTCTTATTTATAGATGGTTTTATTTGTCACTCGTCAATTATATTATTTGATTTTAATTTGTGTTTTGTAATAAGAGTTTAATATGGATGATTTAACAAGTTCTCTACCGAATGAGATCATAGGGACTTCTACTAATGATTAAGCTTACATTAAGGTATTCTTCTTTTATTCTCATTGTTTTGTTTAATGTGAATGTTTTAATGTTTAAATATACCTTAACAAACTTGTCAAACAAAACTTAAAATTTAAATTTGATATTTTAACAGATTCAATGAACTTTCAGTGGAGCCGCATTAAGTTTCCTTATATGTGTCAAGGTATGTAATAGCTGAAATTTAATTCCTATCAAATGATTAGCTAACGATGTTAAACAAAAGCACTGCTAGGAGATACCCCAGATTTGATGCGTTCACTTTGGTTTTAACTGAGTTTTGTTAAAGTTTTTTTTTGCTTTAATGCTAGTCCTTTTTCCTTGCATATATTTTTTTTTGTTGAAAACCACATACTATAGGTTTTGGCACTCTTGATTAACTGCAAGCTGAACTTAATTGTGTCATGTTCCTTTGGAGTAGATTTTAAACGAAACATGAATAAGAGCGTCGATTGGGTAATGAGTTCTTCTCTTAGATTTTATTTCAATATTAATTTTTTCGTGTAGCATCATTTAAATATGGGGTAGAGTGTTGGGGTAGAGTGTACTTGACATCACGTAGTAAATCTCTTATCCAAATTTTATTTTATTACTCCCTGTTTTTATTTTCAGATTATACTTTTTATGTTTGTTGATTTGCTTCATCATTTAGCATATTTTTATAAGGTTTTTTGTGGTGTGAAGATCAGCCATAATCTATATTTGTTGAGTTTTTAGGATACTCACGCTCCGTTTGGCGCAGTTGTTATGAACCGACGTTTGTGGACACCCGACCTCACCTAAGGAACTTCATCCACTTTTATGTTCAAATCTAGTTTTCTTTTCTTGTTGGTGGTCATAACCTGTTGTCATGCTAGACATACATCTTATGACGGTGGCGTTTTTGTCCATACATCTTATGACGGTGGCGTTTTTGTCCATACATCTTATGACGGTGGCGTTGTCATGCTAGACATACATCTTATGACGGTGGCTTTTAGATTTTGATTTTGGCTATTCTCTTGTAGTAAAGTAATATCAATTCAATTTTTCCTTTACTATATTACTGCTGATAAAGGCTTGAGTGTTGTTGTTGTACTTTATTAGTGCATATTAATGTTTCATTCACATATTTGACTTTGCAAATATGAAGTTGTCTTCTATAGCGCACTTGTTTTACTACTCATGGGGTGCCTGGATTTTGGTGTTTAAAATTGTTTTGGAGTAATGGAGTTTGGTCTAATGTGGACTTTGATGAATTTTTATTGGACTTTTACTGGACTATTATGAACTTTTATTTGAATGTTTATGGAATTTAATTGGACTTATGTTTTTGAACTGTTTATTTTGTAGTTTTGTAATATTTTTGGTCAAATGCTTTGATATGAAAACTAGTGTTGATGCAAGTCTGAGTTATACTTTAATATAAAAGTAGTTTTGTTATATATTTGGTCAACTATTTTTATTGACACCTTAATTCTGATTGGACCTCCAACATATGGAGAGACAAGTGACGGAGGTTACTTATGTAGCAGTTCTGAGTTATATAGATAAAAAGAAGGCATTGGAATCTTCTGATTCCTAGTATCATACTATCATCTGACTCACTTGAGTGTGAACTTATTTTACAAAATTTTCTTACCTTGTTATTTTGAAAATAATTATTCCGGAATGTATAAATAATTAATATTATTATATTTTTTGTATAAAAAAATTTCAATGCAATGTATGAAGTATCTTATATTTATTGTTATTTATAAAATATTTATTTAATTATGCTCTATAGTTTATTAAAAAAATTTAATTAACAGTTTAACACTACAATTTTTAAAACTTTAAAATTTAAATGTATATTAAATTACTTTTTATAAAAAAATAATTAATTTCGAGCCAACTCGAAATTGATTCGAGCTGGCTTGAAATCGAATCGATTTCGAGTCGAGCCGGCTTGGCTCGAAATCAATTTCGAGTTCGAGCCGATTTCGAGTCGAAAATTTCGATTTTGAGCCGAGCCCAAATCACTCGAACTCGACTCGATATCAGCCCTGGCTGAAACTACAATCAACCCTAGAGTCATATTGTCAATATTATCTTTTTTGCACAATGGAATGCTATCTCTAAGACCTCTTTATTGAACAGCAATGCTAGTCTGAGTATTCTAGAATCTATCAATAACAGCAATTTGATAATTTTTATTCTCTCATCTCTCTCTCTCTCTCTCTCTCTCTCTCTCTCTCTCTCTTCTCTCTATCTCTCTCTCTCTCTCTCTCTCTCTCTCTCTCTCTCTCTCTCTCTCTCTCTCTCTCTCTCTCTCTCTCTCTCTCTCTCTCTCTCTCTCTCTCTCTCTCTCTCTCTCTCTCTCTCTCTCTCTCTCGGGGTGGAGTCTCATGATCGTGGGGTTTTCCATAGGTGGAGTCTTCTTCATGAAAAGGAATTTAACTAGGAATTTATTTAGGGTTTATCTAAGGATTTTTCAAAGATTTTAACTTAAGATTAAATTAAGGATTATCTAAGGATTTATACAAGTGTATATTTAGGAATTTATCTATTTATTTATTTAAGGATTTATCTAGAAATTTTAGAAATTTACCGCAGCTTATCAAAAGATTTATCGTGGGACTTTATTTAAGTTTGTGTAAAATAGTTATCTGGGGACTTATCTGTGGACTTATCTAAGCTTTTATCAAGTAATTTATGTAGAGATACACAGTGGATTTTTCTAGTACTTTAATCAGGTATTTATCTAAATATTCATTTTAAAAAATTTTGGGGGATTATCTAGAGATTTATCTTTGGATTTGTTTAAATGTTTATTTAAGATCTCTTCATTTGAACAGATTTGGGCGAATGGAATTTAAATTGAATCTCCAATTTCAATTCCTACATTTGCTTGTCAAAATAAAAACATGGAATTGGAATAACATTCAACTCCATGGGTTTTTTTTATATAAGCCTCATGCCAATTCAGAGCGGCGAATGAAATTTAAATTGAATCTCCAATTTCAATTCCTACATTCGGTTATCAAAATAAAAGCGTGGAATTGGAATATCATTCAACTCCATGGGTTTTTTTATATAGGTCAATTAGCCCTCATGTCAATTCAGAGCGGCGAATGGAATTTAAATTGAATCTTCAATTTCAATTCCTACATTCGCTTGTCAAAATAAAAGCGTGGAATTGGAATAACAGTCAACTCCATGGGTTTTTTTATATACGCCAAATATCTTTCATGCCAATTCAGAGCGGCGAATGGAATTTAAATTGAATCTCCAATTTCAATACCTATATTCACTTGTCAAAAATAAAAGCCTGGAATTGGAATAACATTCAACTTCATGGGTTTTTTTATATAGGCCAATTATCCCTCATGCCAATTCAGAGCTCCGGACCCAAGTCTTCATAATTTCTCACTGCACCCATTTCTCATATTCTAGCAAGGAAGTCCATCCACACGCCTCCATCTCCGGCATTACTACCAGAGAAAGCTTCAGTCGGTCTTTTTTGGTGATGTCGTCGACATTTAGCTTCTCTGGCGACTTTATTTTCATGTTTCGGAGTCCGACCTTGCCCCCCTTCTGCCTTCACGCGATGAAATTGACTTGCGCCCCCTTCTTCTCTGGCGTTATGATCCCCACTGTTATGAAATTGGGACCTGATCCGCGACTACGGTGGTTCGCCGCGGATCTAGCAACGGAAGCTAGTCTAAGCAATAATATGATAAACGAAATTTAAATCCAATCAAGCACAACCAGATGACAAAATAATTACGTGGTTCGGAGTTGTGACTCCTACTCCATGGGGAGAGCGCGCCAGAAAGATCCACTAAAACACGGATGAGGTTACACAGATACAAACAGAGACCAAACAAATATGGTCGAACAACAAAAGAAAACCAAAGAACCTAAATCCTGAAGAACCGATACCGCCGGGCGGTATCGATGTCGTCGGGCGACAGTGCACTGTTCTTCTTCCTCCGCTGGATCTGTCGTTCATGTACCGTTGTCGCCGCCTGGAGCTCCCTGCCGCCGCTGGACAGAGCCGCCTCCACCTGAATCCTCCTGCTACCGCCGCCTCCTGGAGCTGCCTGCCGCCACGGGACAAAACTGCCTCCGCCTGAGTTGAGACAGATGCACTGCCTCTGCCGCAGCATGCCTGCTGCCGCTGTCGCCGCCGCGCCTGGTCTGAACTGGGGCTGTCGCCGCTACCGCCGCTTGAACACCTCTCGATGCCGCCTGGAGATCGCCGCTGCAACACGCCTGTCGCCGCCTCTGATCCTCCTGCACTGACGAGGTCCGCTCGCTGCCGCCGCCGGAAACCACCTCCACAGAACCTGCTCTCACACTCCTCACTGGTGGCCGAAAATAAGCTGGATTCCTCTCTTATTCTTGTTGCCTCTGAATGGCTGCAACTGCCCTCCTTAAATAGGCAGCCACCACCACCTCCCAAACAAGGAAGAAACACCATTAAAGGGAGAGCCAATGAAGGCGCTAGCCAAAACCGGAAAGGGTCCAGCCGGCTATGGCTGGAGCCATAACCGAATTAAGAAGTAGCCCCCCTAATTCCTCCCAAAAAAACAGCTCTCCCACTTAATGTCATTTCCATAATAAGAGGTGGTCAAGGATCGCGTACGTGGCGCGATCCGGACGGTCCGAGTCCATGCATGAGGTGTCACAATCCTAACAATCTCCACCTTGATGCCTCATGGCACAACCAAACTCCACCTCGAAGCCTAACAAACGTATTTGTACCTCCAACCTGGATCTCCCCTACTGGCGACTATAAGCCCCCTCTCCCTGGGGCCGACACGATCAACATGCATCAGTCTGAGTCAAGTCAAACTTGACTTGCCTCACTGATTTCTCCCGCATGCTCGCAACGCATTCCTCCGTAGGAATCTCCCGCAACATCACGCCTCTACCTCGAGCGAACTCCCTTAACTCCCGGTGACGCACGTCGACGTGCTTCGTCCTTGCACGATAGACCGGGTCTACTGCAAGACGAATCGCACCCGAACTCTCACTGTGCAACTCCACCTTCTCCTGAGTGATCCTAAGTTTCTTGGTGAGACCTCTGAGCCAGATGGCTCCTCTCACGGTGTCTGGGTACTCCTGAGATGACTCTCTACACGTCTCCTCTACGGCTGCGAAAATTCTACCTCCGCCAAGGTCCTCTCTCCATGCACATGCCCTTGCCAAGAATCCTGCCCCGCTCCTCCGCTGGTCCTTCCTAGCTTTTCGCTGAGAACAGTCTCTGCTCTCTAAAGCTCTATCGAAGGAATCGCGATCTGAGGAGATCGCCTGAAATGCATATGCTACTGTATCATGTAGCTCGAGAGACGGTCTGACCTCTCTCCTCGCATTTCCCCTTGCAATCGTGGTGTCAATCAGTCAATAGAGCGATCCGGAACGCTCTCCTCTCAAGACTGTCTGCGCGCCTCTCCTGACTTCCAAATACCCGCTGCTACTGGTATAAGAATACCCGGCAGCCTCTAGAGTGCCTAGAGAAAGCAAGCTCTTCCTCAACTCGGGCACATACCGAACGTCGGTGAGGATCCTAACCACTCCATCGAACATTCTAATCTTGATGCTCCCGACTCCAGATATCTCGCACTCTGACCGGTTCCCCATCCGAACACGACCACCTCCACAGTGCCTAATACTGGAAAACCATTCAATGTTCGAGCACATGTGAAACGAACATCCTGTATCCATGATCCAAGAATCTGTGGTCCCATCGCTGGGTGAAACATGAAGAACGTCGGCGTCGTTCTCATCCTCGGATGCCACCGTAACCTGATGTGTCTCATGCGTCTATTCTCTAAACTTCCTCTTCGGGTACTCATTCTTCCAGTGCCCCTCCTCCTTGCAGTAGTGACACTTTGTATTCCTGCCCCCGGACTTAAACCTAGGTCGGTCTTCCTCCTTCACTTTTCCTCTCGATCTACCCCGGGTGGGGTCCTTGCTCTTAACGAATAAGCCCTCGTCGGCTCTAGGGCTCGACTTGCTCCTCGTCTCATTCGAGAGCATCGTTGTCATCACTTCTTCCATCTTCAGGGTGTCCTTCCCATACAGGATCGTGGTGACCAGATGATCGAAAGACTTTGGCAATGAAGATAATAGGAGAAGAGTCTGGTCTTCCTCCTCGACCTTAATGTACATACTACGCAATTGAGAAATCAGTTTATTAAACGCATTCATGTGGTCAAGAAGCGGAGTGCTATCCGACATCCTCAAGCTGTAAAGTTGTTTCTTTACATACAACTTATTCGTGAGGGATTTTGACATATAAAGCTCCTCCAACTTCTTCCACAGATCCGCAGTAGTCTCAGCATCGACTACATTATACATAACCTCATCGGCCAAGCACAATTAGATTATGCTGATGGCCTTCAGATCTAGCTCATCCCACTCATCGTCCTTCTTCCCGGACTTCTCCTTTCCGAGGAGAGCCTTATGAATACCTTGCTGGACGAGAACCGCTTTGGCCCGTTTCTGCCACAGACCAAAGTCAATTTGCCGTCGTACTTGGGGACTTCAAATTTCGCTGTCATTATTGCTCAACGAGGTCCGAAGGATCGAACCTGGCTCTGATACCAATTGTTATGAAATTGGGACCGGATCCGCGACTACGGTGGTTCGTCGCGGATCTAGCAACGGAAGCTAGTCTAAGCAATAATATGATAAACGAAATTTAAATCCAAGCAAACACAACCAGACGACAAAATAATTACGTGGTTCGGAGTTGACACTCATACTCCACGGGGAGAGCGCGCCAGAAAGATCCACTAAAACACTGATAAGGTTACACAGATACAACCAGAGACCAAACAAATACGGTCGAACAACAAAAGAAAACCAAAGAACCATAATACTGAAGAACCGATACCGCCGGGCGGTATCGATGTCGTCGGGCGATAGTGCACTGTTCTTCTTCCTCTGCTGGATCCACCGTTCCTGTACCGTTGTCACCGCCTGGAGCTCCCTGTCGCCGCTGGACAGAGCCGCCTCCACCTAAATCCTCCTGCTACCGCCGCCTCCTGGAGCTGCCTGCCGTCGCTTGACAGAACTGCCTCCGCCTGAGTTGAGCCCGATGCGCCGCCTCCTGAACACCTCTCGATGCCGCCTGGAGATCGCCGCTGCAACACGCCTATCGCCGCCTCTGATCCTCCTGCACTGACGAGGTCTGCTCGCTGCCGCCGCCGCCGGAAAACGCCTCCACAGAACCTGCTCTCACACTCCTCACTGGTGGCCGAAAATAAGCTAGATTCCTCTCTTATTCTTGCTGCCTCTGAATGGCTGCAACTGCCCTCCTTAAATAGGCATCCACCACCACCTCCCAAACAAGGAAGAAACACCATTAAAGGGAGAGACAATGAAGGTGCTGGCCAAAACCGGAAAGGGGCCAGCCGGCTATGGCTGGAGCCATAACCGAATTAAGAAGCAGCCCCCCTAATTCTTCCCAAAAATCAGCCCTCCCACTTAATACCATTTTCATAATAAGAGGTGGTCAAGGATCGCGGACGTGGCGCGATCCGGATGGTCCGAGTCCATGTGTGAGGTGTCACAATCCTAACACCCAAGAAGCTCCAACTTGTCTTCTCCAATGACGGCGTTGACATTCACCTCCTCCAATGACAGTAAGTTTTCGTTTTTAGGTTTTTTCCCCTTTGGACGGCACACATCTTCGGTTTTTTCCCTTTAGACTGCATGCTTTTTCGTTTTTTTTTCCTTTGGCCATGGACTTTTTTTTCCTTTGGATGTGTATGTGATGTAAATTTTATTTTAGATGAATTTTTGAATGTGTAAAACATAAATCTTATTTGTTGCCAACATTTTGTAGAGATCAATGGGACAATACGGGCAAAGGTGTTTGCAGAGTTGGATGAGTTCTGGAGAGAGGCATGGAGCTCGAGGACGCGGATAGCTTGTAAAATTTTTTGGATCTTAGAATGAGCAGGAGTTGTATCAACTAAAAGTTAGATCACAGCAGCAAACATAGTTCTTTATTGATGATATCAGTCTCCTTACAAAGCGAGACATACAAGACGAGACATGATTTCGCCAGTATGTAAAACAAACAGAACAGAACAAACACAGGAAGATAAATGTGTCCTGGGAGTTCAGTCCGCCGAGACCGCTACAGACGCGACTGCTATTCGTCCGACCGCCGAGACCAGCACACTGCACTAGCTTCTCTAGCACGAACACCGTCCTCACCCTTCAGAATCAGACCGCTACTTCAGAACTTCTGTTCTCCATAGATTACTATCTGCGTACTTCCCCAAGTCGCCGGCTAGAAGAAGAGCTGCTTGGTCCTGTTCACACAACCTGCACAGACAAATTACTTCAGCAAGCCGCGCGGTCAGAAAAAATCAGTCCGCAAATTCCAACACGAGTTGTGCTTACTATTCTTCCATAGATATGTTGTCAACGGGGGTCCTGTTTGTAGGCACAGAGAGAAATGTGGTCACCACCCTAGCTGATAGGAACACCTCCCCCGGCCCGCAAACAGCCTTCACTAGTCCGCTCAGTCCGCATGGACATGGTCGGTCCACAAGCCAATCCGCCTACCACCCTCCTGGATAAGGACCAGTCCGCAACACCTGCAGACACCACTCTTGTTCGCAACAGACAGCCTACTTTGCCAAGACAGGAAGCCAGTCTGCTATCTGGCGGACACTGCACCAGTCCGCGACACAAGTCCACGACCAACAGGCACAGATCGCTTGGTCAACCAGTGGACTTGGCAGACTCTGCGAATACCCTAGACTTGTCATAGATTGTGACCAAGTCCAGCAAGCCACCAAAACTTGGTGTGAGCTCGGCGGACAAGAAGTCAGACCGCCAGCTACCAATACAGTCCGCCAACCATGAACGTGATTATCACCACTTCACCAGACATCAAGTGCACAGACAAACGTAGATCTCGCGCTCTCCATACGCAGTCCGCAACAAGCGGGCTCCGCGAACACAAAAGGAGACTGCCACACCTCTGCGGATATACCACCAATCCGCCAAGTTTCATCAACAACCACATCTTTGTCGAACTGTCTGAACACCACAACCAGGCCGCAACGGACAGGACGCCCAGACCGCACCATCAGTCCGCTCAGGCCGCGCGGTCTGCCTGATTAGTTACTTACACTTCAATAATTTCAACACTCCCCCTTGAAGTTGGAAGTGAAAATCAGCCTAAGCAAATTCTGCAACCGGGTGAAAGGTCCCTTGGCTAGCGGTTTCTTAAATATGTCTGTCATATTGTCCATACTCCAAACATGCTTAACCATGAGAGATCCCTCCAACACCTTCTCACGAATGAAGTGGTGTTCGATCTCTATATGTTTGGTTCTCGCGTGACAAACTGGATTATTTACCAGTTTGAGAGCACTCTCATTATCTCCGCGGAGCAGAGTAAGACCTTGAACCTCCATATGAATGTCATCCACCAATCTTCTGAGCTAGATGGCTTCTTGAGTTGCCAAGGCCGAAGCCTTATATTCTGCTTCTGTGGTAGATACAGACACCGAGTCCTATTTCTTGATGCACCATGATACAGCTGTTGGGCCTGCCATAAAGACGTATCCAGACGTCGACTTCCGATCATCTGAATCTCCCCCATAATCAGCATCCATGTAGTCATGCAACTCGAAATATGTGTCTCTCCTATAAAGGAGACCCATATCTGAGGTTGACTTCACATACTTCAAGATGCTTTTTGCAGCCATTAGATGAGGTTTCTGTGATTCTGCCATGTACCGACTGACCCTGCCAACTGCATATGCAATATCATGCCTAGTGATCGTCAGGTAGATCAAGCTTCCAACCAAAGCTCGGAACACCAATGGATCAGAAAAAATTCTCCCCTCATCACGTCAAAGTTTCAGACCTGCTTCTAGAGGTGTAGAACTGCTTTTCCCCCCTTCCATACCAAATCATTGTACGCTCCGCTTTGCATAGCCAGTCTGGGACACAAGTACTCCATTCTCCCGCCTCTGTACCTCGAGTCCAAGGAAATGGTGAAGCTCACCCAAGTCCTTCATCTCAAATCTGATAGCAAGCTCGGCCCTCAGCCTTGCTACCTCCTCCTTTAAATTTCATGTGACAATCATGTCATCCACATACAACAGTACGATGACCTGAAGCTCCCCCTTCTTCTTGACAAACAAGCTGGAGTCTGAGTCTGAAGCAAGAAACCCACAGAACAAAAGATATTACGCAATCTTTCCATATCATGCTCTTAGCGCTTGCTTCAGCCCGTAAAGAGCCTTATTCAGCTTGCAAACGTAGTTTGGATGCTCTTCAAAGATAAACCCAGGTTGCTGGATCATAAAGATATCCTTGTCAATCTCGCCGTACAAGAAGGCATTCTTCACATCAAGCTGCCAGATTTCCCATCCACTGAACGCGGCTAAGGCAATAACCATCCGTACTGAAGTCATTTTAGCAACTGGATTAAACATTTCTTCATAATCTTCCCCATACTGTTGTGAGAATCCTCGTGCTACAAGGCGAGCCTTGTACCACTCGATGATGTCATCTGCTTTCTTCTTTAACTTGTAGACTCACTTACAAGTCACTGGAGTGATGTCTTCTGGTTTAGGTACAAGTGACCACGTCTCACTCTTCTTGAGAGTAGTCATCTCATCTTCCATAGCATAGTCCCACTCCTTACTCCTGTGGCCTTCTCGAAACATGATGGCTCCTGCTTATCCAAAGGACCAACAAAGAAACTTGAGACAAAACTCACCATGTTTCCTTCTATGTAGCGGGCTGGTGGCTTGATAGTCCTCTTTGATCTTCTCAAAGTTGGTTCTTGACTGACCACCTCCTCAGCTGCCTCTTCTGTACTAGCTCATCTTCCAGACACGCTTGGGGCATCGCTCCCCCTACTTCCAGAATCAGAAGTTTCCACCTCTGAGCTAGATGCGATTAGAGCTCCTAGTGAAACATGCAACTCTACTTGAAGACTAACATCGGCTTTTTCTTGTCTGTCAACCCTGCTCTCAGGCAGTTCAATTCATGAACTCCCTTTGTAAGATATCAACTCATCAAACACCACATCCCGAGAAACAACAAATCTTCGTGTCTCTAGATCCATGCATTTCTAACCCTTCTTCCTGTCATCATACCCCCATAAAGACTAGCTTCCTTGCTTTCGCATCTAGCTTTGCCCGAAGAGTGTCAGGAACATGCACATAGCAGGTTGACCCAAATACCCGAAGGTGAGCAACACTTGGTTTCTCCTTGAACATCAATTCATGAGAAGTCATCATGTTGATTGGACTTAGAGGCATTCGGTTAATAACATAGGCTGCACAAGACATTCCCTCAGCCCAGAAGGACCTTGGGATACTCTTAGCATGAAGCCAGCACTTGCAGGTCTCCATCAGATGACGGATCTTCCTCTCTGGAACTCTGTTCTGCTATGGGGTATGTGCACAAGTAAGCTCTCTTCGAATACCGTTCTTCCTGCAAAAATTAAAGAACTCGGCAGAGGTGAACTCTCCACCATTGTCAGTCATCAACTTCTTAATTCGCAGGCCTAATCGACCTTCCACAAGCTCCTTGAACTCCGCAAACTTCCTGAACGCTTCTGACTTTTCTTTTAGAAAATACACTCAGACATATCTGGTGTAATCATCAATTAATACCAGCATGTACTTGCTGCCTCCGAGACTTGGGGTGGTAGTTGGTCCCATCAGATCCCCGTAAATGCACTCCAACGGCTTTTTACTTCTGGTTTGCTATTTATCAAATGGAAGTCGATGAGACTAACCATACTAAAATCCCGCGCAAACATGACCATCTCCGTAGGAGGACAAGCTAGGCAAGCCCTTGACCAGGCCCTTTACCGCCATAGATTTCAATTTGTCCATTCTTATATGCCCCAACCTCTCATGTCAAATGGTTGCGCTATCATTCTTCCTCATCTTATCAACATAAGAACTCGTAGATAAAATGTACAAGTCTTTTTCTCTTCTCCCAATGTGAACAACATCAGCTTTAACGACTGATATATTTCGAAGAAACTTCACTTACGTTGGACCAAACAGAACATGATACCCAGCGTCAACAGCGTTGGTCACGGAGAAGAGGTTCTTTTTCATACCAGGCATATGATATACACTCTTTAGAGTGAGTGGCCCTCTATCACTGCCTATGGAGAATATCCCTTCCTTCTCGATTGCATGAACAGTATCATTAGCGATGATAATAGCATCATTACCTGAGTAAGGCTGTGATGAAGAGAACTTTGATTCATCTCCAGTAAGGTGATGACCACACCCAGAGTCCACGATCGAACCCTCCTGATAGTTGATAGGAGCAGAAGCATAAACAGTAGCCGAGAAGGCTCCTCCCCAACCACTATCATCCTCCCTGGCATCAGGCTCCTCCTTCTCAACAGCATGCCCTGGCTAAAGATTAACCCTGCAGTCCCTTCTGAAATGACCGAGCTTGTTACACCTGTAACACCTGAGCCCTTCCTTCTTTCCCTCGGACTTAGGAGCATATCTCCTCTCCTGCTGACCTGAATATGACGGCTCATCGCCCCCAGAAGGCTTCTTCTTCTTCTCTCACTTCTTCTTCCCAAAAAAATAGCACCTCGTTCTCTACTTTTGAGATAGACACCCCCGTCATCTGTGTTGCCAAGCTCTCCTGCGATGCAAGCAGATTTTTCCAAATCCAACAAGGATGGCTGATTTTGCCCATCCCTGAACAGACGTCACAAAGGCAAGGTACTCCTTCTGCAAACCGCGGATAATATGTCTCTTCAGCTTCGCCTCAGAGATAGGCTCATCGGGATCCAAAGCAGAAATCTCTGCGCAGAGGTTTTTTATTTTAGAAAGAAGGTGGAGACAGGTAAATCTCCTTGAGTGGCCTTTGCCAACTCATTTTCTAAGAACTGTAGCCAAGCTACATTCTTCCTGTTGAAGAGGCCATCCAATGTCATCCAGATCTCAACAGCTGATTTGCAACTAATGATGTGATCGAAGAGTTCAGGTGAGATAACTCTCTTAAGAGTAAACTCTGTCTTTACATTTGTTCTCTTCCAAGTCTTCACTTCCTAAGCATTATCAGCAGCAAGAACTACTTCCTGAGTATCATCTCCTCCAACCACCTCCCAGAGGTCCTCACCCAGAAGATAATTCTCCATACAAGACTTCCACTTCTTGAAGTTAGTCTGTATTAGGAGTTCAATACCGAGACCTCTTACATATCCTGCTTCCATGGCTCTAACATCAATATCCTCTTCACAAGAGCAACAACTCCTAGTTGATCACTGTTTAACCACCCCAACCTCCCTCTGATACTATGTAAAAAAATTTGGATCTTGGAATGAGCAGGAGTTGTATCAACTAAAAGGTAGATCACAACAACAAACAGAGTTCTTTATTGATGATATCAGTCTCCTTACAAAGCGATACATACATGATGAGACATGATTTTGCCAGTATGTAAAACAAACAGAACAGAACAAACACAGGAAGGTAAATGCAGCCTGGGAGTTCAGTCCGCTGAGACCGCCACAGACCGCGACTGTTGTTCGTCCGACTGCCGAGACTAGCACACTGCACTAGCCGCTCGAGCACGAACATAGTCCGCACCCTTCAGAATCAGACCGCTGCTTCAGAACTTCTGTTCTCCACAGATTGTTATCCGCGTACTGCCCCAAGTCGCCAGCTAGAAGAAGAGTTGCTTGGTCCTATTCGCATAACCTGCACAGACAAGTTACTTCAGCAAGCCGCGTGGTCAGAAAAAATCAGTCTGCAAATTCCAACACGAGTTGTGCTTACTGTTCTTCCATAGATATGTTGTCAACGGGGGGTCCTATTTATAGGCACAGAGAGAAATATGGTAACCGCTCTTGCTGATAGGAACACCTCCCCCAGCCCGCAAACAGCCTTCACCAGTCCGCCCAGTTCACATGGACATGGTCGGTCCACAAGCCAATCCGCCTACAATGCTCCTGGATAAGGACCAGTCTGCAACACCTGCGGACACCACTCTTGTTCGCAACAGATAGCCTAGTTCGCCAAGACAGGAAGCCAGTCCGCTATCTGACGGACATTGCACCAGTTCGTGACACAAGTCCATGACCAACAAGCATAGATCACCCGGTCAATCAGCGGAGTTGGCAGACTCTGTGAATACCCTGGAGTTGTCATAGATTGTGACCAAGTCCAGCAACCCACCAAAACTTGGTGCGAGCTCGGCGGGCAAGAAGTCAGACCGCCAGCTACCAATATAGTCCGCCAACCATGAACGCGATTATCACCACTTCACCAGACATCAAGAGCACAGACTAACGCAGATCTTGCGCTCTCCATACGCAGTTCTCAACAAGCGGGCTCCGTGAACACAAAAGTAGACCGCCACATCTCTGCGGATATACCACCTATCCGCTCAGTTTCATCAACAGCCACATCTCTGCCGAACTATCTGAACACCACAACCAGGCCGCAAATGACAGACCGCCCAGACCGCACCATCAGTCCGCTCAAACCGCGTGGTCTGTCTGATCAGCCACTTACACTTCAACAATTTCAACATAGCTGACCTGGAGAAGAACGTTAAAAGCTTAAAAGAATAGGTGGTCGCGCTTACCTCGGAGGTTCCTTGGTTGAAGGGTTTGGGAGGAGAGGTGGCGGCTGGATCACTACCGTGGCCACTTCCTGAAGAAGCTGGAGCTCCATATGAAGCGCGAGTGCAGGAGGATGTGCGAGCTCTGCATGCTTTTGGCACATAACCGAATGGAGGATTAGGAATCACCCACAAGGCTTTCACTGATATCTCTAACAGCTAGGCACGCTTAGGTGTAGAGCGACCACTTCTTGTGATAATTATTTTTGTAGGGCTTGTGGATGCGAATAATTTTTACATCTAGGCACACTTAGGTGTAGAACAGTTACGCGCTCTTTTTATTTCTTTGATTGCAACCTCTATTTATGCTTTTCTTTATATTACTTGAAGTGTTTTGAATATATGTGATGTGGAGGATGTCATTGCTTGGTGTGAATTCTTACTTGTTCTTCAAACTTTGTTTTGCAGGAGGAAATGTCTTTAAAGGGGCAAAGAGCAGAGAGTGACCTCTTGAGCACGAGACTTTTGGCATTTCAACTTTCCAGGCCAAGTACAGCGCTCCTATGAATAGGGGGATGCCTTCCAGTCTTTGATTGTCTGACTCGTGCGAGAGAAATCAAAATGAGATTGTGCGAATATAGTCGATGTCTTCCAAGTGAGTTGACTGTGTGGTCACTTTCTTGATGTTGCATGGAACCCCCTGATGCAAGGAAAATATTTAGGTCAGGACTCCTGACCATGAGCATGGTCAGGACAACCAATGAGGGCCCTAAAATGATGAGGGCCCCGCGCAAAAGTGTATGTGAAAGTGAAGGTTAGATCTGAAATACTCTAGAGGGGGGGGTGAATAGAGTATTGTGGTCTCTTACAAAATCTTTACAACTTTTACTGTAATCCTAAGTGAACAGGTTAGCAAACAAAATAATAAGCACAGCAACCTAACAAATCACAGAACACAGCCAAAAACAAAAGACAAAGGGCAACCAGACGACACAAGAAATTATAGTGGTTCCCCAACCTGGGTACATCCACTCTTCTACCACCCTGGTAGGAATCCACTCAGATTTTTGATCATGTGTCTGACACCAATGAGCTTTTGTTCAGGTGCTCAAAAACCAAAACCTCAAGTCTTTTGGTAGGAGACTTGCAACCAGGAATAATTTTGAAGGGACTTAAAACCCTGTACAGAGGATGAAAAAGGTGATGGTGTCTTCTCTTTCTCAATAACAAGTGAGAAGACTAGTGGATTGATTTCAGCAGATTGCTCCCCCTGAGATCTTGAATGGATCAGGAAATCTGGAGCTCTGCTTCAGGGTGACAGGTCTTCAAAAACTTGATTGTCTTGACCAGAGATTGCTTCAGGAACTTCTTCGACAGATAGAGTTATTGTTTTCCTTATGAAGTTGTCCTGTAGGGTTGAAAGAAGAAGACTCTTGATAGAGATTGTATGTTCTTCTTCTTCTTGATGATGATGTTCTCTGGCCTAGGCTGATTGCAGTGTGTGAAACTTTAGATTTCTGTAAGATTTTTTTTTTTGGAATCTGCCTGCAATCTTCCTTTTTGTATATCGTAAGTTTCTTGAATGTAATGTATGTCAGCATGACTGCTTAATCTTTTCTTTTCTTTTTTGAAATTGACTAAAAAAACACATTCGAAATTTGAATCCTTGAGCAGTAAATGCAGTCGGCCTGAGAAGGAAGCAACAATGAATGAATTCCCTAACTGTCCCGTGGAAAAACGGCATGTAATAATCCATGATCAATGCTCGTTCTAACGGTAACATTCCGAGAAGATTGAGCATTAATTACTCAGGAATCATCGCCAAGAAAAAGGGACGGAAAAATGGAGAAGACCAAGTCTGGAATCGTTGAACGAAGAACAGAAATCGTCGAGTTGATTTCACAGTTCGTCGAGCTGAACTGATGAGTTCGTCGACCAGACAATAGCAATTAGTTTTCAAGGGAAACTTGTCAATTCTGCTACAATCTTCGTCGAACTGACAATCATCATTCGTCGAACAGAGATCCAAATTCGTCGACCGAAGAATGATTGTGGACTTAGACAGAATCTGAGAAGTCTCTGGCTGAGAAGAGTTCAAATAGTAGATCAGAATTCGTCGACCAAGGAATATGATTCGTTGAGCTGAGATCGACGAACGTCGAACACATTTCTTTGAGCTGAAGATATCTCTAAGTCTTGAGTTTCTCTAGCAGTCTGGAGGATGGCTGGTCCACAGGATGATGTTATAAGGACAAACCCTAGACTCTATGACACAACCAATGACCCTGACTATACAAGGTGGGTCAAAGACATCCTAACTCAATGAACCTAGCCCAAATCCAAACTAGGGATCCAATAATCTCCCCCTATTTGGGTGAGGTCACTAAGTGATGACACAGAATGAAACAAAACAAAGCAGTAAAAGCATATATCTAACAGAGAATTTATAACACATGTAGCAGATATATAAAAGCTTTGTTCAGAAACATAACCAGAGAGTTGTAAAAGCAAAAAAGGAAAAGAAAGAAAAAACTTAGATCATATCTTGCTCTTCTTGAATTGGTCTTTGTCTTTCTCTTTGCTGCTGCTGCTGCTACCTCCAGGCTTTGAGAATTTGATCTCTCTGTTTGGATTAGCTGCCTGAGCTATAGTCATTGTCATATCAGCTATACCAAGTATATTCTGAGTAGAGGTTCTGGGAACAACAGTCTCTGGATGGAGCTTCATATAGTCATCAACATTGAAAAGTTTGTTTGCTTTGTCAAACCTTTTAAGTTATTCTTTTCTATATTTTGACATAGTTGATTATCCTGAAATGTCCTTTCCTTCAGCTTTTGTTTTATTAATCAATGAGAGGCCAATCAGTTCCTGGAATCAGGTCATTCTAGCAGTGTTAGCTGTTTCAGGATCCTCAAAAGGAACAGGAGGTGAATATGGTCTTTCAGGACTGTTTGCCTTATGTTCTACAGATACATTTTGCTATTGCTGCTGAGGTTGTTGCTGTTGATGTTGTTGTCTGCCTGAAGATTGTTGCCTCTGCTGGTAACCTCCTGAAGACTTGCTCTGATGCCTTTAGTAGGTTTGTACAGGAGCAGGCTTTGAAATTGAGGAACTGGAAGTACCAGCAGCTGGAGGAGGAGGAGGAGGATCTTTTATGTATCTATAAACTGGTGAAGAAGAGTATCTCCTACTTTTATTTCTTTCCTTTTGTTGATTCTTTGACAGCCACATCCAAGAAGGCATTCCCTCATAGGGAGTGGTGTTATGCAAGATGTAGTAGGGAGTGTCAGCTGTTGGATTGGGCTTAGGAGCAGGAGGAGGAGGCGTCTTCCTCTTCTTTGACCTGACTCTCTTCTGAGCTTCTTCATCTGAATCTTCATCTTCCTCTTCCTCATCTGAGCTAGACCCTTGAGGATTGGCATACATAGCATCAATCGCTCTTAGGGTAGCTGCAGAGATCTGGGGCTTGGCAAGTTGAACTGGAACTGGAGAACTGATTAAGACTGGGCGCTCTTCTAGAGCTTTATTCTCTCCCTCAATGTCTGCCAGAATCAATGCAACCAGGTCAGGCATTGGGGAATCATCCATAACAAAAATAGGGGCAAAAATCTCTTATGGGGGAAGTGATGGCTTGCTCTGGAACAACAAAACTGTCACTAAGTTGCTTAGCAACTGTATGACTTATTGGAGAGGTGACAGGAATAATAGCGAAGGATGGCTTAGTAGAAGGGAACTGTACATAAATTGTATCAAAAGATCTCAACAAAACAGCCAAATCAACTGTGGGATTCAAATGGAAATCACCAACAGTTTTTATCTGTTCTGGAACTAACTCATCTAATTCAATGTCAGTATCCATGAAATGAATCAAGTCAATCAAATCCGAATCAAATTCTGTCAAAATTGCTGCTTCTACATCTGAAACTGTTGTAGGAGGAACTGCTGCTGCATCTGAAACTGCTATTATATCTGCTACTGCTTCATCACAGAGCATCTCCCCCTGCCTGGTTTCAGGAGAACCTGGAGCCAGGCCCCTGAATGAAGAGGGGGCAGTAGAATGAAGAGATACTTGGGCAGATAAAGAATTGATAGAATTTACAAGAGGTGTAATGGCCTCTGTGATTAGGGATTTTAGGAGGGGAGTGAGCAGGGTTATGATGGTAGATACATTGGGGGGGTCCAAAGATGGAGAAGTAGTTGGTGATGGTAGAGAAGTAGATGAAGTGAGGGGAACAGATGGAGGAGATACAGGTGGAATGACATCTATCATGGTGGTGTCTGGTGGAGGTGGAGAAGGGGATGGTATATCAAAATGTGGAATGTTAGACAGATGAGGTGGAGGAGGTGATGCTGGAGGAGATATAGCAGGGGATGCATGAGTTGATGGAGAATCATTAATGGGGGAAGCTGGAGGAATTGGAAGACTGGTTGAAGATGGAAGATGGGTTGTTGGAAGAGGTTGTGGAGATGGGATTACCTCTTTTGCATGGTGGGGAGTGGCCTGCACGGCCCTTGTGCTCTCAGAAGTTGGGATGGAAGAGGAGGAAGCCTTGGATGGCTTAGAGATCGTCCTCTCCCATCTGCCAAACAAAGCGCATGTGAGGCGCTTGCTAGCATTGATGAATATGTTCGGGGAGACCATGAATTCACAAGCTTTTGCTTGAAGGAAAATCCCCAGGATCCTTCCAAAGCATACCTCTTTCTTACTGTTTTTCTTCTTTATCAAACCAAAGAAGATCTTGCCCCAATCAACGTGACTCTTGTTGACCACCGCGCACATGACAAGGAATTGGTATCTTGTTATGTAATCGTGCGCAGTGTGCTTGCCCATCAACACTTTTCCCATAACATCCGCCAAGAACTGGTAGGCGGCAGAAAGTTGTTTCTTTAACAGCTTGTTAGGGTTACTCCCAGTAAACCCCATCAGATTCAGCATCGAACTATACTCATCAGAATCTATATCCAAATCTTCTTTTCCATTGACCAACTCAAAAATCTCAGAAATAACGGCGGGGGATAAAGCGACAACATTACCCCCGATATTCCTTGTCAAGGTGTTGTCCTCAGAAGCAGAAGAAGTATACACCCATTCTTTAATCTCTGTTGCATGCAGTTTGATTCTCCTAGTCATAAAATCCTTGAGACCCAGCTCTTCTAGAAGTTCTAGAATGTAAAGAAATATAGGAGCAGAATGCTGAAATGAATCAAAGTCCATATCAAAGCCTGTATCGAATTTCATTGCAGCCAGGGTGCTCGCTGGAATCGTCATTGATTACCTGATAACCTTCATCACATAATTGGCTTATGAATATTAGGTTATGTTTGAGTCCTCTTACATATATTACTCTCTTGAAAGTAACTGTTCCAATCTTTACTGCTCTATATCCTTCAGACTGGCCACTATTTGAATCACCAAAGATCACCTTTGGTCTAAGCTTGGACTTGTAATTATATAGATTATCCTTGTTGTCTGTCATATGCTTGGAGCAACCACTGTCCAAGTACCAGGTCTGACTCACCCTTGGACAGCTCTTCACCTGTAAAGAAAAACAAAAATTAATTGTTCTTGACCCAGGTTACCTTGGGTCCTTTATTTTGTTGAAATGAAAAGCTGGATATAACTGACAAAGTAGGTTGAGATTTATAACCTAAGGGGTGATATCTCATAGGTGGAATAACCCAATCAGCTACTGGAGTGAATGGTTTATGAGCTGGCTTAGAATTTCTGTAAGAAAAATGATTTATGTTTGGTCCTTCTGGGTTCGACGAGTTTCTATAATTTCGTCGACCAGAGTTCGACGAATAGGGCTGAGATCGTCGATCTCTGCTCAGAGAATGACAATAGTCATTTTAGCACCCCATGTTCGTCGACCTCTGCTCGACGAACCATACAAAGTTCGTCAATCGCAGTTAGACGAATTGTTATTACTGAAGTTTGCGTTCAGCGTTCGTCGATCTAGGTTCGACGAACGGGCCACATTTCGTCGATCTGAGTTCGACGAATGCTGCTGAATCTTATTTTTATTAGTTGTTTTCTGATTTTTATTGCTCTTGTCTATGGGTTTTGGATTGTTTTCAGACATTGGTTTATTTATTATCTTCTCTTTTCCCTTGGCAGAAACAAATTTAATGGGTGTCGCAAGGATATTTTTCTTAATTATGGGGGGGCAAACCTGATGATGCACCCAAGCCCAGCTTGTCATTTAATCTGGCATTTACTGTGCTTGTTATGTCCATCAGCTTGAGACTTCTTCCATTGAGAGATTGCTCAAGTTATTTAGCCTCACATAAATCAGATTTTAATTTAATTATCTGCTCATTTGCTGAAGTTAGTTGATCTTTTAGTTTAAGATTTTCTGAGTTAACAGATTCAAGGTTTCCTAGTTTTTCTCTAAGGGTTTTTATTTTTTTCTCTGAACTAATTAAATATAAACACATAGTCTTGAATTCAATTTTAAATGAATCAGAATTATAATCAAAATTTGAAAGAACCTGATCTGCCTCTGAATCTGAGGCTGCCTCATCTTCAGATTCACCTTCTGATCCTGAACTGCTCCTGGAGGCATCAATTGCCATAAGACAAACCTCCTTGGTTCTTGCTTCTTCCTCTTCTTCACTTGAGCTGGAGGAGGATGATTCTTCTTCAGTAACACTCCATGTTTCAGCAACAAAGCCTTTGTCTCTCTTTTTGTACTTATTGGAGGAGGGTCTGCCGCTGTGTTTTCTCCTGAAGTCTTTTTCTCTGCTTTTCTCCTTATTCTGGCTTTCTGGACATTCATAGATGTAATGTACAGGCTTTCTACATCCAAAGCACACAACCTCCTTGATTGGTGTCTTGTCATATTTGGGCTTATCATCCTGTCTGGATGATTTTCTTCTGAAATCCTTTCTAGCCATCTTATAATATCTTTGTGCAAAGAGGCTCATTAGTTCTTCATTGGATGTTGAGGTCTCACTTTCCTCTGATGCCTTGAAAGCTATACTGTGATCTTTTCTCACTGGAGTTGTTGATTTCTGTTCAGCTGCTTCTCTTGATTTAATCAACTGCTCATAAGATTTTAGTTTGCCTAACAGAGATTCAGTTGATATCTCATTTAGGCTTCTGGCTTCTTTGATAGGCCAGATTCTTGAGTCCCAAGAGCTAGGGAAGCACATCAAGATTTTGTCATTCACCTCTGTAAGGGTGATATCTTTATCCAAGGTTTTAAGCTCATTGATGATTGAGCTCAACCTATTGTACATTTCAGCAACTGATTCAGCCTCATCCTTCTTAAAATTCTCATACAGGGATATGAGATTTGATCTCCTGTCTTTCCTTTCATCAGCTGAACCAGCTACCATTTGGTTGAGGGAGTCCCAAATGACCTTGGCTGAGGTACACTCAACCACCTTCTGAAATATATCATCTGACATAGTCTGAGCCAAGATGTTCATTGCTTTTGCATCTGCAATTTTGGCTTTCCTCTGGGCTTCAGTCCACTCAGGTGGTGGCACTGCTGTTGTGCTTGAAGATGTTGCAGAAAATGTGAAGATTTGGGGGGACCTATCAAAATAGAATTGTAAATATCTTCATCAATAGAGTTCATATACAATTTGATTCTTGCCTTCCAGATGACAAATCTGTTAAGATTGCATACTGGAGGTCTGATGCTTGCATAATGTTTGTTTTGAGCCATTCTGTGAAGAAATAAATCCAATAACAGAAACAAAACAATCAGATCTAACAAGAGGGATCTTTATGGTTCAGGGGTTAGCCTGTGCAACCAACAATAACCAACCTCCCTCTGATACCAATTGAAAGTGAAGGTTAGATCTGAAATACTCTAGAGGGGGGATGAATAGAGTATTGTGGTCTCTTACAAAATCTTTACAACTTTTGTTGTAATCCTAGGTGAACAAGTTAGCAAACAAAGTAATAAGCACAGCAACCTAACAAATCACAGAACACAGCCAAAAACAAAAGACAAAGGGCAACCAGACGACACAAGAAATTATAGTGGTTCCCCAACCTAGGTACATCCACTCTTCTACCACCCTGGTAGGAATCCACTCAGATTTTTGATCAGCTACCTGACACCAATGAGCTTTTGTTCAGGTGCTCAAAAACCAAAACCTCAAGTCTTTTGGTAGGAGACTTGCAACCAGGTATAATTTTGAAGGGACTTAAAACCCTGTACAGAGGATGAAAAAGGTGATGGTGTCTTCTCTTTCTCAATAACAACTGAGAAGACTAGTGGATTGATTTCAGCAGATTGCTCCTCCTGAGATTTTGAATGAATCAGGAAATCTGAAGCTCTGCTTCAGGGTGACAGGTCTTCAAAAACTTGATTGCCTTGACCAGAGATTGCTTCAGGAACTTCTTCGACAGATAGAGTTATTGTTGTCCTTCTGAAGTTTTCCTGCAGTGTTGAAAGAAGAAGACTCTTGATAGAGATTGTATGTTCTTCTTCTTCTTGATGATGATGTTCTCTGGCCTAGGCTGATTGCAGTGTGTGAAACTTTAGATTTCTGTAAGACTTTTTTTTGAGTCGGCCTGCAATCTTCCTTTTTGTATATTGTAAGCTTCTTGAATGTAATGTATGTCAGCAGGACTGCTTAATCTATTTTTTTTTGAAACTGACTAGAAAAACACATTCAAAATTTGAATCCTTGAGCAGTAAATGCAGTTGGCCTGAGAAGGAAGCGACCATGAATGAATTCCCTAACTGTCCCGTGGAAAAACGACATGTAATAATCCATGATCAATGCTCGTTCTAACGGTAACATTCCGAGAAGATTGAACATTAATTACTCAGGAATCATCGCCAAGAAAAAGGGACGGAAAACTGGAGAAGACCAAGTCTGGAATCGTTGAACGAAGAACAAAAATCGTCGAGCTGAGTTCATAGTTCGTCGAGCTGAGCTGATGAGTTCGTCGACCAGACAATAACAATTAGTCTTCAAGGGAAACTTGTCAATTCTGCTACAATCTTCGTCGAACTGACAATCATCATTCGTCGAACATAGATCCAAATTCGTCGACTGAAGAATGATTGTCGACTTAGACAGAATCTGAGAAGTCTCTGGCTGAGAAGAGTTCAAATAGTAGACCTGAATTCGTCGACCAAGGAATATGATTCGTTGAGCTGAGATCGACGAACGTCGAACACATTTCCTTGAGCTGAAGATATCTCTAAGTCTTGAGTTTCTCTGGCAGTCTGGAGGATGGCTGGTCCACAGGATGAAGTTCTAAGGACAAACCCTAGACTCTAGGACACAACCAATGACCCTGACTATACAAGGTGGGTCAAAGTCATTCTAACTTAGTGAACCTAGCCCAAATCCAAACTGGGGATCCAACAGTATGACACAAGCCACAACTGTGTGGGCCCCACCTCCTTTGCAGATTCCTCATTGGTGTAGGACCTTGCTCATGGTCAGATGTCCTGACCTAAAAATTACTCCTGATGCAATGAGATCCTGAAGGCAAGGCGTTCATTGCCAGCATCAATATCCCCTCTTGGCAGGAGGATGGTCGGGTGCAGGCGCATGCCTTCACTGTTTCATCTACTGTATTTGGTAGGTCTAATCGCCATAAGTTGAAACAGGTTTCGGCGAGGGATGTCACTAAGAAAGTCACTATAGCGACGCTGCATTAATCACCCTTGATCTCTTTAGGGAGCAGGGTGCCCTCAAGGATGAGTTCACTAATATAGACTATGTGACTTTGTATAGAGAGCACGCTGATGCCGAAATCTCCAATTTGGAGGGTAGGGGCGACGAACCAGGTGCATGCACTGTTAAGGATGCCGCTAACTTGGAGGGATTTTTGCCATTTCTGCATGTGTACCTATGAATATTTGTCTCGCATATACATATATACTTAGGAAATCACGACATACCTTTACTATATGATATGTGTGAACCGGTGACTTGTGACCGCCCTTTGTGTTAATCTCTGACGGTCTTGCTTGTATAAATATGATATGTGCGGTTACTGTATATTTACCGCGACTTATTTGAGCGCAGATAAAACCCAATCAAGTTGTTGCAAAGTTATTTCATCATATGAGAACTAGTGAAACATAATTGTAGAGAACGGGAAATATATTTTTCTTCATATGAGATAATATCTTGCCAGTATTTTTGTCAATCCCAACTTAAGTAATAATGAGTTGAGGGCCTAGATAGACCAATTGGTCGCAATGGGATGGTGGAGCTTTTCTCTGCTAGAATCATCCATTGGGGTTATGGGTGTCTGGGGGATAGATCCCTCCCCCGAAAGAATGTTTTGGGCGAGGACAGAGGCATCCACCACTCGACCTAGGGAGTCTATCGCCAGAGTTTATGGTGGAGTAGTTGGGCATAAGACATGGTGCTTTTTGATTCTAGATGGATGTAGGGGGCTTAATGTATTCGATGGTCGAAGCTTGTTCTCAGAAAGGCACCAAAATGATAGTAGAGCCTCTATTGATTCCCGATAGGATATTACAATCACTCGGATCTACAAGGCCTATGACATACTAGTCATGAAATTCTCTAATGAGAGCAATGGTAGTGGAATTACGGTTGCAATAAGAGGATAATAGCTCATGTCAGCAAAGAGGTTCAAAAATCGCGGCCGAGCGAAAAAATTACGGTCGAGCAAAAAATTACGTCCGAGCGAAAAAATGCGTCTGTGCGAAAAAAAACCGCGACCGGGAGAAAAAATTCACAACCGGGTAAAAAAACGCTGCAGACGAAAATAACTCGGCCGGGCAAAAAAAATGCGCCCGGAGAAAAAATTCGCAGTCGACAAAAAAAAATCGTCCAGACTAAAAAAATCAAGCTCGGGCAAAAAAAAATGCGTCCAAATAAATGAACTTTTATGCATGAAATTTTAGATAAGTATTTATGAACAAACTATCCAAACCTAAGTATCTATGAACAAACTATCATCACTTTTATAAAATTTTTATGAAAGGATCAATTTTCAATTTATTTTTGATAGGTTGTCCGAGATAAATAGAATGTGGACACAAATATCCCATCCCGAGGACTGTACGATAAATATTGTCGGCTGGGTAGCTTGCCCCTGAAACTTGAAGAAGAAGGAGAGGCGGCCCTTCCATTTTGTTTGCCACGGGGCTCCCGCTAACCGGATTTGGTGCTCCTTTGTTTTTGCTCCAATTATCAATTTCCGCCAAGCACCGATCGATCATCCACACACCCAGGTGAGGTGATGCCATCATCCAGATTTGATTCTCCAATTATCAACCGAATTTCGTGCGCACCCAGGTGTTTTTACAAATGAATTTTGATATTTGAAGCAACCTGGAACTCGGAAATCACTGTAATAAGGGTTCACATGGACTTTCGTCTCCACTAATGCCTCTTCTAATGCCTCTATTTCCTCTTCCTTTCGTCTAATAAGTGGCGATTTAATCCTCCTTGGTAATTCATTGTATAGTCGCTGCATGCTGCATCAGGGCGTTGGTACAAGTACCGGCTAATTGTTGATAACCCTAAATTAAGAACCATGGCCGAAGCCAGGATCCACAATCCCAGGTGCAACCGCAGCATTTACTTGTTCATTCCAAAATATTCTCTCTTTTTTATCTTTTTATTTCTTTACTAAGGCAGTATAATATGTGATGACAGAAGTTTGGAAAGGCCTTTGGCATCAACTTCCATGCAGTGAAGATGGAACCTAGAGCTAAGAACCTAGATAAAAACGTGGTAGATAAGGTCCCCCAATCTGTAGTATGTGCCTTAGGCAAACCAACATAAAAAAGGCGTCTCATTTAATAGCTAATACAAGTGGGGTGGGGTGGGGTGGGGTGGAGAATACAATGTCCTCTATTCAAGTTCGAGTAATTAGAGTGGCCTTGGATGGGAGTGGAGATTACAACAAAGTTCAGGAAGCAATTGATTCAGTGCCACTGTCCAATCGCACGAGGACGGTAATCCAGGTGGCCCCCGGGCTTTACAAGGAGCCTTTGTATGTGCCTAAGACCAAGAACCTCATCACCATTGCTGCCTACTGCCCCGAGACCACCGTCATCTCATGGAACAACACTGCCACTGCCATTATCCATCACCAGGTTTGTTGCTATCCGCCTAGTGTCAGTGTTTCTTTTGTTCATTTAATTATGCCCTACTCTCATCAGATTGTGCTGGTTCTCTTTCTTTTTACACTTCGATTAATGAATCAATCAGGCATCCCGTGTGATCGGCACAGGAACTTTTGGTTGTGGAAGCTTGATCATTGAAGGAGAGGATCTCATTGCCGAGAACATCACCTTTGAGAACTCCGCCCCTCAGGTTCATGTTGCCTCATTGGTTTTACTCTATAATGAATGCAATGTAAGCTTTTAAAGATAAATTAGTTTTCTTTTGTGTTCAATTTATGCAGGGATCGGGCCAAGCGGTTGCCGTTAGAGTGACAGCGGATCGGTGCGCATTCTATAATTGTAGGTTCCTTGGATGGCAGGTAAGTTGCATACATGAAAATCTCCCTTTTCTCTATTTGCTTGCAAGGTTTTTCTTAGGCAATCAAGTAAAAGGAGAAGCAAACACAACACAAAAAACACGGGATTTGCGTGGTTCGCCTCGGGATAGAGTACGCCCATGAGCAGCAGCAGCAGGGCATTTCACAATATGGAAAAACATAGATGGTTACAAGAGTGGAGAGGCGTTTTCATTTTTGTCAGCTCACTAGAATTCTAGAATAGGTAAAATTTATATATTACTCCGTACACAATAAAAATAAACCCCAAATTATGTATTACACCCTCGCCCCTGCACAGTCCGGGGGCAATGTCCCAAGCCAAAAAAAATTATGTATTACACCCTCGCCCGTCTCATCTCTAGAAACACGGTTAATAATACATAATTTTTTTGGCCTGGGACATTGCCCCGGGACTGTGCAGGGGCGTTGTCCCCTTGACTCTGGTCCATGGATCGGGCAGCGAAAACCCAAAAAACTCTGCATAGTGGCTTCTGATGTGAGCGTGCAACTTTTGGACTCCATACGAGTTGGGATTCGAGGTATATAACTAATCGTTATGTAAAAAAATTCAAGACCAATGGAGAAGCTGGTATCTTGATTTCACCTTCATTTAGATGATTAATTTAACTGTAATAAAATCAATTCTAAAAAATGGATGGCGTATGATGGTGATTGTCATGATTACAATGCTCATAAGAGTTATATTTTTGTCTTGACATGTTCATGGTTGGTATTGTTTTCAGACTTCAAGATCATGCAGCAAAGGTCATTCATGTGTGGATGGAAGTAGCTTGTTTTTAGTAGTATTGGTGATGTTTATACTTACATGTGACCCTCAATCGTTTTGTAGGATACCTTGTATTTGCATTATGGAAAACACTACTTACGAGATTGCTATATTGAAGGAAGTGTGGATTTCATTTTTGGAAATGCCACTGCACTTCTCGAACATTGTCATATCAATTGCAAATCTCAAGGATTTATAACTGCTCAGAGTAGGAAATCCTCTCAAGAATCAACTGGTTATGTGTTTTTGAGGTATGCCTATATTTATTATTCCTTCCCAAGTGTTGTTTATGCGCTGCAAACAACAAACCCCAAAACACATCATGTTATATGCGTCTAATTTTTCATCACGTGTTTTGATCTTAGCTTCTTTTCCTAAAAAGCCATGTGCTGATAAATCTTATGTGCCTCCTTTGATACGATGCGGCCGCCACACGCTAATATTAGTATATGTAGCTCATGGACATTATTGCACTTTGTATTTCCCCACTCACCTATATATAGGAGTGACAATATCCTTAGATGGGCACCCTTTTGGAGTCTTAGGTTTTGTCTCTCTTGGAGAGTGGAGTGTCAAAGAGGACCCAAACTTCGAATGCTTGGAGAGAACATGTTTCTCGATTGTATCTTTTGTTGTTTAATGCAGTGCAATTTCATTTTTTCGATCTTGATACGATTGTATTGTATCAACTGGTCCGACCTCCCATCGATTAGGGTTCTAACGAATCCTAATTCCGCCGCCTCTCCTCTTTCCATTTCATGAGTGCGTTTTCCGCCGCTACGGATTCCACAATACAGCCGCGTGTTGCTTCCAGTAGCGCTTCTGCTTGATTCGCCTCTCCATTCACCCGCATCGCCGCCGCTCCGACCCGCCTCGCTATTCTGCACGCCTCGCATCGTCTCCGCGACCACGATCTTCATTTCTGCTGACTGCTCCAGTCACTCCAGCACTGTCGGCTGCTTCTAGCAGCGTTTCCGCCAAGTCAAGTGTCACCAACCTCTGCCAGCGCCTTCTCCACCCTACTATGCTTCCATCCAGCTCCTTCCAGTAATTCCTGGCATTTACATCGGTTTCCAGTGTCCCTCCTGTTTCTTCACCCCTATGTTGTTAAAGTCGTTCCTCAGGCGCGCCTAAGGCTCCGGGCTCACCAGGTTCAGAGGTTTGCTCCTTCGTGCGCCTTTTTTGCGCCTTTGGCCATTAATGACGTACCTGAGTGTGATTTTTATTATAAACCTTTTTCGAAATAATAAAAAAATAGTGCAAGAACTCAATAAATTTTATATGATTTAGTGTTTTTGAAACATAATCGATCGTTGAGACTTATATATGATGCAAACGACCATATTAATTTTATTTTTTAAGAGATAAATGATAGTAATGAATGATTAATGAGTATAATATATGAAAAATCTGTTCAAGAAAGATGAACTTATGTTCGATGTTGATTATTTAAAATGAATGTAGTTGCGCATTGCCTTCCTCGGGCGCATGCTTGCGCCTTGAGCCTAGGATCCAAGACCCCTTTGCGGTTTAGTGTTCCTTGCATTCCGGAGACCCTCTGACGGCTTCAACGGCCTTCCAGCAACCGCTTCTCCTTCTCGCTGCCTTCCACCGCGTTGGGCCTCCTTCCTATAGCCATTGCGGCCTTCCGGCGCTCTTCGCCGCTACACCTAGCTGCAAATTCATGCCCACGACTCCGACAATGGCCCTGCACGCCGACGAGAAAACCTCCACCACTTCCACCTTAGACTCTTAGCGCATGGATCACATCGAAGCCCAGCTGGCGGATCTCACGCTCCTTCGAGGACTTATCGCGACAGTTAATTGCCCTTCGGCCCCTCCTCCATCGCCACCAATTCAAAGCGTTCCCGAACATAGAGAGTTTTAGCACCCAGCGTCCGATAGTGCCCCAGCCCATCTCCGCCGGATTGAGATTTCTGTGTTCGATGGCACCGACCCTCTCAGGTGGATCGCCCGTGCCGAGCAGTTCTTCAACCTACATTCGACTCCCGCCAACCAGAAGGCCCCCCTCGTCACTATCTATATGGAGGGCTCGACGCTCCAGTGGGTACGTTGGATGCGCCAGCAGGTACCTGACATTTCTTGACCCACATTGAAGGAGGAACTTCTCCAACACTACGAAAACCGTCGGGCGGGTAATGCCTGTGAACTCCTCAGCTCCGCCCCCTAGTCTGACTCCGTGGCCACCTACATCGACGAATTCATCGCGGTAGCTACGCATGTTCTCGGCCTGACCCCTGACCACTATTTGGGCTATTTCCTGGTGAATATGTACCGCCACCTCCGTGGGCGCATTCAGGTCAACAACTCGACTACTCTTTTTCGCGCAATGGAGCAGTCTAGGTATCTCGATGAGGCTCTCTACCCAGCTCAACCATCCTCCTTGACCCGGCCGCCCTAACTGTCGCCACCATTACCCCCACCTCTTCCGTATATGAACCCTCTGCCCTCACCTGGGCCCCATCTACTGATTCCACCTCCACAGCCGCCAACTCCATGTCTACGCCCCCCCCCCCCCCCCCCACGACGGCCCCATCATCTGTCTTACCAACAACAAGTCGAGCTTCGTCGCAAGGGCCTCTGATTTCGCTGCGAGCAACCCTTCTCATCCACTCGTGCCTGCCCTCTCAGAAATCTATGTATGTTGTTGGGATCTGAAGATACTAATCTAGACCCGGGGAATTGGATCCGCTGACGCTTTCTGATGACCCCTTTGGCCCTCGACCTTAAGGACAATGTCATTTTTTTGGGCAGGGCGTGATGATACGATGCAACCGCCACACGCTGATATTAGTCTATGTAGCCCATGAGCATTATTGCACTTTGTATTTCCCCACTTGCCTATATATAAGAGTGGTAGTATCCTTAGATGAGCACCCTTTTGGAGTCTTAGATTTTGGCTCTCTTGGAGAGTGGTGTGTCAAGGAGGATCCAGCCTCCGGATGCTTCGCGAGAACTTGTTTCTCGATTGTATCTTTTGTTCTTTAATGCAATGCAATTTTATTTCTTCGATCTTGATACAACTGTAGTGTATCAACTGGTCCGACCTCCCCTCGATTAGGGTTCTACCAAATCCTAATTCCGCCGCCTCTCCTCTTTCTGTTTCACGAGTGCGTTTTCCGCCGCTACGGATTCCGCAATCCAACCGCGCGTTGCTTCCAGCAGCGCTTTTGCTCGATCCGCCGCTCCATTCGCCCACATCGCCGCCGCTCCGGCCCGCCTCTCACCGTCTATGTGACCACAATCTTCATTTCCGCCGACTGCTCCAGTCACTCCAGTACCGTCGTGTGCTTCCAACAACGTTTCGGCCAAGTCAAGCGTCGCCAACCTCTGCCAGCGCCTTCTCCACCCTGCTATACTTCCATCCAGCTCCTTCCAGTAATTCCTGGCATTTACATCGGTTTACAGCGTCCCTCCTGTTTCTTCACTCCTATGTTGTTAAAGGCATTCCTCAGGCGCGCCTAAGGCCCCGGGCTCATCATGCTCAGAGGTTTGTGCCTTTTGCCATTAATGACGTACCTGAGTGTGATTTTTATTGTAAACTTTTTTTTTCAAAATAATGAAAAAAATAATGCAAGAACTCAATAATTTTTATATGAGTTAGTATTTTTGAAACATAATCGATCGTTGAGACTTAGATTTGATGCAAACGACCATGTTGATTTTTTTAAGAGATAAATGATAGTAATGAATCATTAATGAGTAACATATATGAAGAATCTGTTCAAGAAAGATGAACTTATGTTCGATGTTGATTATTTAAAATGAATGTAGTTGTGCCTTTCTCGGGCGCACACTTGCACCTTGAGCCTTGCGCCTTGGGTCTTGGCGCATGCTTGCGAAGACCCCTTTGCACTTTGGTGCACCTTGCTTTCCGGAGACCCTCCGACGGCTTCAAAGGCCTTCCATCAACCGCTTCTCCTTCTCGCTGCCTTCCACCATGTTGAGCCTCCTTCCTACAACCATTGCCGCCTTTCAGCGCTCTTCGCCGCTACACATAGTCGTAGTTTCATGCCCACGACTCGGGCAATGGCCCTCCACGCCGACAAGAAAACCTCCACCACTGCCACCTTAGACTCTTAGCGCATAGATCACATCGAAGCCCAGCTGGCGGATCTCACGCTCCTTTTAGGACTTATCGCGGCAGTTAATTGCCCTTCAGCCCCTCCTCCACCGCCACCAATTCAAACCGTTCCCGAACACAGAGTTTTTGCACCCCACGTCCGATAGTGCCCCGGCCCATCTCCGCCAGATTTAGATTCCTGTGTTCGATGGCACAGGTGGATCGCCCGCACCGAGCAGTTCATCGACCTACAGTCCACCCCCGTCAACCAGAAGGTCCCCCTCGCCACTATTTATATGGAGGGCTCGACGCTCCATTGGGTACGTTGGATGCGCCAGCAGGTACCTGACATTCCTTGACCCGCATTGAAGGAGGAACTTCTCCAACACTACGACAACCGTCGGGCAGGTAATGCCTTTGAACCTATGAAGCACCGATACTTCCATGAGGGTCGCGTACCCGTACCGGATACGTATCCGGTACCGGTACGTACCCGATACTCGGCCGATACACCTGTTACTCTAATCTATAGATTCATTTGGACTTGCCAGATCGTTCTGCATATTGTGATAGAATATGTTTTCTAAAGTAAACAGAGGACTTTTGTGTGACTTTTAGAAAAGAAAATTTTATGAATCATAAATGCATTTAGTGGTGTTTGTTTATAACAAAATGCGCTTCAGATTTAAGTATTTTTTTCGTTAAAATTATAAAGAATTTGATTTTAATTTTATTATTATTATTTTTTTTACTATATACATGCGCTGTTAGTTCTTCATACTCATATTGTTTAGTATGCATAAGGTATAAAAATTGATGATTTATGCAATTATACTAGATATAATATTGTTTTGAGGACTTTTAATTATATTTGTGAGATATATATACATATTTATTATATTTAATACAACGTATCCTGTCGTACCCATTTTTTTGTTTTAAAAATTTTGTCGTACCGCCGTACCGGATACATATCGTACCCGGTACTCGCACCCGTACCGGTGCTTCCTAGCTTTGAACGCCTCAGCTCCGTTCTCTAGTCTGACTCTGCGGCCACCTACATCGACGAATTCATCGCGGTAGCTACGCATGTTCTCGGCCTGACCCCGGACCACTACTTGGGCTATTTGCTGGCGAATCTGTACCCCCACCTCTATGGGTTCCTTCATCAATTTCTTTTGACAATCACATCCTCCTTGACATTTCAAATTTTCAACTACGTCGCTCTTGCTGGCACCTGCAGTTCGGCACTCCTTTCTGGTATGAGACTTTCTTTTACATAGTGATCTGTGATACTTTTTCTTCTGCACAACACCACATCTGTCTTCTACCACAACAGCTTTGACAGGGTAGCAATCACCTTATTTGCGAAACATGAACTCCTGCAACACAGTGAAATTTGAGATCCAATGCCCCCGAACTTGCTATACCACAATTTATTTCCCACGACATCTTCCGTCTTCTTCCACTGTTACAATTCCCTTGTTGCATCTACTTCCTTAGGACATCATCTATTCCCGGCAAAAAACATAACAATTCTACCGAAACAAGTATTCTCTAGCACTATGTCAAGAAAATGTAATGTTACCATCGAAAAGTATTATACCCTTTATGGGAAAATTGACAGCCTTCACGCTGACATGCAGGATATGGAGTAATATTTGTATGATATGAAAGTGAAGTTGATAGAAATTTTATAACTGAAAACAGCCATTAGTTGATCATAATGCATTTTTCAAGGGACACTAAACAACCTCACGGACGCTTGATTAACTGACACCTCATTAGCCCCCATTGTTTAGTAATTCCATCCAAGACAATTGGCAAGGGTGATCTGATGCTGGTTTATGTGTTCACTCCTCCTTCAAGACCAACATCTCCGGTTCTCATACCTACCAAGCATCCCGTCAATTCTTTTTTTGTCAACCGTGTTTCAAATACTTGTAATGTCGCTTTATGGCATAAGCGTTTTGGACATTTATCCGATAAGATTTTTAAACTTCTTAGTCATAAAGTGTCTTTTTCTTTGCCTACATCCTTTTCTTCTTCCCAATGCACTATATGCCCTTTAGCTAAGTTTCGTCGCTTATCTTTTATTTCTAATAATAACTTTTCTGCATCACCTTTTGATTTGCTGCATTGTGATGTTTGGGGTCCTCATTTACATCAGACTTATGGTGGCCACAAATATTTTCTTACACTTGTGGATGATTGCTCTTGATACACCTGGATATATCTTCTTAAACATAAATCTGACGCTACCTCTGCTATTATATGTTTTTTTTTCACTTGATTAAGATACAATTTGGTAAGAACATCAAGTGCTTAAGATCTGACAATGCCAAAGAACTTGCCTTAACTGATTTTTTGTCACAACAAGGAACACTCCATCAGTTTTCCTGTGTTGAGAGATCTGAACAAAATTCACTTGTTAAATGAATACATCAACATCTATTGAATGTTGCTCGAGCTCTCTTCTTTTGATCTAAAGTTCCCCTTTCTTTTTGGGGAGGCTGTGTTGGAACTTTCACGTATCTCATTAACAGAACACCGGCCCCTATTCTCAATGGTCAATTTCCTTTCCAAATTCTTTATGGATGCGAGCCAGACTATTCTCTCATCGAAGTATTTGGTTGTTTAGTCTTTGCAGCCACTATTCAAGCTCATCGAACAAAATTTCAACCTTGTGTTGTTTCTGCGGTGTTTGTTGGATATCCTTTGGGTTATAAATGATACAAGCTATACAATATCCAAACCAGAACCTTTTTTATATCTCGGGATGTCATTTTCCATGAATCAGAATTTCATTCCATGCCATATATGTTTCTCTACTATCCCATGACATTTTTCCTGATTTGGTTTTGCCCTTACCTCAAGACGATGTGTTTTTCTCTCCACTGGATCAACACATTCACAATGAACCTTTACCTTCAGATGTTTCCCTTACAACACCTCCTGTTACCTCTGCCATTCAACATCGCAAATATGGCATAATTGTTAAACGAGCAACTTATCTCAAAGATTATACTTGCTCTCTTTATCCCATTCAACGTCATCTCAACTATGATAGACTTTGTGCTCCCTACAAAGACTTTGTTCTTCACGTTTTTGCAATTTTTGACCCTCTTTTTTATCACCAAGCAGTTAAATTTTCAGAGTGGAGGAATGCTATGAATGAGGAATTGCAAGCCATGGAATCCAATAACACTTGGTCACGTGTTCCCTTGCCTCCTAATAAACGCTGCGTCGGCAATTGTTGGCTATACCAAGTTAAATATAAAGCTGATGGGTCCGTTAACAGGTATAAAGTACGCCTAGTTGCTAAAGAATATACACTGCATGCCGAGATTGATTTTTATGACACATTTTCTCCGTAGGGAAGTTGACTTCTGTTCGAGTTCTTCTAGATGTTGTAGCAGCCAAAAAATGGTGTTTACTCCAACTGAACATTAACAATGCTTTCTTAAATGGTGAATTGTCTGAAGATATCTATATGACTTTACCATTAGGTCATCCCAAACTGGGCGAGAACTTATTTTGCAAGCTTCACAAATCCATTTATGACTTACACCAAGCATCACGCCAATGGTTTACCAATTTTTCTTCCACCTTACTAGAAAATGGCTTCACTCAATCCACAAATGACTATTCCCTATTTACTCTTGGCTCTCAATGTTCTCTGGTGGCGCTTCTTGTTTATATTGACGACATAATAATTGCAGGCCCTGATCAAAACGCACTCAATCATGTTCAAGTTAAAGGTTTTGGGTGCTTTGAAATATTTTTTAGGATTGGAGATTGCTAAAAATACAAATGACATTTCCTTTTCTCAATAGAAATACATCCTTAGTTTGTTAGAGGACACATGTTTTATTGGCTGTAAACCTCTTCCTCTACCCATGGATCCAAACATGAAATTACATGCTCTAGACAGTGAACTTTTACCTGATGCATCACAGTATAGGTGACTCATTGGAAGATTAATGTACATGATGGTTTCTCGTCCTGATATTGTTACGCAGTAAATACACTAAGCCAATTCATGTCTGCTCCCCGCTCCTCACATTTGCATGTTGTTCATCATCTTCTTCAATACCTCAAGAAAACTCCCGGTCAGGGTTTATTTTTCCCGGTTAACACTCCTCTTCGACTTACAACATTTGTTGATGCTGACTGGGGCAGCTGTTTAGACACGTTGATCTACCGGTGGTTTTTGTGTTTCTCGGTGACTCCCTCGTCTCTTGGAAATAAAAAAAACAACCTACTGTTTCAAAATCTTCAATAGAAGCTGAGTATCAAGCTTTAGCGTCAGCTGCCAGTGAAATAATTTGGTTACAACAATTACTTCAACATTTTGAAATTCCAATTACTTCAACCATGCTGTTTTGTAACAACCAGTCTGCGATTAATTTGCTTCAAATCCCGCCTTTCATGAAAGATCTGACATAGATTGTCATTTTATTAGAAAACTGATCAACTTTGGATCACTAAAGCTTGTTCATGTCAGAACTCATTATCAGCTTGTCGATCTTCTTACTAAACCACTACCAGCTACTAAGTTTCAATTTCTATTATCTAAGATGGACATTTTGAACATTTTTCTTCCATCTTAATGGGGAGTTTCATAGTTCTGATTTTTGTAATTCTATTTTTCTGTTATTTTGGTAGTGGGACGGGTGTAAGGTTCGCATTAGTTTTTTTATCACTTTTCTGTTGCTTTTATATAGCCATGTATATGTATTCTTGGAGTGTGAGATAATAAGAAATCAGTTTTCTCTCTTCTTCCGATATCCACTACAGCTACACAGTGATATTTGTTTTTCTTGTTTAAGCAGCACAACGATATTAGCTTTTCTTGATAAATAGTTCTCCAATAGTCATCCCAGTCCACTACTCTAACCCATTAAAACTAGCTTAAAAGGCCTAAAATTAGCCCCTTTGCTGGTAACTACTGTCATAACTGCCCTTCACCTTCATCTTCATCCCGCAGCACATTCTAAGCCTAGATGTAATCCTTTGGTGTGCCGTCGGTGCCGATAGCCCTCATTTCTCCAATTTCCTGGCCGGAACCTTCCTGTTGATGGGAACTGCAGGTGTCCCCTTCACTGTTCCCTGCTTGGCGCCGCACACTGCCTGAAAACTTTACACTCCTTCCATAACTTTCAACCTAGGCCCCAATCCTTTTCTAGGTTTGATTCCGACACTTCAAAGCCCCTGTCCAGAGCAGCCGCATACACCAAATCCTTTCCGGAAACCTCAAATCAGTGTCGAAATGCTTTGATTTGTCATACTGACTCAAAATCATCCACGGAACTTCCTCCCAGGCATCTATTACTTGTGTAAGTTCTTGTCTGAAGTCTTTACTACTTAATGTTGAATGTTTGGTGAATAGTAATATTATTTGGGATGCTAATTTGTATTATTTTGCCCCTCAATTGAAGCATTTTTTTCACTTATTCATTGGATCTTATTTGCGTTGCTTACACCTGATGGAGATTTGTTCACACTTTGGGTACACAATAATGATCGAGACCATTCATTTCGAGTGGATTGCCGATCTAGGATTATATATATATCTTATATATATAAGGGAATATAAATATTTGGAGGCACACCATAGATTGAATATTGGTCATTGGATCATGAGAGAGCATGAGAGGGGGGAGATTTGGGGGAGAGAGATAGGGGGCGGGAGACAGAAGGAGAGAGAGATAGAGGGGAGAGTGATAGAGAGAGAGAGAGAGAGAGAGAGAGAGAGGGAGAGATGAATTATTTTTTATAGATTAAAATTTGCAAAATTGTATAAAATAAAAATAGGAAAAGTACTTCATATTTTTTTTGTGGTCATTTTAAGTACTCATATGTATATGTTTTGAAAAAAAAGATTTCGGGTGCGCGCGCAACCCGCTCATAGGCGGGCGCAGCCCGCAGCGACGCATCGAGCCCGCAGCGACGCATCGAGCACAGGCGATGCCCGCCTGGATGCGGCCGAAGGCCGCCCGATGTTGAAATTTGTGAAGTGAAAGTGGGTGATGGGCAGGCCGGGCGGCCTGTGCGGTCTGAGCCCGCGACCTGGGCGGAATGCTGACTGCGGGCTGGGTAGTGGCTGTCTTGGTGGCTTGCTGATTGAGCGGCCTATGGTCTGAGCGGCCTGTGCGGACTAAGTCCGCGGCCTGGGTGGACTGCTGTCTGCGGACAGGGTGTTGGATGTCTTGATGGCTTGGCTGATTAAGGAGCGGCCTGAGCGGACAGAGGTTTGCGGACTGTAGGCTGTGCTCTTTGTACAGTGGCCGTGTTGCAAGCTTGTGTGTTAACCGGCGGATTGGGTCCTGTCCGCGGGAGGCTTGCGGAGTGGCGTGTCCGCGGTGTCCGCTGTGGCGGATTGACCTTAGAGTTTGGCTGTGGCCCTTGCCGAACTCTGGTGGAACAGCAGGTGCTAACTGCTGGGGAGGACTGCGCGGACTGATATCGGAGTCCGGCAGTTGGCCGCTTGTTTGGGCAGTTGTGCGAGGTTGCTTGCGGACTCTGCCTTAACTCTGGAGGAGTGTGGCGACCTGCTTGGATGATTGGCGGACTGGGCTTTGTCCGCCGAGCTCGCGCTAGGCCTTTGGTGATTTACTGGACTTGGTCACATTCTGTGTCAAGACCAGTGTGTCCGCAGTATCCGCCAAGTCAGCTGTTGACCGGGCGGACTGCCTTTGGTCATGGGCTTGTGGCGGATGGAGGCGTTACTCTTGGACTGTGTGGACTGCCTCTTGCATATGCGGACTGTCACTGAAGTTGTGGCTGTCCAAATGTTGATATGTGCAGACTGTGCGGACAGTATCGTGTTCGTATAGTGTGGGCGGTCTGGTGCAAGACCGCCCAGTAGTGGTCATCGGTGTCTTGCTCCTGGCGGTTGTCTTGGAATCCGGCTAAGTCTTTGCGGACTCAGCGGACGGAGGTTTTGCTAGCGCGCGGGCTGGGGTGGTGATTCTATGCACTAGGGTGGTGACCACACTCCTCACCTCGCCTATAAATAGACCCCCCGACACGTCTACAGAAACTGAGTGAACAGTAAGTGGGGGATCGATCAAAGTGTTGCGGTCTCAGTTTTTCTGTCCGTGCGGATTGAATCAGAGTTAACTGTTTGATGTGTGCAGGTCGTGCGACTAGCTTCAAGGAGCCAGGAGTTTGGCTTTGACTTCGGTCAAGTACTTGGAAGTGTGCGGTCTCTGCGGTCTCAGCAGGTCGTTCTGCGGCTTGTCAGTTTTCTGCTTCAGCTTTGCCAAGTTCCAATAACCTGTCCGCCAGTCTCAGGCGGGTAGGCGGTCTGTTCATCAGTTCATCAGCAGTACGCGAATAACGGAGTGTCCGCGCGGCCTCGCGGTCTCAGGCGGACTCCGTGTTCTATTCAGCGCAGCTAAAGCTCGAGCGGTTTCAGCGACTAGGCGGACTCGGCGGTCTCGGCGGTATGCAGTTCTGTTCGCTCGGCTTGTGTTGGACTTTCTGTTCTGTAGCTTGTGTACTGGCGAAATCATGTCTCGCCACGTATACCTCGCCTTGTATAGAAGTTAATGAATAAGATATGCTTGTTCTTCCATGTGCATGTTGTGTTAAGTGTTGCTACTTGAGTTTTCCGCTTGATCAAAGTGTGAACTAGGTAGTGCCGAGAATATTAATTTGGCTTTGGGCTATCTTGCTGACCACTTTGAGAAAATTCAACACCCGAGAGGTTCGAGCATGGGCTTAACCTGTGCGAAGAAGCTCGTGTGTGTGTGTGTATATATATTGATGTAATTTTCTCATTTTTATTTATTTTATTTTTGAAGGCCGTGATGATCAGAGAATCATGACTGATTGTGACTTCTCTTTGGTGTATATATAGAGGTAGAAGGCTTCATTTGAATACATTGGAAGTTTGATTGAAAATTTTCCTTTTGATCCCCTGTTTGATTGTAATTTCATTGTGCAAAATTCTTGTGTAAATTCATTATTTTGTGAAATATTATATTGCAATCCTTGTGCCAAACCTCCTGCTACTTGTAGGCTTTGTTCGCTCAACTATTTATTTTCCAACACTCACATTTGTACTACCGCACTTGTTTCCATGGAATATCATTTATAATTTTCTCATTGTTGCAAGATTTACCATCAGATAAATTTATCATTCACTTTGTAATTCCTAGAGTCGACCTTTATTTTGATAGACTTTCTATTGTGAATGCTTTTGGACTCTACAAAGAAATTCAAAACTTATTGTAATTATTCGTCGGATAATTGTATTGTACGAGCATTGCTTCATTTAGATTCATCCCCAACACTACATTATCATTCTGTCATTAGAGTTTCGCGAGGGCATATTTCCATCAGGACCTCACTTTATCCTACATCAACAAGCCTCCTAATTTTCCTATAAATATTGTCCTTTGGCTCCTTGTGATTTTCTCTTGAATATTTGGATTGATTCTTTTGCCCTGGTTGAAGTTCTCCTCACAAAGAAGATGGATAACCCATTACAAGTTTCCTTTAAGTGAGGTTTTACTTTGAAACAAATGTATTTTTTAATGAATTTCGTTGTGTATAGATGTGGCTCCCCATATGTTGTACATGTTTCAATTCAACTCCTAGTATTGCTGACTTTGAAAATGTGTTCTTTTTCATAAACTTGGTATGGTGGTCAATAACTTGAAAATGTATTTTCTATGTATTTAAGTTTCCAATCAGTCTCGTCCATCAACAAATGCAGGTGTGTTATAACTGGTAATGGTGGTTCTGCATATACATATCTTGGGAGGCCATGGGGTCCATTTGGAAGGGTTGTTTTTGCATACACCTGGATGGGTGCATGCATCAGACCTGTTGGGTGGCACAACTGGGATAAACCCGAGAATGAGAGAAGCGCCTGCTTTTATGAATACAGGTAAAAAATCATTATTACGGTTAAGTTTACATGCATCTAATCTATCTAAAATGAGAGCTCTCCGCATCGTGATATATAGCATTTTCTTGCATCGACGACTTCATATAGGTGCTTTGGTCCCGGAAGCAATCCCTCAACCCGAGTGACATGGTCCAGAGAGTTACTGGATGAGGAGGCTGAACAGTTTCTTAGTCACCGTTTTATTGATCCTGATCCACAAAGCCTTGGCTAGCCAAGAATGACAGGGAGAATACCATTTCTACATAAATATCTGTCTCCCACTTTAATGTTTTTGTTGTTGTTGTGGTAGTTTTCTTTGTAACTGCAAGTGGATGTTCAGTCATTCTCATTTTCCATTCAAAAAGTTTGTGAGAGTTTTCTGGGTTTTATGTATCAAAGTAAAAAAAAAATCCGTTCTTTTCTTCTATTATTATTATTATTATTATTATTATTATTATTATTATTATTATTATTATTATTGAATTCATTCTCAACTTTTAATCAATCAGCGCTGCTAATTTATTATTTTCATTTACCTGCCGTCTATCATAAGGTTTTAGATGTTTTTGTGAGAAAGAATTCAAATGAAATAAATCCCCCTACAAAATAAATCTGACCGCATCATTTCTAGTAGCAAATATGTTTGTAAACGAAATAACCTATCAAATGGAGTAATTCTATTTATTTTAGCTTAAGAATAATACAAATGTATCCATTTTTCTTAAATTTATATAAGTCAGAGAAATTGATCTGCTCATATGTGTTATTATTATAATGATGATAAGAACTATCAATTCCGTTGATTTATATAATAATATATTCTATAAATGTCAGAGAAGGTAATATAAATGCATCAAATGGTGAATGAAGATCTAAAGACCACTTGGATCAAATGTGGAAAATATTTCAATTATTTACATCCATGTTTCTGGGGGGCTCGGCATGCATAGCTTGGAGGTTAAACAAGAAACTACTCTTTAGTCTTATGCTTTATTTATATTATAAAGCATATAAAAAGCTTAAGCACTAAAACATCCTCATCTTGCCTTCTTGTGCATGCATGCATGCATCCTCACAAGGCTCCCCTATTTGTTCTCGTAATTAGTTAGCGCGCAGCAAAGTCTTGCCAACCAGCCTGCTGTGGAGTGAGCTTATTTTGTCACCCGAAGTATAATTATAACAAATTAATGGAAAAACAGAATCAAGAACTCGCTCAATAATCTATGTACATGTCTTGAGATTAGAGCTGTCATGATTCTGATTCTATTAAAATCGTGAACTGAACCATTAAGATAATAATTATTTAAAGTAGAATAAAAATCTTTTTTGATTTGACCGTTCCGTTTCCAACATAACTTTTGGAAACGTCGTGTTTATATTCCGGTTCAGTAAGAACCAAAACAAAATTATTGACTAACGGTTTGACTCAATTTTATGCGATTCGGTCCTATTTTATGCGATTCCGGTTCGGTTATGGTTTAAATCAATAAAACATTTAAGAAAAAGAAGACCATAAAATGAGCAAACTGAGAGCCACATACAAATGTAAAAAAATTGAAGTTACGCTACTTTTAAAAGAAAAAGTAATAAAATACACTAAATGTGAATTAAACTTTATAAGAGCATTACAAACATTTAATAAAAACAGGGAGTAAGAGGAATACGTGATATGATGACAAATGTGCAATGTCGATACATGTAAGTGTTAAAATTTTGGTCTGATTTAGTATTTGGTTCGGCGCTGGCGGGTGCATTCTGTGGGTCGAAGCACTACTTTGGAACCGGAGGGAAAGAGGTGGGGGTCGAAACGGAGCGGATCGGGGCCGTTTTCTCTTTGCTGCGGGTGCAAACAGAGCAAATGCCGCCGGCCGTTTGTTTAACCGCCGTCCGGCGGCGTTTGCTCCAAACGGAGGCGGCGAAACACCGAACCAAACGAAGTCTTAATAAATTAAAAAAAGAAAATAGTTCACCCCAAATGAAAACATGAAGATGCAGGACGAAGAAGCAGGGTTGCAGGCTACTGTGTGCATGTATCAACGAATGCTTGAATGAAAATTGAAATTTGAATGCCTGAATGAAAACCTAATAGTGCTTTAACAATTCATTCAGACATTCAAATATCAAAAACTATCAGAATTCCTGAATAAAAACTGAAACCTAAATGAAACTGACGACCCTACTAGGATTTAGGACGCTTTCTGAGTCACTTGACTACCAAGGATTACTCGCCTGCTCATATTCGACTCTTCACTCTTTGTCAATTCATCACCGGCTTGTCAGTGAGCGCGAGATAGGCCGCGGAAGATGGAAGTATGACAACACAGACAAAGAAGTTGTAGCGAGATAGGGTGTCAGGCTGCTCGTTGAAGTCGCTGTCGAGGAAGGAATCAAGGAAGCAATTGGGTTGTCAACTTATTTCTGTAATTGACATTGCGTCGATACCATCAGTGTATGGGTCGATTTAATCCTTTAATTAACGTCGACTTGTCATGTTCTGTTACTCTAACTTATACTCGAAGTTGCGTCGATATAATGTCGAAGTTGTGTCGACTTCTAGTCGATGCATGTTGGCATTTCCTGACTTTTCTCTTAAATTCAGTGTGTATTTCTCATATCCTTTACACTAATGACATCCTACAAATTTTAAGACCATATTACTCTTTCTATACAACATGGATAATAGATATAGGATGTAAAAACACTTGCGTACCGTTCCGTTTTTCCCAACAGTTGCGGTACTGGTTCCGTTTCAGATAATAAAATGAAAGAATCACACTGAAACCATTGTTGTTCACGGTTAAAAAATTCAAACCAGAATTAAATAATTCGTGTACGGTTCAGTTCAATTCTTTGCAGTTCAATTCTACCGGAGACCAATCACGTCTCTTTAGGAATAACACTAAAGCCTTGCATGCAACCTTTGGTGGATGGATGTAATCCGCATCCAGTAGGTCATTGAATTATCTTTAACACTTGGAACTCTAGCAGGGGCTAGGCATATGGCAACAACTTGATTCTTTGATCCACTACCTTATTGGGAGGCAGCTTCTTAGGTAGTTCGTGTGGCATAACACTTTGAAATTTATTGAGCACTTGCCTTTGTATTGCTAGATACTGTATATGGTAGGTCTAGCTTAGACTCACCTCGGGTATTGAGATCACCCTCTCATGTATGTATATGTACACATCTTTGTTGAGAAATACACATAGATTCTTTTCCTATCATGGTATCAGAGAAATAGGGTTTGCTACTCTGTTGCTCCTCTCGTTCCCGCACGCCGGAGCGGTTGCTCCTTGTTTCCCGCATATCGCGTTCGAAGGACCTTCCCGATCAACTGATCGCAGATCCCGGTCCTGCAGTTGTCAATCCCGCTCCTGCTAGCTTCCGCTTCCGCAATTGCCGAACATGCTCCCGCTAGCTTCTGCCTCTGCAATCGCTGGTCTGTTCTATCACAGATTCTGCTCAGTCGATCCTTGTTCCGGTATGTCGCATAGGCGCAGTACACAGTCACAATCACTCCTCCTGCTTGGTTGTCGATCCCGCTCAGCAGGTTCCCCAGATCTTGCTCTGCATATTCCGTTTCTGTCAACACAATCACTCCTCCCACTGATTCAACTGCATGCGCCTCCTCCTTCACTGCCTCCTGCAACCTGTCTCACCCCGTCAGCCTCTTCTGCTGCCTCCTGCAGCCTGTCTACAACTGTTGGTCTCCTTCGTGTCCTCTCTCAAGTGCACCATGCAGTCACCGAACCTCCCCCGCTGCCTCCTGCACCCGCCAGACCTCCTTCTCTGGCCTTCTTCGTTGTCACCTGCAGTCGTTGGACCTCATCGGCCTCCTCTGTCCACTCCTGAGTGCTCTCTTGTCCTAGGCGACTTCTTTGTGCTCTATTGGTTCGATGTCGTCATCTCACATCTCCTCTGCTGCTTAATCTGATGCTCCTCATCGTCTGTCTGTCTGCTGACACTACTGTTAGTGTCTTGATCATGTCAAATCTTAGTGTCGCAAGCTTCTGAGGGCTCAGTAATCTGGTCAGCAGCATGCTCCCGGTGTCCCATACGCTCATTTTTTGGCTCCGACGCAGTCTCTCTTTGTATCTGAGCTTGCTCAGCTGATTGCCCAGCAGTTCTCCCAGGGTTTACTGCCTCGCTCATCTGCCTTCGTACTTCCACCGGATGCTTCTGGCGCCTCGACCTCTCAGTCGGCTGCCTCCGCCCCTACAGATATCTCTCCCTCTGATTGGTTGCTTGACTCTGGAACCTCCTTTTGCATGACTTATGATGTCACCCACCTCTTGTCCTGTCAGCCCGTCTTTTCTGATCTTCGCATCATGGGAGCAGATGACACTACTCTCCCCATTACCATCCATGACCTACTTCATACCAGCCAGTTTCATGTTCCTGATGTTGCCTATATACCAAAGTTATTCATGAACCTTATATCTGTCAGTCAACTCACATCCTATGTTTGTCTAGTTACTTTTGATGAGTTTACGTGTTGTGTGCAGGATCGTCTGACAAGGACACTCCTTGGGGTTGGTCGTCGTCATAGTGGGGTATACGTCCTTGATCATCTCCATCTTCCATCCACTTCCTTGTCACAGACATCTTCTACCCTTTGTCTTCCTTCAACGGGTTTCTCTCAGTGGCATCGTCGTCTTGGTCATTACAGTGATTTGCGTCTTGCGTCTCTCATCAGTTATGACTTTCTTGGTCAGGTTTCTGTTGATCGACCACACTCTTGTACAGTTTGTAAGCTTGGTAAACAGCTACAACTCTTGTATTTGTCTAGTGAGTCTAGGTCTCAACGTCCTTTTGATTTAGTCCATTGTGATGTATGTGGTCCCACACCTTTTACATCCAAGGGCAGACATCAGTACTATGTTCTCTTTGTTGATGACTATTCTCGTTATTGATAGGTCTACTTTATGCACTCGTTCTGAATTTTTTTATATTTATGTCACCTTTTCTGCTTTAGTGCACACACAGTTTTTGCTTCCATACGTACTTTTCGTTCTGACTCGAGGGAGGAGGTATCTCTCTCATGCTTTTTGTGATCTGCAAGCCCCCCCGCCCCCACCCCACACCACCCCCCGCCCACGACACTCTCCCTCAACTTGCCTGCCCCGGTGCTCACGCTCAAAATGACACTGTCGAAAGCAAGCATCACCACATTATGGAGACAACCCACACCCTCCTCATATCCTCTCACGTCCCTCCTCATTTTTTGGGTTGAGGGTGTTTCTATTGTTGTCTATATTATTAACAAGTAGCCTTCCACATTCCTTCAAGGTCAGAGTCCTAGTGTGTGTCTGTACTCTTGACCCCCTCGTTACACTTATCTTCATGTTTTTGATTGTCGGTGATATGTTTTACTCACTCCACGGGCGCGTACCAAGATCTCTGTTCAGTCTGTTCTCTGTGTCTTTCTTGGATACAATTCTGAGCATAAGGGATATCGCTGTTATGACCCTATTGCACATCGACTTCGCATCTCACATGGTATCACCTTTAATGAGTCTCACCCTTTCTCTATTTCCTCGGTCCCCTCGACCTCACACTCATCTATTACTCCCTTTGATGTGCAATTTTTCACCCTTCCCACCTCACCGCCTTATGTCTCCTCTCATCCGGTATGTTCCCCTCCTCTTCCCTTGCGTCCGACCTCTCCAGCCTCACCACCTCCTACCTCTCTAGTCTCACCACCTCCTACCTCTCCAATCTCACCTCCATATTCCTCCCCTTCGCCACCGACTTCCAACTTTGACGAGCTCGTCGCTCCCTTCCATATCACTACACTTGTCATCTCTCTTTTATTTCCTCTCATCCAATGCCCCAAGACTTGGGTCATGGTCCCTCCAGCGAGTGCCCTGTGGATGATCCACCTATGCATCGCAACCCCCCTCGTGAGCGACGTTCTCACGGCCACCATAGTCTTGCTACACTACCGATGGATCTACCTGCCCTTTCTGCTACTGTCTGTAATACTCCAAAGCCGACTTTGTACCGTGAGGCTGCCCAGATACATGAGTGGCAGGTTGCTATGTCTGCTGAGTTGAAGGCGTTTGAGCACATTCATACATGAGACCTCGTGTAAACACATCTTCCCAGTTTTACAATAATCAGTCGTCGGGCCGGGTTAGCGATATAAAAAGAACTAGAAAACAGTATCAAAAACTAGTACACAACAGATAATAAGAAGAATACTGAGAATTTTAAAACTTACAACGGAACCTATGAAAGAAAACTAAGGGTAAGCACAAACCTTTATATACTGGATTCACAGAGCCACTAAACATAAATTAAGATTAAAGAACTTTAAATCCGAAGTAACATGATAAGTCTGATATATGATATTTCAAACATTAACCACATACAGTATCCAAGGTTACAAGTGTATACTAAAAGAAAAGAAACTGAAAAGAAAACCAGCTACAAACTGACACCACAAGGACGCTCATCCTAGGCGTAGTTTTCCACCTGGGTCACCTGTAAAAACATTGTCCACGAGGGGTCAGAGTAAGAAAAAATAACTCCTCATAGTGACACTAAAATATTTTCTTAAATGATGAATGCATGCACTTTGAAAAATAGTTTGGTTCATTAAAAATCTTTATGCTAGATCATATGCATGTGTTTACAATGCTTCCTGGTCAACAGACATACTCGTTCTACGTTCATGAATTTTCGTTTTATTTACTCAATCTCCGACATTCACTAACTAGTGCGCTGTCTCACGTCAGGTCCTTGCTTGAGTTCTAGGTGGCGTCTAATCTGCACTTCTACTTGAAAGACTCTAGACAGAGTAGCTCCTAACGCGCAACTGAAAACTGATGACCCGAGACCGTCTTACGAACTTAATTGTTCTAGTGTCGCGCGGACACGGTCTCGACTCTGTTGTCTCAAGGGGAGTCAAGTCCCAAGACTTTATTACTCATAGGATATCATATGCCATATGAGAAAGGTAGTGCGCCTCTACAAAGCACGAGAAGACTTATGTGTGCTTACTGACCCCTTTTTGGTCTAACGCTACTCTGCTTGGGACCTCTCTTTAGTGTATTACTGAGCGACCCTTAATTTCCTTGTGGTCGGCTAGAAGAGACGTTCACGCCCCTATTTGAACAAATTCCAAAGTTGCGCAAACGTGTAAAGGTTTCGTACCTAACGCTAACATATATAATCTGCCTAAGTGCCTATTAGGGTCTTGGAAAAGGGGTTACCCTACAACTAATTCTGCGACCGTTTTCCTACCGCCACTTCTTTCTAGGCATGGTTATGATGCTTGTACGAAATTTACACATGCGTACATAAAATAATTTTCTTGATACGTCTAACTAACAGGGATTAGGTTTCCTTACAGTGGTGGTGCGGCGCTCGTACACTCGGCGCAGCGACATTTGCTTTTCCGAAGGAAATCTGACTACTGCGGACTTCCAGAACCTTGCCTCGAGGCCACCAAAAATCTGCAATCCATGATAAACCTAAATTACACATTTCTCCCTTTAGGGTTATCGGTAACGTAAACTCAAAACGGCTAGGGTAAGCAAATGAAGGACCAACATAGTGTAGTACCTCTACGCGAGAGCGATTAAGACTCACAACGCGACCAACTCCAGATTTGCAGTGGATCTAGAACTCTAATCCCTAATTAGGGCAAGAGGAAAATGAGAAGAATGTTAGAATCAACTTCTCATATAAGGATTTCCACGCAGGAGTGGAGGCAAATGAGGAACTAAACTCACTGGAACCAAAACGTTGCCCTTGCACCCTTGACTTCCACCGATTAGGATGAAACCGGCTCTCCTACGGCAACGGAAGGAAGGAGGGAACTCACCGGCGCCCGTATAGTAAGGAGGAAGGGCCGGCTTTGAGAATCAGAGGGGGAACAGGCGTCGGTAGGGCAGCGAGAGGCTGAACGCGCAGCTAGCGGGAAAGAAAAACGAAGACGGGCGGAGGGGGTTTGCGGTTTCCGTGAAAATGGATTACGGGTTATAGGATTACGGGTGTTTGCGGGCTTTAACTTCTCGGCATGGTGCTGTTTTAATAACCGCTGGGGAAAATCCGCCCCCTTTTCCCACCCAAAGAGGTGAGAATTGTTATTGGCACCACAAAATGTGTTGCGCTTCGCTATTTAAAATAAAATGCATCACACAATCTTTACGGCTGACATAAATTACTAATTAACGAACGTGATTTTAAAGCATACTAACATTGTACCTCGACGGCGCGCTGCCTCGATCAAAATCATTCGCGATTTGACCCTACAAGTTAAATAAATTTTGCATCAGATTACGGATGTTACACCTTGTTCCTCTTCTACATGGTGATATTCCTATCACTTGAAAGTGGGTATTCAAGGTTAAGACTCGCTTCGATGGTTCCGTGGAGAGGTACAAGGCTCAGTTAGTTGCTCGTGATTTTCAGCAAGAGCAAGGGAGAGACTATGACAAGACCTTTACTCCAATCACACACATGACCACAATTCGTACTCTTATTGTAGTTGTAGTTGTTCGCCACTAGTCTCTGTTCCAGCTCGACGTGACGAATGTCTTTCTTCACGGCGATCTTTAGCAGGAGGTGTACATGCTCCCTCCTCCCGATCTCATATCTCCTACGTGCCCCGTGCGTGGTTTGCACGTTTTAGCTTAGCCATTACAACAACCAATTTTTTGTCGAACCCACATGATCCAACCTTGTTTATACACTCCTCTCATGGTCAGATTCTTCTAGTACTTTATGTGGATGATATGCTTATTACTGGAGATGATCCTTCTCATGTTGTCTTTGTCAAGCATCACCTTCAACAACAATTTCATATGACTGACCTTGCACAGTTGAACTACTTCTCGGGCATTGAGGTCATCGCTTTAGACGACTGTGGTTTTAGCTCTCTCAACGGCGTTACACATTAGATCTCTTAGCTCGGGCTGCTCTCTCTGACTCTTGCATTGTGGACACTCCTATGGAGCTTCACCTTCAGCTACGTACGGATGATGGGGTTTCATTTTCTGATCATGTGTTGAGTCAGTTTGTTGGTGCGTCCACCTTTGTGCATCATGGTCATCTTCTGCGGCTCTTGCGCTATCTCCGGGCGACGACTTCACGAGGTATTTTCTTCTCCAACAGTAGTTCTCTACAGCTTCGTGCTTACTCGGATGCTACCTGGGCCAGTGATCCTGTTGACCATCAATCTGTCATGGGTTTTTGTTTGTTCTTAGGTTCTTCACTTATTGCATGTAAGTCTAAGAAACAGTCCGGTGTTTCTCATTTCAGTACTGAGGTTGAGCTTCGAGCCATGACTACCACTGCTGAGGACATTATATGACTCTATTAGCATCTTGAGGGCTTTAGTGTTGTTTCTCCAGATCCCGCTCCACTCCACTGTGATAATACTGGTGTCATTCAGATTACTCTAAACCCGGTGAAACACTCTTACCAAACATATTAGAGTGGATGCTTTCTTCCTACGAGAGCACTATTGTCGTGGTATACTTGCTCCTCACTTTGTTTCCTTTGAGCAGCAACTTGCAGATTTGATGACTAAAGCACGGACGCGGAACCAACAAACATATTTATTGTCCAAACTCTCGGTGTATGATCCCCCTTGAGTTTGGGGGGGGGGGGGGGGGGGTGTTAGATACTGTATATGGTAGATCTAGCTTAGAATCACCTCGGGTGTTGAGATCACCCTCTCATGTATATATATGTACACACCTTTGTTGAGAAATACAAAGATTCTTTTCCTATCATCTATAAACGTTTCTTCTCACATTCAGAACCATTTTTGACATACAAACTTATCATAAAGGCCACCTCTCGCTTCTTGGCTTTGAAATTTCCAGCCAAGAGGATCTTTTGTTCTTGTCTGTATGCCCATTTTATTGAAACTATGCATTGACAACAATCATCCATGAAGCATTCACAAACAATATAAGGTAAAAATATGGATATAATTCAACCAAAGAAATTCATCTCAATGGCATAATCATGGAAAGGGATGACTTTGATGGACTACTAACTCCTACATTGTGTTATGGGCCGCTCATTCAGGTTTTGAACCCGGTCGAGCGACACAATAAGGCCGTGGCCCAAACACCCCAATTAGCTCTCCGCACCGAATACAATCAATGCGGTAAGTTGTTGAGGACTATCTTCAAGAAGGTCTGGGGATAGAGCCCCGGCCTCAACAACCTACCACATTGATTGTATCTGATGCCGAGAGTTGGTTGAGGTGTATGGGTCAGGGCCCTGTTGGATGGCTAGACCGGGGTTCAAAACCTGAATGAGTGGCCCATAAAACACTGCCCCATGTGCACATCGATGCATCTCATCACACCCATTGTGGAGACCTTGAAGTTCACCGTCACGAGCCATCCAACACCCTTCTCCATGCAAAGAACAAGTTTTCTTTTACATAAACATGAAAAAATTGGAAATACTATTGTCAAATGCACCCATGTTTATGCCGCCAATTTCTAGTTCTGCGGACATTAGCCCCGAATGCTTGGTTTCTTTCCTTCCCTTCATCAAACTAAATATCTGTAGTGAACCCTGCCCAGCATCCTCCCATTCTTCCTCATCGAACTTGGTGAGTGCTGCAAGTTTCATGCGAATAGGGAGTCACCTGCCTTCTGTGCAGTCCATCACATATGAAACATTTTAGTGTGCGTTACATATTCTCATTAGGCCAAAATGTCTTCACTATCCTTTGATGATTTCCAGTTGTTCTAAAAACTAGATCTACTGTGGCCTTCCCACATTAACCATGTTGTCTGGCTTAGATTCCGATTTATTTTTGGTGCTCCTAAACTCAAATCAATTTCTGAATCATTGTGATGGCCTTTGAAAACTCTTATGCTCCTCTACACTGCAACTCAACCTTGACCCATGTCTTAAGATCATCCATGAATTGGCAGAAAGTTTCTTTCTCATTCATTGAGAGAATTTGAAATAGCAACTCTGAAAATGTCTTCACATAATACTTCAATCCTCCATATGCTCAAAGAGACGGTTTTACTCGAGCGCCATCCTCAGCATACTTTTGTGTAGAATTAGTGTTTAATTCTTGTTGGAACTCCTCCCATGTTGTGATGCTGAACCCACTTCAATCATGATGCAATCCATGATTCCAATTGTACGAAAGCATTGCTTCATGCTCTCAACTTCTGGTCCGCCCTTGTGCCTTGGAACTCATTTGTCCAGCTCATAAATTTGCTTGCATGATTTGCCCAAGGATCATTCTATTTCCTTGTGCTGACTTCACTAATCTAAGATCGGCTTAAGCTCTATTCCAATTGTGAGTGCGCAACACCACCATGGTTTGAAGGGACTTACCTTGCTTCACAAGGATTCAAGGAACCTTGTATCTCACCTGGAACCTCTCTAAAGTCCAGTCTCCAGTCTCTCTTTGCATGTTGCCTTGAGTCACACCATGCGCTTGGTCGCATCCTCGACCTTGTTTTGGTGCCTCCCACAGCGAGTCCACCTTTGTCATGAAGCCCTTTTGAGCTAACCCCACAGCCCTTAAACTTAAGGGGGCTTTCTACCTCTTTTCTTGTTGGTGGTCGTTTTGGATATCCATAATAGTTTATGCATACCATCACGCTAATATCCAATATCATTTATCACGAGACAAGCGATATCATGCGGCCGCCCGCGCCCATGCTGCCTTAGGATCCTCCCCTGCTAAGTCAACCTTTGCACTAGATAACAACACTTGTCATCTATTTAAGTTGATGATCTAAATGATGATTACAAATGGGAGGATAGGGCTCTAAGAGTTTTTCTTCCAAAAAATAGATCTCTCTAGAAATATTCATTCCACACAAGTTTCAGGATAGGGCACTAAAGCTATCAACCATGCTCTAAATTATTCAGCGGACTAAATTTCTCTACATGGCCTAAAAGTTTCTGGATACTAGTAGTCGCTACACTATTATAAGCTTCCACATATCTCCATCATTCTAGGATCTTCTTCCTTACTGAGTCATCTTTGTCCATCGAGTTTTCTTCTTTCTAGAGTTCAGGTTCTTCATGTGCCGCTAAAACATGTCATGGATGGGTTATGAAACTAAGATTGAAAACACTTGTCTAAGGAAAATACCTGACGTAGGGTAGGTTCTAACGGGGTGTATCATTATGGAGACTAATAGAGAACTTTATATGCAATTATTATTAATCTGCAACTAAATTTGTAATAATAAATGCTATACACAATATAAGCAAATATCCACGGTTGCTATCTGAGCATGAGGTGATAATCCGTGTGCCTTCTACACTACATATAATAAGGATTTTATAAGTGCATGAAGATCCGACCCTGCGGAATATTTGGAGGTACCCAAAGCCTTATTCTAGGCACACCCTCTTGTTTCCACTTGAATGCACCATACAAATGACAATGCAAGTAGAAAACCAACATGTTCCCTAACAGTCTGCTGGATGCTGAGATATTGGTGAAGGAAAAAAAATTCAAATGAATGCCAGCTCATTCATAAAACCACCAGAATTTGCTTACATTTTCATTACATTTCTTTCACTTATCATCAATCCAAACAAAGCCCCAGCACAATGATCATTCCGAAGATTTTCTGTACACAGTAAATGATTTGCTTCCATGGATATAATATTCATCAGCTGTACATGGGACCAAACTGAAACATCTTTATTCTTTCTTCATACTTCAAACAGTCACAGTCTCAGGGCTTGTACTGCTCTTAATACCTTTTATTGCTGTGAAATTGAAGGGGTATGGAATTAGTTCAGATATCCATAGAACAATCCTAAATTACACAAAGTAATATTTTCAGTATATAGTTGATGTCCACAAAACTATGTTAATCTAAATTGTTAGCAATCTGTATTTAAGAAGATATAGGATTCAAAAGGACATGCCTTCTGAATAATCCTTAGCTCCAAAGACGGCAGAGCCTGCAACAATAGCATTAGCTCCAGCATCAATAACCTGCCATACAAGAGATAAGTTTAGACACGTCCACGCACTGACCAAAAGTGAACCCTTGGAGATCACTAGAAATGCAATTCTCCATGGATTCATGGAAGAATATTCAGCATTCATCATATGCACATTATAGTAAATCTTCTATCATTCTCTTTTTTTACTTTCAACCTAGTAATGTGATGAAAAATTAATTTGAAAAGACACCTTATAAGCATTTGAGGGACCAACTCCACCATCCACTTCGATCCATGGATTGACACCCTGCATGTGGTCACAAAACTACATCACTTCCCACTGACAGAAAAAATAATCTTTCATAATTTCTTTTATTACCTTTTCAGCACATAATCTTCTGAGGTCTGATATTTTCTTCACTTGGCTTTCGATAAAGCTTTGCCCACCAAAACCAGGATTCACAGACATAATCAACACTAAATCTACCACTGTCCATTTGAAGGAAGTGCTATCAGTGCTACTGTGAAAAAATCCACCCATATCCATTTATAAATTGAAAGGAAAAAAACCCAATGGAAATCATGTAAAGATAAATTCAGGAGAAAACAAATCAACGAATTTGCACGGTTATTGTTAGTTGGCAAATATAGAGGTGAAAGAAGTACATTAATCTCTATGTTTTTACAAGGAATGAGATTTATATAAGTTGAAAGGAAAAAAATTTCTATTTGATAGATTATTTTGGAGTATGTAGTAAAAAAAAACTAAACATGCAGTAAGTAAAGCAAGAAGTCAAGGTCATGAAAAATTTTATAAGCAACTAGATACCAAAGATGAAGAGCGTGACATATATAACATTGCTCAAGCTAGAGAAATGAAGACAAGAGATTTAAGTCAAGTAAAATGCATAAAAAATGAGACAGATACAGTTTTGACGGATGATGTCGATATTAAAGAGCGATGAAAAAGATACTTTTATCAAATCTATAATGAAACAAAAGATAATGAATTGAATTTGAAATAGCTAAGTAAATCAGAGGAATATAAGAATAGAACGTTTTATCGTAAAATTCAAGTATCAGAGGTAAATAATGCTCTAAAAAATGAAAAATGGAAAGACGATTGAGCTAAACGATATACCAATTGAAGTATGAAAATGTCTAGGGAATGAAGAAATTTTATACCTTACATGTTTCTTCAATAAGATACTGAATCAAAGCAAATGTCAGATCAATGAAGAGAAAGTATCTTGGTACATTTGTATAAAAATAAAGGAGATATACAAAATTGTGTTAATTACAGAGGAATTAAATTGATGAGTCATACCATGAAATTATGGGAACAAATAATAGAAAGAACAGTAAGACGGGAGACTAACATCACGGAGAATCAATATGGATTCATGTTGGGGCGGTCGACCATGGAAGTTATACATTTGTTGAGGAGACTCATTGACAACTACCGAGAAAGAAAACAAGATTTGCATATGCTGTTTATTAATCTTAAGAAGGCTTATGATAGAGTCCCAAGAGAGATCTTATGGAGAGTTTTGGACAAGAAATGTATAAATGTATCATATATTGATATAATCAAAGATATGTATATATATTCTGTGATAAGGGTGAGGACATCTGGAGGATTAACATAGGAATTTCTTATCACTGTTGGCTTACATCAAGGTTCAGCTTTAAGCCCTTTATCTCTTTTACCCTTATCTTAGATAAGCTTACCAAACATATCCAACAAGCAATACCTTGGTGTTTATTGTTTGCATATGATATCGTTTTGGTTGATGAGACGCGCGGGGATGTAAACACAAAACTTGAATCTTAGCGAGACACTTTAGAAAAGAAGGGTTTTAGGTTGAGCAGGGCAAAGACAGAGTATATGGAGCGTAAATTTAGTAGTGCAAGAAGGACGGATGACATCGTTATTAAGTTGGGTGATCAAGATATTTCTCGTGGTGAATGTTTTAAGTATCTTGGATCGATAATTCAAAAAGACGGAGGTATTGATAATGATGTGACACATAGAATCCAAGCGGTGAAGTGGATAAGCATGTCAGGGATCTTATGTGATCGTAAAGAACCATTACAACTCAAGGGAAAGTTTTACCGTACTGCAATTAGACCAGCGATGCTTTATGGTTTTGAGTGTTGGTCAGTGAATTGTGTACATGAGCAAAAAATGGGAGTTGTGGAGATGAGAATGCTTAGGTGGATGTGTGGACATACAAGGTTGGATAAAATCAGGAATGAATGTATCAGGTTTAAGACAGGAATAACACCAATTGCAGAGAAGATGAGAGAAGCTCGACTAAAATGGTTTGAACACGTACAAAGGAGACCATTAGAGGCACCTGTTAGGTGTTGTGAGAGTCTAGTCACTAGGCATGTTAAACGAGGTAGGGTAGACCAATAAAGACTTGGAATGAAACTATACGGAAAGATATGATGTACTGAGGCATTAGTGAGATTATGACAAAAGATAAGGTACAATGACGACAAAGAATCCATATAGCCGACCCCACTATAGTGGGATAAAGGCTTGAGTGTTTTTTTTGTAGCCTATCCCTGACAGATTATTACTTATGAAATATGTATGTGACGTTATCTGTTCTAGGGTCTTAGATTTATTCTGGGATTTGTTTTAATTTTTACATTTTCTATCGTCTTTTTAAAAAGGTAAGCATCTTCTGTAATTCACTAAAGATGAACATCAAAATGAAGAAATTATCCTTTGAATGGATGCTATTAATTGTTCCAAGCAAAACTTGAAGAAAAGCCTGTAGAACTCCTAACCAATTTGATCCTTACTTCTTGTAAAGAATGGCCTCAAACCTTGTATATACTTCTTGAATAATCAATTACAAGTATGAATACATTTATATAGGAATAGAGGAAGAAGAGAAATCCCAATCTAAGATGTGGGACAAATACAAAGAGAGAGAAAAGAGAGAAAAATGGGCCCTTACTAAGGCTTTTCTAACACTCCCCCGCAAGCTAGAGCGTGCAAGTCGTAGGCACCAAGCTTGGATAAAAATTGGTAGTATAGCGGCTGGGAGAGAGCTTTAGTCAGGATATCAACCACTTAGTTTGTAGCAGAGACATGCTCCAAATCTATCTTCTTTGACTGTACTTTTTCCCAAATAAAGTGGCAGTCAATCTCAATATGCTTTGTGTGTTCGTGAAAGACCGGGTTCTTGGCAATATGTATTGCTGCTTGACTATCACAAAATAGGGTCGCCGATGATGAGAGACGAACACCCAAGTCTCCCAGAAGGCTCTCAAGCCAAGTTAACTCGGAAACAACAACAACCATGGAACGGTACTCGGCTTCAGCAGAAAAGCGAGCAACCACATTCTGTTTCTTGCTACGGCAGGTTATGAGATGTCCACCGAAGTAGGTACAAAAACCAGATGTAGAACGCCTATCATCAATGGATCATGCATAGTCAGCGTCAGAGTATGCAACAAGAGATAAGGATGTGGATGGCTTGTACACAAGCCCTTGTCCTGGAGCGTTCTTGAGATACCGATGAATGCGCTCGACAGCTTGAAGATGAGATGTCTGAGGAGCATGCATAAATCGACTCACGACTCCCACGACAAAAGAGATGTCTGGTCGAGTAACCGTAAGATAGATCAGTTTCCCAACCAAACGTCTATAGTATTCCGGATTCGTAAGCAGCTTATCTGAGTCAGAGCTATGGGCCGAGTGCTTGTGATTAGCGTCCATAGGAGTATCCGTAGGTTTGCATCCAGAATAGCCGACATCATGAAGGAGGTCCATACAGTACTTCCTTTGGGATAACACAAGACCATCAGGGCGTCGAGCAATCTCAAGCCCAAGAAAACACTGAAGGTTACCAAGATCTTTGGTCTGAAATGCGGAGTTCAACTGTTGTTTAGTATGTTGTATCCCTGTAGTATCGTTGCCAGTAATGAGGATATTGTCAACATAGATAAGTAGGATCACAGTTCTGGTTGACTGGTGTCGGGTGAAGAGAGAAAAATCCGTCGAGCTTTGAATGAAGCCAATCTCGTAGACTACCTTGCTAAATTTTTCAAACCAAACGCGCGGGGACTGTTTGAGACCATAAATAGATTTCCGAAGATGACAAACCCGAGACTCCCCCGTGGTCTCAAACAAGGGAGGTTGGTGCATATAAACAGTCTCCTGCAGATCACCGTTGAGAAAGACGTTCTTAATATCAAGCTGATAAAAAGGCCAAGGACGGTGAACATCCAAAGAGAGAAGGACGTGGACCGTGTTCAAGTTGCCCACCGGAGAGAAGGTTTCCTTATAATCAAGGTCATGTTGCTGTGTAAAACCCCGGGCCACGAGGCGGGCCTTTAGACGCTCAACCGTGTCATCCGCTGCATGTTTAACAACAAAGACCCACTTACAGCTAACACAGTGTTCGCCTGCAGGAAGAGGAACCAGATCTCAAGTCCGGTTAGCCCAGAGAGCTCTCATTTCATCGTCCATGGCCTCCCACCACCTTGGATGTTGAAGCGCCTCCTGCACAGTGTTAGGAATAGAAATAGAGGAAAGCAAAGTGGCAAAGGCGTAAAGAGGTGGTGTGAGCCGGTGGAGAGAAACGTAGTTGGCCAGGGGATGGGCCATAGAAGCAGGAACCGGATCCGCCATTGCCGGGGTGTCACTGGTAGCAGGGAGCTGGGGCAGGGAACCATCCTTGGAGCCGCGACAAGTATAGACACGGAAAACAGGCGGAGGAACTTTAGGAGGGGCAGGGATAGAGGAGGAAGGATATGACAGAAAGGAGGGTGTGATAGGTACGGCAGGCCGTGGAAGAGGAGAGGAAGACGTGGTGGGGGAAGGTAAGTGGAAGGGTTGGTCTTCGCAGAAGGTGACATCTGCGGAGACGACCAGCTTTCCATCCGAAGGAGAGTAGCAAACATACCCCTTTTGAGTACGGGAGTAGCCAACAAACATATATTTGGCCGCCCAAGGAACAAGTTTTTCGGAGGGAGGTCCAAGAAGATGAACATAACAAACACACCAAAAGACCCACGGTGTGAGAGAGGTTGGGTTGGTAGTAGGATAGAGGAGTTGGATAGTAACGGCAAAGTCAAGAACAGAGTAGGGTAGACGGTTGATGAGATGACAGGCTGTGGAGACGGCAAAATTCCAATATTTGATCGAAACCTTCATTTGAAACATGAGGAACCAAGCAACATCGAGTAAATGACGATTCTTTCGTTCGGCCACCCCGTTTTGCTGAGGGGTATACGCACACGAAGTTTGATGGATTACGCCAAATTCTGTGCAGAGATTGGAGAAGGTGCGCCCCGTATACTCACGAGCATTATCAGTGCGGATGATTTTGAGGGGGGTGGCGAACTGCGTACACATCTCAGTTAAAAAGGCACGAAACACAGATGTAAGTTTAGTACGATCATGCATTAAATATAACCATGTAGTATGCGAGTAGTCATTAATAAAGGTTACAAAATAGCGAAAGCCAAAGATACTGGGGACTTTATAAGAGCCCCATACATTAGAATGAACTAAGGATAAAGGAGTACTACTCCTGGTACATGCAACCGAGCCGGAGGAGCGGCCGAGGGCACCCTGTAGTTGGTGGAGTTGGGTGCGGAGCTCATCAATATCTTGGCGGGTAGTTGACGCCGGATCCTAGGCAGAAGCCCCAGTGGGAGTAGGAGCAGCAGAGGAAGTAGCAGCGAGTTGGGGAGGGAACCCATGCTTGTTGTAACAGGTAGCCTCCAGATGGCCACCCCGACCACAATATGTGCATTTTATAGACGAACGTCCACCACGTCCGCGTCCCCGAGACGGAGGTCGGCCCCTCGAGTGGAAGATCCACGAGCAGGAGGGGGGGGGTCGGAAGGAGAGGCTGTTGAAGAAGAGCAGGTGCAAAGCTGGAAGGAGCCTCAGTAGGAGGCGTAACCCGAAGCAGCATGGAGCAGACATCAGACAGTGAAGGAGTCGTCGTGGAAGAAAGGATCTGGGCCCGAACACTATGCAGGTGGAGCGGAATACGGTACATCATCATCGCGATGGTGACAGACTCTTTCTAGGCCCGTGGAGTAGCGAGATCCGTAGTGGGAGGCTGATGTTGAATCCAAGCCTCAGCCAGTGTCTTTGCCTGGGTAACAAAAGAGATCATGTCGCCGGGAGCACCAGGAGCAAGGTTTTGAAGATCGGATAGAATATCATATAGGTGTTGAAGACTGTTGTGCCCAGAGTAAAAGGAGCGGAGCTCCTCCCACATTGTCTTGGTCGTGTCATGATACATGGTCATCCTGTAGAGCTCGGTGTCCATAGAGTTGAGGAGCCAAGACTGGACCCCACCATCATCGCGAAGCCAGTCATCGGAGGGAGCAGCGAGGGTAGCACGAGTCAAGTGGTGGAGAAGACCCATCGTCTGCAGAACACGACGAACAGAGTGAACTCATTCGACGAAATTGTGTTTCCCAGTCAGAGAGATGATAGTAATCCGGAGCTCATCACGGAGTTCGGAAGCCGTAGTAGCCGCACAGTCTGGCGGAGCAGAAGTAGCAGCAGATGCATCGGAAGTCATGCGGCTAATAGAGAAGGTCGGGCTTCTAGAAGAGAAATCGGGCGTCTAGTAGAAAAGGCTGGGCGGTCAGCAGGGTTTGGACCGGGCGGCAAGCAGGACAAGCTGGGCGGCTTGGCAAAGAAAGTCGAGCGGCTTGGTAGAGAAGTCGGCAAAGGGAGTCGTCGCACGGTCACGGCGGACACACCAGCGACAAGGAAAGTCGCGACCTGGATGCGGTGAAGGGAGGAGGAGAGGCCACTAGCGACAAGACAGGTCGCAACGACTAGCAGGAAGCAAGTAGAGGAGAAGTCCGCACGGTCAAGGTAAATCTACCAGTGACAAGGAAAGTTGCGACCCGGATGCGGCTAAGAGAAGAGGAGAGCCCGTTAGCGACAAGACAAGTCGCAGCGACTAGTAGGAAGCGGGTAGAGGAGAAGTCCGCACGGTCAAGGTAAATCTACCAGCGACAAGGAAAGTCGCAACCAAGATGCGGCGAAGGAAAGAGGAGAGACCGCTAGCGACAAGACAGGTCGCAACGACTAGTGGTGAAGAGGGTAGAAGACGAGTCTGCACGGTCAAGGTGAGTCCACCAGCGACAAGGAGAGATGCCACGACCTACATGCGGACTGAAACAAGAAAGAGAGAGGAGGAACCCGCAGCGACTTGAGAGAGGTCGCGACAAGCGGGAAGGAAGAGGCCGCGTGGAGAGCAAGGGATAGAGGCCGCGCGGATAGCAAGATAGAGAGGCCGCGCGGATAGCAAGCGAGTCCGGACGGTCAGGGAAAGAAGCAAAAGGTGGACCCCACGTGTGAGAAAAGTTTATAAAAGAGAGAGGGTGGAGGAGGAGGAGGCAAGGAGGCCACAACAGAAGTAGAGATAAGGGGACAACGGCTAGAGGAAAACAGGCCACTCGATACTGCGGCTAAGCAAGAGAAGGGACAGGCCGCGCGGTCAGACGGGAGACCAGGCGGTTTGCAAACAGACAGGCCGGCTAACCGAGCTCGGGCGGTTAGGAAAGATGAGACCACGAGACCGGTTCCTCTGATACCGTGTAAAGAATGGCCTCAAACCTTGTATATACTTCTTGAATAAGCAATTACAAGTATGAATACATTTATATAGGAAGAGAGGAAGAAGAGAAATCCCAATCCAAGATGTGGGACAAATACAAAGAGAGAGAAAAGAGAGAAAATGGGCGCTTACTAAGGCTTTTCTAACACTTCTTGTAACTTCTTCCAATTTTATTTATGCATCATATTCCATTCCATTTTCTCAATTTAAATTCATTTTTAATGAGAGATTGTATTTATCAAAATCTCCCACAACTTTGATTTTTAAACTCTAAAATGCTAATACCATTTGTGTTTGATCTCACTTTTGTTCTAGATTTTCTTGAGAAGAATTTGACGTAGGACGGATGTGAAGAGTATCTGTCCATAATGGAACACATATGAACGAGTGGTACACTTTTAGTGTAGCGATGTAGTAAATCTTAAAATAATGGAATGTACATGCAATTTTCTAACATCTAATTGCAATAAATTCTGAAATTAATATTAAAATCCTCAAACATTTACGCTAGAGATTAGGCGTTAGAAACACAAACAAGATCAAGTCGAATTTAAGTATCGAGTGGTTCGATTAAATGTTCAGTGAATACACCTCTCAAGCAGAATTAAAATTAGGCAAATTTTTTTTTACAAAATTAAGATCCCAAATAGTGTGTTCTTCAACAAGTAATCAACATAAAGCAATAAAGATTTCAAATAAGAACTTACATAAGCAATCAGAGTCCGAAAAAGTGATAAATTACTGATTTTGGGGACTGGACAACAATATGCATGTAATTCAGCACAGATTTTAGAACTCTGGAAGTAGCCGACTAAAGTGGTGGCTGGGAGGTGGAGGGGATGGTCGAAATTATTGTGATGTGGTGAGAGGGGCTGGTACAAACAACTTAGGAGGTGGAGTTAATGGATGGGGGTTCTCTGGTTGTGGGGTACACATTGGTAAGGGTAATGACTGCAGAAGAGTCTACAGGGCAAGGAAACTTGAGAATTGAATGGATTTAAGGGATGGAATATTGGCCTGGAGAATTCTGGATGAAGGAATTGAAGAGAGTTTTGAGGTTTATTGCACGAAATGTAGTCTCTGTGGAATGGGCAGAAGGAATAACTTCTAGGATGGGGTGTGCACGTGAGATTCTTCTTTGACTGGGAATCAAAATGCGGGAATTTAGCGAATGAAGGGGTTGAGGGGATCTAAATGCAGGTCTCAGTTTGTGCTATGGAGGGATTTCCGACAAGAGTAGTGTGGTGGGAATTTGGTATGGGGCAGTTATAGGTAAAAATGAGTGGTTCTTGCTGAAATTTGGTCAGTTACTGCAAAAATTTAGTTATATGGATGATTTGGTGGTGGAGGGAGGTAGTTATGGGTAGTGAAAAGGTAAGTTACCTTGGCTTCGACATCAGGATCAGCGGAATCAGCACCATGGTGCAAACGCAAGAGCCCGAAAATTCTGTCCAAAATCTATGATGCCTGAAAATCAGCCCATATACCTCTATTTATAGACTTAGAACCACTACGAATGGCCACGATTGTCCGAAAAATAAAACTACTAAGCCTACATGAAACACAAAAATACAAAAATTACATAAAATATGTCGTCGTTCTAAACGCGACTACTGGCTCCAATTGTCCACTCGACTATCCTAACTCCGCCTAAGGTAAAAGTAGACTCGGGAGGGTTCTAATAAGGGTCGGCCCACCCGTGAAATGTGATCCCAATAAAAAATCTATTAACTTTTCATAAGGCCTTGATTCCTCGTATTCTGTCTTTCATCAGTAGTACACAAAATATTTGTTTTTGCTTCCAAGTGAATTTCAATGACAGTTTATTGAACCATTTCAATGGAGGATGACATTATAAAAAGAATACATTTTTTTGCATACTATATACAGTAAATGACAGCAGGTCTGATTAAATTAGCTAAGAATGATACAATAATAAAGTAAAAAAAATAGTGTTTCTGAACTTTTGAAGTTCGGATCCAAAAACTTCAGAAGTTTGAGCCTAAACTGAGTTTTAGAAATATTATTTATAGAGGAGAATTTGATTAAAAATGAAGTAAGAAGGATGCTCGGGTAGGAAGGCAACATAGAAGGCAATCATTAAACCTATTTTTGGGTAAAGATACAAGCAGTTATACTTACCATCAAGCAGATATTCTATGCAAATTAGTGGTGTTGCGGGATTCAAGACAACTCCAGCTTTGGCCCCCAAGCTTTTGATCTAAATAACAAACAATAGAAGTAGCATAATCATCCGAGCTTTGCGAAAACAGCACTGATACGTAAGCAGATTAATGAAGATGATAGTTGCTGCACAATGTTTACCATTGAGTGTCATTACGTGACAAACAAAATCAAGGGGAATAAATGAAACAGCCACAATACCGCAAAAACTTCAAAGCGTAGTTATAAGATTACAAACAAGAGCTGAAGATCACTGTACCACTCACTTGATTGATTGTTCGATGCAGATGAATGGTGGAAGATTGCTCACAATGTACACTAACAATGTCGGCTCCTGCATTGACAAAATCTGGCACTCGCTGCTCAGGTTCTACAATCATCTGTAAGTTGATTTTGACGAGTTGAGGAAAAATGATTCTGATAATCTGAAAAATCAGCAAAAAGTGCTGCATACCATCTAAAAAAGACAAAAGAACGCCATGGGAAAGAAGAGGAAACAGTACCAGATGCACATCTAAAGGGAGATCAGTAACTGCCCGTAAGGCATCAACAACAAGAGGTCCAATAGTGATGTTCGGGACAAATCGACCATCCATTACATCAACATGGATCCAATCACATCCAGCAACTTCCACAGCTTTTACCTAAAAAAATCAACCCCTATCAAATAAACAAATGTAACACAAGGTTCATAAAAGTCAAAAGATATCATTTTCTCAAAAAATTGCACCCTAGAAGCACACCCATAATCTCCATTAGAAGAGCACAGCAACATGCGGGAAGTCAGCAACTATGAATTAGGTAGCGGGCAAAACACCTTGGAGACTGAAGAGAAGGTTTTCCTGGCTTTAAGCGAACCACCACACTACCCACATCCATAACAAATTAGCTTATTTTTCATCTTTACTAATTGTTAGTGGGTATATTAGTCCCAAATATTAGATTAAACTTTCAGGCTAAACTCATCTTTATACAAATAGGTCGTTTGACCAAAATCAATAAGAAGTTTTTTTTTTCAAAACTCTTCCTTATGCCCACATCCAGAAAAATGCTTTTGAGACCACCAATGGAAGTTGCATCGATTTGATATTAAAAATAATTTACTTCATAATTGTTGGAAAAGCAAATTTACTCTAGGCCCATTATGTAACATTTATGGACATTTATTGTTTTTCTCTCCTCTCTTTAGTCTCACATCTTGTATAGGACTTTCTTCTCTTCTTCTTTCATCTATATATTTGTACTCATTCTTTGTATTTGATACAAGTGAACACATATACAAGGTGGTTTTTTTCCCTCTCTACATGGTATCAGACCCACCGATTCTCCTTGAGCGGCTTTCCCTTTCTTAACCGCGCGGTCTGTCTTCTGTCCGCTACCCGCCCGGCTTCTTGCGGCCTGCCTTCCTGTCCGCTGTGTTCCTCTCCTTCTGCTTCCGCTTCTTCTCTGTGGTTCCACCCCTCCCCTCCGGCATTTTATAGCCTTCCCCTTCTTTCTCTCTCGTCGGGTCCACCTTTCCTCTCTCTCCTCCAGACCGCTCTCTTGCGGCATGTTCTCTCTCTCTGCGGCCTGTCTCTCCTCAGGCCTGGTACAGCTCGCTGCGGTCTGCGGCCTGCTGATCTGCCTCTCTCGCGATCTGCTCTGGTTCGCTCCGATTCGTTGCGGCTTCCTATACCTCGCTGCGGCCTGCCTCTCTCCCGACCTGCTTCGGCTCGTTGCGGCTTGGCCTAGCTCGCCGCGGCCTGCTTCTCCTCGCTGCGGACTACCTCTCTTGCGGCTTGCTCCAGCTCGCAAGCGACCTGCCTCTTCTGTGGCCTGCCTCTTCTGCGGCCTGTCTCTCCTGCGGGTTGGTCTCGGGCGTTGCGGTCTCCTCTCTCTTTCCGCTCGAGTATTCCCTACTTGCAGTCTCTTCTCTCTCACCGCCACCGGCCTCCTGTCTCTTAGACCGCTGCTGTGCTCAGCCAGACCGTGCGGACTCCTGCCTTCCCGCATTTTGGTCGCGGTCTTCTCCTTTTCCTTTCTTTGCGGCCTCACTCTGTCCGCTGCGACCTGTTCTCTCTTCCGGCCTCCGCCTTTGGTCACGGACTCCTTTCGCAGTTTGGTGCCCGGGCGGTCTCTGCTCAGGTCGCGCGTTTTTCTTGGTTGCCCGGTCTGTTCTCCTAGCCACCTCTCTTCTCCATGGCCTCCTCTGCTGATTCCGTTGGCACGGAGGTTCCTCCTGCTGACCGCCCGGCCTCTCTCCCGGAAGTCCGCGACGAGCTCCGTATTACTACCATTTCTCTGACCGGCAAGAAAAATTTTGTAGAATGGGCACACTTTGTTCGCCGTGTCCTGCAATCCAAGGGGTTCCTTCATCACTTGACTCAGACTGTTATCGGTACTCCTACGGATGATGGGTTACGCAATGATGGTCGGGTGCAGACTTGGCTTCTTAATTCTCTTGATGGCGAATCCTATCGCCTGGCCATGTACCATGAGACGGCCAAAGGCATGTGGGACGAGCTCCACACCCTCTACTCTGGCAAGGACAGTCTTCACCATCTGTACGACATCATCACTGCTCGCCAGGCCCTTGATAGCAGTGGCGCGACCGATCTGACCTCCTTTGTTGCCCAGGCTCGGTCTGTGGTCGAGGCTTGGATCCATCATCAGCCTCCTACTCTGGATCTTGCTGCCTAACGTGCCCAAAAGGAAGCTGTGGGTATGGCCATGATGATGGCCCGGGTCCCGCCTCATCTTCATAGTGTACGGGCTCACATCCTCTCCTCTACTGTTACCCGATCTTTCTCCGATGTGTGCTCTATGCTCCTCAAGGTCTCCCCGCCTCCGGATGTGCCCGACCCACCTTCTCCGGCCCTTGTTCAGCAGGCCCCTGCTCCCTTATTGCCTCTTCCATCTTCTGCTCGTGGTGGCCGCTCTGACTCTCGCGGTCGGGACCGTGGTGGCCGGCCTCGGCCTAAGTGCTCGTTCTGCGGCAAAGATGGGCATCTTGAAGCCACGTGCTAACGCAAACATGGCCGCCCTCCTCGTCCACAGGCCGCTGTTGCTGCAACTGACTCCTCTTCCACTCGTCCTGACCTCGACGAGGTTCGTCTTCAGCTCCAGCATCTTCATGGACTGCTTAGCCGCCCTCCTGCCTCGGTTGCCTCCGCTGCCTCCATCTCCAATGAAGGTATCGCCTGCCTCTCCTCTGGCCCGCGATGGATCCTCGATTTTGGTGCCACTCATCACATCACTTCTGTTCGGCCACCTCAGTACTTGTCTTCACCTCACCCGAAGTACATTACTGTGGCCAATGGGGCATCTGTTCCTGTCTCTGGATGTGCTGATATTCTCTTGACCTCTTCTCTCCTTCTGCGCTTGGCTTTTCACGTTCTGGGCTCTCCTTTCAATTTACTTTATGTTGGTCGCCTTACTACTGATTTTAATTACTCTGTGACATTTACTTTATCTTCTTTTCTCATACAGGATCAGCAGACGCAGACTATCATTGGTAGGGGGCGGCTGCAGAATGAGCTCTATCTCCTTGACGACTCTCCCACTATCCTCGCCTCTATCTCTTCTTCGGCTTGGCATCGCCGTTTGGGTCATGCTCCTCTGCCAGTCCTCCGGAAGGCTCTTCCAGATATTTCTCTTCCCGCATTTCAGTTTGACACATGTATTTTGGGCAAACAGCCTCGTTCATCTTTTCCTTCTCACTGTACTCGGAGCTCCGCTACTTTTATTTTAGTACACTCCGATATATGGGGTCCGTACAAATTCACTAGTATTTCTGGCTACCGGTATTTTCTTACTTTTATTGATGATTACTCTCGCATGACGTAGTTGTATCTCCTCCGGGATCGCTCTGAGCTTCCCCGCGTGTTTCGGGCCTTCATACTTGAGACTCGCACTCAATTCTCTGCATCCATTCGTACTCTTCGTACTGACAATGCACGTGAGTACTGTAACACCCCTTCCCAGTATTACAGAAATCAGCCGTCCGGCCGGGTCAGCGATATAAAGAAAACTAGGAAGCAGTATTAGAACTAGTAGCAGCAGGTAATAAAAGACCAAACTAAACAGATTTAAAACTTACAGCGGGAGTAAAAATTAAACTAAGGTTAACCACATACCTGATGTCTGGATTCACAGAGCCACTAAACAAAAAGAAACTGCATTAACTGAAAATCTGAACTATCAAATAAGTCTGACACAAGATACATAAAATATTAATGAGTTACACTGTCCACAAATACAAGTACATGCTGAAAATGAAGTAAACTGAAAATAGTAAAAGTACTACACTCGGACACCACCATGACGCTCATCCTAGACGGAGTTTCCCACCTGGGTCACCTGAAAAACATTGCCCACGAAGGGTCAGAGTAAAGAAAAACAATTCCCCTTAGTGACACTAAAAATAGATTTACATATGAATGCATGCATGTCTTTAAAACTAGTCTCGTGCACTGAAAACCTTTCATGATATATGATATGCATGCTTTTCCTATCCTTACTGGTGAACACTATAATTCTAAACTCATGACTTTCCGTTCATTTACCCCAGTCCTGACGTTCACTAACTAGTGTACTATCTCACGTCAAGCCTATACTTGAGTTCTAGGTGGCTTCTAGCCTACACGTTTACTGGGAAGGCTCTAGGCAGAGTAGCTCCTAACGCGCAAAATCTGAAACTGACGACCCGAGACCATCTGACGAACTCAATTGTTCTAGTGCCACGCGGACACGGTCTCGAATCTGCTAACTGTCTCAAAGGGGAGTCAACTCCCAAGACTGTAACTCATAGGATACCATATGCCCTATAAGGATGGTAGTGCGCCTCTACCAAGCACGAAAAGACTGGTGTGCTACTGACCTTTTTGGTCTGACGCTACTCTGCATGGGATATCTTTTCTGGTGTACTACTGAGCGACCCTTGACTTTCTCGTGGTCGACTTGAATGGACCTTCGCACCCTTGGTCGGACAGTCTCCAAACCTACGTGTACATGTGAAGTTTCGTACTTAACTAACTGTTCACGACTTAACTAACGTGGTTATGGAAAAAGGCGTTCTCATACGTGTCTCCACGATTATTTTTCTACTGTCACACTTTTCTATGCATGATTATGATGTTGTACGAAACCTACTTATGCGTATAAAAGGAAATTATTTGATATGTCTATCTAAAAGAAATTCGTATTTCCTTACAGTGGTGCTGCGACGTTCGTATACTCGGCGCGGCGACATTTCTTTTCCAAAAGTAAATCCTGCTGTTGGAGACCTTCAGAAGTTGCCCCGACCCCGCCAAATTCCTGAAATTTTCCGTAACCCTAATTTTAGAATTTTCCCCTCTACGATAAACCCATAAAAAAAAATAAAAAGCTAGGGTTACAACATTCACGAGTTAAACTTCAATTTTTACCTTTTAGTAGCGATTGAGGCTCCCAACGCGTTCCACACAAAATTCGTGGGGAATTACGAACACCCAAAACCTAGGATAGGGCAACCAAAACGAAAACCTAGGTTAGATTTGTTTCCAAAACAAAGGAAAACCAAGTAGAAAGCGAGAAAAAGGAAGGAATCGAACTCACCGAAGCCAAAACGTTCACTTCCACCGGTTAGGGTTGGATCCGGCACTTTCACGGCCAAGGGAGGAAAAGGAAAGTCTACCGGAGCTCGTAGAGGAGGGAGGAGTGGTCGGAGAAGGAAACCAGAGAGGAATCGGACGCCGGAGAGGCTTGCGGGAGGCGCGGCTCTGCGCGCTGCGGGAGACGGACGGGCGAGCGATCGATTTCGGGCGACGGCTGCGGTTTTCTTTCCGAGAGGTGAGGGTTGCGGGTTTTATATACGCCTTGCGGTATTGGTAACCGCATGAGAAGAGGGGGGGGGGAAATACTATTGGCACCCCAACACTAATACTTAGAAGATTGATTCACTTTCACACCGCGCGTCACTTAAAACGAAAAACGTCACGCACTAAAATTTATGCACTTAACGAGCTAATGATCGCTATCAAAAGGAAAAGTGACATTATACCTTGTCAACGCGCCGCCTCGATCAAAAATTCGTCGCGACCTTCCCCTACAATTTTAAATAAAAACGCATGTCAATTTACGGATGTTACAAATCTCCCCTCCTAACAAAGATTTTCGTCCTCGAAAATTGTAGTCATACCTGTATCGAAGAGAAAAGAGTAGTCTGCATTGCTCTGAAGCTCATCCTCTCGCTCCCAAGTATACTCTGGTTTGCCACAGTTCATCCAAAGGACTTTGACCATGCGAATCTCTCTATTTCTGAGCTTCTGTATCCTTGAATCCACTATTCTGACTGGTCTAACCCCAATACTAAGATCTGTCTCAATTGGTGCTTCCTCGGTACTTATGATCTGACTAGGATCTCTGACTGCTCTCCTCAGATAAGAGACGTGGAAGACATCATGAACACCACTCATCTCCTCAGGTAAGGCCAATCTGTAAGCAACCTCACCAAATCTTTCCAGCACCTCAAAAGGACCAACGAATCTGGGGCTCAGCTTTTTCATCCGCTTTATTCTAGAAACTCCTCTGACTGGTCTGACCTTCAGATAAACGTAGTCTCCAACACTAAACTCTACTGACCTGTGCTTCTGATCATGATACTTGGCCTGGCGATCCTGAGCTGTCTTCATACGCTCCTGAATAAGCTTGATCCTATCAGTGGTCTTATCAATCCATGACTCCCTGATTGTGGATCTCTCTTCACTTTCAGCCCAACATAACGGTGTCCGACAACGTCTGCCATAGAGGGCCTCAAACGGTGCCATCCCAATACTTGTCTGAAAACTGTTGTTGTAGGAGAACTCCACAAGTGTAACATATTTCTCCCACTTTCCTCCAAAATCCAAAATGCACATCCGTAGTAAATCCTCCAAAGTCCTATTAGTGCGCTCAGTCTGTCCATCGGTCTGGGGATGGAAAGCGGTGCTGAAGTGTAACCTGGTACCCAACCGCTCCTGTACGTATCGCCACTCCCTGGAGGTGAATCTGCCGTCTCGGTCTGAAACTATAGTCCTGGGAATACCGTGAAGCCGAACTATCTCGTCCAAATATAACTGCGCCAGCTTCGGACCTTGATCCGTCTTCCTAAGAGGAATGAAATGGGCGACCTTAGAAAGTCGGTCAACTATAACCCACAAGGAATCATTCCCACTCTGCGATCTCGGCAAACCATGAATGAAATCCATGGATATATCTTCGAATGTCCACTCAGGAATGGGAAGTGGCTGCAACTTGCCTCCAGGCCTTTGGCACTCGGCCTTAACCAACTTGCACGTCTCACACTTCCTTACGTAATCTGCAACGTCTCTCTTCAAGCCTGGCCACCATACTAACATCTTGAGGTCTGCATACATCTTCGTGCTACCCGGATGTATAGAATATCTGGAATTGTGTGCCTCAAATAAAATATCCTCGCGAAGGTGACTAACATCGGGGATACACACCCTGCCATCGATCAACAATAAATCATTCTGAATAATGAATCCCTCCTTCTGTCCTGACTGCACTGAGCTCCAAATCTCTGCCATCTTTGGATCCAACGGTAGAGCTGTCCTGATTCTGTCCTTGATATCGCAGGTAATCTCCATCCAACTCAACCTTGCAGAACCAAAACTACTGCGTGGCACAATGGTAATATCCAGTCTCTCCAGCTCTCGCACTAACTCCTCCTGCTGAGTGAGGAGAAAGAAACACGAACCTCTACGGCTAAGGGCATCAGCTACAACGTTCGCCTTTCCTGGATGGTACTGAATGTCTACGTCGTAGTCTGATAAAAATTCTAACCATCTGCGCTGCCTCAAATTGAGCTCTCGCTGATCAAAGATATACTTGAGGCTCTTATGATCAGTGAAGATCTCACAACGCACTCCATAGAGATAGTGCCTCCAAATCTTCAAAGCATGTATGACTGCTGCAAGTTCCAAGTCATGCACTGGATAGTTCCTCTCATGAACCTTTAATTGTCTCGAGGCATAGGCTACGACCTTTCCATGCTGCATGAGAACACATCCCAAACCCTGACCTGATGCATCGCTGTAGATCTGAAACCCGTCAGGCCCTGATGGTAAACTCAAAATCGGTGCGGTCATCAACCTGCCCTTCAAGTCCTCAAAAGCCAACTCACACTCAACTGTCCAATCCAAGCCCTTACCCTTCCTGGTGAGGGAAGTCAGTGGTAAGGCTATCTTCGAAAAATCTCTGATGAATCTCCTGTAGTAACCAGCAAGACCCAAAAAGCTACGAACCTCTGAAACTGTCGTCGGCCTTGGCCAACTCTTAATGGCCTCTACCTTCTTCGGATCAACACTAACTCCTTTCTGACTGATGATGTGGCCTAAGAATGCAATCTCTGGAAGCCAAAACTCGCACTTTGAAAACTTGGCAAACAACTGATTCTTTCTGAGTGTGCTCAAAACAATCCTGAGATGTGCTGCATGATCTTCTGCACTCTTCGAGAACACCAAGATGTCATCTATAAAGACGATGACAAAACGATCTAAGTACTCCCGAAATACCCTGTTCATCAGGTCCATAAATACTGAAGGAGCATTGGTCAGCCCAAACGGCATGACCACGAACTCGAAGTGTCCATATCTGGTGCTGAAAGCCGTCTTCTGAATGTCCGAGTCACGAATCTTTAACTGGTGATAGCCTGACCTCAAATCTAACTTGGAGAAAGTGTTCGATCCCACCAACTGGTCGAACAAATCATCAATCCTGGGAATCGGGTACTTGTTCTTCACTGTTAGCTTATTCAACTCACGATAGTCTATGCACAGTCTCAGACTACCATCCTTCTTCTTCACGAAAAGCACTGGAGCACTCCATGGTGAAGTGCTGGGGCGTATAAAACCCAAATCAAGTAACTCCTGCAACTGACTCTTCAACTCTGCTAGTTCCCTTGGAGCCATCCGATAGGGAGATTTGGCTACCGGTGTAGCCCCAGGCTGCAAGTCTATCGGGAACTCAATCTCTCTATCTGGAGGGGCACCAGGGAGCTCTTCCGGGAAGACATCGGGGAATTCCTGCACCACTGGTACCTCTGATAACTCAGCCTTAGTCTCTGCATTCATCAGTACTACGAAGGTTTCGCAACCCTTACTGATGCACCTTCTTGCTTGGACTGCAGATATAATCATTTTCACTACTCCCTTCAAGCCCTGAAAAGAAAAAGAAGTCTGATTGGGGCCATCAAACTGTATCTGCTTCGCCCTACAGTCAATCTTGGCGTTGACTGCCGACAGCCAGTCCATTCCAAAAATCAGGTCGAATCCTGCAATAGGTAGCTGCAAAGCTTCCACAAAAATCTCGGTGTCACCAAACTGCACCGGTACCCTGCACCTATCTCTGGTCTGCAGAAGGGATCCATTCGGCATCATAACATCCAGCGCTACAGTTTCTGAGAATACTTCTAAATTCAACTTACGCACTAGAGATTCTGCGATAAACGAGTGCGAGACACCCGTATCAAACAGAATCTTAGAGGGTAAATTTCGAATCATAAGGATGCCTACATGAATGAATTTTCAAAAGAAAAGAGTGTCACTACGGAGGGTTAAAATAAGCTTATCAGGTAAATTAAACACTTACCTGTCACTACATCTTCCTGCCCCTTAGCCTCCTGCTGACCAAGACCATAAGCTCTGGGCTGCACCAAATCTCGACCCTGCTGTGGTCTTCCATCGGTAATCATCAACGCTTTGCCCTTGTCTGCTCTGCTAGGGCCACCAATCTCATACTTCGACTGCAGGAACAAAATGCATTTGTCATCTACCAAAAATTTATAAATGTACAAAATACAACAAGGTTGATTACCTGATTCGAACCACCTTCCTGACAGAAACGAGCAATGTGTCCAGGTTGACGACACTTGTAACACACGCCCGCGCTGGCCAAACACTCTCCTGGATGGCGACGCTGACACTTGGGACAAAGGGGGTAGTCCCTGCTCCTGTCACCAGATTGACCATACTTCCTCGCATCAGGCTTCTGCTTCTTGTTCCAATTCTTCCCCTGATCATTCCTGCTCTGCTGCGACTGATGTGAATCCTGAGCTCGCTTTGCACGGAAGTTACTTCGCTTTTGAACCTTCTGCTGGTCAGCCTCCAGCCTGCGAGCCGTATCCACTAAGCTCCTGTAATCAGCATTGACCATGGTCATCAGCGGCTGTCTCAATGAGTCTCGTAGGCCATCCACAAAGCGGCTGCACTTCTCAGTCTGGTCACCCTGCATTACGCCCGCATATCGAGCCAGATGGGTAAGCTCTCGCTCGTACTCAGCAACAGTCCTGTCCCCCTGGAAAAGTCTAAGGTATCTCTCCTGTAGACCTCGTCGTGCGGAAGGAGGCACGAACCAATTCGCAAGGGCTCTAGAAAATTCGCCCCACGTAAACATGTCTGGCGTACGACCTGGCCAAAAACATAATCATACTATTTAAAGAGAGAACATATCACTTCCAAAATAATTAAAGGAAATTTTCATAACCATTTACCTGCGGGATCATCCGCCCGGTACTTGTCCCACCAGACCTTTGCCTCACCTCGGAGGAGGAAAACTGCCAGAGGAACCTTCTTATTCTCTGGGCACTCCAAAACATCCAGCAGGTCTCTGGTGTTTGCTACCCAATCATCTGTATCCATCGGGGTCTCATCCCCACTGTAGTTTGAAGGCTGAAGTTCTCTAAAATTCCTCAAATAACGCTCCAGGGTCATCTCCACGGGTGCTGGGGCAGGAGCTGGTGCAGGGGCTGGTACGTGCACTGGAACTGGAAACCCTGCAGCCAGTCCTCTCTGGAACTCCATCAAGGCAACAGTAACCGCCTTGGCAATCTGAGACGCTATATCAGTGCCCTCTGAAGCTGCTGGAACTGGAGGTACCTGTGGCACTGCAGCATCTCCCATAGTGGCGTTAGGAACAGGGTCCTGACGTGAAGATTCACCTGGTTCACTTACTCGAGTTGCCTGATAGAACATATAAAAGAAATCTGGTTATTTATCAAGCGTCTACTAAAACTGGCTTGGCAACTATATTCGTACTCCTGCGAAAAACTAAGCCTTAACCGCAACTTAAAATACTCTACTAACAAAAGTTTACTGTTATACAGTCCTATGGCTCTGTGAAAACCTTCTAGGGTCCAGGGATCCTAAACCTCGCTTTGATACCAATTTGTAACACCCCTTCCCAGTATTACAGAAATCAGCCGTCCGGCCGGGTCAGCGATATAAAGAAAACTAGGAAGCAGTATTAGAACTAGTAGCAGCAGGTAATAAAAGACCAAACTAAACAGATTTAAAACTTACAGCGGGAGTAAAAATTAAACTAAGGTTAACCACATACCTGATGTCTGGATTCACAGAGCCACTAAACAAAAAGAAACTGCATTAACTGAAAATCTGAACTATCAAATAAGTCTGACATAAGATACATAAAATATTAATGAGTTACACTGTCCACAAATACAAGTACATGCTGAAAATGGAGTAAACTGAAAATAGTAAAAGTACTACACTCGGACACCACCATGACGCTCATCCTAGACGGAGTTTCCCACCTGGGTCACCTGAAAAACATTACCCACGAAGGGTCAGAGTAAAGAAAAACAATTCCCCTTAGTGACACTAAAAATAGATTTACATATGAATGCATGCATGTCTTTAAAACTAGTCTCGTGCACTGAAAACCTTTCATGATATATGATATGCATGCTTTTCCTATCCTTACTGGTGAACACTATAATTCTAAACTCATGACTTTCCGTTCATTTACCCCAGTCCTGACGTTCACTAACTAGTGTACTATCTCACGTCAAGTCTATACTTGAGTTCTAGGTGGCTTCTAGCCTACACGTTTACTGGGAAGGCTCTAGGCAGAGTAGCTCCTAACGCGCAAAATCTGAAACTGACGACCCGAGACCATCTGACGAACTCAATTGTTCTAGTGTCACGCGGACACGGTCTCGAATCTGCTAACTGTCTCAAAGGGGAGTCAACTCCCAAGACTGTAACTCATAGGATACCATATGCCCTATAAGGATGGTAGTGCGCCTCTACCAAGCACAAAAAGACTGGTGTGCTACTGACCTTTTTGGTCTGACGCTACTCTGCATGAGATATCTTTTCTGGTGTACTACTGAGCGACCCTTGACTTTCTCGTGGTCGACTTGAATGGACCTTCGCACCCTTGGTCGGACAGTCTCCAAACCTACGTGTACATGTGAAGTTTCGTACTTAACTAACTGTTCACGACTTAACTAACGTGGTTATGGAAAAAGGCGTTCTCATACGTGTCTCCACGATTATTTTTCTACTGTCACACTTTTCTATGCATGATTATGATGTTGTACGAAACCTACTTATGCGTATAAAAGGAAATTATTTGATATGTCTATTTAAAAGAAATTCGTATTTCCTTACAGTGGTGCTGCGACGTTCGTATACTCGGCGCGACGACATTTCTTTTCCAAAAGTAAATCCTGCTGTTGGAGACCTTCAGAAGTTGCCCCGACCCCGCCAAATTCCTGAAATTTTTCGTAACCCTAATTTTAGAATTTTCCCCTCTACGATAAACCCATAAAAAAAAATAAAAAGCTAGGGTTACAACATTCACGAGTTAAACTTCAATTTTTACCTTTTAGTAGCGATTGAGGCTCCCAACGCGTTCCACACAAAATTCGTGGGGAATTACGAACACCCAAAACCTAGGATAGGGCAACCAAAACGAAAACCTAGGTTAGATTTGTTTCCAAAACAAAGGAAAACCAAGTAGAAAGCGAGAAAAAGGAAGGAATCGAACTCACCGAAGCCAAAACGTTCACTTCCACCGGTTAGGGTTGGATCCGGCACTTTCACGGCCAAGGGAGGAAAAGGAAAGTCTACCGGAGCTCGTAGAGGAGGGAGGAGTGGTCGGAGAAGGAAACCGGAGAGGAATCGGACGCCGGAGAGGCTTGCGGGAGGCGCGGCTCTGCGCGCTGCGGGAGACGGACGGGCGAGCGATCGATTTCGGGCGACGGCTGCGGTTTTCTTCCCGAGAGGTGAGGGTTGCGGGTTTTATATACGCCTTGCGGTATTGGTAACCGCATGAGAAGAGGGGGGGGGGGAAATACTATTGGCACCCCAACACTAATACTTAGAAGATTGATTCACTTTCACACCGCGCGTCACTTAAAACGAAAAACGTCACGCACTAAAATTTATGCACTTAACGAGCTAATGATCGCTATCAAAAGGAAAAGTGACATTATACCTTGTCAACGCGCCGCCTCGATCAAAAATTCGTCGCGATCTTCCCCTACAATTTTAAATAAAAACGCATGTCAATTTACGGATGTTACAAGTACACCAGTCATACCTTCACGACACTCTGCTCTGAGTTTGACATTCTTCACCAAACCTCGTGTCCGTATACTACACAACAGAATGGTGTCCCCGAGCGCAAGAATCGTCACCTTCTTGATGTCGCCCGTTCCCTTATGCTCCAAATGCGGGTTCCCAAACCGTACTGGAACTTCGCGCTCTCCACGGCTTGTTTTCTCATCAACCGCCTCCCTTCTTCCGTCCTCCAGTATGCTACTCCCTTCAGCCTCCTCTTTCCCTCCACTATGCCTTTTCCCGTTCCTCCTCGGGTTTTTGGGTGTATCTGCTACGTCCACCAACTTGGTCCCTCCATCGACAAGTTGGATCCCCGTGCCGCCCTACATATCTTTGTGGGTCACTCGCGCACTCAAAATGGTTATGTGTGTTATTTGCCTGCTACCCGCAAAGTTACGGTCTCTGCAGATGTCACTTTCCGTGAAGATCTTCCCTTCTTTTCTGATCTGGATATCACTCCTAGTCCAGACCCCGTCGTTCGTCCTGTCATCCCTGCTCCCCGCTCCTCCTCTCCTCCTCCTACCCTACCTCCGGTCCGTCCACCACCACCAGTTATCCGGGTCTACTCTCGTCGCTCTCCTCCTCCCGTTGCCCCTCTGCAGTCGGCCTCGACCTCTGGTGCTCCGCTACCTGCTGCTCCGGCTCCCGCTTCCACCGCTCATCCGATGGCGAATTACGTCTCTCTCCACCGCCTTTCTCCACCTCTTCTTCACTTTGCCACCTCATTATCCTCTGTTTCTGTCCCTAACTCTTTGAAGGAGGCACTTCAACATCCCGGCTGGCGGGCTGCCATGGACGAAGAAATGACGGCCCTTTGGGCCAACCAGACCTAGGACTTGGTTCCCTTACCTCCAGGTCAGCACCCTGTTGGGTGTAAGTGGGTTTTCGTCATCAAGCATGCTCCGGATGGCACTATTGCCCGCCTGAAGGCCCGTCTTGTGGCCCGTGGCTTCACGCAACAGGAGGGCCTTGACTATGAGGAGACCTTCTCTTCGGTAGCTAAGCTCAACACCGTCCGTGTTCTTCTCTCTGTGACGGTGCACCGCCACTGGCCCCTTCATCAGCTTGATATCAAAAATGCCTTTTTGAATGGAGACCTTCAGGAAACCGTCTACATGCGCCAACCGCCCGGGTTTGAGACCACGGGGGAGTCTAGGGTGTGTCTTCTCAAGAAATCCATTTATGGTCTCAAACAGTCCCCTCGGGCGTGGTTTGACAAGTTCAGCAAGGTGGTTCGGGACATGGGGTTCACTCGGAGTTCTGCAAATTTCTCTCTATTCACCCGACACCGGGCCACTGGAACCGTCCTTCGGTTGGTTTATGTTGATGGCATACTACTCACTGGGGATGATTCAAAGGGGATTCAAGAGGTCAAACAGCATCTGAGCACTACATTTCAGACTAAAGACCTGGGGCATCTTCGTTACTTCCTTGGTCTCGAAATCGCACGACGACCAGACGGGCTGGTCCTCTCCCAATGGAAGTACTGTCTCGATCTTCTCAAAGACGCTGGTCAGTCCGGTTGCAAACCAGCTTGTACCCCGATGGAGGTAAATCACAAACTGTGTGTTCATGCTTCTGATGACGATTTGCTTCTTCAGAACCCAGAATACTATCGACGACTTGTGGGAAAGTTGATCTATCTAACGGTCACGAGGCCAGATATATCGTTTGTTGTTGGGGTTGTCAGTCGGTTCATGCACGGCCCCCGGGTTTCTCATCTCCAGGCGGTTGAACGGATTCTCCGATACCTTAAGGGAGCTCCGAGTCAAGGGCTGGTGTACAAAACCTCCGACTCGACTCCTGCATTAGTCGCTTATTTTGATGCCGATTATGCCGGTTCTCTAAACGATCAGAGGTCAACAAGTGGGTTCTGTACTTATTTTGGTGGTCATCTCATTACATGGAAAAGTAAGAAACAAGTTGTGGTCGCCCGCTCCTCTGCAGAAGCTGAATACTGATCGATGACCTCGGTTGTCTCAGAACTCACATGGCTTGAAAGTCTCCTTACTGACCTGGGAGTAAAACTCCCCTCATCTGCTGTTCTATTCTGTGATAGTCAAGCCTCCATACACATAGCAAAGAATCCAGTGTTTCATGAGCACACAAAACATATCGAAGTCGACTGTCACTTTATTTAAGAGAAAGTTCAATTGAAGAAACTTGAGTTAAAGCATGTTCCGGGCACTGATCAAGTTGCTGACATTCTCACAAAGGCCTTATCTAGTACCCTATTCTACCAGTGTTTGTCCAAGCTGGGTGGATATGACCTATACGCTCCAGCTTGCGGGGGAGTGTTGGAAAAGCCCATTTAGTCTAGGCCCATTATGTAACATTTATGGACATTTATTGTTTTCTCTCCTCTCTTTAGTCCCACATCTTGTATAAGACCTTCTCTTCTTCTCTCATCTATATATTTGTACTCATTCTTTGTATTTGATACAAGTGAACATATATACAAGGTGGTTTTTTTCCCTCTCTACAATAATGATATATCTGAGACAATATACATGCAACAACCACTTGACTATAAGACTGTAAGGAAATCTCTTGTTTGTCATCTGCGGAAATCTCTCTGACTTTGAGCAATATTCATCGGTCTGGTTTGAGAAACTTAACCATGTTCAAGCTATTTGTTTTTGATGTCCCCAAGAGGGCCCAATAATTTAACTTGTGAATTGTGATATCAATAATGCTCCTGGTTCAACAGTAAATTGGAAGATAGAGACGTCTAGGATGGCTAAGGATGGTTCAATGAGTATATCTCTAATACCAAGTGACACCCTTAGTCACATTACATCAAAAAATTTGAGGTATTGACAATTACATGCAATGGAAAAACCATGCCCTCATATACTTAACTAGAAGGGCCAAATGAATTCATCTTATTGAAGGTCCTCCATTAACACCTCCTACTACTGGAACTGCAAGTTATATCATAAGAAGATGATCAAATAGTGAGCTTCATGTGGAGATTGTGCGTAAACCTTTGTTTCTGATGTAATCACTCATTGCATGACTTCCAAGGTTGTACTAGACCATTTAGCATCATTATACTCGAGAAACAGTAACTTGAGCAAACTCTATGACTTAACGTCAACGCTAAACAAACTCGAGAGGATTTACAAGCCTATCTGAATACTTGATGCATCCTCCGTCGCATTGAACGATGCTTGACGCCATCATGCGTCATGAATCGATTTATTATTATTATGTGTTTATTTATTGTCATGTATTTCCTTTTATTCTAGTGCACCTATGTTATTTGAATTTTGTTCAGCTCATCAGTTTGACCACCCAGCGAGACCCTAAATAAATGGTCCAATAATTTAGGGTAGTTAGGACGAAAAATACAAACTTAAATTATTTAAAAAGGCGCATAAAATTTAATAGAGAAAAAAATTCCAATATATGAGAATATGGACATCATTTGAAAAGTTTCCAAATGATGAGACTATATTTAGAACAAGATGTTGTGGAGAGTAATGAAGATATAAAGTTGGCTACGTCATAATTGGAAATATATTTTTTGGAAACAAATTGAAAAGAAGCAAAGCTAGAAAATCCCATGCTGCTCCTGAAAAGCCAGTCAGAAAATTGCAGAGAAATCCTTTATATTAATCCTCGTTTCCTCTGTATTGCAGGAGGAAACCGCCCCCACTACAGCCGCCTGCGAATCTATTCCCAGCACGCTGACATATCGACTGGAGAAGCCAGCCAGGGAACATATGACGCCACCTCAAGCCGTTGAATAAGTCTCCCGACGGAACCCTCACAACTCTCACTTTTGCTCACTGATCCCGTTAACGCCGTCCACAGGCCACCCTTGTGATCAATCGAAGGTGCCTGGAAGGACCTGTTCCTCAACCGCCAGCCATCGAACCTCGTCGCCAACCAGCACCCTCGGCGACCAGAACTCCGTCAACCATCAGTCAGGACGATGTCTTCCAGCTGCGCGAGGAGCTTTCATAGAGTACCATTCTTGCTGCTATATCCTTGTTGTATCCTTGCTCCTCTTTGGTTAGCTAAATTTTATGCAATCTAATTAAATAATTGTAACTTTCCTTTGAATGTTCGCACTGTCTTAATTGTTGTTATCCCATAAATTATTATTGTGGCATATGCTTGTGGTCGTGCGGATCTCGTTTTGAGTTAATCTGTTAAACGCTTCGAAGTTCAATTTCAAATAATACTATTGATCTTATCAAGTCCAAGTGTCAATAGTGATTTTGGAGCAAAAACTCGAGTTCGCCCGCTCGGCCTACAGCAAATAAATTAATCCACAAAAAATAGCATTTTCGTAAAACCCCTAATTTTAGTCTACATCAATTTGGTATCAGAGGTATTTGATTCGCTCCTATTGCGAATTAGGCAATTCTGGCTTCAAAATAAATAAATATTTTCTTTTCAAAATTTTTATAATCTATTTTTTTTAAATGCTTTATTAAATGTCCTTTTAATTTAAAATCATTATTTTATTTAAATGTTAAATCTCTTTTTAAAATTTTTTTTTTAAAAAATTATCATTTCCTTAAAATCAATTAAAATTTTTCTAAAAAAACTAACTTCCACTTATTTTAAATGAAAAAACACGTAGGAAAAATTGAAGAAAACGTTACGGCAAGTAGTGTATGTCAGAGAAACGTTAACCGCTAGTGTCAATGAGAATCAGAGAAACGTTGGTCAAGTGCTCACTGGATTACGTGCGAGCATTAATACTTTAGAGGCCAAGCAACACCTAGGACTAAATACATCGGCCCAAGTCGAGTACTATCCAAATCAAAGGAACTTGGAACTAGAAAACCCAAATCCACGACCTTTTGAACCAGTAGTCCACAACCCAAGAGGGCCGCCTCGTGGGATTTAGGAATAAAATTAGATGTCGACGATTTCGAGGGACGATTAGAGACCGAGGGTTGCTTAGATTGGTGTGATAGGATGGATCGTTCCCTGGTTTGAAAGCAATTGCCTCTAGCTAGGCAAGTAGTGTATGTCGTCCTTAGGCTAAAAGGATCTGCTTTGATTTGGTGGGGACAATTAGAGCGCTCTAAATTCAATTTAGGGTTGCCTCCCATCACAACATGGAATGAATTCAAGGCTCAACTTAGGAAGCGATACGTTCTCCATGATATCTCCAAACTCTATATCGTAGATTCCATAACCTACGATAGGAGAAATCATCGGTATACGAGTACACTTATGAGTTCTTTGTCCTACAGTCGAGACTAGACCTTCGTGAGGATGACGAAATGACTGAATCTCGTTATCTAAATGGATTACGTTATTCCATGCAGGACCAGTTAGATTTACACGTCTATTGCAATTTTGAAGAAGTCTCTAGTAAAGCTCGTAGAGTGGAGTCCTTACAGAAGCGAACATCCAGAGTTAGGTCTACTGATAAATCTACATCGAGCATCAACACTACTACCACTGCCAGAATCTCAGATTTCACTCACCCTCCTATCACTGTCGGGACTTCGACCCCCACTATCCCTTCCAAGGATAAAGAGATCATTGGGGCTAAACCCAACACTGGAGTGCTCTGATGCTTCAAGTGTATGGAGCCTGGACATAATCATCTAAGTGCCCGCGACACTATTTTGTCACCATTATTGATTCTACTGATGGACGAGAGCCTGAGTATGGAGTTTATATTAGTGACACCCAGCTTGAGCCTGAACCCGAGCCTGAACCTGAAGAGATAGTAGAAGTAGAAGGTGAACATGTTGATCACTTAATATGTGTCCTCCATTATAGCTTGATCACCCCTAGCGAGTCCCCTGCGGATGATCATTGGAGACACGACATTTTCCGCACTACCATACGGATCCAGGGACAGTTTTGTTCCATTATTATTGATAATGCTAGTATGGAAAATTTTGTTTCCCAGCGTATGGTGGACACGTTAAAACTTGAAACGCACCCCTTTGATCAACCCTACAATTTATCTTGCGTTAATAGTAAATTGACTATACATGTGACTCATTACTACCTAGTAGAGTTTTCTATAGGAAGCACATATTCAGACAGTGTGTTATGTCATATCGCCGTTATGGATGTCTGTCACATCCTATTAGGAAGATTTGGTAGTACGACCGACTTGTCATGCATGACGGCGCCAGAAACTCTCATTCCTTCAAGCACCAATGACACAAAATTGTTCTTCTTCCCCAGAAGAATTGTCTTATTCCAAGAACACACAAAAAGACCTCTACGACTTTTGGTTGTAACATAAGTCAGAAGTTTAAACAATGAGCTACAAAGTAAATCAGAAATTGCACTTGCTCTAGCTGTAACATAAATTACTTCAAATAGTTCTATTAAAGAGTATGGAAATAACCTGCTCTCCCAGCCTGGAAAAATTTGCTGAAAGGATAGAAGGAGAAACTATAATATCACTTTTTGAGAACCTGTCCACACGGGATGAGGCCTTAATTGTAGCATGACAATTCCTCCTGAAAGTTGTACAAAGAAAGAAGTTGTACAAAGAAATAGAGCAAAGGAAGGAAAAATTATCTTAGCTGCATAGTTGATAAAGCTAACTTCATAGGTTAGAATTTAAAAGGGCCATTTTTCCAGAAGGTAATAGTGAGAACTACTCAATAAACCCAACTATCACTTTATCACAGCTCATGCAGAAAATGACATCCATATGCATGTCAAATTTCCATGTTGCTACTTAAAGGATATTTTTGTACACTTTATCCTTTAGATTTGATGTAAGTGGCGGCACTTGGTCAATTGACTTGTGTTGTCTTCTTAGAAGGTTCTCTATAGCTTCTTGAAGAAGTAAATGTGTACTAATGGACCTCTCTCAAGGAAAACTTCTTGCTGGGTTAATTTTTCTTGCCCTCTTATAAAGAAGTTGACTAAGAAAGATTTTTGGATGCAATAACAATGGCAACACCATTACTGATGTGTTTTAAAGAAAAAGTGAAGATGCTTCAAAATGATTTAAGTTTAATGTAGGACCAGCATTTAAGTTTAAAAAATAGCATATGAAATAATAGGTACATATAAACTTAAAGCCAAAACTAAGGCAATGCCCAGAGGATTGAATTATCAGAATAGATTATAGTTGTTTTGCATGAACGAATGAGAATGGTATGAGTGGTTTGAAACTAAGATGCAGCACAATGAAAAGTACTAAGCTAAAGCAGAACTACCGTAAAGTGTAAATCGTTAGTAAGAATGAATTTAGAGGAAGGACTAACAAAGGTTACAAGTTAATCCATGAGATTTTGACTACAATAAGAAAAAGTGCATCTCCTAGCAGAAAAATAGTTGTAAAGGGCCCACATATCTGGGTTCAATTTGTTAGGATAGGTTCTCAATGATCATGGAAATGGTGATAATATTTTCTTCCTGAATTCTTAACTCCGGGATAAGAAACTAAGCAATACACTCCAGGGTTAGCAGTTAGTATATGGATTTAGTATCAACTATGAAGAAGATGAAAATCCGAGAGTGAAAGGTTGAGAAGCTCTGGAGTCCGCCTCCAGCTCACCGTCTTGTTGTTTTTCCCATAACTTCTCTTTTGGGCTACCGGGTCCTTCCTCGCATTTTTTAAAAGTATAACCAAGGTAAATATATGTGCCCAACATTGTAAATGCCATAAGACCAATGTGCTTATATATTCTTCATTTATTTGGTGATTAGAAGAATTACATGGGCTATGTGTGGGGATTGTCTGCTCAAGCCCTAGCAACCCACGCATGAAGATCAAAAAATTGTGCTATCAAAATCATCTAACACTTGGCATTCTACACACTTGCCATAGAGGATCTCACAAACAAGCTTATACGGATTATTATTGTTATAAATTCAATAATAATATTATAATTAATGCTATATAGGTTATTATGGTTTTCATGATTTTTTATGCGTGGGAGAAGTTGCACTTTTCAAACAAATGTAGCGAAATTATCTTCAAAAACATTTGAAAATGTTAAAGAGATATACATATAGATGTGAAGATATCATATTCTCCACCCAAAAAAGAAAAGAAAATCTTTAGATTTCCTTGTAGATTTCTGTCTCCTTTTTTACGGGCAAGAAGGTTGTTGATAGTTCATTAGGTTCACCGTCATGAGCGGAGCAAGGACAGGTTATCACTTGGGGGGGGGGGGGGGGGGATATATACTGCTAGTAAGCTGAATGCACTTTTGTGGGTGCAGGATTATATCCTCAGGCACTGGTTTAACACGCCTCGAAATCACACATATTTGTTTTCCCTTGGGATTAATCATTGATTTTTAACTAACTGCAATTATAGGAATTATTTACAACACTAGCATCCTAGTTTCAATGACCAGCTAGAAAAATATCGAGGAAACAGAAAACACTTGTGCATGGAGCTAAGTAAAATGTTATAAGGTTAATGGATAAAATAGGTAAGCTGGAGATGATCCCTACTGAAACAAGTCAACCGAATCATTAAGCAGTGAAAATCCTTTGATGATAAGTCTACTGAAACAATTCAAAGCCTAATGAAGCATCAACGCAGTCAGAAGGCAAGATTTTAAAATGGTATTAGGTAACATTGGATACATGAGAAGGAACGGCGAATGGACCTTCTGGCGCGCCCCGTCCTACCGAAGGTGAAGAAGTTGCAACGATCGGTGGACGGCGGGCAAAACGAAGAAGGAGACGAGGAAGTGACCATCGTTGCAGCCATCCACGAGACACTGAATACCTTTCCCCTTTTTCTGCTTCGTGCAGAACAGGAGCGAGAAGGAGCAAGGAGGAGCGACAAGGAGCTTGACTGCTTCGGCTATTAGAGCAGAAATTAGCAAATTGTTGAATCGTATTTTAATTCGGCCATGGACCTGCAGGTGCCACGTGTCCAACCATAGCCCGACGTTTTATCTGCAAAAAAAACGACGAAACGCCTCTCTCGAAAAAAAAATTTAAATAATTTGGGGTGTACTTATTTTAATTGTGCGTATAGCAAATTCAGGAATGGATAATTGGTGATTTCAACGGCTACGATACTTCACTAAAAGATATGATCTTATTATATAATATGATCGTATGTGAAAAGTGATCACACTATTGAAATAATGGTCATACGACTGTATTTTCTCCCGCATACACGCTATCGCACCAAAAATTTTCCCCTCACTATGCGAGAAATTTCCCTAAAAAAATTAATTTTTTTTATAAAATATATTATAAAATATTAATTAAGATATTTTTACTGTCATTTTAATAGAAAGAATTTCTATTTTCTTGTTCTACAACATCATGCCACTTTGTATATTTTATTAACCCTCGATCATTTTAGTTTTATTTTAGCATGTATTTGTTGAGATATATTTATATTAATGGTAACGGATTCTTATTGAGTTTGATTAGAATCCAGTAGGAATCCAATAACTCATCTGGATTTAGAGATACGCTTATAAATACTCATGCTGGGGGCAATGTGGAGGTCGTTTCAAACTTGACGATCACACGGGATGCTTCGAGCACACTAACATCCTCAAAAACATGAAGATTTTTCACAAGATGCAGATTTTGAGACTCTCGCGTATAAGCTCAACAGTGAGAATATCCTCTATTAGATGGATTTGATGCAAGAGCCATCATTTTCAAGCTCTCATCGGCATAGTGCAGGGAGACAGACTAAAAATTGAAGTGGGAGCAATGGCTCCGAGGTACTACAAAAATTGAAGTGCAGGGAGACAGACTAAAAATTGACAGGGATGACTAGCACTATGGATAGCTTCCTCAAGTTGGTGCAACGCAACTGAAGATTTTGGGAACCTAGGTTGGCTCATGGAAGGAATCAATTATGTAAGCAAGAGCACAAATATGATTGACGAGGGTGTATGTAGTGATTTTGATTGCGGTTCAGAAGGTTCAATGGATGAAGAGGGTTTTGAGTAGGATTGTAGGAAGGTTTGATGAGTCCACATTTTACACTGATTTTTGGACTCATCTGGGCTAGTTTTATCGTCGTAGCACTACATTTGAGAGCCGTTATTGCTTATTTGTGCTTATGTACCTTTTTCACGATTAAGTGCACTGTATGCCTGTTTCTGTGTGTTTTCTATGTTTCCAGTTTGTTGTTATTATTTAGCCCTATCTCGGGGATGTGGTGTGCACGTTCTGGTGGCCTTTCTGCCCCTTCTGCTGGTACAGGGGTTGTGTGCGTGTTCCGGGATGATTGTGAAACAGGAATACTGCGCACGATCCAGGGATTTAATGCGCACGACCACTGGTCGTGCACCCCCGATCGTGCGCACTACTCTACGTTTTCAACTGAATCAGCCTGGGTAAGCGCACGATCACTGGACTTACTGCGCACGACCACTGGTCGTGCGCCACCGTTCGTGCGCATTACACCCCCTTTTTCATAACCCTATCTCGGTAATCGCACGAGCACTGGCCATAGTGCGCACGACCACTGGTCGTGCGCCACTGCTCGTGCGCGTATATGATAATGCTTCTTGTCCAGGTTGCAGGTTTATTTGGAAAAGCCGCACGATCATCGACTTACAGTGCGCACGACCACTGGTCGTGCGCCACTGATCGTGCGCACTGCTTTTGCTGTCTCCGTATAAAAGGCCCTGCTCCGCATTTTAGGTCAACGCCTGCCATTTGCTGCGATCAGAGAGTGCGCGGGAATCGCCTTTTCACCTCTCCAGCTGCTCCATCACTTCCACCTTCGCCGGGAAGCCATTTCCACTTACTCTGAAGCTTTCCAACACTCCGGCGAAGCCCTCGGCCATTGATGACTTCAACTCCAAGCTTTCCTGCAGAGTTGGTGAAGTAGATAACCTAGAGAACGGACTTAAAGGCCTTCGAGGTGACAGATCGTTGGTACCGGAAGCCTCCTTGGACTGAGCCCGGAAGCGGATTGACAACTCGCTACTCCGGCCACGACCCGCGGTGGATCTTCATTCTCTTTTGGTTTACTCCTCTTCCCCTTCCTCTGTGTTATGAATGTTTTGAGCAGTGTAATGAACATTTCCATCCCTGAATATCAAGTTTACTTTCTAGTTAATGGAATGTTAGTTTCTTCTCATGCTTGTGAGTTCTGTCTGTGAATGCGCCTCACTCACCCCACATCCACTTCATTTCTGTGCCTTGTTCGATTGCAATCCACACAAGAACGCTGCAATCCATTAGTTTCCCTTCCACTCGCCCAACTGAAGTTCGGCATAGCGGCCGACAAACCCATTTCACCTTGCGAAGCGGTGCCATCGACCCGCATAGCTTTTACTAGTTCAGTAGATCAAACATTCACAATCTCCCGAGTCCGCTATTTTCTTTTTGTTCTATGTTTAACTCTCATAACGATATTCTCAGTACTGTTGACGTTCTACGCTAATGGCATTCCTCAAGAGACCGACACTTGGGGATTTACTCCCAAAACTTTATTACTTGTGCGACCGGTGCGCTTGCCGTATTACACGCATCAAGTTTTTGGCGCCGTTGCAGGGGAATGCAACTGTAGAGCGACTTCGGATGACTTCCAATATTGTTATCAGAGTTAGTATTGTTTTGTTTTGACTGCTGTTTCTTCTAGTGTGTAGTGTTTGCCGCAATGAATGCAAGGCCGAGCTACAAGAGATTTTGTCACCTACGACCCAGAGATCGAACGTACTCTCTTAGCACGAAGACGCGCCGCAGCCATCAATTTTGCCCCAATGGGAGACCAGCTGAATATTGATGTAGGCAACCGAGTTGGAGGGCTATCTCATGACGACGAAAATGAAGTGAATCCTCCCCAGGTCCGCACCATGAGGGATTATACTACACCCACTGTTGGGAGTATATACCCCGGTTTCGGACCTGCTATTACCAATCCTTAGTTCGAGATCAAACCAGCTATTCTGAATATTATTCGGAACAACGCTCAGTTCTCCGGAATGGCCACTGAAGACGCCCATCTTCACCTTACAGAATTCTCCGAGATCTGCGCCACGTTCCGCTATGCTGGAATCCCAGATGAAACAGTCAAGCTCCGTCTCTTCCCTTTTTCATTAAGAGACAAAGCCAAGACATGGCTTCACTCCCTTCCACCTGGAACAGCCCCCACCTGGGAGGCTTTGACTACCAAATTTCTAGCTAAGTTCCATCCGGTGGATCGGATCGTGAGCTTGAGGCGCGCAATAGCCAACTTCCGGCAAGCCGATCAAGAAAGCTTAGCCGAAGTTTGGGAGCGTTTTAATGAGCTGCTGAGGAAGTGCCCTAATCATGGATTCCAAACGTGGAATCTCGTCGAAAGTTTCTACTTTGCTATTGATCCCCACCACCGAGCCATGATCGATGCTGCCTCCGGAGGAACCATCATGAATCTTGCTCCAGATGATGCTCTGAAAGTCTTACAAGACACCGCAACTCACAGTGCGTACTGGACCGCGGGAAGAAACATCCCACGAAGCACCAGTGGAGTGTTTGCCTTGGATATCCCCAAGCCTACTCCTGCCGCCCCAGTGATGGCAATCTCATGTCAAGGGTGCGGAAGCACTGATCATCACAGCTTCAAATGCTCAGGAGTTGAGGTACAAGATGAATCTTTGTTTTTGAATGAATCTGTTAATTTTGTTGCCAATCAAAACAGGGGAGTGCCATACGGGAATACTTACAACCTGGGGGTGAGAAATCACCCCAACTTTTCTGGGAATCCTAACACTTCTGGCCAAAGATGGCAAACGGGGCAGCATCAAAACGATGCGTATGCTTCCGATAGCCAACCGCGGCCGCCTCAACCGAATTATTCCCAATGCCCCCCCATCGTTAAGAAAAATTTTTTGGAAGAAATGTTCGAGAAGTTTGTTGAGATTTCCCAGACCAACATGACAAATCAGGCTGCCTCGATGCGCAAACTGGAGGCACAATTGGGCCAATTGGCTCAAGTGGTTTCCGAGCGCACCCAAGGCACCTTACCGAGCAACACTGAAAAGAACCCTCATGAACAAGGAAAGCGCCTTGGGGAGGACACTTCGGGAAACCTCAACGAACTTGTCATTAATTGTAAAATCAATAACATCGACACTCCAGCATTATGCGATTCCGGGGCGTCCAGCAACATACTCACTTTGCAAGATGCTGCAAAGATGCAGTTACAAGTTGACATTGAAAATCGGAAATCACTTATCTTAGCTAATGGCAATCTGGTTGACACGGAAGGCGGTGTGCGGGACGTTGAAATCGAGGTTAACGGCACCAGTATCACCACTGACTTTCAGGTTTTGGGACCACAGGACAATAACTTCATTCCTATATTAGGAGTCCCATTCCTAACAGCCAGTGGCGCATCCCTCGACTTTTCCAAAGGCCGTGTCATTTGGCCAAACGAAGAGTCCACCCTCGATAAAACATCCCTACATTTTTCTTCCATGCCAAATAACATTTCTCTGAGTGTCACAGATGTCAAGCTGGATTCAGGTTCCCCCGCATTGGAAGCACATCTGGAGAAGACGCCAAAGAACGGACTTCGTCCAGAAGTCGATGAGAAGCAGGAACTACTGGTCCACGACAGGATCAATTGCACCAAAGCCACTACTGTCTTTCTACTGCCAGCCAACTCTGTTGTTAAGTATGGCGAACTAAGTTTTATTCGGGAGAAATCCCTGGACAATAATTTGTATAATTTTGTTAAACGATCTGTGACTTGGGCAGATCCGGTTGCCGTTACGGTGCCGGATAGACCGCCACCAACCACGATACAAGAAAACCCCACAGCCTACCTTCATTGGAAGTCTCCCACGGTGGAGAAACTGAAAGAGGCCAAGCGTTTACGCGAAGAGCGCTACGTTGCCTTCCGGTTCGCGAACGAGCGCACTCGCAGTAATAGGACAATGCCTACCCCGAATGCAAAAAGACACTCTGCTGTTCTCTCGCATCCCACCGGAGAGACTTACCATAAATCTGCGTATAGCTGATTGTGCCATCTTCTTTCTTGCTACTTGTTGAATGTTGGTTGCTCTATTTTTCATTTTGTTTCATTTTGCTACCGCCAAGAACTCTCTATTTGAACTGCTAATACAGGTATTTGGTCCACCTTAAGGACGGTAAACAAAAGGGCTTTCGGGAGACAACCCAAGTTGGACCGTTCGGTCCTATGCTGTATTTTGAGTTCTGTTTATTTCTTCATATATATATATATCTGTGTCCAGATTTTGTTTGGCTTGCCTCCTTTAATCGCAGGTGCAGGAATATTTGAGGCGCGACAACTTGGCCGCACTTGGACATCTCATTGCCCGACTGATATGCTCAATTTTGAGCATAGGTACTTCCTACCCTAGCTATTTCTCCCAGTTGGAATGTTTATTTTTATTCGTTGTCAACTTTAAGTCTGGGGGGGGGGGGTAGTCTGCCTGTGGTCACTACACCGCACCTTCTGTTGCATTCCAGTTTCTTATTTACTTCTTTCTTGTTTTTTTGATTGCACACACTGAATCACCCACACGAGTGCGCTCTTACCCACGCGCACAACCCGAGTTCAATTTATTGCTTTTGTGTAAACTTTAAAATAGTGGTACTGGCTTAGGATTTCAGGATTGAGTCATTCGAAACTCATGCAGTGCTCCTAATCGAATACTCATGGTTTGTGTAGAGTTAAGATAGAACTAATTTTTCTTTATGCTCGTAGAATTATTCTTTTCTGCTCACGTCAATATTGTTTGTACTGCTCAAAATCTGAATCTGGGATAATCAACCGATAGTGTAGGAATGTGTGTAGCCGCCACTAGACTCGTATTGCTCGAGTCGGGGGGAAGGATCATCTTTCTCGGTGGCTAAGAACTTGCCCTAAGCTACTCTCGAAGCATTGGTGCACGGTTAGTTAAGCGTGAGCATGACGTAGGCCTTCTTTTTGGCTAGTTTGAGCCTTGTTTAGCCCTTCCTACATGTTAACCATTGCATGCCAAATTTGTGCCTACCCTTCCTTTGATCCAGCTCCACTCACTTTCACCAAGGCCTGAAGCTAAACTCACCTTCGCAATCAAATGCTTGAGCTGATTTGTAATTCCTGTTTTGCCGAGGTTGTGCTTAGTGGACATTGTTTTGGGGGTGCTGATTTTATTCCCGTTTTGATTGCTTCGTTTGGGGATTGCTAGCGCAGAAAAGAAAACAACAATTTATGAAAATAAAAAGCTGATTCGCGCAATCGAAAAAACAAATATTTATGTGCAAGAATTATTTTGAGATTTCGATCCCCATCCTCTTTATTGAATTTGGTCGGGTTCAGCCGTGTTCACACCCGGATTTCAAGCTAAGTCTGGGGGCGTGTGCCCCATTCTTTTCTAAGTGGCTGTTTTGGTTTGGGTTGTTTTCGCTCGCTTTGGTTGCATAGAGCCTTCATGTTTATCTTTGACCACCAAGCCGTTGCCTAAGCCCCATTTCCTCCTACAAGTCCTACTGATTCACGCTTGAGTCTAACCCGCGCCGTGGAGAGAGTGTGAACGTGCAAGCGTATGGTCCCCGACATTGGTGGATTCCTTTGGAGGTGATCCTGAGTCCCGAACTTTGGCAATGCTCACCTTAGTGGCCTGCCTACTTTCTTCCTGCACATGATCGCACGATTCTCCAGAATTCTAATTTTGAGCAATTACAATATTTATTTACGTCTGTCGAATAGTTTAAACTACGTTGTATAATTAAAAAGTTTTTCTATTATATCTTCTATACTCATGATATATTTGATTTCTCGTCTTACTTCTTTTTGAAATTGCTGAGCCAGTTAGCTATCTTCGAGTCCATGGAGTGATGATTTGCTCGGGACGTGCAAATGGTTAAGTCTGGGGGTGTGATGAGTCCACATTTTACACTGATTTTTGAACTCATCCGGGCTAGTTTTATCGTCGTAGCACTACACTTGAGAGCCGTTATTGCTTATTTGTGCTTATGTACCTTTTTCACGATTAAGTGCACTGTATGCCCGCTTCTGTGTGCTTTTTATGTTTCCAGTTTGTTGTTATTATTTAGCCCTATCTCGGGGATGTGGTGTGCACGTTCTGGTGGCCTTTCTGCCCCTTCTGCTGGTACAGGGGTCGTGTGCGTGTTCCGGGATGATTGTGAAACAGGAATACTGCGCACGATCAGGGGATTTAATGCGCACAATCACTGGTCGTGCACCTCCGATCGTGCGCACTACTCTACATTTTCAACTGAATCAGCCTGGGTAAGCGCACGACCACTGGACTTACTGCGCACGACCACTGGTCGTGCGCCACCGTTCGTGCGCATTACACCCCCTTTTTCATAACCCTGTCTCGGTATTCGCACGAGCACTGGCCATAGTGCGCACGACCACTGGTCGTGCGCCACTGCTCGTGCGCGTATATGCTAATGCTTCTTGTCCAGGTTGCAGGTTTATTTGGAAAAGCCGCACGATCATCGACCTACAGTGCGCACGACCACTTGTCGTGCACCACTGATCGTGCGCACTGCTTCTGCTGTCTCCGTATAAAAGGCCCTGCTCCGCGTTTTAGGTCAACGCCTGCCATTTGCTGCGATCAGAGAGTGCGCGGGAATCGCCTTTTCACCTCTCCAGCTGCTCCATCACTTCCACCTTCACCGGGAAGCCATTTCCACTTACTCCGAAGCTTTCCAACACTCCGGCGAAGCCCTCGGCCATTGATGACTTCAACTCCAAGCTTTCCTGCAGAGTTGGTGAAGTAGATAACCTAGAGAACGGACTTAAAGGCCTTCGAGGTGACAGATCGTTGTTACCGGAAGCCTCCTTGGACTGAGCCCGGAAGCGGATTGACAACTCGCTACTCCGGCCACGACCCGCGGTGGATCTTCATTCTCTTTTGGTTTACTCCTCTTCCCCTTCCTCTGTGTTATGAATGTTTTGAGCAGTGTAATGAACATTTTCATCCCTGAATATCAAGTTTACTTTCTAGTTAATGGAATGTTAGTTTCTTCTCATGCTTGTGAGTTCTGTCTGTGAATGCACCTCACTCACCCCACATCCACTTCATTCCTGTGCCTTGTCCGATTGCAATCCACACAAGAACGCTGCAATCCATTAGTTTCCCTTCCACTCGCCCAACTGAAGTTCGGCATAGCGGCCGACAAACCCATTTCACCTTGCGAAGCGGTGCCATCGACCCGCATAGCTTTTACTAGTTCAGTAGATCAAACATCCACAATCTCCCGAGTCCGCTATTTTCTTTTTGTTCTATGTTTAACTCTCATAACGATATTCTCAGTACTGTTGCCGTTCTACGCTAATTGCATTCCTCAAGAGACCGACACTTGGGGATTTACTCCCAAAACTTTATTACTTGTACGACCGGTGCGCTTGCCGTATTACACGCATCAAGGTTCAAATTACTCTTTGAAAGCTTTATGGTGGTGAGGTGACAACAAGGATCAAGGAGGTAGAGTTCATCGGGGCTAGATAAGAAAAGAGAGCTCTTAATAAGAAGGGAAAATGGCTGAGGAGAGGATATTGCGATTTCTGATTGCGGAAGCAATTGAACATCAACAGTGTTCCAGAAGGCAAATGTTCAGCAATTGAACATCAACGATAATTTAAAATAATTTAAAAGCAATTGAAGGCAAGTGGGTTTGAATTTTTTAAAAAAGAGCTACCTTGCAATGTAATGACTTTGCTTCGTCTATTCTAAAGTTTTGAATAATATTCTTGATCAACAATAACTACATGTATCTTGCACATTACCTGAAAGAATGATTAGAAATACTAATCCTATGTTTGCATCATCAAAATAAGCACAAAGGCTCATAAAAATTACAATGAGAATTAGGCACTGTTTGACAAGGGAGGTAGCTATGTAGCGGTCATGAGTGCGGGGCTATGCACCATCGTTTGTGAAAGCACAAAACTAGCTTTTATGTTCAAAACTAGCTTTTTTTCTTGGTTAATTTAACAGTGCGAGCATTACTCCATCGTAAACATAAACATGATACATCTGAATCTCTAATGAACATCAACACGATACGACCATCAACAGTGTTCAAAAGGCTTCCAATATATCAATTATGTTCATTCAATGGTTCGAGCAAAACTGTGTCCGACGTGGTTGTTGTATGCAGTTGCTAATCTGAATTAGAGTCTGATAACATTTGGTGAGCATCTTTTGGTTCTTCGTCTGTGATTGATGGTGGAATAATTTTGTTCAATACTTCCTTCCGGCGATGACTTTGATTTCTTTCTCCAGCTATGCGTCCTCCATCACAGTCCTGAGAATATGTATAAAACATCACAGAATTGCGGATGACTAAAACTTATTGTGTTTCCTAAGCAATATGCATGTAAAGAAATGAGTTGAATAAGGCTTATGGTTAGCAGTAGAATATTTTGAGTAGAATGTATAAAAAATAATTAGGGCTCAACATTACCAAGACAACCCTCCTTGATTCGTAATTTAACAGGGAGAAAGTAAAATTATTGATTGTGCTATGAGCCTATGATGATCCTTGCATCTTATTATCATCATCAGTCTAATCTCCGCTATTAAGGTTTGACTTTATGAATCGTCATTTCCTCCACTTAGGGTTACATAAGATATGTCTCTTTGTAAATTTTTTTGAAGAAACTTTCTCGGTATTACCATAGATAGGTCTATCACTTGCCTTCATAATTACGTACGACAGATTTTCAGGCATATTCTTCTGTCAATCTGGGAGCTTCTAGTGTGCCGTAGGCAGGGTGACTTCCAGGAATCATGGAGATACTGGAATTGGGTTACTAATGCGCAAGCAGTTGCATGCAGCAGGATGTATGTATAAGAATATAATTTACTTATTTTTTACTAATGCGCAGCAGGATGTATGTATAAGAGATTAATTTACTTATTTTTTAACACGTGGCCACACACCACGAACTAAGATGCATTTGCTCTCTTAAAGACTGAGAATGTAGGCTTTGGCAAATGATTCTCAGCTAAGAAAAAAAAAGGATATGGGTCCCAGACTCCCAACTGTAATACCTTTTTTTCATCTATTAGTAGGCTTCACAAGGTAAAAAAACTGACCAATTAGAAAAATAGATTGATGCAGTTATTAGTCAACATGCAGCTCACCGGTTTAGTAGGTTCTGTTGGTGGACTGTTTGATTGCATCCAAATGATTCCGAATGATATACATGCTGCTAAGAATAAAAATGGACCAGTTCTAGGATCTCTCAAGTAATCCAGGATACTGGTAGTAATTCCATGAACCTTATTTTTTATTCCCTTGCCAGCAGTGAATACATTCTGGGCACTCTTCGAGGCAAATGTTGTTGAATCCTCAGGAATTAGTGCAGGAGCTGCTCCAATCTGCACACAAAATTGACAATGTTAATGAATAGTGAGCATAATGCAGCTATAAATAGGCGGAATACATGAATTTCATTTGTAAATGTGCATCGGGTGAGGTTAAATTTTCTTCACTATTCAACAAATTAGGTAGATATTGCCATATTGGTATATTGGACGCTATAGATAAGCCAAGCATGGCATAAAAAAGTAAATCTTAGTCAAGGCTTTCAGCCGCATAGAAATTAATCACGAGTAGCAGCCAATGTTAGTACAAAATGCATTTAAATCAAATTAACTTTATCCGAAAAAATGTACAAAAACAGAACTAGGGGTGCAAGTTAAGTTGAGCCGGCTCGAAAGCTCGATGAGCCGGCTCGAAAAAAGCTCGACTCGAGCTCGAGCCTGTGGAGCTCGAGCTCGAGCCTGTGGAGCTCGAGCTCGAGCCTGTGGAGCTCGAGCTCGACGAGCTCGAGCTCGATTACGAGTCGAGCTCGAGCTCGGGTATTATTGTTCACGAGCTCGCGAGCAGGCTTGCGAGTTTTTTATTCCTATATTTAATTTAAAAAATATATAAAAAAAATCATGCTCATGAGCTAAAAAGCTCGTGAGCAGCTCGAGCTCGAATCAAGCTCGAAGCTAGAGCTAGAGCCAGGACAAATGAGCTCGACGAGCTCGAGCTCGAAATGATTAGCTCGAGATCGAGCTCGAGCTTGAAAATTTTGCCGAGCTCGACTCGTTTGCACCATGTCACATGTTCTAATTTCCCTATCCATGGCAAAATACCTTGTATACAAAGTATCAAGATGATCGTATATGACATAATGAAATGATCCTCATGTAGATTTCCACTAGTGTCAATCTGCACATGCCAAATATTTGAAAGCTACCCCTCCATCCAATGTAGTAACTCCTGCAAGATAGCGAGTTCAGCGCGGGAACTATTGGAGGAAAGTTGAGCTGCAGAGCGGGGAAGCAAAGCTGGAATCCCAATGGAGAGCAGTGAGAAACCATACTCAAGCAGCTGCGAACACAAGACACATAGGCAGAGGCGAGCAAGATCGATCAAGTGACTAACAGTCAGACAAGCAAAGCGAGTAGCTGTAATTGAAAAACAACCAAGGGACGACAAACATATAGACTGGCTGGAAACTTGGGCGGACAACGATGGCCGGGTGAACACACGGCAAAAGGCAGCAAGCACCGTAAGCAATAAAACAGCAGTACGCGGGAGTCAGTGGATAGAGGAGAGCACGATCAACAAGGCGCGTTGTGTAGGATGTGCGAGCTGCGCAAGAAGCACGAGCAGAAGTCGCGTAGAACAGAGCTGCGCATGATGCGCAAGCAGCAGTCGTGCAGACAATGGTAGCAGCGGTCGCACGAGCAGAAGTTGAGGAGGGTCCCACAAAAGTTGCACGAGCAGGAGTCGTGCGAACAACGGTAGCGGCGTTCACGCAGGTTACGTAAGCAGAAATTGAGGGGGGTTGCGTAGAAGTCGCGCAAGGAGCTGCGCAGGATGTGCGAGCAGGAGTTGTGCGGATAGCAGTAACAGTGGCCGCGCAGGTCGCGCGAGCAAAAGTTGAGGGGGGGCCTAGTAGGTAGTGGAAGAAATTCTATAAAGGCAGCATGGGGTGAGCAGAAGAGGGGCAAAAAGAAGAAATGCTAGCAGAGCAGCGGTCTCAGGGTATAGGCCGTGAGACTGTGCGAGCGGGCGGGCGAAGAGAAAGGTGGGCTTAGGCATGCGACAGGAGTAAGGGCTCAACTGAAAAAAAATCTTTACGATTCGATTATCTCTGATACCATGTGAAAAATGAAGAAATAAATATTATTTCTATATTTTTCATAATTATCATATTCAAATACACACTATATATAGGGAGACAGACTATAAACAAACTCCCAATACACAATATGACACTACTAAACAAAGAAGACAATACGGGTCTTAACATGGGTAAATACATAAATAAAAAATGACTATTTTATGGGCTTTGATTCCTCATTCTTTAGCATAGACAATGTATTAGAGGTTTAACAACCCCTGCATTACTTTCAAAGAATGTTTATTCATCTTCCAGTAGTTAGTTTACTTCTACATATATTAAATGGAGACAAATACTGGAGAAGTGTTAGGTCCAGCAACCGCATATCATCGCGTTCCTGGTCTGGGTGTTGACCCCGGTGGGCCCCCCGTGTGGCGGAATATCCCCGCCATCCCGTGGATATTAGTCCCACATCGCCTGCAGCGGGTGGTCCTTGGTGTTTATGTACCCCCGTCCCCCCTTACCATCACCTCGGGGTTTTGGGAAGATGTGTGGTGACGGGTGGTTTCCACATGGTATCAGAGCCATCCCGCTGCGGGGGTGTGTTGAGAACAAAGGTCCAGCGGGATTGGGTGTGTGTACCGCATATTTGGGCTTATCGCGTTCCTGGTCTGGGTGTTACCCCGGTGGGCCCCCGTGTGGCGGAATAATCCCGTGGATGGATTAGTCTCACATCGCCTGCAGCGGGTGGTCCTTGGTGTTTATGTACCCCCGTCCCCCCTTACCATCACCTCGGGGTTTTGGGAAGATGTGTGGTGACGGGTGGTTTCCACAAGAAGCATGTTGTAAACTGCCTCACATTAAAACACATAATCCATGTGGTTCTCACTTCTAAAATGCAACTTCTGAAGGAATCAGTTGTTAACGGTTTTGCTGTACATCTGTATAAGGCATACATCATGCAAAAAACTAAAACAGTACAGCGACTATAGCTATTCAGAAAAAAAACCAAAATAATTGGGCACTTACAAAATAGGGATGCATGTTGTTTTTATCCCCATCCTCTACTATCCATGATATCCATTGAATGACCTGCTAAATATTAAATCTGTGAAAGCTCTAAAAGATGTACAGGACAACATCCCAAAAATACTGATATAAATAGTATGAAAAGGAATCAGTTATTGATAAAACAATCTATACCAATGGAGATAATTTCATTTTTTTCTATTTTTAATCACAATGGAACTAAATTATAGAAAGGCACGTTCACTATAATGATTGTGTTATGAGTGAAGTTTTTGCGTCCGATCCCCGGACTCCAGGTTCCCTCTTGCTCGAATACTGAACGGGTTCCCCAATACCCTATGTTTTTAGTTTTTGATCGCCTCCTTAGTTCTTCTACCCGGTAAACAATTGTGGCTCCCAGACCGTGATCCCGGAACGGGCATCCGACTGAAAAATCCCTCATGTTACAGACCCACGTTGGAGGATAACTTACAAGCGTCGCATGACGACGCACAAGGAGTCCAGTGCTTAGTTATGCTATGTATTTTATGTTTCCCCTGATTTCATGCTGTATTAAGTGGTATGTGAACTTGGACTTGGTTTGACCCAACTGGTTAGGGTTGGGGTTGGTTTTGGTGGATGTTATGAAAAGAACTATTTTAATCTCTCTCTCTCTCTCTCTCTCTCTCTCTCTCTCTCTCTAATTCTCTCTATCCCCCTCTCTATTCTCCTAATAACCCCTGGAAGCGTAGCCAACTCGCTGATTCCACCGATCGTTCCCTCCTCTGCGCTCGCTTCCCTCCGGCATTCCTCCCCTCGAGCGAGATAGATTCTAAAGGATCTAGGAAGGGGCACGCCGAGCTCCTTCAAGACTTCTCCATCGATCATTCACAAACACGTTCCCAAACGACGATCCGTACCAACTTGGTATCAGAACCCTCCCTTGCCGCTCATTCGCAGCGCCGAACCGCAGACGACAACGCCCTAACGCGAATCCCATGCTCTCCAGGTGCAGTCCCGACTGCACCAGCGCACGCATCGTGCCATTGGCGTGACTCCCTCCTGCCTCCTCACCGCCCGTTCCTCACATGACCTAGCAGATCCTCTTGGGGCTTCTTCATGCAACTTTCACCTCGTGAACAGCACAGGCCTCTTGCCCACGCCCCTAGCGGCTCTCCCTTCGCTTTAGCGACACTGATGGACGACGACAACCCCAACGACCTCATATCGGCTCAGATTTTGGAATTTTCTCAGAGTATGATAGTAGCAAACAATAGGGTCCTCAACAAGGACCTTCGGTCGGACGGCCCCCCACCAAGACCACACACCACTTCGAGCTCCTCCCAGGCGCACCATGATTCTACTCCAACTCATTCTAAGGGCGGCGACATACCTCGTTTCATGAAGATGAACTTTTCGATTTTTAACAGACGTGAGGACCCTTTAACTTGGGCTCACCAATTGTGAGCATTTTTTTGTGAATCAACACACGCCGTTGGAGGACTGGATTGGCGTGGCGTCCTTCCATCACATGGGTTTCACTAAGTTATGGCTTTCTCAGTTACAGCAGGAGAAGCCCCCAACTTTCATGGAAGGATTTCAAACCTAACTGCAACCTCCGCTTTAGGCCTCCCTTTGTGGGAATCCCATTGGCGATCTCATCTCCCTCTGACAGACAGGGCTCATCAATGACTATCTCAAGCAATTCCAGGAGATACTGACCCCTTCCTCTTATGTTCCAATGACATATCAAGTTCCCTTCTTCACCGCAGGTCTCCACGAGCACATATATTTAGATGTTGAGTTCCAGTCTCCACCGGACCTCACGATGGTCATGAGTTTAGTACATGTTTACGAGAAAAGCTTGTTGATGGACCAATCATATCTGGGACGTCGCTCTGGCAAAGGACGTTCACTAGATTTTGGCCCGTCCCCAACTCTGGCTAGCAGTGGAGTCAGCAAGGAAAGGAGGGTGACTACCCTTCTACTATTCTGCGACTGTCCACACAGGAGATGGCCGACCGCAGGGATAAGGGCATTTGTTTTAACTGTGATGAAGCTTTCAGTCGGGAACGTAGGTGCAAGCGCCTCTTTTGGCTTGAGGTGGATGACCCCTCGGATGAGGACAGGGAGGAAGAGGATCTCGGAGACGCAGAGATTTCTATACATGCTATGTCGGACCCCATTCTGAGGATACGATTCAGTTGTCGATCTCAATGGCGGGTCAACATTTGTTCGTTCTTATAGACTCAGACAACACACACAGTTTCCTCAACAACCTCACTGCACAACATCTTTACGTCCCAGTCACGCCCCGTCAGAGTCTCTAGGTGTCTATGGCCAATGTCTTGCACGAAGGTTTGTCGTGTTGTGTCTATTGTGGTCGAGGGATATCACTCCCACATGGATCTAGTTGTGATTGCCCTCTGGAGTTTTGAGGCCGTCTTAGGAGTTGTGGCTCCGCACCTTGGGTCCCCTTATGTGGGACTTTGACAAGCTTACAATGACATGGGGCTGTGGTCCACAATAGACTGTGTGGTAGGGTCGCTCGGCGACAGCCGACCGCCAGATTTACTCGCCCAGGACGAACGGGTCGTACCCTCAAACCTCGATACTCTTCTGCCGGAGTATTGTGAAACTACGATTTCCCCAACAAGTCTTCCTCCTCTGTGACGCCAAGACCACCGCATTTGCCTCTTGTCAAACATGGTTCCCGTGATTGTTCGTCCTTACCACTATCCTTTCTTGTAGAAGGATGAGATTGAGCGACAGTGCTCTGCCATGCTACAATAAAGACATCATCTGACACAGTGTCTCCCCATGCTCCTCCCCGGTCTTATTGGTCCACAAAAAGGATGACGTTGGCTATTTGGTGTGGATTACCGCGACCTAAACGCGCGGACGGTGAATGACAAGTTCCAATTCCGGTGGTAGAGAAGTTGCTCGACGAGTTCATGGAGCCCGGTACTTATCCAAATTGGATCTTTGCTCGGGGTATCATTAGGTGAGCATGTCCCCATCGGATGTGGAAAATACGGCTTTCCGCACCCACCATGGACACTTCGATTTTCTCGCGATGCCCTTCGGGTTCACCAATGCTCCATCCACCTCCAGGCTCTCACGAACGAGGTATTCAATGACTTACTCCGTGGTTGTGTGCTTGTTTTTTTGATGATATCCTGGTAAATGCTATTTGGGAGGCCCACTAGTCCATCTCCGCATCGTATTTTGGATGGTTTGCGCCTACCGAATGTGTTTCTGAAGCGGGTCAAATGTTCCTTCGAGACTGACAACGTCGCTTACTTGGGCAGCGTAGTCGATAGTTCGGGTGTGTTCGTCAACCCCCTAAAGCTTCAAGGGGTAACCGAGTGGCCCCTTCCTCAGTCCAAGTGGGAGCTCTGCGGGTTTTTGGGTCTGACGGGCTATTACCGACTCTTCATCTAGAAGTATAGTGTGACTGCAACACCATCGTTTGCCCTCTTAAAGAGGCAATCCTTCGCAAGAGGATGCACTGCGACGACTACTTTTTGAGCTCTTCAGCAGGCCTTGGTGTCAGCATCGGTCCTTCTCCTACCAGATTTTACATAGGGGTTTCAGGTTGAGTGTGACGCACCAGGGTAGGGTTGTGACACTGTGCTGCAACAGGATGGCCATATGATCGCATATTTCAGCCTCCAGACGACGCATCATTATCAAAAACTCTAGGTTTACGAACATGAACTCATTGGGCTCACCAAGGCAGCCCGACATTGGTGACCATACTTGTGGGGTCACTCCTACCTGACACACACCGATCACTTCAGCCTCAAATACCTTTTGGAGCAATGCCTCACCACAACACCGCAACAACAATGATCAACAAGCTTTTGGGATTTGATTTTTGGGTGGAGTACAAGGCGGGTGCCTTGAACTGGGTCGCAGATGCCCTCTCATGCCACGAACACCGAAAGGCAATTCTATTGGCCATCCCCCAGCCGGCCGGGTCCGTTCTACACCGCTGTCGACAAGAGATCCAGGATACCCCAGTCCTCATAGAGCTTCGCCACCGCATTGAGGAGGGGCAGTTCTCGTCTTGGGCCATACAGGATGGCCTCATCTTATACCAGGGTCGACTCTACCTATCGTCTACCTCTCTGTTGATCTCGGATATTCTGACTAGCACCCACGAAGCCACTCATGAAGAAGTTCACAAGACCCTTCATCAGATTCAGGCAAAATTCTTTTAGAAGGGACTTAAACGCAGCGTATAGGACTTCACCGCCCTCTGTCCCACCTGTTAGTGCAACAAGGCCGACCACCTCTTACCGGTCGGGCTTCTCCAGCCTCTTCCCATACCCACACAGATATGGGCCGACATATCTATAGGTTTCATCGAGGGGATTCCACATCGAAGCGCCGATCGATCATTTTCGTTATGGTAGACAAATTTTCCAAGGGAGAACATTTCATCGCAATGAGCTGTGTTATTACGGGGGATGAGGTAGCACATTCCTTCTTCGACCAGATGTTCTGTCTGCATGACATTCCAAAGAGCATTGTGTCTGACAAGGACAAGATTTTTGTACTTCACTATTCTTGCAGGAGTTGTTCGAACTATGCAGTACCAAGCTTACACTTTCGTTAGCATACAAGACCGAGGTGGTCAACCAAAAGCTTGTGATGTACCTCAATTGCATTACAAAGAACCACTCGAAGGACTGGGCAAGGTGGCTTCCATGGGCGGAATACCGTTACAGCACGCCCTATCATATCGCCCTGCAGACCACTCCCTTCCACCTTGTTTACGGTCAGGATCCATCATGCTTCTCACATACGTCAGAGCATCGGTTCGATCGACCACCACTGACGAGTTGTAGACTCGCGATCAGATCCTCAGCTTAGCCCGCGAGCGCCTTCTCCAGGCCAAACCACACATGGAGAACGCCTACAACCAAGGACACCACAGACTTTTCTTTGGCCTAGGGGATTGGGTGTGGCTTAATCGCCTACCTTACCACCAGTTGTCCATTGCCAAGAGTCTATACCATAAGTTGGGCCCCAAGTTCTATGGCCGTTTGAGGCTTTACAGCGCATTGGTGAGGTGGCCAACCGTCTCCGACTACCGACCAATGCCCGTATTCACGATGTGTTCCCCGTCTCGCAGTTGAAGCCATTCGAGGGGGCTCTTCCTACTGAACCATTGGTGCACTTTGCCCCCACAACTCCAAGAGAAGCTTGATGTCTACATGGGCGGAGATGTTACGAACCCACGTAGGGGGATAACTTACAAGCGTCACACAAAGACACACAAGGAGTCCAATGCTTAGTTATGCTATGTTTTATTTTATGTTTCCACTGTTTTTATGTTGTATTAAGTGGTATGTGAACTTGGACTTGGTTTGACCCAACCGGTTAGAGGGTTGTGGTGGGTTTTGGTGGATGTTATGAAAAATATTATTCTAATCTCCGCCTCTCTCTAATTCTTTCTATCCCTCTCTTTATTCTATTGATGCACCCTGACGCCCCAGCCGACCTGCCCATTCCGCCGATCATTCCCTCCTCCGCGTTCACCTCCCTCCTGTGTTCCTCCCTTGGGCGAGATGGGCTCCATAGGATCCAGGAAGGACTGCAACAAGCTCCTTCGGGACTTCACCCTCGATCGTCCACAAACACGGTCTCAAACGACGGCCCGTGACCAGATTGTTAACTACAACATTGTTTTTCTTCAACAGAATGATTAAGGAAGAGCTTAAATATACTTATGTAAACCTAGTTTTCTCCATAAGTTATACCACTGCCTTTAAGGTGGAAAGATGATAGTTGAAATTTGATTGGTTATCAGTGGCATGAAAGAAACATTTAACATTAGACACAATTATGAGAAGAGGAAAATCACATTTCAGCATCCCCACTAAGAATAGTAGATTATCCAAAAACAGAAGCATGTACCTCCCGAGTATCCACGGAGCCATTATATACTGCTACTATCTGAGAAGCAAGATTGGAATCCTCCCCCTCAAATGCACTCCAAATATTGTTAGGCTTGCTATTAGCTTTCAGAACATCCACAGATGAATTTCTTTTGTAACGCACAATAAATAGCCGAGGAACGTTGTTAGATTCATACTCACGGGGCCCGCATGTTTCATAGATATTGTCAAGTTTATGAAGATAAAACAAGCAATAAACCTGCAAGCAGTGGCAAAGTATTTCTTGTAAAACTGAATTCTAGGTAATAGGATTACAAAAAAGTTGGTTATAAGGTTAAAAAAATTGTGCCTTAACTCTATGAAAAATCCATAAATGCCTTACTCGAAACAAGAATACAATTACAACTAAAGACATGTAATACTAAAGAATGCATTCTGTTGTTGTGGAGATGGTTTTCCTCAGCCTATGCTCCTCGTTCCCTTTTGTCAGTGTTCATATTAAATTTAGAAGCCTAGATATCATGACAACCATTAAATGGGAATGGGCTTATGAAATTGTACTAGAGGTCCGGGGAAGAGTCCGACAAGGGAGGAGTGACTGTAGAGGAAGAGAAGGGGGATGGAAGGAGAGTAAAATATTAGGGAGCAGTACTAATTCCTTGCATAAATCCAAGATAACCCTAAATGAGAACACAACTCCCCTTATAACAGCGGGGTGCGAATAGCGAGAGTTCTGGTGTGCGAATAGTAAAAAACATAAATAGTATCAAAACGAAAGTATTCAAATAAAAGTGTTCCCGCAGTCTCCGTCAATGTTGTTGGGCTGCGTGTTGATGCCTCCATGCATGTGTTGAACCTCCACAGAGAGGCCACTTCATGATGCCTGTAACAATACCACCGTCTGGAACATTTGCCTTGTCCTCAAGGCAATAGTCGGCGAATGGTGGTGAAAATCATCCCGGGGAAGCCATGTAGCATCAGATTCCGGATGGTTGAGCCAAGCCGTTAGTGATATTCATGTCCATACTACTATTCCTCCTACTGCTCCTACTTTGCAGGTGTACACTCGGCGGAGAAAAAGGCCCAACAATACATTTGACCTGCTACCAAAACAATCATTGGACCCAGACTCAGGACCTTCTGAGCTTCCAATTGCTCTCCATAAAGGTATTTGGTCCTGTACTCAACATTCTCTTTCTAATTATGTTTCTTATGACTCATTCTCCACATCTCATAAGACCATTGTGTCTTCCTTTGCGTCCATATTCATATCAACATCCCGACAGAGTGCCCTGGAGATTCCGGTGTGGAGAGAGCGATGTTTGAGGAAATGGCTGCACTTGAAAAGAACAACACATGCGATTTAGTGTCTCTTCTCCCTGGGAAGAAACCGATTGGGTAAAAATGGGTGTTCACAGTCAAATAAAATTTGCAGGGTGTGGTTGGAAGGTATAAAGCAAGGTTGGTGGCAAGATGATACACCCAAACTCTCGGAATTGACTATCAGGAAACGTTTGCTCCTATAACAAAGATAAACACAATCAGAGTCCTTTTATCCTGTGTTGTTTGTAAAAGGTGGGACCTGTGGCAACTTGATGTAAAAAATGTTTTCCTCCATGAAAATCTGGATGAGGAAGTTTATATGTCTCTCCCACCAGACCTTACTCCTAAAAGTTCAGTGGGACGCGTCTGCAAGTTAAAGAAAGTCATATATAGACTGAAACAGTCACCAAGAACTTGATTTGAGAGATTTCACAAAATCATGTTTTTTGGGTATCACCAGGGCAATGTTGATCATACTCTATTTATCAAGCATATGACCGGTAAACTAACAACTCTCATTGTTTATGTTGATGACATCGTTATCACATGCGATGATGTGGAAGAAATCAAGCTTCTAAAACAAAAGTTGGCTGTTGAGTTTGAGGTCAAGGACCTGGGTGCTCTCAAATATTTCTTAAGTATTGAAGTAGCATGAGATTTTTATCTCTCAGAGGAAGTATACTCTAGATCTTCTTGAGAAGACTGGAATGAGTGGCTGACGACCAGTTGACACTCCAATTGAAGTGAACCACTGAATGAGTCGTGATGATGGGAAGGAGATTGAAAATATTCCTGAATTCCAGGGGCTTGTTGGGAGACTAATCTACTTCTCATACCCGTCCAGATATAACTTATGTTGTGAGCGTTATCAACCAATTTATGCACGTTACGAAGACTCATCTTGCTGATGTTGCCAACAAAATCCTCAGATATCTAAAGTCCTCACCTGGGGGTGGAATATTGTTTTCGCCCAACTTGGCTCTAAAAATTGAGGTTTACACCGATACTGATTGGGCCGGTTTTGTCGACGATCGGCGATTTACCTTAGGTTATTGTTCTCTTGTTGGTAAAAATCTTGTTACCTGGAGGAGTAAAAGGTAACAGGTCGTGGCGAGATCAAGTGCTGAAGGAGAGTTTTGGGCTATGACTTGTGATGTTTGTGAAGGTCTATGGTTGTAGTCGTTGCTAAGTGACCTAGGTATCTCTGAAGATGAGCCTATTCGGTTATACTGTGATAACAAGGTTGCTATCAACATCACTCACAACCCGGTCCAACATGATTGTACAAAGCATATTGAGGCGGATCGTCATTTCATCAAGGAGAACATTGAAAAAAGACTTGTGTGTACTCCTTTTCTTCCCTCCGACAGATAACTTGTTGATATTCTCATGAAAGGCCTGAGTGTAATTACCTTTGGGAGAATTTTTGTCAAGTTAGGCATGATCAATATCTCACGCCCAACTTGAGGGGGAGTGTTACAATATGTATTTATTTTTTGTGTTTTATTTCCTGCTATGTCTTGTGTTCGCCTCCATATATAGAGGGGACAACATCAATATACTAATTTATTCCGCTAACATACATGATTAGTGTTTTATGTCATGCTCGGATCGTACACACATTTTTACTTGAGAGATATTTGAGTTTGAAAATAGATTAATCTAAATGAATACTTGTTATCCTAGAAAATGATGTATAATAATCTTACCACTCACAAATTCTTGAACTCACAAAAAATATAAAGCTCTTTATCAAGTTTCTTTTGTGTCATCAAATCTTTTCTTATGCCAGTCTGATTGCAAGACCTGAGTAAAGTTGTTTTTGATCTGATCTTTCCCTTTGAGTGAATATTATTTCATACCTTGATTCTTCCATTTTCATGTTTGTACAAGAATCTATTCTTATATATATAAATCGCTAAATTTGAAACATGTCTTGATATGTTAGGAATCTCAGAAATCATGAATCCTTAAATTCATTAATATCATAAGCAACCTGTAACATCCGTATTTTGACGCCAGAGTTCAATTTAAATTGCAGTGTTTGATCGCGAGCATTTTTTGAGCGAGACGGCATCTTGTCAGGGTACGACTTTAGTAAGGTTAAAATTTATTACGATTAAGCGTTGGAGTAATTCAGTCACTGTGTACGTGTTCGCCGCAGGTTAATTAGTAGTCTGAGGGCGTAGCACAATCTCTAAGTATTAGAGTGGAGTGTATGACAAATTTGTAATAAAGTGGAAAGGTGCAAATTCCACATAAAGGTTAAGTGAGGGGGCCCGGTTCTCCTCCCTCACACCAGCGGTTCCCGTAACCGACTAATTCGTGATGCACGATTAATTAAACCAAAAACCCTACCTCCGTCTCCCGCAATCGACTTTTCCTTCCCCGAGCGGCCCAGACGCATCCTCAGTCGGCGATACCAGCGCCTCTAGCCGGCGCTGCTAGATTTTCCCTCCTCCGGCGACGTCGAGGTAGACGCCTCTCCCTGCCGTCGGTTCAGACACAAATACCCGACAGACCAGGCAGTGTATCGGCAGGTCTACCACAGCCCTTGGAGCATTCTTCCCTTTTATCGTTCCAGCAAGGTAGGGTTTCCTCCTTTCTTGGTCTTCTACCTCAGTTAGTCACTCTTTCCTCGTGTTTAGAGGGCTCCTCTTCCTTACTAAATTTCAGAAAAATTTGTAATCCAGGATGTGGTTGTTTTCCTAGATTCCAGAAATTTTTGACAGGCTCAGTTTGGGGTTTTCCCCTTGTTTTCTTTTCAGCCAATATTCCATTTGGATCGCAGAAATTTTGGGAGAACAACTCCTCAGTCCCAGATACCCTAACCCTTCGTCGTTAGGAAAGTGGTAAATCCTTCTCTCCACCATGTAATAATATGTACTAAATTAGCAATGTTGATTATAAGTTTAATTCATTTTTTTAGGGTATAGGGAGATTCAGAAGGAGGGGTTTAGCACTTTCCAAACTCTAAAGCGATGCCGCCACGTCGGATGTACGAGCGTCGCAACACCACGGTAAGGACATCTAATCCCTCTTAGTTAGACGTAACAAGAAAAAATATTTTATATACGCTTGTGTAAGTTTCGCACGAACATCATATTTATGCACATAAAAGTGTTGCGGTAGGAAAACGATCGCGGAATTAGTTGTAGGGTAATTCCTTTTCCAAGACCCTAATAGCCAGATCACATATGCTAGCGTAAGGTACGAAACCTTACACGTTTACGCAAGTGTGAGAATTTATCTATGTTAGGGCATCAATGTCACTTCTAGTCGACCACAAGAAAAACACGGGTCGCTCAGTAGTACACCAAGCGATGTCCCAAGCAGAGTAGCATTAGACCGAAAAAGGGTCAGTAAGCACGCATAAGTCTCCTCGTGCTAGGTAGAGACGCACTACCTTTCTCATAGGGCATATGAGATCCTATGAGTAGTAGAGTCGTGAGAGTTGACTCCCTTTTGAGACAGTTAGTAGATTCGAGACCGTGTCAGCGCGACACCAGAATAATTGAGTTCGTCAGATGGTCTCGGGTCGTCCGATTTCAGTTGCGCGTTAGGAGCTACTCTGTCTAGAACCTTTCAAGTAGAAGTGCAGATTAGAAGCCACGTAGAACTCAAGCATGGACCTGACGTGAGACAGCGCACTAGTTAGTGAACGTCGGGGCTTGGGAAAATATAATGAAAGCTCATGAACGTAGAACGAGTAGGTCTGTTAACCATGAAGCATAGTAAACGCATGCATATCATAGCATAAAGATTTTAATGAACAAAATCATTTTTCAAAAAGACATGCATTCATCATTTAAGAAAAAGTTTTGGTGTCACTAGGAGCAGTATTTTTCCTAACTCTGACCCCTCGTGGGCAATGTTTTTATAGGTGACCCAGGTGGGAAACTACGCCTAGAATAAGCGTCCTTGTGGTGTCAGTTTGTAGTTGTTTTCCCTTTTCAGTTTTCTTTCTTTCAGTATAACCTTGTAACCTTGGATATTGTATTTAATTAATGTTTGAAATATCATGTATCAGACTTATTATGTTATTTCTGACTTACAGTACTTTTATCTTAATTCATGTTTAGCGGCTCTGTGAATCCAGCATACATGTATGTGTTTACCCTTAGTTTTTCTTAATAGCTTCCGTTGTAAGTTTAAAATTTTTAGTAATTTCTTCGTTTTACATGTTGTGTACAAGTTTTGATACCGTTTCCTACTTCTCTTTATATCGCTGATCCGACCAGATGACTGATTATTGTAAAACTGGGAAGGGGTGTTACACAACTATTGAAAAGTAGTGTTTAATTGGTGCATCTCTCTGCTTGCATGGTCACGACGAGCAGAAATTTTTCTAATAAAACTTGCATATGAACAAGAGTATGAACCATGTGCACCCACCAAAAACACCTACACACTTCGTTGATTACAGCTTATGATATTACTTGATCAATTATATGTTATGCTCCGGAGTAAGCTTAATTCAAGTTATTTTTATTTGGCTATCTTACTTGTCTGTCTTTTTAGCTTTGCTTCATTGAAAACTGACAAACATACATTTCTGTTTCCCTTATTAGTTTTGTATTTTACCTTGCTTATGTTATCAATGTTTTTAAAATTTTCCTTTTTATTTTGGATTTGTCTTAGCATTTGTGTTTGCGTCGTCTGCTTCCTTAGCCCGATCTGCGCCAAGCTTTAGGTTCTGTGTTTATGTTTCATTTCCTTTACTGTTAGACATTTCTTTTATGTAATAATTATAGTCAGTAAATCATGGACAACTGTCAGGCTAAATATTACATATTACATATACTAAAAATTTATACTAGTTGCATGTTCATTCATCTAAGTCTGTCATTGCATAAAATTTGTATCAAGAGTTTTAATAAAATGTACGTGCATCTGTTTTCTCACTATCATATTTCAAAAGCTTCCGCATAAAAATAACTATTTACCATCAAAAGTAATTATTTTAAACTAATTATCAGTATCTCTGCTTCCGCCTTACAAACATGGATTTTCTTTCCGCCCATGCCTGTGGCATCATGACCCACCCGAGCGCACTCTGACTATTGTTGAGACGGGTCGTGACAAAAATCACGTGAATGTCTTGCTAAAGTAGACAACAAAGTTGGCCTTATTGCATGAGCATGCCACTGATCTTACCACCGGAAACATTGCATTCGTTTAGGAAGGGCTTAAATAAATCTTATGGCAAGGACATGTGTTGAATAGAGGGCATGTTGGAGCCCGATAAAGGCCTCATATGCCTCTGGTGTCCATGTGAAGGGATGGTTTGCAGTCCCCTTAAGAAGGTCGATGATTGGTTGGGATATGCATATGAAATCAAGAATGAAAAGCTAATTACCACCATTAAGCGAAGCGCGGCGAATGTCTCCTGCAAGTTATTAGGGCACCAAAACAAAGTTCTACAAATAGGAATCACATCAGAATATAATAAATCAGCAAATGAAAATGCTGAATAAAATAGTATAATACTACAAACGCTCACAAAGTAGAGGGCTGAACCGAGGCACTGAAGAATTAGAATCCGGATGTGTAGATCGACGATCGAAGGTGGAACCAGCGGCGTGAAAATGATGGCGATGGCTATCCTCGGCGGTAAATGGTGAGATCGGACGTGAAATGGGTAGATCCGGCCACGTACAAGTAGATCCGGGCCGGGGAAGGGTGGATCCGCTATATAGGGTCGGATAAGGGTGTAGGGGTGATGAACGAAAGGTGGAAATAACGGATCGGGGCTAAAATTCCTAGATCTGAGTTGATCCAAGAAATTAAGGCTAACGGAGGGTGCATCCACGGGAGGGAAGAAGTGGAGGGTCGGCGTGAACATATTTTGGTGGGCAGTATTTCGGTGAACAATAATCGGGTGAACAGTTCCGCGAACAGTGCCCATGAACATTGTTCGGCGGTAGGGGTTGGGATTTGGGGGTTGTAGGGGCTGCAGATGAGGGTTTCGGAGGGGGAAGAAAAAGGCTATGGATGAGTAGTACATTGGGGGGAAGTTTGAGCACCTAGGAGTCGTCACCTAGGGTTCCACGGCGTCGGCACCAGGGAGTGATCGCTGGAATCTGGCAATTGAAGTCTCCAAATTCTGCAATACCTTGGTTCAACCACTTAAACCAATATTTATAAGAAGAGAATAAATTAGGGCTTCACCATCAACGACTATGATTGGCCGGTGGGATCGGCCAATAAATACATGAAAATAAACTCAAAAAAAATAATATATGTTTTTGACTCGCGGCGACGTGTCGGACGCAACCGCGGAGTCCGATCGTCGATCCGGGCACACCATATATGGTAAGTCATCAAATCAGCCCCTAACGGACCCAAATCTCGTGCTCGTCTTTGCTCCGCATCAGTACTTCTGTGTAGTCTCAATTGGCATACCAAACCATTGAATGTTAGATCACATTCTTCTATGATGAATTGCTGATGCACTTTGCTATTCATATTATAACTGTATTTTGTGATAAACACCCCCATTTTTTGACATTATTTTCATGTTTCTTGCAGCTGCAGTATATTAAAAACTGAACACACTGTTAAGGGCCAAGAAATTATTACACCTACCACAAGGAGGTGAAATTATCTGGCCATGACTTGAGCATAACATCTAATCATTTCAACTTTGTAATAAAACATGTTCATAATTTATGATATTGCTGAAAAAAAGAAGGAAAAACGATCAAACCCAAACTGAAATTCCCAAACCTTCTGAGCGCCACCATCTAACCATGTAAATGTAAGTCGTTTCTGTTTCATCGCTGTAGCAGCTGCAGGAGATTTGGCCAAAATTTTCTCTTCATTCGCATCAAAATCATCTATTAAAATCTTTTGGATCCTGTGCATGGTCTATAATAATCTTAAATTCAAACTACACGTAGCTTCTATTTAAAATTTACAGTTTAATAAATCAGTAATGAATTGACATGTAAGGGAAGAAACTTACTTCCCTCATTTTATTTAATGCGGGGCCAGGGCGCCCGACAACAATTGCACAATACCAGGTTTCAGTATGATCTCCGGCACGAGAAAATCCTTTAGCATCACAACCTAGCTCCAAGGAGTTTGCACTTCTCAACTGGGGCAGTTCTGAATTCCAAAAGTAAACAGCATCAAGAAAATCTATAAAACTGAAAAAGTTGCATGAGATTGGGAGGTTCTGGAGACCAATTGAAACCGAGACCAAAAAACTTTTCAAACGCTACAGCAAATAACAGGTACAATTCTTTAAAACTATTCTAAAACAACCTTTCAAAATGAAATGGTGAATGAACTGGAAATATAACCAGTGTAAAAAAATTAAACTAATATAAAAAAGTCATTGTAGAGTCCAAAGCAACCTATAGAGTAATATAGAAAATATTGTGTATTTTGTTATTTTGCTCTTTTAATGCTTTTGTATAGTTTATAAATGACATCTCTTGTAAATTGGGCCATTTGCAAGGAAAAATGATCGATGTAGCTTTCCAATTCATTTCCCCTTCATGGTATCAAAGACGAACAGTTCACGTTCTCGCTAGTCCTCAACAACCGTGCTTCTGCATGCAAAATTAAGATCCTCTCCCTCCGCTACCAGTCATGCACAAACTCCATTTGTCGTGTGCGGTGAAGTTGAGTTTTCACCTCTTCCTGCCCGACACTCCTCCCGAGGTGTTAAGTTCTCCTTTGTTTATGTCGGGCACTTGCACTACAATCACATTCGTCGAAATGTTGCTGATTGTGTTGTTCTTTGTCCTATCATCGACTTGCTCCAGTGTTGACGTTCATTGTTTATGCTTCCGTCAATGAAGGCGGCGTAACGTCCCGGTCTACAGTGGGTGCTCTACAGGTCTGCGAACCAGTGACCCCAACCCCTCTCCACGAATCTGATTGGCCACAACCGCTAATTCTAATGACGGGTTGTTGAGTTTGAGGCTTGAACCCCAGACCTCCTAGATAAGGGAGCTTTAACTAGTCCTCATCACGAACTGAGTTGCTCAGTTGGTGATGAGGATCAGTTTAGACCTCCCTTGTCTAGGATGTCTGGGGTTCAAGCCTCAACCTCACCAACCCACCATTGGAATTAACGGCCGCAACCTATCAGATCCGTGGAGAGGGGTTGGGGTCACTAGTAGGGCTGAGCATATTATTCGAAACTTGAAAGTCGCTCGAAAATTGCTGAGTATTGAGCTGAATCAGAATTGGATAAAATTGATTCAACTCAATTTGAGTTGATTCAATTTGACTTGAATCTTACTTCAAGTCGATTTTGTGCTAGTCCTAAATCGCTCGAAATATGATTCGAATCAACACGAATTTATTAAAAATATTATGTGTTTATTAAAATATTCTTATTTTAAAATAAAAAAAAACTAAAATTTAAACCTAAATAAAAAGAGTGAAAGCTTTAAGTTTTCATTTGCTAAATTTAGAGGTTTCCCAATTTACCTTTGAGCCAACTTGCAATAAAGAGAAGAAATACTTAATTTCGAGCCGGCTCGGTTCGATTTCGAGCCGACTCGGAGTTGAGCCATTTCGAGTCGAGACGACTCGACTCGAAAATGATTTTGATTTCAAGGCGAGTTCGACTCGAAAACTTCGATTTCGAGCCGAGCGCAAATCGCTAGAACTCGACTGGATATCAGCCTTAGTCACTGGTCTGCAGACCTGTAGCGCACCCACAGTAGACCGGGGCGTTATAGGTAGTTTCTGTTTTCGATCAGGCCTTTGATCTGCTATATGTTTAGTGAGTGTGTTTGGTGTGTCAGTGTGTGCTAACTATTGTGCGAGTGTGTTCAATGAGCAACGTGTTTAGTGTGTGCTATTTGTTTTCAGTGACTGTGTTCAGTGAGGGTGTGTTATCACTGTTCAATGAGTGTGCAATATTACTTTTCAATGAGTGTATCTTCACGGTGTTCTTGATTGCTTGAATTTTGGGAGAAAGGTACTACTAGTAAATGCTTTCTTTAATTTTTGATTAATTGGTTATGATCTTTAGCATTTTGATGACGTGTATTCTAATTATATTTTTAGTATCATCATTTAGTTTAATTTGCAAATATTTTGATTATCCTCATCATATTAGGACTCAAACTGATATATCTTATACTCTTGGTGTACATGAAGATAATATGGAGAAATTGAGTGCTACCACAGATCATTTTGAAGAGCACGCATGTGCCTAGGATGTATACTTTTGAGAATTCAATCACACACCCTAAGCGCATGCATGTGCCTAGGATGTATACTTTTGAGAATTGAATGTTGAAAATATCAAAATCATCACGGAGACTGCTGAAAAATTTCAGATCACACTCCCGAGCGGAAGTCCCGTGTTTTGCCCGTGTCCTACAAAATGTGCACTCACCTTCCTATGTAACACGAAGCATTTTTGATCTTAAATGTGATCGTTCCAAGATCAAACGCTTTAGGTACACGATGTGCGCCTAGGGAGTTTACTCTTTAAATTACAGATTTTGACACTATAAATAGCTTGCAATGGAGGGAAGCAAAGACATCTTGCTTTGGAGTTAAAAATAGACATAATAAGGAAAAGAGTGATCTTTAGTAAAAAGAATGTCTTGCATTTGCAAGAATTTTTATTTTTTTTGTTAATCATGTTTCTCTACTGTTATATTTTATCAGCTAAATTCCATTAATGCATGATCTAGATGAAATATAAAATGATATTTTCTATGTAATATTTTTTTATCAGCAAGAAAAGCCTATGCCAGTCCCAAGCCCGAATGAAAAATGGTGAGGGTTGTGTTAGGTAGACGGACAACGCAAAATTTAGTGACCCTTATGAATATGTATCATTGGACAAATTGTGCAAAAGCTAGGTCGTTCCCCCTAAGGAACACGTTGCATGGTCCAAATACGGCATTTTAGCAAGGACTACTGTATCTCTATGACTTGAGTGTAGTGTTAAATATGCAAGAGCCCTCGTCGTATGGTCCGAATGCAACGTCTTGACAAGGACCGCTGCATCTCCAAAAGGATTTGGGTGTAGTGTTAAATAAATAAAAGTCCTCATATATTAGACGTCCTAAATAAGTATGTCGTAGGATTTGTGACTGACTTGACTTTGTAAGTTGGAATATAGGTACGCTAACAGGAAAATCGATGGAAGTAGTGGATATGATGATTAGAAAAATGATAAATATTTTACGCTTGCAAGAAACTAGATGGGTGGGAGAGAGCTAAATTTTTAGACAATTCAAATTTTAAATTATGGTATACACGAAAAAGAAAACAAGCAGTGGAGTAAGTATTATTGTGGATACTACTTTGAAGAATGAGGTTGTTGAGGTAACCAGAAAAGGTAATAAAATCTTAGCTCATAAATTGGTCACAGAAAAAGAAACTATTAATGTGATCAGTGTTTACGCGCCACAAGTAGGATTAAATGAAGACATTAAAGTGCAATTTTGGGAAGATTTAAATGATTTAGTAAGGAAAATCCCACAAAAAGAGAAGATTTTCACAGGAGAAGACTTAAATGGACATATAAGGAAGAAAAATGTAGATTATACAGTCGATTATGGAGAATTTGGAAATGGAGAAATAAATGAAGAAGGACGAATCAGTTTAGAGTTTGTCATAGTACATGAGCTAATTGTGACAAATACATTTTTAATAAATAGAGAAGAACATTTAATTACGTTTAAAAGCGGACTAAATAAGTCACAAATTGATTATTTTATAACTCACAAAATGAATAAAATGATTTTTAAGGATTGAAAAGTCATATCAGGAGAAAGTTTGACAACACAACATATATCAGTGGTGTTGGACGTACAAATTGTAATACTCCAACCTAGTTTAGCAGGAAATCAGCAGCCCGGCCGGGCCCGCGATAAAAAATAAACTAAGTAACAGTATATGAACTGACACAAAACAGGAAAAAAATAAAAAGGCGCTAAAGGAAACAGACAACAGATGCAGTGTAATAAAAATCTATGGGTAAAAGAGTACCTTGCAATGCTGAATTCACAGAGCCAACTAAAATAGAAAATAACACTATGAGACTGAAATACTGACCATCTGTAATAAACTGGTACATCAAAAATAACTGGAGTTCAATAACACATAGTGTCTGGAAGTAAAAATAGTATAATAACAGAATAGTACAACTGAAATGACTAACAACAACGATGAATGCACCGCCTATCCTAAGTGGATCCCCTGACCTGACCCCCCTGTAAAAATAAATTTCAAATGGGTCAGAGCCACTAGAGAGTAAGAACAATTACTTTCTCCAGCAACACTTAAAGAAAAATATTATAAGTGAATATTACATGAATTTAAAACTATGCATAATATTTCTAACATTAATCGTGACACTTGAGATCATGGTCTGCCATAGAATCGCCCTATCGTGCGATCAGACACACTCTGTTCTTAATCTTATAAATTGTTGATTTCTGAAGATTTGAAATTATGACCATTGTAAGTGTTAACCAACTTCAATAATATCTTATTAACACTTGTTACTAAGGACGACTGTGCACAAACTAGTAACTACAGTCTGAGTGGCAAATATGATGGTGTCCTGAACTGGATGTCCCTCAAGTGGAACACCGACTTCTATCTGAGAAGTTCCATATCTCTAACAAGGGTCATCGACCTCGAGCTTGAAGTTCGAGTGGTGGCCTATTGGCCCTGAGAACATGGTGGTGTGCCCAAGGTTATATATGTCGGATGTCGGGTTCATGTTAGTTTGAGTTTGAAATGTCGGATGTCGGATTGCGGGGAATATATTGAGGATATTTTACAATTTTAGATTTTAATATTTAAATAAATTTATTCATATATATTACACAGTTTTTATAAATATATATAATTGTATACAAAATGAATGTTTATAAATTACAAAATAAACATATATACAAATAGTGCATGTTTATAAATTACACATGAAAGAGTCGTCGACTGCAATAAACAAGATAAAGATCACCAAATGAGAGCTAGATGAAAAAGTAGTCGATACTAAACTTAGAGAGATGCACAAAATGAAGCACAAAACAAATTATTTCTGTTTGGTCTCCTCAAAAGGGATAACCCAGTGAACAAAGCTTCTATGCGCAGCGAGGGTCCAAGGAAGGATTCTACGACAAGGGTGAAATGAAAGCAAACCTTACCCTGTATTTCTGCAAAAGGCTGCTTCCGGGACTCGAACTCGTGATCTCAAGGTCACATGACAACACCTTAACCAATGCTTGGTCTCTTCAAAAAATGAAAAAAAAAATATTTGTAATACTTTCGACGACCGGTCGCGAAATAACGCCTGATATATCGGGTTAAACGGATATATCAGGCAATATTTTCCAAAACGACATATTTGCTTAAAATATTAATGTCGTGGCATTTTACCCCCAAAAACTTTACGTCGGACATGTCGGCTGACATCTACAACACTGGGTGTGCCTCCACCAGAAACACGAGGGTGAACCTTCCTCACTACTTTTCTGAATCAATTTAGACTAGTGTTCAGTGAGTCAAACGTGTGATACCGTTCTAGTTAAATACATTGGACTTAGGATTTTCATGAAACTAAATCTGCTAAATTTAACCTAAGCATACCTACCTCATTTGACTTGACTCTGACTATAGGAGCTACTTTTAAATGCATACACAAACATAATTAAACATGAGTTCAAGTAGTCTGAAATGTTCAACTAAAAGAAGTCAAATTTCTTACTGTGGTGCTTCGTTGCTCGTATACGTGGCGAGGTGACATAATTCATAAATCCTTAACTCCAACGTTTCTTCCCAAAATCCAAGTTTCAATTGAAAACCCAGATTAGTCATTTCTCTCTTTGTAGAGTTTCGGTGGAAATGGCTCTAAATGGTGCAATTAACTAATATGGAGGGAAAAATGTAAACTGAAGCATTACCTTGGATTATGAGCAAAAAAATCACAAAATCTGTAGTTACACCCCAAATAGGGTGGCTAAATAGGACTTGAAAAAGACCGAAATCTCTAAATCCTGAATTTGGACAAGAGAAACGAAGGGTATTTAACATTGGGCATCTAACCAGATAATTTCACATAAGAAATGGAAAGAAGGAAGAACAACACTCACCGGAGCCAAAACAGTACTTCAACAACTTCTCCCTCCCGCCGACTAAGGCTGAAACCGGAACTCCAACGACACTTGGATAGAGGGAGAGGAGGCTGTCGTGGGCTGCAAAGGGAGGAGAAGAAGCCGACGCCGGTTCCAGGCGAAGGAGAAAACGTCGACCTAGGCTCTGTCTGCGATTCAATCTTGCGATTTTGGGAGAATTCACCGACCTGCGTGCGGGAGCGAGAGAAGGGAATAATGTGCGATAAAAGGAGACCCGGTTTTTTCATTTGAAGCGGAATCTGTTGGGGGTGCGGTTTTAATAACTGCATCAGTAGTTCTTCCCCTTTGCATTTCATTATTTTAAATTAATATTTAAATACTCTCAATTGAGTTTATGCCATCTATAACACCCTACTATGAGCATAATAAAATTCCCACAAGCTCCAATCGCGCCGATCCATACATAAAATTCCGAATACGCCGACTCATTATTTTCTGATTATCATGAATAATAAAATCATTACAACAAGATTATTACCTCTAAAAGTCGTCGACTCCTTTACTTTTGCTCGCGATCGGGCCGTGCAATTTAATTTAACGCAACGTCAAAATTTGGGAATGTTACAAATCTTAGTTCATAAAAGAATTTTCGTACTCGAAAGTTACCACATACCTGAATCGAAGAGGAACGCATATTCTTCATTGCCACGAAGTTCGTCCTCTTTTTCCCAAGTATACTCTAGACGACCACAATTCGTCCAAAGGACCTTAACAAAACGGATCTCTCTGCTCCTGAGCTTCTGAATCTTCGAGTCCACAATCCTTACTGGCAAAATGTTGATACTCAGGTTTGACTCAATCGGTGCATCCTTAGTACTAATCACCTGATTAGAATCTTTGACTGCTCTCCTCAAATAGGAGACGTGGAACACGTCATGCAATCCACCTATATCCTCGGGTAAGGCCAACCTGTATGCAGCCTCATCGATGCGCTCCAGAACCTCGAATGGACCGACAAATATATGACTCAACGTTTTCATCTGCTTTATCCTAGAGACCCCCTTGACTGGTCTAACCTTCAGATGGACATAGTCTCCAACATTGAATTCTACTGTTTTATGCCTCTGATCGTAGTACTTGGTTTGTCTGTCCTGTGTTATCTTCATACACTCTAGAATAAGTCTGATTCGGCATGTGCTCTTATCTATCCATGATTCCTTGCAAGAAGCTCTCCCTTCACTTTCTGCCCAACATAAAGGTGTCCGACAACGTCTGTCATACAAAGCCTCGAAAGGTGTCAAGCCGATACTTGTCTGAAAACTATTATTATAGGAGAATTACAGCAACATGACATACTTCTCTCAATTATCCACAAAGTCCAAGATACACATGCGAAACATGTCTTCCATGATTCGATTTGTAGGCTATGTCTGTCCATCAGTCTGAAGATGAAATGTTGTGCTGAACTTCAACTGAGTACTCAGACACTCCTGAACATAACTCCAATATATGACAGTAAATCTACCATCTCTATCTGAAACAATAGCTTAGACACACCATGAAGACGAACTATCTCATCCACATACAACCGAGCCAACCTTGGACCTTGATCGACCCTCTTGTTGGGAATAAAATGTGCAACTTTGGACGGTTGATCTGCGATCACCAAAATCGAGTCATTCCTACTCTGGGATCTAGATAGGTCATGCACAAAATCTATAGAGATGTCTTCAAAATTCCACTCTGGAATAGGAAGAGATTGCAGCTTGACTGCAGACCTCTGACACTTCGTCTTAACTAACTTGCAAGTCTCGCACTTCCCTACGTAGTCTGAGACATCTCTCTTAAACTCTGGCCACCAAACCGACTTCTTGAGGTTTGCATACATTTTTGTGTTGTCCGGATGTATGGAATACTTGGAGTTATGAGACTCAACTAAAATATCCTCACGAATAAGACTGACATCAGTAATGCACACTCTGCCCTTAAACAACAACCTATCGCGGACCAAAAATTCATTTATTATCCTGCCTGAGTCAAATCCAAAATCTCCGCCATCTTTGAATCTAAGGGCAAGACATCACAAATACTCTCATTGATGTCGCACTTTATCTAAATCCAACCCAAACTGACGGGGTTAAAACTAATGTGCGGCACCACATTGATCTCTAGCCTTTCCAAGGCTTGAACCAACTCTTCCTGTTGGGTGATGAGAGAAAAACCAGAACTCCTACTGAGAGCATCTGTTACTACATTAGCTTTTCCCGGATGACACTAAATAAACACATCAAAGTCTGTTAAAAACTCAAGCCACCTACACTGGCTCATGTTGAGCTCCTGCTGATCAAAGATGTACTTGAGGATCTTATGATCTATGAAGACCTCATACCGTACACCGTAGAGGTAATGTCTCCAAATCTTCAATGCATGGATGATAGCAGCTAATTCCAAATTGTGTACATGATAATTTCTCTCATGATTCTTCAGTTGCCTGGAAGCAGAAGCTATAACCTTCTCTTGCTGCATGAGAACATAACCCAAACCGCAGCCTGAAGCATCAGTGTAAATCTGAAAGTCATCCACGCGCCTGAAGGTAGACACAGTACTGGTGCTTCTGACAATCTGGTCTTCAACTCCTCAAAAACAGACTCGCACTCTGAGGTCCAACTAAATGTTCTTCCCTTCCTGGTAAGCTAAGTCAACGGAAGGGATATCCTCGAAAAATTCTTAATAAATCTCTTGTAGTATCCTGCCAAACCCAGAAAACTACGAACCTCCGTAACTGTCTTCGGCCTTGGCCAATCTCTGATCGCCTCAATTTTTTTGGGTCAACGACAAGTCCATCTTTACTAACCACGTGACCCGAGAATGTCACCTCTGAGAGCCAGAACTCGTACTTAGAAAACTTAGCATATAGCTGATTTTGCCTTGCAGTGCTCAAAACTGTCCTGAGGTGCGCGTCATGCTCCTTGCTCCTGCAATACACTAAAATATCATCAATAAAAACAATTATGAATCGGTCCAAGAACTTTCTGAATACTCTGTTCATCAGATCCATAAATGCAGATGGAGCATTGGTCAACCCAAACGGCATGACCACAAACTCGAAGTGTTCATATCTGGTACTAAACACTATCTTCTGGATATCCTCATCTCGAATCCTCAACAGATGATATCCCGATCTAAGATCCAACTCAGAATATGTGCAAGACCCCTCGAGTTGATCAAACAAATCATTTAAACTTGGAAGAGGATACTTGTTCTAAATGGTATGTTTATTCAACTCTCGATAGTCAACACACAACCTCAAACTGCCATCCTTTTTCTTCATAAAAAGGACCGGAGCTCTCAACAGCGACGTACTGGGTCTGATGAAACCCAAATCAAGCAACTCATGCAACTGAATCTTTAACTCGACCAACTCTCTGAGAGCCGTGCGATAAGGAGTCTTGGGCAATGATGTAGATCCATAAATAAGGTCAATCTAAAAATTAATCTCTCTGGAGGGAGGAGAACCAGGTAGCTCCTCGGGAAAAAAACATCGGGAAACTCACATACTACTAGTACCTCCTGCAAAATGGCTTTGGATTCCGCATGCAACAATACCAAGAAGGCGGGACACCCTTTATTGATATGCCTCATAGCTTTTACTGAAGAGATGATCAACTTGGAAACTCCTTTCAAGCTTCGAAAGGTAATGAGAGACTGATCAGGTCTTCGATCTGAATCTCTTTACTTATGCAATCTATCTTGGCATTCACGCTAGTCAGACAATCCATACCCAAAATCAAATCAAACTCAGCAATAGGTAAAAGAGATGCCTCTACTATGATTTTTACTTCTTCGAATAATACTGGCGCCCTACACTTACAACTGGTCTGCATCACCGAACCGTTAGGCATCATGACATCAACGAAGTTAGGTTGGTGACGACTTCTAGGCCAAGCTTACGCGTAAAAGACTCTGTTATGAACAAGTGTGATGCACTCGTATCAAATAGGACCTTAGACGGTATGTCATGAACTATGAGGATACCTATATACAAACTTATATTATTATCTTTAAGTGTTGCTGGGAGAAGCAAAAAATACATTGTAAATACTAAGGTTCCAAACTTGTCACCACATCTTCCGGCTCTTTGGCCTCCTGCTGGCCAAAATCATAAGCTCGAGGCTGAACCAGACCACGTCCTGAAGCTGGCTTCAGGTCAGCGACCACCACTGCCTTCCCTTTATCGATCCCACTCAAAACGCCATGCTCGAATTTCGACTGAAAGTCATGATACAGTATAAGTGTTGAACCTACAAGTAAAGCTCCTGGATAAATGAAAATCACCAAGCATAAGGTCAAATTACCTGATTACCCGCAGACTTTGAGCAATTCCGCGCAGTGTGACAAGCTCTCTGACACTTGTAACAGACACGGATGCAACCAAACATTCTCCATAATGATGACGATTGCATTTAGGGCAAAGAGGGTAGTCTCTGGGCTTGCCCCCAGACTGATTGCCCTGCTTAAAATCGGTCTTCTGCTTCTTACTCCAGCGGTCCCTTGACTGATCCTTTGTCGTGCTAAAACGGTGGCCCACCTTAAGGCCGCTTGGGGAGGAAACTATCGCGCCTTTGAACTCGTTGTTGGTCGGCCTCTAATCTTTTTGTTGTATCCACCAAACTCCTGTAATCTGCGTTGACCATGGTCATCAACGGCCGTCTCAAAGAGTGTCGCAAGACATCCACAAAACGGTTGCACTTCTAAACTTCATCACCTTACATTGGGCCCGCATAGAGAGATAATTGAGTAAGTTCTCGCTCGTACTTGGTAACATTCTTATCCACTTAGAAGTGCCTGAGATACTTCTCTTGGAGACCTCAACGAGTAGAAGGGGGCACGAACCAGTTCGCAAGAGCCCTAGAAAAGTCGCCCCAAGTAAACATATTTGTTGTATGACCTGACAAGGTTAAGGGTCACATTACGCCACACTAAATAGATAATAATTTTCTAACAAAAGAGGGATTTTCACATGTCAACTTACTCACAGGATCATCTGCTAGATACTTAGTCCACCAAATTTTTGCCTTACCCTGAAGGAGGAAATTTGTCAGTGAATTTTTTTGGGCACTCCATAATATTCAGCAAATCTCTGGTGTTGCAATCCAATCATCTGTATCTATTGGAGTTCCATCTCCACTGTAATTGGAAGGGTGGAGGTCTCTAAAATCCCTTAAGTAACGATATATACCGACCTCTACAGATACCGATGCAGGGTATGGTGCGGGAACTGGAGCTGAGATCCCCGCAGGCTGACCTCTCTGAAATTCTCATAATGCGACAACCTTGGCAATCTGGGTTGTAAAATCCGTTGGTTCTGATGCTGCTGGTGCGGGTGGCGCATTAACATCACCCACGACAGTATCAAGAATAGTGTTTTGACGTGAGGGTTCCACCGCTTCACTAGCTCGAGGCGCCTAAAGGACATAAAAAAAGGAATTATTACGAATAATATATCTGAAAAATCAATTACTGAAGATATTTTCATGCACCCGCAAAATCAAAAGTTGGACGCGATGACTCTAAAGACGAGAGTTTGACTCTGATACAATCTTATGACTCTGTGAATTTTCTGGGTCCAGGGGTCCTAAACATGTCTCTGATACCAATTGTAACACCCCAACCTAGGCGGAAAATCAGCAGTCCAACCGGGTCCGCGATAAAAAGTAAATTAAGTAACAGTATATAAACTGATATAAAGTAGGTAAAAATAAAAAGGTGCTAAAGGAAACATACAGCGGATACAGTGTAATAAAAATCTATGGGTAAAAGAGTACCTTGCAATGCTGAATTCACAGAGCCAACTAAAACATAAAATAACACTATGAGATTGAAATACTGACCATCTGTAATAAACCAGTACATAAAAAATAACTGAAGTACAATAACACATAATGTCTGGAAGTAAAAAGAGTACAATAACAGAATAGTAGAACTGAAATGACTGACAACAACGATGACTGCACCGCTTATCCTAAGCGGATCCCCTGACATAAGTCCCTCTGTAAAAACAAGTTTCAAATGGGTCAGGCCTACTGAAGAGTAAGAAAAACTGTTCCCTCCAACAACACTTAAAGAAAAATATTATAAGTGAATATTACATGAATTTAAAACTATGCATAATATTTTTAACACTAATCGTGACATTTGAGATCATGGTTTGACATAGAATCGTCCTATCATGCGATCTGACACTCTTTTCTTAAGCTTATCAACCGTTGATTTCTGAAGATTTGGAATTATGACCATTGTAAGTCTTAACCAGCTTCAATAATATCTTATTAACACTTGTCACTAAGGACGACTGTACACAAACTAGTAACTGCAGTCTGAGTGGCAAACATGATGGTGCCCTGAACTGGATGTCCTTCAAGTGGAACACAGACTCCTATCTGAGGAGTTCCATATCTGTAACAAAGGTCATCGACCCTGAGCTTGAAGTTCGAGTGGTGGCCTATTGGCCCTGAGAACATGGTGGTGTGCCTCCACCAGAAACACAAGGGTGAACCTTCCTCGCGACTTTTTTGAATCAATTTAGACTAGTGTTCAGCGAGTCAAACGTGGGATAGAGTTTTAGTTAAATACACTAGACTTAGGGTTTTCATGAAACTGAATCTGCTAAATTTAACCTGAGCGTACCTACCCCCTTTGACTTGACTCTGACTATAGGAACTTGTAACTTTTAAATGCGTACACAGACATAATTAAACATGAATTCAAGTAGTCTGAAATATTCAACTAAAAAGAGTCGAATTTCTTACAATGGTGCTTCGTCGCTCGTATACGCGACGAGGTGACATAATTCACAAATCCTTAACTCCAACGTTTCTTCCCAAAATCTGAATTTCAATTGAAAACCCAAATTAGTCATTTCTCTCTTTGTAGGGTTTCTGTGGAAATGACTCTAAATGGTGACAATTAACTAATATGGAAGGGAAAATGTAAACTGAAGTGTTACGTTGGATTATCAGCGAAAAAATCCCCAAATCTGTAGTTACACCCCAAATAGGGTGGTTGAATAGGACTTGGGGAAGACCAAAATCTCTAAATCCTGAATATGGGCAAGAGAAACGAAGGGTATTCAACGTTGGACATCTAACCAGACAATTTCCACATATGAAATGAAAAGAAGGTTGAACAACACTCACCGGAGCCAAAACAGTGCTTCAACAACTTTTCCTGTCCGTCGGCTAGGGCCGAAACCAGAACTCCAATGACACTTGGATAGAGGGAGAGGAGGCTGTCGTAGGCTGCAAAGGGAGGAGAAGAAGCCAGCGTCGGTTCCAGACGAAGGAGAAAGCGTTGACCTAGGCTTTGTTTGTGACTCAATCTTGCGGCACCAGGAGAAGTCACTGAACTGTGTGCGGGAGTGGGAGAAGGGAATTATGCGCGATAAAAGGAGACCCAATTTTTTTGAAGCTGCATCGGTTGGGGGTGCGGTTTTAATAACCGCATCGGTAGTGCTTCCCCTTTGCATTTCATTATTTTTAATTAATATTTAAATACTCTCAATTGAGTTTATGCCATCTATGACACCCCACTACGAGCATAATAAAATTCCCCCAACCTCCAATCACGTCGATCCATACATAAAATTTCGAATACGTCGACTCATCATTTTCTGATTATCATGAATAATAAAATCGTTACTACAAGATTATTACCTCCAGAAGTCGTCGGCTCGTTTACTTTCGCTCGCGATCGGGCCCTGTAATTTAATTTAACGCGACGCCAAAATTTTTGGAATGTTAAACAAATTAAATATAATAAATTTAAGATAAGGATAAAAATATTGTCAAAAATTTGGTGGTGAAACTTGAAGATGGAAAAGTAGGTTGTTTTCAAGACAGCAGGTATGAAATAACTGTTGATGACACTTATATTGATTCTAGTGTCTCATAAGAATTTATGTATTCATATTTAAGGATAAATGAAAAAAAACGTATTTAGAATATCAAAAGGTCGTGCTCCCCCAAATAAAGAATCCTGGTGGTGGAAAAAGGAAATACAAGACAAAGTAAAGGCAAAGTTAGCCAACTATAAATCAACATACGTTTGTAGGAATAATGAAAACTTAGCAAAATATAAACTCGGCAAAAAAGATGCTAAACATGCAGTAAGTAAAGTAAGAAGTCAAGTTTATGAAAAAATTTATAAGCGGACTAGATACCAAAGATAGAGAGCGTGACATATATAAAATTACTCGAGTTAGAGAAAATAAGACAAGAGATTTAAATCAAGTAAAATGCATAAAGGATGAAACATATACAATTTTGACGGATAATGTGGATATTAAAGAACGATGAAAAAGATACTTTAATCAACTCAATAATGAAATAAAACATAAATGAATTGAACTTATAAGAGTTAAGTAAATTGAAAGAGTTTAGAAAGATAACATTTTATCATAAAATTCAACTATCGGAGTTAAATGATGCACTAAAGAAGATGAAAAACGAAAAGATATTCAGGTCAGACAATATACTCATCGAAGTATGAAAATGTCTAGAAAATGAAAAATTTTAATATCTTACATGTTTTTAAAATAAGATACTAAAGCTAAACAGGATGTCAGACTAATGGAGAGAAATATCTTGATACCTTTGTATAAGAACAAAAAAGATATACAAAATTGTGTTAATCACAAAGAAATTAAATTAAAGAATCATACCATGAAACTATGAGAACGAGTAATAGAAAGACGAGAGACTAACATCTCAGAGAATCAATTTGGATTCATGTTAGGGCGGTCAACCATGAAAGTTATACATTTATTGAGGAGACTTATTGACAACTACCGAGAAAAAAAATAAAATTTGCATATGATGTTTATCGATCTTGAGAAGGCTAATGATAGAGTTCCAAGAGAGATCTTACGGAGTCTTAGAAAAGAAAGGTGTTAATGTATCATACAATGACATAATCAAAGATATGTATACGAATTCAGTGACAAGGGTGAGGACATCTGGAGGATTAATGCAGGAATTCCCTATCACTGTTGGTTTACATCAAGGTTCAGCTTTAAACCCTTATCTTTTTACCCTTATCTTAGATGAGCTCACCGGACATATCCAACAAGCAATACCATGATATTTATTGTTTGTGGATGATATCGTTTTGGTCGAGGAGACACGCGAGGGTGTAAATGCAAAACTTGAATCTTGCAGTGACACTTTAAAAAAGAAGGGTTTTAGGTTGAGCAGGGCAAAGACGGGGTATATGGAACTTAAATTTAATAGTGAAAGAAGGACGGACGACTTCGTTATTAAGTTGAGTGATCAAGATATTTCCCGTAGTGAGTGTTTTAAATATCTTGGATCGATAGTACAAAAGGATCGAGGTATTGATAAATATGTGACACATAAAATCCAAACAGGTTGGTTGAAGTGGAGAGGCGCATCAGGGATCTTATGTGATCGCAAAGTAGCATTAAAACTTAAAGGCAATTTTTACTATACAGCAATTAGACCAGCGATGCTCTATTGTTCTGAGTGTTGGGCAGTGAATTGTGTACATGAGAAAACAATGGGAGTTGCGGAGATGAGAATGCTTAGGTGGATGTGTGGACACACGAGACTGGATAAAATTAGGAATGAATGTATCAGAGATAAGACAGGAGTAGCACTAACTGTAGAGAAGATGTGAAAAAGCTCGACTAAGATGGTTTGGACGCGTACAAAAGATACCATTAGAGGCATCTATTAGGCATTGTGAAAATCTAGTCACAAGGCATGCTAAACGAGGGAGAGGTAGACCAACAAAAAATTGGAATGAAACTATAAGGAAAGACATGACGTACTTAGGCATTAGCGAGAATTTGACTAAAGATATGGCACAATGGCAACACAGAATTTGAATTAGAGTCAAATCTAATAAGGAGGTTTACAAAAATGATAAAGCAACTCTTAGGGATGTAGAATTACAAAAAGATTTTAATCGACCAATCTAAGGTTAGATGTTAATTATCTCGAGAGAGAAATACCATAGTCGAGGACCCCATAAGATCTGGATTTATTATCAAGTTCTATGACAATTGTTTTACGACTACTGAGTTCTAAAGGGATTTAAGATCAAGTACTATTTTCTCATATTTTTCCTCCAATAATTTGACAAATCTAGTTCTTTTCAATTTAAATTTTTTTAGCTTTCAAAACTCTTATCGAGAAGAGAATAATAACCCAGTGAGTAGAAGTACTCAACGGAATCCAGATGAGTACAACACTTGATATTCTCACATGTCATATACTATAAAGCAATATGCACACTTGCATTGTGACGAGGGAGGGGACATTTGGAGGATTGACAAAGGAATTCCCTATCATTGTTGGCGTGCATTAATGTTCAACTTTAAACACCTATCTCTTTACCCTTATCTTAGATGAGCTCACATGACATATCCAACAAGCAATACCTTAGTGTTGCTTGTTTGCGGATGATATCATTTTGGTCGATAAGATGAGCGAGGGTGTAAACGTGAAACTTGAATCTTGCGAGACACATTAGGAAAGAAGGGTTTTAGGTCAAGCAAGGCAAAGACGGAGTATATGGAGCTTAAATTTTGTGGTGCAAGAAGGACATATGACTTTTGTTATTAAGTTGGGTGAGCAAAATATTTCTTATAGTGAGTGCTTTAAATATCTTGGATCGATAGTTCAAAACGATGGAGGTGTTGATAAAGATGTGATACAATCAAAGCATGTTGGTTAAAGTGGAAAGGCAAGTCAAGGATCTTATGTGATCGTAAAGTACCAATAAAACTTGAAGGCAAGTTTTATCATACTGCAATTAGACCAGCAATGCTCTATGGTTCTGAGTGTTGGGCAATGAATTGTGTACATGAGCAAAAAATGGGACTTGCGGAGATGAGAATGCTTAGGTGGATGCGTGGACACACGAGGCTGGATAAAATTAGGAACGAATGTACCAGGGATAAGACAGGAGTGACATCAATTGCAGAGAACAAGCAAAATGCTCGACTAAGATGTTTGGACACGTGCAAAGGACCATTAGAGGCATGTTAAACGGAGAAGAGGTAGACCAATAAAGACTTGGGATGAAACTATAAGAAAATACATTATGTACTTAGGTATTAGTGAGATTATGACTAAAGATAGGGCACAATGGCTAAGAAGGATTCAAAATTTATGACCCCACTATAGTGGGATAAAAGATTGAGTATTGTTGTTGTTTTTCATTCTATAAATTTATGATCTTATGGAGAACCTAAAATAGTAGTATCCAAAATTTATGAATGTATACATTTCAAATGTCTAAAAGAAAAAAGTATGTCTGAGAGAAACTTCAATAAAATTTCTATTATGTCATGCTTTTGGAATGATTTGTGCTCAATTAAACTTTCTCGTAGCTTCATTATTTGACTCATACGCTTGATTTTCCAAGAATTATTACAAAATTTTGAAAATAAGAATAACTGCAAGAATCCCTAAGCCCTTCATAGCTGCAGAAAAGAAATTACATTAAGAAATGCAGAACTTCTATCATCAAAAATAGTGCAGAAAACTAATATAAGAAAAAATAGGGAGTTATCAATTGTGGAGAAGAACCTACCTTGATTTTTGTGTTTCTCCATTAGTTCAAAAAATAGGCTACTATTCAGATTCCCTGTAGTATGATAAAAAATAAAATTGGAATCGAGAAAATCAAGAGAACATTAAAACCTACTGAACATTATAGGATTTAGGAGTAAGCCATACCATGATGAACAACAGGAATGACACTAGGGTCCTTTATGAACACAATCGCAGGAGCTGAATCCACTTGAAACCTGTACAATAATGCAGTAGAATTGTAAAAGTAATATCTGTTGAGAGAGCACAAAAACTTGTATGTATTGCTTGTATGTCTAAATACAAAGAGAGAATACAAATATATAAGAGGAAGAAAGAGAGAGAACAATCTTATACATGATGTGGCACTAAAGAAGAGAGAGGAGGAAAAACAAAAATGACCCAATAATGAGCTTTTTACATGGGCTTTTCTAACACTCCCCCGCAAGCTGGAGCATAGAAATCGTATGCGCCAAGCTTGGACAAGCACTGATAGAAGAGAGTACTGGAAAGAGCCTTTGTGAGGACATCCGCAACTTGTTCAGTCTCTGTAACATGCTTTAGATCGAGCTTCTTCATTTGAACCTTCTCCCGGATGAAGTGACAGTCGACTTTGATATGCTTTGTTCTTTCGTGAAAGACCGGGTTCTTGGCAATAAGTATAACAGCTTGGCTGTCACAGAGGAAGAGAGCTGGTGAAGGTAGCTTTACACCCAGATCGGCGAGAAGACTTTCAAGCTACGTCAGTTCAGACACTACAAATGTCATTGCCGGGTACTCTGCCTCAGCTGATGATCGAGCAACGACCGTTTGTTTCTTGCTTCGCCAGGTAATCAAATGTCCTCCAAAATAAATGCAAAAACCACTGATTGATCGCCGGTCATCAAGGGAACCAGCATAATCAGCATCCGAGTATGCCACCAATGTTGGAGCTGAAGAGGAGGTTCTGTAAAGTAGTCCTTGGTCAGGAGCTGTTTTAAGATATCTGAGAATGCGTTCAACAGTCTGGAGAAGAGATCTTTGAGGGGAGTGCATATACCGACTGACAATATCAATGACGAAGGAAATATCTGGTCTGATTACCGTGAGATAGATCAATTTTCCAACGAGCTGACGATAATATTCTGGATTCTGGAGTTGGAGATCCGAGTCAGATGCCTGAGCGCACAACTTGTGGTTTACATCAATTGGGGCGTCACTTGGCCTACAGCCTGAATAGCCCGCATCATGAAGGAGGTCGAGACAGTACTTCCGTTGAGAGAGGACAAGCCCATCTGGCCGTCTGACCACCTCAAGACCCAAGAAGTACCGTAGGGGCCCCAAATCTTTTGTCTGAACGACGGAACTCAGATGTATTTTGACCGCCTGTATCCCTTGTGAGTCATCTCCTGTAATGATGATATCGTCAACGTACACTAACAGAAGAACCACTCTTGTTGTTCAGTGACGAGTAACCAGCGAGAAGTCGGCCGAGCTCCGAGTAAAAACAATATCCCGAAGGGCTTTACTGAACTTGTCAAACCATGCCCGTAGGGATTGCTTGAGATCATACAGAGCCTTCAAAAGACAACAGACCTGAGACTCCCCCGTGGTCTCAAACCCGGGTGGTTGTTGTATATATACCGTTTTCTGGAGATCACCATTCAGAAAGACATTCTTGATATCCAGTTGGAGTAAGGGCCACTGGCGATGGACAACTACGGAGATGAGGACACGAACGGTATTGAGCTTGGCCACCGGAGAGAAAATTTACTCATAGTCGAGCCCCTGTTGTTGGGTGAAGCCACAAGCCACTAGACGAGCCTTCAGACGGTCAATCGTCCTATCAGCAGCATGTTTGATGACAAAGACTCACTTACACCCAACCGATTTCTGACCCGGAGGAATGGGTACTAGAGTCCATGTCTGGTTAGCCCAGAAAGCAGTCATTTCCTCCTCCATGACGGCCCGCTAGCCTGGATTTTGGAGCGTCTCCTGCACAGAGTTAGGAACAGAGATCGAGGAAAGAGACGTAGCAAATGTGTGAAGTAGGGGAGAGATGCGATGGAGGGAGACACAGTTTTCCAGTGGATGAGCAGTGGAGGGCGGTACCTGATCAGTAGGACGCGGAGTAGCCGTGGTTGAGGCCGACTGCAGAGGGGCAACGGAACTGGGAGGGCGACAAGTGTATACATGGATAACAGGTGGTTTGGAGGGCGCAGGAGCTGACGCAGGTGGAACCGGTGAAGGTGGTGCAGTAACGGGGATAACAGGGCGTGGGATGGATGGCGGGAGAGGAGCAGGTGGTAGATGAGCGGGTAAAGTAGCAGGAAAAAACGTTTGATCCTCCCGGAAGGTAACATCAGCAAAGACCGAGATCTTTCGGGTAGCTGGAGAATAACATACATAGCACTTCTGGGTGCGCGAATATCCGACAAAGAGGTTTAGTCACCCGGGGATCCAACTTGTCCGAGGAAGACCCCAGACGGTGGACGTAGCAGGTGCTGCCAAAGACACGAGGCGGGAGAGGAAAGACCGTAGTGGAGGGAAACAGTAGGCTGAACGGAGTAGCAAAGTGGAGGACGGAGGAAGGGATACAGTTGATGAGAAAGCAGGCAGTGGAGACCGCAAAGTTCCAATAAGGTTTGGGAACATGTATTTGAAGCATGATGGAGCGGGCTACATCGAGTAAGTGGCGGTTCTTCCTTTCGGCAACGCCGTTTTGCTGGTGTGTGTAGGCACAAGATATTTGATGAATAATCCCGAATTCAGAGCACAAATCTGTAAATTCGTGACCGGTGTATTCGCGAGCATTATTAGTGCACAATGTTTTTAGGGTAGTGTGTAATTGTGTACGTGTCTCAAGGACAAAGGCCCGAAAATACGAGGAAGCTCGGAGCGATCACGAAGTAAAGTCATGGTGTGCGAGAGTAATCATCAATAAATATGATAAAGTACTGAAACCCAAAAATACTAGTAATTTTGAAAGGACCCCATACATCGAAGTGTACTAAATCAAACGGAGCAGCGCTCCAGGTACAATGCGTAGAAAAAGAAGAACACGGCTGCTTGCCAAAGATACAGGACTCACACTGAAACAGATGAAGAGAGATATCAGGAAGAGCCCGCTGGAGGACCGGCAGAGGGGCATGCCCAAGACGTCGATGCCACTCACTGGAAAAGACAGATGAGAGAATGGTAGGAGAGTCATCGAGAAGGTAGAGTCCATTCCGCAGTGCACCTTTACCAATGTTAGTCTGCGTCCGCCGATCCTGTATAACAAAAGAAGATGTGAATATGACAGAACAATCAAGATCACTAGTAAGCCGTCCGACATAAAGTAAATTGAACGGGGAGCTCAAAACATGAAGAGCCGAGCGAAAGAAGATCGACGGGTTGAGAGAGAGATCCGGCGAGCCGGAGACGGGAACCGTCGCCCCATTGGCCACAGTGATACACTTTGGATGAGGAGAATCCGAGTACTGGCCAGGCCGTCGCGAGGTAATGTGATGAGTGGCACCTGAGTCCACGATCCAACACGGACTGGTGGATAAACAAGCAGTACCTGTGTTGAAGACGGAGGCAATGGAGGCAGAGGGCGGGTTGATTAGCCCCTGGAATTGTTGGAGCTGGAGACGAACGACCTCAAGGTCAGGAGGGGCGACAGAGGAGGCGTCAGCAGCAACAGATGCCGTCGGACGAGTAGGATAACCAATCTTCAAGTAGCAGGTCGCCTCAAGGTGGTCGTCCTTCCCGCAGTAGGAACACTTCGGCTAACCCCGTCCACCACGCCCACGACCCCGGGATCCCGAATGTCCGCTACGAGCAGAGGTAGGAGGGGACGGTAGAGGGGATGGAGCTTGCTGAGGAAGGGCCGGGGGAGAAGACGCAGAAGTATCCGGAAGAGGTGACACACGGAGAAGCATGAAGCAAACATCAGAGAAAGACAGTGTGGTGGGAGAAGGCAGAACCTGAGACCGAATGATCTGAAGGTGAGACAGAACACGAGCCATCATGATGGCAATGCATACGGCTTCTTCTGAGCGCGCTGAGCAGCATGATCATTGGTAGACGGCTGATGTCGGATCCAGGCCTCAGCCAGGGTCTTGGCTCGAACGACAAAAGTGGTCATGTTTGAAGCCCCGCCAGTGTCGAGAGAGAGAAGATCAGTGAGTATGTCGTAGAGATGCTGAAGGCTGTCCCGGCCTGAGTAAATGAATGCAGCTCATCCCACATAGTCTTGGCGGTTTCGTGATACATGACCATCTGATAAGGTTCACCATCCAAGGAATTGAGGAGCCAAGTCTGAACGCGACCATCATTGCGGAGCCAGTCGTCGGTTGGAGGAGATGGAGGTGCCTGAATGAGGTGAGGCAAAAGGCCCTTGGCCTGAAGAACCTGTCGAACAGAATGCACCCAAAGGATAAAGTTCTTCTTCCCAGAGAGAGAAATGGTAGTTATCCGCAGCTCGTCGTGGATTTCAGCAGAACAAGTCGGGCGGTCAGCTGGACAAGCCGGGCGGTCTGCAGGCGGACTAGCCGCCGGGCCGGTGGAGTTGACAGAAGAGCCCATAGAAGCAGCAGGAGAGAGACCGTTACAGGTCGGGCGGTTAGCAAGTCGCAATGACTAGAGACTGTAGCGGGTGACGAAGACCGCTGCGAGAAGAACTGGAGACCGCTCGGTAGGCAGTCAAGGAGAAGTCCGCGATCACAATGCGGGAGAAACAAACCGCACAGTCACAATGTGTACACCAACGTCCAGACGGACCGCGACTAAAAAAATGAGGAAAGAAGATAGACCGCACGGTCTCAGTGAGCACACCAGCGGTCAGAGCAACGAAGGAGGCCGCAAGTAGAACTCGAGCGAACAAGAAGAGGAAGGCGCGAGTAGAAGAACTCGAGCGGGCAAGAAGAGGAAGCCGCGAGTAGGAGAACTCGAGCGGATAGAAGAAGAATCCGCGAGGTAGAGAACTCGAGCGGATAGGAGAAGAGTCCGCGAGTTAGAGAACTCGAGCGGATAGAAAAAAAGTCCGCGATTTAGAGAACTCGAGCGGATAGGCAGAGAGACCGGGCGAGTAGAACCAGAGGAGGGGCCCACATGAGAAGAAAGCAGCGAGAAGGAAGCGAGCTAAGAAGGGAGCTTGCTGCGGGAAGGGAGAGAGAAACAAACCGCGTGGGTAGAGAGGAAACCGCGCGGGATAGAGGAGGTGGGAAAGGGCCCCACTGGCGAGTAGGAACACTTCGGCTAACCCCGGCCACCATGCCCACGACCCCGGGATCCCGAATGTCCGCTACGAGCAGAGGTAGGACGGGACGGTAGAGGGGATGGGGCTTGCTGAAGAAGGGCCGAGGAAGAAGGCGCAGAAGTATCCGGAAGAGGTGACACACGGAGAAGCATGGAGCAAACATCAGAGAAAGATAGTGTGGTGGGAGAAGCCAAAACCTAAGACCGAATGATCTGAAGGTGAGACAGAACACGAGCCATCATGATGGCAATGCAGACGGCTTCCTTCTGATGGCAATGCAGACGGCTTCCTTCTGAGCGCGCTGAGCAACATGATCATTGGTAGACGGCTGATGTCGGATCCAGGCCTCAGCCAGGGTCTTGGTTCGAGCGACAAAGGAGGTCACGTCTGAAGCCCCGCCAGTGTCGAGAGAGAGAAGATCAGTGAGTATGTCGTAGAGATGCTGAAGGCTGTCCCGGCCTGAGTACAATGAATGCAGCTCATCCTACATAGCCTTGGCGGTTTCGTGATACATGGACATCTGATAAGGTTGACCATCCAAGGAATTGAGGAGGTAAGTCTGAACGCGACCATCATTGCGGAGCCAGTCGTCGGTTGGAGGAGATGCAGGTGCCTGAATGAGGTGAGGCAAAAGGCCATTGGCCTGAAGAACCCGTCGAACAGAATGCACCCAAGGGATGAAGTTCTTCCCAGAGAGAGAAATTGTAGTTATCTGCAACTCGTCGCGGATTTCAGCAGAACAAGTCGGGCGGTCAGCTGGACAAGTCGGGCGGACTGTAGGAGGACTAGCCGCCGGGCCGGTGGAGTTGACAGAAGAGCCCATAGAAGCAGCAGGAGAGAGACCGTTACAGGTCGGGCGGTTAGCAAGCCGCAGCGACTAGAGACTGTAGCGGGTGACGAAGACCGCTGCAAGAAGAACTGGAGACCGCTCGATAGGCAGTCAAGGAGAAGACCGCGACCACAATGCGGGAGAAACAAATCGCACGGTCACAATGTGTACACCAGCGGCCAGACGGACCGCGACTAAAAAAATGAGGAAAGAATATAGACTGCACGGTCTCAGTGAGCACACCAGCGGTCAGAGCAAAGAAGGAGGCTGCGAGTAGAACTCGAGTGAACAGGATGAGGAAGCCGCGAGTAGAAGAACTCGAGCGGGCAAGAGGAGGAAGCCGCGAGTAGGAGAACTCGAGCGGATAGAAGAAGAATCCGCGAGGTAGAGAACTCGAGCGAATAGGAGAAGAGTCCGCGAGTTAGAGAACTCGAGCGGATAGAAGAAGAGTCCGCGATTTAGAGAACTCGAGCGGATAGGCAGAGAGACCGGGCGAGTAGCACCAGAGGAGGGGCCCACATGAGAAGAAAGCAGGGAGAAGGCCGCGAGCTAAGAAGGGAGCTCGCTCGGTTGTCTAGTGGTAATTTCACTCTATGTCCCTTCAGGTGTATCACAACTACATGCTTATGGATTCTGCTCACGAAATTTGGAAAAGGACCCGTGACACCTACTCTCAGGCAGGCAGTTAGAAGCAGATTTATGAGCTCAGTCACCATGTTTTGAAGTTGAAGCAGGACACCATGTCTGTCCTTGCTTATTACTCAGAGTTCATACGTCTTTATCAGGAATTGGATTACTTCAACACATTTACAGCTGCATGCAGTGCCGGTGCGCCGACTCTTCAGAAGGATAAAGACCACTTTCGTGTTCACGTCTTTCTTACGGGGATCAATATGGAGTTTGATGTTGCTCGTCTACATGTCCTCCACGAGCCTCTTCCCTCTCTCAGAGAAGCCTTCAGTATGCTCCTCAGTGATGAGAATCGTTGTCGCTCCCTTGGTCTCTCAACAGACCACTCTGCCCTTGCTGGGATTGGTTATGAACCGGTTAAATTTTGAAAATATTAAATTTCCTTCTTGAACGATGTGTTTTTCCATTTCTAAACCTTGTGGTTTTCATAACCGTCGCAATCTCACCTTCATTCACGTGAGTTAAATCCCGCTAAACCCGGTACACAATCTATTCTTCGTTTTATCTCAGCAGAACTTTGTGGAACTGTTGCCCGTCCCTCCCGGCTAAAGCCCTAGCCGCAACCGACGATCGATCCTTTCTCCTCAGCCATTGTTGTAGCCTTGTTCGAGCCCGTCGACGCATTTTGGGCGCTTGTTTCCTGCAGTCCTGTAGCAATTCAGCGGTCCTAGTGAGTCCAGGAGCAACTTTCATCCTTTCCCCTCTGATTTCAGATCTTGTTCGGTTCTTTCTCTTCCTCCTCAGGGTCAGAAATCGAGGTTTCTCTAGCAAGTAACCCAAATGTTACTTTCCGTGATTGTTCTCGGCGTGGGATGATTTTTCGTTACCCTAGCACTGAGAATTCAGACTAGAGACTTGTTGTGTGGATGGTACTTCTACAAAACGTTTTGAAGCCCTAATTGAGGTTTCCCGAGGAAAATAAGGGGGGTCGATTTGCCTTTGTTTTAGAAATAGTAACTCATCTATCGGAGAAGTGGTAAGAACCCTATCTTCGTTATAAATTATTATCCCCTAAATTCTCGAGAGATATGTAATAGAGTAGATGCCCTTGTAGGTCCTTGAGGAAATAAGCCTTCTGATTACTTGGAGACCAAATTAGTATTTCAAACATTTCTTTTAGAGGAGTATGCCGCCGTGTCAGGTGTACGAACGCCGCAACACCACTGTAAGAAATCTTTATTCTTTCTTGCTAGACATACCAGATAGCTTGTATAGTAATGTATTTTATAATTCAGAAAAATTAATATTGACATATGGAACTGCTATTGTTGTTAGGGATTGATAGTTCTACCATCACCTAGTTAGTTTATGTTGTCCGTAATTAAATTATAAACATCTAAAACAGTTAGACCATACAAACCTCATATAAGTATGATTGTGTAGATTTACGAACATGAGTTAGTGACTTCAGGAATGTCATCTAGTCAAATAAATCAATGTGATGAACTGCCATTACCATGCACGTATATTCACAAGTAGAGTAGCACTAGATGAATATATTTAGTAGGCACGATTGAGGCCTCCTCCCGTATTGATATTTGATAGAGGCGCACTATCTTTCTCATGGGTTGTAGTGTACCCTATGAGTTTCAGTGTTTGGGAGATGTTATCCCATTTTAGTAGAATAGTAGATTCGAGTCTGTGTTTGTGTGATACTAGAAAACTTGAGTTCGTTAGTAGTACTCAGATCGTTAGATTAGTATTGGGTGCTAGACGCTACTCTGTCTAGAGTTTTTAATGAAGGACAATCATAAGTGGATTTAGAACTCAAGTTTTAGACCGAACCTTAGAAACTCCTAGTTAAGCAAATCATTCGGAACATGAGTAAACGGATCACAATATGAGTAACTAAAACAGTCATTTATTTTGCAAGTTTTATTTTAGAAAATCATGCATAGTACACAAGTATACAATTTTTCTACAAGCACGCAAATTATTTCCAAAAGCATGTATTTATTTCTTACAAAATAATTTTAGTGTCACTAGGAGTAATAATTTTTTTTACTCTCCCTTTAGGCTGACCCATGTTTGGTCATGTTTTTATAGGAGACCCAGGTAGGAAATTGAGCTTAGGATGAGTGTGTTGTTGGAGTCGCTCCTATAGTTTGTTTCCTTTTCAGTTGTGATTTTTATTTTGAGTACTATACTATTTAGTATCAGACGTTTGTAATATAATGTTTAAGAATTTCTCTTTGTACCAGACATGTTACAGTATTTCATATATTTAGTTATTTGGTTTTTCATCTTTTTAGTGCCTCTGAAAATTAAGCTTGATGAGGTACATTTTATCCTTAAATGCACTTTTTACTTCCGCTGTAAGTTAAATTTCAATATTTTTCAATTTCATCTGCTATGTACTAGTTTTAATATTGTTTCTCAGTTTACTGCTTATCGCTAGACGCGACCAGACTACTGATTTGTTGTTAAACTAGGATGGGGTGTTACAATTGGTATCAGAGCTAGGTTTAGGATCTCATGACCCAACAATTCACAGAGTCATATGATTCCTTCTGAGTTAATCCTGTGACGATAAAATCATCGAGTTTTATCTAGTACTCAGCGATGCTTGTGTACAAGAATATCTTGTATCGTAGATTCTTCCTTATGTCAAGTACATCAATAATTCATTTCCTTGCGTGTTATAGGCACCTTGTACCATTGAGGCCAACAAGCCTTCTCGCCAGAATACTATACCTGAGATAGTCATGGATGATAATAGTGCACCAACAGCGCCTTCAACTCCAGTAGCATATGTAGCACCCGCAGCACCAGCAGCTCCAACAGCGCCAGACCCGACAGACATGGTCGCTATTATTGCTAGAGCGATGACCTTAGCTATGATGGAATTCTGAAATGCACTGCCTGCTACAGATCCAGCAGCACTTCTTGTGCCAGCTGCGAGGGATTTAGAGATGAAGCGTTATCTGAGGAATCTCCGGGATCAAGCGTTATCTGATGTAGTGCCCAGAGAACAAGAAGGTTCCGTTAGCTGGTTTTCTCTTGAAAGGGGAGGCCCATCAGTGGTGGACCAGGCAATTGGCGGATGCCCCAGTTCGCAAGTGCCTTAGTTTAAAATTTTGTCTTTCCCTGATTTTTCTTTATCCTTTTACCTTGATTTTTCTTTATCCTTTTAGAGTAATGGCTTGTGTTTACCCATGTTATCATGCCGTACCGCAAACATGTTCACTTGGAATGACTTCTCGTCAGCGCTAGCTAGCTGGTTTGTTCCCCCGTCTGAGCGTTGCAATCTCCAGGAGAAGTACCTTAAGTTGATTCAAGGGGACAAGTCGGTGGTGATTTATGAGCGGGAGTTGACCCATATTTCTCGTTATGCGGGCACGATGCAAGGGGACGAGAATGACAAGTATAGCCTCTTTGTGGATGGACTGCGCAATTCTGTGAGGCAGCCGTTGATGATGATGGTGAATGCAGATTATAAGAGTTTAATGGATACTGCAAGAAAGTTAGAAGCAATAGAAGGTGCAGAAGCACAACATCTTCCGTTCGAAACGGCCTCAGGATGCACCTCAGCAGCAGCAGCAGCAGAGCAAGAATAGCCATGGCAGAAACTGGAAAAAGAAGCAGAGGTCAGGAGCCCAGAGAGGTGATCAGACTGGGGCCAGGATCAAGGATTACCCTCTCTATCTGAAGTGTTATCACCACCATCTAGAAGAGTGTTTGGCAACCACGGGGGTATGTTATAAGTGTCAGCAACCAAGACACAACATGTTATTGTCAGGGAAGTTCTGGGAATCAGGTAATTTAAGTTAAGTGTTTGATTAGTATTTATTTACCTTTTCCATCTTAGTTGGTTTTAAGTGTAACCCTCTTGTGTAGTCGAAGTTTGAGGTCGGTGTCCCGAGTAGACCTGACAAGGGAAAAACACCCATGGGTGTTGACGCGAGACCAACTCCAGGACGAGGACCAGTGCAGCCTAGAGCTTATGGCCTTGGGCAACAGGAAGTCAGTGAGCAGAAGGATGTGGTAACAGGTATGTGTTATAATAAATGTGTCATATAGAAAATTTAATTAAATCCTCCTTAGTGACACTGTTAATTTCTTTGTTCAATCATTCGTGTAGGCATTCTTATGATTTATAATGTACCCTCCAAGATTTTCTTTGACACGGACGCTTCACACTCATTCATAACAGAATCTCTAGTACGTAGGTTGGGATTATAAGTCTTTCCAAAGGCAGTGTCGTTAGAGGTCATGATGCTTAATGAATCTTTCTTACAAACCAAAGATAAGTGTAGGGTACCAGTGCAGTTTGGAGAAACGGAGATTGTTGTAGAAGTCTTGCTTCTTCCAATTGCAGGTTTCGATTTGATTGTGGGAATGTATTGGTTATCGGCTGTAAACGCCAAGATAGACTGCAAAGATAAGTTGATATAGTTTGAAGGACACAACTAGATCGTTGTTTCCTTACAGGGCATGAAAGGAGTCGATAAGCTGATCATCTCGTCTGTTAAGGCTGTTAGATGCATTAACAAAGGTTGTGAAACCTTCTTAGTGCCTGAATGCAGAAGCTAAGATTGATTTGTTGAAGGTACCCGTGGTTCAGGATTTTCCTGATGTCTTCCTAGAAGAATTATCGGGTGTCCCTCCTACTAGAGAGATTGACTTCCAGATCGATCTTCTACCTAAAGCAGCACAAGTGGCCAAGTCCCCTTATCGCATGGCTTCCAGAGAACTCGCAGAGTTGAAGATCCAGTTGCTCGACCTGAGTTTTATTCGTCGCAGCACTTCGCCTTGGAGTGCACCAGTTTTGTTCGTGAAGAAGAAGAATGGTAGTCCGAGGTTGTGCATTAACTACCGCGAGCTGAACAAGCTGACAGTTAAGAACAAGTATCATATCCTCATGATTGATGACTTGTTTGATCAGCTTGAGGGTTCTTGCACGTTTTTTAAGTTGGACCTCATGTCAGGTTATCATCAGTTGAAAATTTGGGAAGCAGACATTAAGAAGATGACGTTCGGTACCAAATACCGACATTATGAGTTCGTGGTTATGCCGTTCGGCCTGACCAATGCCCCGTCTGCTTTTATGGATCTGATGAGCAAGGTTTTTTCGGGATTTCTTAGACCGTTTTATTATCGTCTTCATAGATGATATTTTGGTGTAATTCAGGAGTGCCAAAGATCACATCTCTCATCCCAGGACTGTTTTGAGGACGCTTAGGAAAATCAACTGTATACCAAATTTTCTAAGTATGAATTTTGGCTGTCAGAGGTTGCATTTTTAAGACACGCTATTAGTCAGATAGGTCACTCCGTTGAACCGAAGAAGGTAGAAGCTATAAAGAATTGGCTGAGACCGAAGGCAGTCACGGAGGTTCACTGTTTTCTAGGTTTAACAGGATATTACAAGACATTTATAAAGAACTTCTCGAAGATAACTTTACCACTGACTTCGCTCACCCGGGTGGGTGAAGTTTTTAGTTGGACAGTGGAGTGAGAGCTGACATTTGAAGAGTTGAAAACCAGGCTGATAACCGCCTCGATTTTGAGTTTACCATCAGAGTCAGATGGATTTCAGATTTTTAGCGACGCCCCGAGTCAAGGTTTGGGCTGTGTGCTTATGTAGTATGGGAAGGTCATAGCCTTCTCCTGCAGACAGTTAAAGATCCATGAGAAAAACTATCCAGTGCATGACTTGGAGATAGCAGCAGTCATCTACTCTCCGAAGATTTGGAGACACTATCTCTATGCGATTCGTTGTGAGATTTTTACTGATCACAAAAGTCTCAAGTACATCTTCGACCAGCAAGAGCTCAATATGAGGCAGCACGAATGTTAGAGTTTCTGTCAGACTATGAGGTGAACATTCAGTACCACCCAGGGGGCAAACGTGGTAGCTGATGTGCTTAGCCGTAGAGTATCGAGTTATTTTTCTCCATACTCAGCAGGAGGAGCTGGTACGAGAGTTTGAGAGACTAGAGATCAGTGTGGTACCACGCTCCAGTTTTGGGTCAGCAAGGTTGTGTTGGATGGAAATCACTTGTGACATCAAGGATAGGATCAGAACAGTTCTACCCTTAGATCCAAAAATGTCAGAGATTTGGGATTTGACTCAGGCAGGCTAGAAGGAGAAGTTCAGTATACATGAGGATTTATTGTTGCACGGTGGTAGGGTGTGCATTCCAGATATTAGCCACCTTCGAGAGGACATACTGTTTGAGGCTCATAATTCTAAATATTTGATACATCCAGGTAGCACGAAGATGTATGCGGAAGAAGATAGTCTGGTGGCCAGATCTGAAGAGTGACGTTACAGAGTATGTTGGGAAGTGCGAAACTTGCAAATTAGTTAAAGCTGAGTGTCAGAGGCCAGGAGCCAAGTTGCAGCCACTTCAAATCCCCGAGTGGAACTTTGACGATATATCAATGAATTTTGTTCATGACCTTCCTAGATCACAAAGTGAGAATGATTTCATATGAGTTATAATTGATCATCTCTCTAAAGTTGTCCATTTCATTCCCAACAGGAGGACAGATCAGGGTCCCAGATTGATGCAGTTATATGTTGATGAGATTGTTCGACTTCACGATGTTCCCAAGACCATAGTTTTAGACAGAGATGACAGATTTACTTCTAAGTAATGAAGATACGTTCAAGAGTGGTTGGGCACTAAGCTACATCTCAGTACCGCATTCCACCCCAAATAGATGGACAAACTGAGTGTACAAATAGAACCTTGGAAGATATGCTTCAGATGTCTATTCTGGACTTTGGAGGAAAATGAAAGAAGTATGTTACTCTTATTGAGTTCTCCTACAATAACAATTTTCGGGCAAGCATCAGAATGACCCCTTTTGAGGCACTGTATGACAGACATTGTCGGACACCGTTATGTTGGGCTGAGAGTGAAGAAAAATCTTCCATTAGTAAAGATTGGATTGACAAGACCACAAATCAAATAAAGCTCATCCAGGAGCGGATGAAGATAGCTCAGGATCATCAAGCCAAGTATTATGATCAGAGGCACAAGACAGTGGAATTCAATATTGGTGATTATGTTTATCTGAAGGTCAGACCAGTTAGAGGAGCCTCTTGAATCAAGCGAATGAAAAAATTAAGTCATAGGTTTGTTGGTCCTTTCGAGGTACTGGAGCGCATTGGTGAAGTTGCTTATAGATTGACTTTGCCTGAGGAGATGAGTGGTCTACATGATGTATTTCACGTCTCCTATCTGAGGAGAGCAGTTAGATATCCCATTCAGATAATCAGTACTGAGGAATCACCAATCGAATCAAATCTTAGTATCAATTTTAAACCAGACAGAATAGTGGACTCAAGGATTCAGAAGCTCAGGAACATAGAGATCCAGTTTGTAAAGGTCCTTTAGATGAATTGTGGCCGACCAGAGTTTTCTCAGGAGAGAGAAGACGAGCTTCAGAGCAATGCTGACTATGCATTCCTTTTTGACTCAGGTATGTTGTAATTTTTGAGGTCGAAAATTTATTAGGAGAAGAGATTTGTAGCACCCAAAGAATGACGCAAAAATAATCATAAATTGGTGGATCCGATCTCGAGCGTGCTTGATCGTGCTAGCGTTTTCGTCGAGGTACGGTGTTCCTATGGCTAAAAATTTTGTACGCTGGTTAATGTATTAATTTCAGTCGTCGAAAGTTTAACTGCCGCGTCAAGGGGTGACGCGTTAGCGTAAAGCAAATTCTAAGTGTTGGAGGAGACTATCTCACCGGTTAAATCTTGAAAATATTAAATTTCCTTCTTGAACGGTGTGTTTTTCCGTTTTCTCCCAGCCGAACTGTACGGAATTGTCGCCCGTCCCTCCCGGCTGAAGCCCTAGCATCAACCGACGATCTATCATTTCTCCTCCGTCGTTGTCGTAGCCTTGTCCAAGCCCGTCGACACATTTTGGGCGCTGGTTTCCTGCGGTCCTGTAGCACTTCAGCAGCCCTAGTGAGTCCAGAAGCAACTTCCAGCCATTCCCCTCTGATTTCAGATCTTGTTCAGTTCTTTCTCTTCCTCCTCAGGGTCAGAAATCGAGGTTTCTCTAGCAGGTAACCCTAATGTTACTTTCCGCGATTGTTCTCAGTGTGGGATGATTTTTCGTTACTCTAGCACTGAGATTTCAGACTAGCGACTTGTTGTGTGGATGGTCCTTCTACAGAAATTTTTGAAGCCCTAATTGAGATTTCCTGATCAAAACAAGGAGATCAATTTGCCTTCATTTCAGAAATAGGAACTCTTCTATAGAAGAAATGGAAAGAGCCCTCTCTTCGTTATAAATTATTATCCCCTAAATTCTCGAGAGATATATAATAGTGTAGATGCCCTTGTAGGTCCTTGAGAAAATAAGACTTCTAGTTACTTGGAGACTAAATTAGTATTTCAGACATTTCTTTTAGAGGAGAATGTCGCCGCGTCAGGTGTACGAACGCTGCAACACCGCTGTAAGAAATCTTAATTCTTTATGTCTACACATATCAGATAGCTTGTATAGTGGTGTATTTTATAATTCAGAAAAATTAATATTCACGTATGGAACTGCTATTGTTGTTAGGAATTGATAGTTATACCATCACCTAGTTAGTTTATGTTGTTTGTAATTAAATTATAAACATCCCAAACAGTTAGACCAAACAAACCTCATATAAATATGTTTGTGTAGATTTACGAACATGAGTTAGCGACTTCAGAAATATGTCATCTAGTCGAATAAATCAATGTGATGAACTGCTTTTACCATGCACATACGTTCGCAAGCAGAGTAGCACTAAATGAATATGTTTAGTAGGCACGGTTGAGGTCTCCTCCCGTATTGATAGAGGCGCGCTATTTTTCTCATGCGTTGTAGTGTACCCTATGAGTTTCAGTGTTGGGAGATGTTATCCCGTTTTAGTAGAATAGTAGATTCGAGTCTGTGTTCGTGTGACACTAGAACATTTGAGTTCGTTAGTAGGACTCAGATCGTTAGATTAATATTGCGAGCTAGAGGCTACCCTGCCTAGAGTTTTAATGGACAACCATAAGTGGATTTAGAACTCAAGTTTTAGATCGAACCTTAGAAACTCCTACTCAACCAAATCATTCGGAACATGAGTAAACCGTTCACAATATGAGTAAATAGAACAGTCATTTATTTTGCTAGTTTTATTTTAAAGGTAAATAGAGCATGTTTTTATAGGGGACACAGGTAGGAAATTGCGCCTAGAATGGGCGTGTTGTTGGAGTCGCTCTTATAGTTTGTTTTCCTTTCAGTTGTGGGTTTTTTTAGTATTGTGTTGTTTAATATCAGACGTTTGTAATGTAATGTTTAAGAATTTCTCTTTGTACCAGACATGTTACAGTATTTCAGATATTCAGTAATTCAGTTTTTCATCTTTCTAGTGCATTTGTCAATTCAGCTTGATGAGGTACACTTTTATACTTAAATGCACTTTTTATTTTTGTTGCAAGTTAAATTTCAGTACTTTTCAATTTCATAGACTATGTTCTAGTTTTAATATTGTTTCTTAGTTTACTGTTTATCGCTGCACCCGGTCGGACTGCTGATTTGTTGTTAAACTAGGATATGGTGTTACATTGCATCTCCTGGTCGGGGATCTGCTCGTGGGAAAGGTGGTCACTGTGGTGGTGGTGGTCAGACTGGTGCCCGCATACAGTATTTTGCGCATTCAACTGAAGTTTATAAGGGCAACCCCCCCCCCCCCCCTCAAGGGGCCTTTCTGCTATGAAGTTAAAGGCCTTCTGCTGTTTGTTGTGTTCCCATTCTAACTCTACATCGGCTGATTTCACTGCCGCATTTGCTACGTCGGGTAGCTCCAGTACTCATGTTGTGTCTTCATCCCACTCCGAGAGGATCATTGAATCGGGTGCGACTGATCACATGACCAAGTCTGCCTCAAGTTTTACCGCATACACTCCTCTTTCTGGTTGTGATAAGGTTATTGCTACCAATGGTTCCTTTTCTTTTATTGCTGGCAAAGGAACTATTTCTTGTTCTCCGAACCTGTCTCTTTCTTCAGTCTTGCATGTCCCTTCGTTTCCTCGCAATCTTCTCTCCATTAGTCACTTAATCGTGTCTTTAAACTGCTCTGTAACTTTTTTTCTGATGTTTGTGTCTTTCAGGATCTGGATACGAAGCAGATGCTTGGCAGTGATAGGAACAAGGTTGTAGATGTCGGATATCGGGGACACATCGGTTTATGTTTTGCATGTCGGTTTTAATATGTCGGGGGATATATCGGGGATATTTCATATATCGGGTTTTAATATTTAATTATTTATATGTGTAATAATTTATAAATTTAATCTTTTTTAATAATTTATACATAATAATATGTTAATAAATTGATATTTATTGAACTCCAAAATTTATTAAATTAATATAAACATTTTGTGTTACACAAGTAATAATGGTATAACGCGTGAAATAAAACACGAGGAAACAAAATGTCTCAAAGTTGTCGATGACAATGAAATTTAAAGAATCTTTAGTCCATAATTTAAAGACCATGTATAATTGAAGTTGACGACAGACTTGAGCAAAGAAGAAAGCTGGAAAAAGGGAAAAATCACCTAAATAATAAAACAACATTGGCATATAGTCTATTAGACGATAGACACCATTTAAAATAAATTAAAAAAAAACGATAAAATGTCGGGATATATCGGCCGATATATCGGTCAATAACAGACATATCAGAGGATATATTCCAAAAAGATATTTTGCAAAAAAAAATATCTAAAATGTGTCGTTTTGTCCATGAAACCTTTATGTAGGCCAACATGTCGGCCATGTCGGAAGATATCCACAACAGTGGGTAGGAACGTTGGTGGACTGTACCTGCTGAACCAGCCGTTATCTCTCAATGCTCTCTCCACCACTCGTGCTCCGACTTTGCATGACATCCGACCCTGGCATTTCTGTCTTGGTCATCCTTCTGCTTTATATTTTACTAAACTATTTACTGTTTTTAGTTATTTAATTAGACCGGTTACTTGTGACACCTGTGGACTATCATAACATGCTCGTCGTAGTCTCAATCATGTTTCTTCCCCTAGTTCATGTCCGTTTGAGGTAATCCATTCTAATGTTTGGGGTCCCTCCCCAGTGTTATCGTTATCTGGTTATAAATGGTTTGTTATCTTTATTGATTGTTATTCTCATACTACTTGATTGTATTTGTTAAAAAAAAGAGTGACGTGTTTACTTGCTTTCGTTTATTTCATCAAATGGTTGTGGTACTGTTCAATGGCACAATTCGTGTGCTTCGTACTGATAATGGTGGGGAGTATGATGATCGGGGAGAGTTTGGTGTCTATCTTGCCGAACATAACCTTCTTTACCAAACCACCTGTGTCCACACTTCTACTCAAAATGGCATGGGCACTTACTGGAGGTTGCTCGGTGTTTGTTAATTGTCATGAACCTTCCGAAGTCCTATTAGGGTGATGCGGTCTTTACTACAGCTCATCTCATTAATCATCTACCACCACGCTCCATTCACTATGATACGTCTCTTTCCCGTTTATCCTAAAAACAGACTATCCACACCTCTCACATCTAGAGCTGTCACTTAAAATCGAAAACCGTAAACCGAATCGGAAACGAACCGAAACCGCAAAGAATCGAACCAAACCGTTAGCAAATTATTCAGGTTCTGATTTGAATTTTGGAACTGTGAACAACATTGGTCTGGGTGTGCTTCTTTCATTTTATCATCCGGACCAGAACCAAAATCGGAACCGCAACATACAAGTCTCAAGCGGTTCCAAGATTTTTAGATCCGATCCGAACTGGACCAAAGCAGAACCGAACCGAGTGGACCCTTGGCCTGAAGAACAAGCCGAACCGAGTGGACCCATGGAACAAAGTTTTTCTTCCCAGATAATGAGATAGTTGTGATCCGCAGCTCATCGCGGAGGTCTGGAAGAGAAGTCGGGCGGTCAGCAGGAGGATTAGCCGCCTGTCCGGTAGAGTCGATGGAGGAGCCCATGGAGCATGGGGAGGCCACAGCGAATTGAGAGTCGCGCGGTTATACACAACGTCTGCGGCGGGAAGAGGAGGAGGTCGCTGGAGAAGAGATGCACGACAAGCCCACGCGGTTAGAAATGAGGCCGCAGCGGGTAGTCACGGCGACAAGCCCAGGGGAGAGAGCGACAGGAGGCCGCGACCAGGTGCGGGGAGAGAGAGCAAGGACAATCTGGACGGACACTAGGAAAACACCAGCGGCCAAACAAGAGCGAGAAGAGAAGACGGCTCTAAAGAGACAAGGAGAAGTCTCAGCGGTTAAATATAGAGTCCGCGCGACGAGAAGAGGGAAGCAGCGAGCAGAGGCCGCGAGTAGGAACTCGAGCGGCAAGAGAGAGAAACCGCGAGTAGGAACTCGAGCGGCAAGAAAAGAGACTGCGAGTAGGAACTCGAGCGGCGAGAGAGAGAAACCACGAGTTGGAACTCGAGCGGCAAGAGAGAGAAACCGCGAGTGGGAACTCGAGCGGCAAGAGAGAGAAACCGCGAGTAGGAACTCGAGCGGCAAGAAAATAAACCGCGAGTAGGAACTCGAGCGGTAAGAGGTAGAAACCGCAAGCGGCAATATAAGCCGCAAGAGGAGGCTGCGAGTAGGAGTACTCGAGCGGCAAGAAGAGGAGGGACCGGGCGAGAAGGAGCCCGCGCGGTAAGAAGGAGCCCGCGCGAGAAGGAACTCGCGAGGTAAGAAGGAGCCCGTGCGGTAAGAGGAAGGCAGAGCTGGCAGCGGGAAGTGGGGCCCACGAGTTGAGAAGAGAGGCTATAAAAGGCACTGAGTGGTGGATCCACGGGAGGGAGGGAGAGGAGAGCAGGCAGCGGTTAGCAAAGGAGAAGCCGCGGATAGAACGGGCGGGAAGAAGAGTCTGCTACCCAGTGCGAGTAGAAGAACAGGCCGCAGAGGAATAGCGGACAGGAAAGGAAGACAGGCCTGGCAATTAGAGGAAGTGAAACCGCAAGGACCGAACCGTGTGCTCTGATACCATGTTGAGTGAGCTCAAAACTTGTATGTATTGCTTGTGTATCAAAATACAAGGAGAAAATACAAATATATAGGAGAGCAAAAAGAGAGAAGAAATCCTATACAATGATGTGGGACTAATAGGAGAAGAAGGAAATAAAATAGAACATGGGCCCAATAATGGGCCATTTACATGGGCTTTTCTAACATTATGCAACAAGAAAAGTTTATATAAACAGCTCTATGATGTTCAAAATTAGCATCTGGCATATCTGATATAATACATTTTTACCTAGGAAGTTCAATTACAATAATGTTATCCAAACTTCAGCCTTAGACCATGAAAGAGCCATGACGTAAGTACACGTACAGATGTTATGGTATTGCAAATGGTTAATATTAAAAATGCAATTATTTATTGATGGAAAAAATAACAAAAAAACTTTGAAGCACATACATATTCCACCAAATAGAGGAATCCTCCTGTTTCCATAAAACAGCCGCAAATGATGCATATGATGAATAGTCTTTTGCAGCTTGGCGGAGGAACGGAATAGCACGTTCCCCCGTTTTTGAGAAGAAAATGACCTTAACCTGTGAGTATAAAAGATGGATTACAAAATTTTGAAAATCACTATCATTAACCAAACCCATGGAGGTAAACAAAAATCCGTGCTAAGGAAACTTATTGTAATTGCATCAAATCATTAATCATCGATAAAAGCACACTGGAAATAGTGATAGTATATACAAGACAGTTATAGATATAGAATGTCGCGGAATCAGAAATAGAACAATCCTATGCCAATAGACAATTCAATAACATAAATGCTATCTATGTGAGTACGTGATGAGGAATAACAACACAAAAGCAATATTTTCATCCTTCACTCAGCTAAATTGCTAGTACACCCCAAAGGTCGAATATGAAACTAAGATGGCTGTTTGGAAATGACAGGCTCAAGTGGCGCAGGATGCTAAAAGAAGATAACTAGCTGAATCCACAATGTGCCAAACCCACGGCCCTAATCCACATAAGAGGGACAAATGCCATAGTGAAAATTTTCATTACAATTTCAAGATCAAGAAATTACAAAGGACTAAGGCCCTATTTAAGGAAAAACAAAGTTGCTTGCAGGACAGGTTAAGAAAAGGCAAAAACATAAAATACAAGTAATTATTGTTAAAGACCAAAAGAGGTCCACACTGGGGCCCATGTCCCTCTTCTCTCTCACATGTTTAGTCTCACGTCTCATATGAAGATTAGTTGTACTATCTTACTTTGGGGGGTCCACACCTGGGCCCAAGTCCCTCTTCTCTTTCTCCTGTTTAGTCTCACACATCTCATATGAAGATTAGTTGTACTATCTTACTTTGTGTGTGTGTGTCTTTAGGGCCGACACTTGGGCCCATGTCCCTCTACTCTTTCTCCTGTTTAGTCTCACATCTCATATGAAAATTAGTTGTACTATCTTACTCTGTGTGCGTGTGTGTGTCTGTGTTTCTCTCTCTCCCTCTCTCCATATATATTTTGTAAAATAAAAATATTATGTGAATACTCCCCGATGATGAAAATACGGTTTTAGTGCCGATTGGTTTTGTGACAGTTATTTTGTTTTATTTACCGGCCGGTTTTGATGAATAAAGATGGGCTTTGCTTGGCTGGACTTGGGCTTGGCTGGTTGTACTTAGCTGTAACTGTGCAAGGGTTTAGACCGGCTGAACCGGTGGAGTAACCGGGTGCTTACGATCAGCGGTGGCCTATTCCCGTGCTTTAAGTTATCGGGTTTTGTTCATTTCTCTTCATTTTCGACGGAAGGAAGCCACGGAAGCCGCTACTGCCGCTACCGCCGCTTGCTCTATCGGGCTCGATTCTTCTCCGATGTCTGTGATTCTTCTTGCAATTGAGAGGTAATCTCCTCCCCTCAACTCCTCTTGTGTTGATTATGAAGTTGGTGTATGGATTTTAGATGGGTGAAAACCCTAGGGTTTGGGGTTTGGTTTTCTTCACTTCCTTTTGGAATTAAAAGTTTTGTAAACCCTAGACCCATTGTTGGGAGAGATGAAGCTAGGGTTCCATTTGGAGTTTGGTTTCATTTGGAGTTTGGTTTTGTCTTGATCTCCTTGTACGTATATGTGTGTGTGTCGGCTGTGCTTGGACAGTGCTGTGTGTATGTGTGTGTCGGTTGTGCTTGGACAGTGTTGTGTGTATGTGTGTGCCGGCTGTGCTTGGACAGTGTTGTGTGTATGTGTGTATGTCGGCTGGACTAGGTAGATTACCTGGATGCTACAGGTTGTGTTTGGGCTGCTAGTGTTGGCTGTCCGGCTATTTTTGAAGGGATTTATACTTGAGGTGAGCTGCTGTTCACAACACTTGGTGTTGCCATGGTGGCAACCCTTGCGGTTGTGTATCGGAGCAACTTGGATTTGAATGATACACAGTCAATTTGAGTCACCCACGCTAGTCCTTTCCTAGACAACTCCTAGATGTCGCAGTTGTAACCGTCGTAGGAGTCCGCTCGTAAATATTTAAGGCGCAATCCTAAAGTAAATGATATTTTGATACTGCAGAAAATGGCGTCCGACGATAGGTGCGATGTGACTCCTTCGAGGGACAAGGGCAAAGGAAAAGAGATCGCCTAGCTCTGCCTGCTGAATTACAGAGGTTGCATGATGTTTTTCATATATCCGCACTCAGACGATATATTCCGAACCCAGATTTGATGATATCTACCAGTGATGTGCAAATATAAGCTGATTTGTCAAGTCCGACAACACCTTATCAGATTGTTGATCGGCAAAGCAAAAATCTTCGGAATCGACAGGTGAACTTTGTCAAAGTCTGGTGGAGTTTGGTTTTGTCTTGATCTCCTTATACGTATATGTGTGTGTGTGCCGGCTGTGCTTGGACAGTGCTGTGTGTATGTGTGTGTCGGCTGTGCTTGGACAGTGCTGTGTGTATGTGTGTATGCCGACTGGACTAGGTAGATTACCTGGATGCTACAGGTTGTGTTTGGGCTGCTAGTGTTGGCTGTCCGGCTATTTTTGAAGGGATTTATACTTGAGGTGAGCTGCTGTTCACAACATTTGGTGTTGCCATGGTGGCAACCCTTGCGGTTGTGTATCGGAGCAACTTGGATTTGAATGATAGAATTGAATTAAATTGTGGCGGATTTGGGTCGTTACATATATATATATATATATATATATATATATATATATATATATATATATATATATATTTGCTATCATACACGGAGCTACATCCATGCATGAACGGGTTCCACACATGCGACCAATTTGAGAAGGAAGAAAAAACGTTGCAATATTATTTTAGAGATTAAAAAAAGAATAAAATTAACATACAAAAACAACTCTCACTCATCCTCTCTCCCCTAGGCCCTAGCTATTTAGTAGTTCTAAGATGTCTAGGAAAAACTTTTTCTTCCACCATCACACTCTCTCTTCCCCATCTCACTCATGTAAAGATTGGACAGATTCTTTTGAAGGTCTTATATGAGGACAATTGAAATAATAGAATGAAAAATAGAAGATGTGTTTTCATCCCTCAAAGGGGATATTTACAGAATTACACAGGACATGCAAACTCTAGCAGATAATGTAGGACTAAAGACAACACATTCATACCTAAGACACTAATACATAACCTGAAATATAAAAAAAATTAAATGCACAAACTTCGACAATCCCCCTCAAGCCGAAGGGGAACCTTCAGCTTGGATATCATACAATGATAAAGGAAATGTATATAGGTGATGTGGGACAAATCATCCGACGGGTCACCGGGGAAAAATCTATTGAGAATAATCCACATAAAGGGTTGTCTCACAGGACACAATCACACACAACACAAACCCACACGACACAACCCGTTGGAATAAAGGTGTGCCACTGGGGGCGCTCCCACGTGACAAAACCCACTGGAATACAGACGGACCACCGGAGATACTCCCACATGACACAACCCACTGGAATACAGACGGGCCACAGGGGACATAGACTCACACGACCCAACCCGTTGGAATCAAGTAAACAGACGAGCCACCGAGGATACTCCCAAATGACACAATCTGCAGTAACCAAGGTCAACAAACAAAGATCATACCACATATCAATTAGCAAAGAAAAATTGGGGAGACACAAACAACACAAACAATAAACCTGGAGGGTCGTGTGGGACTAAGGTGAGACTCGAGAGTCAGAAAATACAATCTGATTCGCCTTCATCCCAAACACTCCCCCTCACGTGGGACATGTGCATGAAGGCATACAGTAAACATAAATAAAAGAAGAACAACGACAATGCAAAGACTATTAAAGACACATAGAAACAACCAAATAAACACGAAGCTTCATCACTGGCGATATGAAAACACCCGACCAGAAGGGGTAGAATGTTAGTTTATTTCTATTCTTGCGAGTTTTGCACTCACCGTTCTTCGCTTTTATCTAAACTCGCTTCTCAACTTTTGTCCAGAGTTTTGCCCGAGCTCTCTCATTCGTGTAACTACCTACTCGCCCAGTTTGGCGAGTTCATTTCAGTTCTTGCGAGCTCTGCACTCGCCGTTCTCTACACTCACCGCAAGCACACTGTGAATTTTGCACTCGCCGATTTCAGCTCTCACCATGAGTTCTACACTCTCCTTCTCAGCTCTCGCCAGAGTTCTGACCAAACTGCAAGTTTTGCCTCTCACTCATCTTGCAAGTTCTTCTACTCACTGCGATTTCATGCTTCTGTAACCTCTAACTGATTGGATGACAGGATCAACATCCTTGGGGAATCATGTAGGTTCACAGATGCAGGTCACTTCAACTAAGTTGGACGGGACCAACTATCTTCTCTAATCGTGATCCTTTAGAATTTACGTCCCTTCTCAAGGTCGTCTCTCTCATCGTACTCAAACATCTCTTGTTCCTCCTGCCAACAATATCGTGAAGGTAAAGGAGAAAGAAACCTGGATTGAAAGAGATGAGGCGGTCATCGTGTGGGTCCTTAATAGTATTGATATAGAAATTGGAAAGGAGATATGAGATCACCTTGCAGACCATTATTCCTTAAAGAAAAACCCCTCATGTTTTTGAATTGTATCAATGACTAGGGCAACCTCTGTCTCGATGATTTGTCCTCCTTAACAAATTATTACTCGACCTTCAAATGGATCTATGACGAACTCAATGTTTATCATGCCCTCGGTACGAATTTGACTACACTACAAAATCAATAGGATTAAATGACACTTGTTCAATTTTTAGCTACATTGCTTCTTTCTTACGACTTCATTAAAAAATTAGATTCTCACCACTGATCCCCTTCCATATTTCACAGAAGTATATGACCCTTCGCCAAACTGTCATGCATGCCTAGCATACTAGCAACTTATGTGGATGCTTCAGCTTCGGTATTACTTCTGAAGGACGACTAATGTTCGGAGAATCTCACAACATTTCTCTCGCAAGTGAAGCAATTATGGTAGAACCAATCACTCAAAGGAAGAAATGTTGGGAAAACATGGGAAGTCTGAACGGGTGAACCAAGCCTCTACAAAACTGATTGTCTCTGGGACTGCTTCCATGAAGACAATCTCTTGCAATGCTCTTGATATGGAAAAACTTGAACAATTTCTACTTATCCATGACTTTCCTTAGATCCCTCACCCTCGGGTTGATGTTGCTCATCAAACAGGTAGTGTTGTTGGCTGCTCTACATCTAGAAAATGTGTCATTTGGATACTCTACTCTGGGGCCTCAGCTCATATATTGGGTAACATAACTCTCTTCAAAATCTTGCCAAATTCCATTAGACATTCCCTTGTGATGCTCTCTGATGGATTCACTTCATCTGTAATTCAAGTTGGTGATATGCCACACCCATGCCATTGTTCTATACGACCCTAAGTTTCTGTTAATTTTTGCTTATGTTAGTAAGTTGATGAAAACCTTACGCTGTAATACAACTTCTTTATTAGCTGAAAGGGTCTCCAAGAAAAGAATTTTCTACAGAAAGAATGGTCACATTTATGTCTTTGGTTACTTTGATGCTAACTATATTAGTTGCCAAATATAAACTAACTCTACTTCTAGCAAATGAACTCTAGTTAGAGGAAATCTCATCACATGGCACAACAAAAAACAAAACGGGATTTCCAAATAGAGTGTTGAAGCAGAATACAGAGGGATGACCCAAGACACTTGTGAACTACTCTGGGTCAAATCTCTTTTAAAGGAATTTGGGCATTGTACATCCATTGTTATTTCTCTATATTGTGACAATCGTACCATACTTCATTGTTTTAAATGTCTTCCAACAAGCCTGAAATGTCTCTTAACATGTCATTTTTAGGGCAAAATGATATATTTTTTTAAAGAAAATAGATTATGTCCTTTTGTAAAATATAGGCCGACATATCCGATTTTTTCCGAAATATCATCCGACGCGGCTTTTAAATATAATATTTGCTATTTTATTTTATGTTATATTAGTAGACTAGCAGTATATATTTAAATCACATATATGTACTATATTATATGTGTTTAAATGGATTAAACATACTATTTCAATTTTTACTGTTTAATTCCTACAACTAATTTTGTATGATTATTCCATACTTTTTATTTCATATTACAAAAAATAAGAAAATATTTAACATTTAAATATTCTTTATTTGCAATAAACTTATTATTATCAAAATAAAATTATTGTATAATAATAAATATATTTTACAATGTATCATTTTGTATTTTTTTAATAATATTTTATCTTATATACTATTCAAATATATTTTGTAATATACATGACTCATTCTTTATCTATTTGTAATAATAATTTTTTATTTTTATAACATATAATTATAGTTAGTATACAAAAAAATAAATTTTTTATTTATAAGATATGAAAATCTGATATTTTAAAATATCTCTGACATGTCTCCGACTTCCGACATCCAACATTTAAAATGTCAATCTGATATATCGCTGACATCCGATATTTACAACCTCGGTGTCATTACATTCATTATCCGTAATCCAGTATTTCATACATGGACAAGGCACAATAAATTGATTGTAATTTTGTCAGAAATGTGGTTCTTTCCAAAAAGATTCACACTCCCTATTAAAAATTAAGTTCTCAACCTATTCACAAAAGCTCTCAATGGGAGAACTCATCACTTATGTAACAAGCTGGACCCGATATATATATATATATACATTTCATCTTGAGTGGGAGTGTTAAAGACCAAAAGGGAAAAACCAATTAAGATTGATTGAATATAAAAACTTGCTCTTGAATTTTACAATTATAAAATGACGAAGGAAATTATACTAATATGAGTACTGAAAAATCACAATTCAGTCCTTGAATTGGCATTATAGGGTTCGACCTTGGGGTGAGCATGCAAATGTGATTAACACATTAAGATGAGGTACATCAAACTCCCCCCTTCAAAAAAAAACTCATCAAAGTTAAAAGTGATTCATAAGGAGGAAAAAAATGAAGAATTCTTCGATGGTCTCATTTACATGTAAGAAATATTTTGCACGGTTGTGGACAACAATATGGACACCCAGCGAGAAGCTTAGATTTACATTTTACTTCACATTGATTTATTTCCAAAATAGTTACTATATTGACATCATGCAATCTATGAAGCAACAATATGAACACAAAATACAAGAGAAACGAGAAATCTTGTTCCACAGAGTAATGAGCGGGAAATTCAACAAAATGTTTGGGAAGCACATCACTTATAGTCGATGTTTAAAATGTCACCCGACATATCAGATATGTCGGTCGACATGCAGGTTTTGAGGGAAAAAACATTTAAGAAAATGGGTTTTTTTATTTAAGAACATAGGTTTTCTTGCTTATAATTATGGTTGGGTTGACATGTATATATTGATATTGGTTGTAGCCGGCGGAATAGGCGTCATGTGGTACAGGTTAGCCGTGCGCTAATGCTACCGCAAGGCGGCTGTTTCGGGCATAAGACCTCCCCCCCCCCCCTCGTGCCGTGTTTTGGGATCCGGGAGGGGGGGGTCTTACACTAGATATAGACTAGGACGACTCACTGTACAAATATGAAGTCATTTGAACCAGGGATGAAGCGTGGGCATCCATTTTACTTTATGCCTAGTCCTAGGTATAGGCCCCACCAAAATGAGTGCCCTGCTCAAAACAAGCACCCAAATTGGTTCAAACCAATTTTGCAGTAAACTAGACTCACCAGGCTACAATTTTTGTGTTGACCAAATCCTCTGAATTATCATCTAAGTATTGTTAAAATCATATACGTGCGTTTTAATCATTTATTATTATGCATTGAATTCGTCGTTGGATATCGCACTTCCCACATGTAGTCGTTAATGTGAGTAGAGTTATCTTCACGCACGTCACATTAGGGTTGCATTCTAGTAGTCACACGTCAAGCCTCTAACTTTTTATTTGACGGTGTTTAGGTTAATTGCATTTGTCACATGATCATTTGCATTGCATGTAGGGTTACAACATCGTTAATCCACCGCCAATAGATTTGTCTTGCGTCAAAAGGTATCAAAGCAAGGTTGTCTGCCCTCAAATGATACGTGGTCATTGAGTTTACCTGTTCTTTCATGGCTAGTTATTGACTTCATTCCTCTCCTCTACTTGTGGATTCCAGGTCTACATATACCTGATCCCATAAAGCTCCTTTAGAAAAATCCTCATATTATTATGATGATAATTATCGCTGGTCTTGCGCCACTTTCGAAGGTCGTGTCGACCCTTCAACGCAATTTCACTGTGCTAGAGATGATTACTATGATGATTATCGTCGTCCTCATCCCCATGTACGAGCAGATCGTGTCGACCCTCAGACACGATTCGATTATTTTATGGATGACTATTACGATGATCATCATTTTGAGAGAGATCTCCAGTGTAGGTTTCGTGATGTTGCCCCACCTTTTGACAGTTCATTGAATCCAGAGTCTTTCAGTTAATGACTTCGGGATATGGAATATTATCTTAATTATTTCAAATTATTTGGTGAACGTCGCATAAAATTTGTGAAACTTAAGGCTTCTAGATCAGGCGAGAGCATACTGATCTAGCATTGAAAGAACATGTGAGCGAGATCGTCTTCACCGCATCACTAGTTGGGTGAAGATGAAGTGTATCAGGTGTCAGAGGTATTTGTCTCCGTCGTATCAAAGTCGCTTGCTCAAGCAATAATTTTCCCTTCAGTAATAATTTATGTCTGGCGTTGAGTGTAAGGATAATTTTGATGGGTTAGTTGAGGAGTGATATCTGAGAGGATGACCACTTCCCAATTTCAGTGTGGACTTCGATCTAGCATACGTACTGAGCTGGCTTATCATGGTTCGAAGTCCCTTGAGCAGACATATCAACTCACCCTTCATCATGAACAGTCCTTGAGATCCGCAAGAGCTGGTCGAGTGGATTGACACCTTTAACTCCGCAGTACAAGTCCCTCTCATACTGAGGACACCACTTTACCTACCATTGTCCTATCAGACACAATAGAAATGATACCTTATACGAATTTCTCTCACCCCGGTGAGGTACTTAGTCCATTGAGTGGTCCGTCATTTGTTTCTTACACATTCCTTATGACCTCGATTGAGAGTGAGTCTGAGCGACCTATTGATTTTATAGTGATGTGACTCTCACCTACTCTCCTTTTTGTCATTCCCTAGGTTAGTTAGCACCCCTACCATAGACTCATTTATTGACACCGCACCTATAAACATATTCTTGAGAGTAGGTCTATGTCACTCTCTCATTGTCATTGTCTCGAGTCACATCACAATCAAGATCCAAGAGCCTATTGTTGATCTCGTAGTGGCTATATCACTCATTTATGGGAAAACTACCCCTTACAATGGTACTCATCTGGAAGATCATGACCATGTTGACGGGTTCTATGACGAGCATCCTGTTGAGCCTCCTGGTGAACCACCACATCCTTATGAAAATGAGATTCAGGTGAGCCACTCATTTATGAGTATCGTTTTAGTGACATCTCTCCCAGTATCGTCTCTGATCTTGCCCCAGAGAATGGATCTTGAGTAACGCAGCAAGTATGTAGGGATTTCCTTAAGTACACTTGACCATACTCTCGTTATTTTGAGATCCTACCTTATGATCCATCGCAATATTGATGAGTTTTGAGACACCGTCTGCTGATCTGTCAGATGAGTTCTTTATTTTCAAGGACACTCGTCACACTCTATAGTCACGTCTTCTAATCGATGTAGATGATTTTCACTCAGGTGGTGGTCGCATTCGCGATGACTTTTCATACATACCTCCAGGTGAGTCCAATGATATATCATGTTCCCAGAAAGGCATTTGGCTCTTTATGAGCTCGTATTTGAGTGTTGATGTCTCAAACAGTCATTTGGATACTCGTTGCACACTCGATGAGTTTTTTTACTCTCCACAGAAAGAGCCTCCCGATAGGCCGCCCTATCTTAGATACTTGTAGGTCATTGTCAGACTGCCACCAATGAGAACGTGTTGTGCCTATCGTGTTTCATTTGCATTATTTACATGAGTCTGTTAAATCATTTGTTCATCATTTGCATGTGTATGTTGAGTTGTTTGTTCATTGTTTGTATGTGTTACATGAGTCGGTCTGATGGAGAATCAATATTGGTAATAAATCTTATAAATCGCATGTAAATGTTCATTGGGAGAACAGGTATTTCATGAAGGCAAGCAGGCGATGGTGAGAATCCGCGCTGTGAGGCTCCTTGGGAGGCCCGCTAAAAGTTTGCGTGTTAGGCAAGTAGATCCCTACCCAATCATGAGAAGGATCAGAGCAAATATCGATTATCTTGATATCCCTACGACCTCATATTTAATGTTGAGGATCTAACGTAATACTATAGGACTCACCAGCATGTGGACCCACTTCATGGAGATCCGCTTGAGTCTACACCTCCACGTCCTCAGTCCTGCACCAATTCAACTTTTGAGCCTCACCTACCTTTGGGCCAGTTTCCTATGGCTTCACAGTTTGTACTTGTGATCGCATCGGAGAACCATTAGCGTGGATGCCTGGCGGACAGAGACATGAGTACCATTGGCGAGGATGCACGGTCATCGATGATATTTAGACGAATATATGGTTGGGATGATCACTATTCTAAAAATTAGGTGGTTATTCTACACACACCTCTTCTTTAATATATTCATTTAAAAATGCATTTTTGACATACATTTGATATAATTTAATTCGTTTACAACTAGCAAATTTCAAAAACATCCTAATGGACTCAAGACGAGCTACATTTAAAAAAGTTTCCTTGAAATTTATTCCTTCTATTTGAGAGTATCCATGAGCACCAACTTAGTCTTATTTCTAGTTATCCTAGAGTCACCATCTAGTTTATTTTTATCGATACATTTTAAACCTATGACTGCATGGTTACAAGGACGCTTAACTAAAATTCATATTTTATTACTATCAAATTGGCTAAGTTCCTCATTCATAGCAATAAACCAAGATTCATCATTCAAAGCTTCAGAAATATTCTTAGATTCAATTTCAAAAATAAAATACAAATTTGAGAATGATAGATGTAAGGATGAACGAGTTCTTACCCAATGTGAAGGTTCCCCAATTACCAATGCTATTGGATGATGCTTTGAAAATTTTAGGATGGTTGGTGGCTTATATCCCTCATCATTTGTTATCTCATCCTCTTCTTCGCCGCTCTCATTAGTTTGCTCCACTATTAGGTGTTCGTCACTATTATCTATACTAGATCTAGATTCTTCATTTGGAACATTCTCATCAAAGTTCACATGAATAGATTTTCAACAACTAAAGTTTGTTTATTATAAACCCGATATGCACAACTAGTGGAAGAGTACCTTAAAAATATGCCTATATTGGATTTCTCATCAAATTTTCCTAATTGATTTTTGGTGTAAACATTTGCAACCAAAAACTTTAAAGTAAGACACATTAGAATTCTTTTCAAAATATAGCTCGTTAGAGTTCATTTTAATATTGGGTGAAGCATGGTCAGATTCATTATATAGCATGCAGTATTGACTGTTTCGGCCCAAAAATACCTAGGTAAGCTATATTTGGCTAGCATGGTGCGTGTGATTTCTTGTAATATTCTATTTTTCCTTACCACTACTCCATTTTGCTTTGGAGAGCGAGGAGCGGAAAATTCGAGACGAATTCCTAAGGTCTTTCAAAAATTAGTAAAGTTTTCATTTACAAATTCTTCTCCTTTATCCAATCTAATGCATTTAATTTCCATTTTCATTTCATTTTGAATACGTGCGCACAGGGTGGAGAACTAGTGAAAAGCATCAGATATAGCAACTAGAAAAATTGTCCAACAAAACCTGGAGGAATCATCAATCAGAACAAATGTATATTGTTTACCATTAGACTACATGTACTAATTGAACCAAAAAGATCCATATGAATTAATTATAGTGATCTAGATATGGTAATATCGTTTTTGCTTTTAAAAGTTGATTTGGTAAATTTTTCTTTTTGGCGTGGAGACATAATGATGTCAAACTATCGTTTAAGTGTGGAAGAACATGAATTAGTTTTCTTTTGATAGTTTATGATGTAAACCGAACCTAGGGCTTCTAAAATATATATATATTTTTAATGTGATTAATTTTATCTTGTTGAAACTGAGCAGCCAAATCAAACTTTGAGTGCGTCAATCTACCATCCAACTAAGAATCAACGTCCTACACAGAGTGCATTCTACCGGAAGCAATTTAAAAGCTGCAATAAATAAAGAACCTTGTCAATGGCATGAATGTCCACTAAACAAAACCAGAAGGAATGAACGTACAATACACCGGTACTTGGCCTTACAATAGTTTACTCAAATTAAAGTGTTTTCCAAACCTCGGCATAACTTTTGAAAATATCATCCATTAGTTTATTTTATTATTTTGGTAGAATCTAATTCTCTCTCTCTCACACACACACACACATAAATATATACATATACATATATATATATATATATATATATATATATATATATATACATATACATATATATATATACACGATTGACTGTGCAAGGGGCCCTCGTGCCCGCACGACAATACCCGGCCTGCGTCGGGCTTCACCCGACACCCGACAGGCTTCACCCTCCCCCGTGCCCCACGCGACAGGACCCGGACTGCGGCGGTGGTCTTCGTCCGCCCCCGACGGTTTTTAATTTTGCGGCAGCGGGCTCCGTCGGCCCCTGGCAGTTTATAAAAAAAATTATCATGTAAATTTACTTAATATTATATTTATTTATCTTATTTTTTGAAATTAATAATTTTTTCCTATATAATATATACACACATATATATTTTTTAAAAATTTAAAAATTAAATGAAAAAAATTAATACAAACCAAAAGTATTAAACAACGTGTGAGCTGATGGGGCGAAGCACACAGGCTATTTTTTACTTTTTTTGTTTTAAAAAATTAATTAAAAAATGTGTGAACTGATGGGCTAGACAAGGCGTTCGAAATTTTTAACTTTTTTGTTTTTTAGTCCCACATCGTGGGATTCATTTGCTCTTTAGGGTATAAATATTAAGAGAGGGTTATTTGTTTGAAAATTAATAAATGACGGGCTTAACCGGGCTATGGGTTGGCTGTTCTATGCGTGGATTATCGGGCTTCCAGTCTTGGTTATGAGATTTTTTCATTATCAGAAAGGTAAAATTGTAAATTCACATTGTAGGGTAGGAGGCTTCCAGTCTTGGTTATTTCATAATTTATCTATTTGTACTTATTTTGAGTGCTTATTAGTATTAGTTGTAGCGTGTTACTAATATTTTATTTTGGATACACTTCACCTTTATTTTGGGATATATAAAAATCATTGTTTGTCTGCTAATTATGCTATTTTTTTCTTTTAGAACATATAAGTATAATTAGCATATATTTTATCTATGAGATTAAATTCTGAAATTTTAACATGACCAACATAGTCACCAACATCCGACATGCTGAAACTCAATCTGACATGTCGCAACATCATATATTTACCACATTTCTTTTAGTAGCAATCAACTCAAACTACACCATCACTGCACCTATCAAAATAGCCTCTATATATTCCTTGAGTCTGACAAAATTAGTGACATTTTCACCTTTCTCAATCTCATGCCTATGTCACACTTTATTGATTGGGCAAATTTTTGTGTGCCCCTCCTCATGTTCAGGATTCTCAATAGGATCTTAGAGATAAGAAAGCATCCCCAAAATAGGTTTGACGTCCTGGCAGGGAAAAAGTCTTTGATCTCATAGATAAAATTTCAGGAAAATCTCGGGAAAATTGATGCGCTCTCGGCAAGTGTGCCGATCGCTGTCAAGTAATAAAAGTGAGTTTAATCCCCGGATATCGATCTCTCGAGGAGTGCAAGTAGGGAGTGTAGTTTTGCTATTGGAAAAGTGATTGCAAGTGTTAACGTGGCAAAGGGGGTTTAGTTTTGGTTTCCTAAGCTTAATGCTAATAAAACTAATGCGTGTCGCCGTCACCGCGTCGCTTGGGTGGATTACTACGGAGAGTAGTATGGACGATGGACGAAACAGCGAGGATCGCAATCACCTCATCGCAATGCACGCTCCTAGCAAGCGCTAGAACGGCTCGATCACAACAAGCACAGGAAAAACTGAAGCTAAACAGTACAAGCAATGATTAAGACATAACAACATATCGACATGTTGAAACCTTAAGCAAAACATTGTTCTCAAGCAACAATCTCACTATCACAAGTTCAGAATGAAGTAACCGCAAGAAGAGGTGGAGAAATACAACCGAGCGCACGAAGGCTTTCCGAGATTCACGGCCAGATTCATGGGTTGTCAATCCTTGTCCGAGCTCGGTCTTCGGATGTCGTCCGGGCTCCAGAAGGGCTGTCACCTCCTCCCTATAACCCGTCTTCTTCGTGTTTGATCGCTGGGCTAGTTCTGACCGAAGAACTCCGCAAGTGCAGCAACAAAGAGCTCGGAAGGTAGCTTGGAGGTCGGAGAAGATGAAGGTGGCCGGAGACGCAACTATTGCAAGCTTTCTGAAGAGAAATGGTGGTCGGATCAACTCTCCAAGGAGGAGAGAGAAAATGGCGGCTAGGGGAAAGCTTCCCCGCTCAAAGAGCAGAAAACGGCGGCTGGGACAGACTGGAATGGAACACACCATCAAGAAGAAGAAATTTGCGTTTTAAATAGAAGCAGGTCAGAAAAATAGGCACGCACGGTTTGGCGCACGACCGTGCGCAAACCGTGCGATATTAACTTCCAGATCAAGCCTGCAGAAGGAGAAGCGTTGACCCGTGTGTTTTCCTTCGCGCACGGGCAGTTCCGCCCGTGCGTGAAGGACATCGCACGGGTAGCGACAGAGAGTTGGAAAATAGAAGCAAACAAGAAAACTGTGTGTTTTACTCGCGCACGGGCGCAGCCGCCCGTGCGTGAACAACTCGCACGATTAACTACAGAACGGAAAATACTGGAAAGCTACAGGAAAACCGTGCGTTTCCTTCGCGCACGGTTTCTTCAACGTGCGTGAGGATCGTCGAACTCAGCTCGACGAAATTCGTCGAGCTCGACTCGACGTTCTTCCAGCTGACTAAAACGCACGATCCAGCGCAAACCGTGCGTGAAATAAACGCACGACCGTGCGTTTTCCTTAAGACAGATTTCCTGCCTTTGGGAAAAATGCACCACCTGCACAACAAAACCTAAACTGGAGCACAAGCTCCCAACAACAAATACTGCAAAGAAAACAGCATGAAAGAGCCACGGGGAGCACCATGTGCATACTCCCAATAACAGAATGTGCAATTGCACACCCTCGGGCCAAAACTGTGCACAAAATGGTCCATGACCGAACGATGCAAACATAACTGATATCCGGTTGAAATGCAGTGCACGAGTGAGAAAACCAACCCAGATGAGTCTGAAAACCCTATAAATATCGGACTCATCACACCACCAGACTTAAACATTTGCTCGTCCCGAGCAAATCATCCCTCCGTGCACTAGAAAATAGCTAGCTGGCATAGAGATTTCAAAAATAATGTAAAGCGAGAAATCAAATACTCATAGGTACAAAAAATATAATAGATAAACTTTTTAATTATGCTACGAAGTTTATAGATTTCGGCAAGTGTAATTAAGTATTGTAACAACTCAAAAATAGAATTCTGGAGAATCATTCGGTCATGCGTAGGAAGAAAGTAGGCAGACCACTAAGTTGAGCATTGCCAAAGACCGGGGCTCAGGACCACCTCCAAAGAAATCCACCAATGCCGGGACCATATGCTTGCCCGTTCACACTCTCTCCACAGCGCTAGTTTGAATCGAGCGCGAATCCGCAGGACTACAGGAAGATAATGGGGCTTAGGCGTATACGTAGGCAAGGATACAAAAAATCCTCTCGCCAAGCAATACATACAGGTGCTCCACACCACCAGACTTGAACTTGACAAACGGGTGCATGCACCGCCTACCAGCATAAAATCTCAAATGGAATTTTCATTTAAACTTTTTCTTCTTTCATATCAAACTGTTTTCTTTTTCTCGTTTTCTTTTCTTTTTCAAAAATTTTTATATCACAGTCAGCCGCATAATCATGAAATCTGCACCTCACAATCACAAAACAGCACCTTAGCAACATCACCAAATGCAAGAAGTGATATACTAATAGCTCGAGCTAGTGGCGTGCTACTGGGATAGGCTTTTAGGATTTGGTGATCACGGAGTGGGGCTGAATCAACAAGAGCGGTAGGCTCAAAATATGCTAACAAGAATTACGTTAGAACTGGGTACAAGGCTCAACCGGGCCAAAATGATGGCCTACATCACACTCACACTTGACTAACCATGCACCAAAGTTTCGAGAGTAGCTTGGGGCAAGTTCTTAGCCACCGAGAAAGATAATCCTTCCTCCCGATTCGAGCAACACGAGGCTAGTGGCGGCTACACACATTCCTACACTATCGTTTGATTGTTCCAGATTCCACAGTTTTGAGTAGTAAAAACATTATTTACAAATGCAGAAAAACATAAATCTACGAGCATAAAAAAAAATTAAATTTATACTATTTCTACACATCATGAGTCCTCGATTAGAAGCACTACACGAGTTTCACACTACCCTATCCTAAAATCCTAAGCCAGCACCACTATTATAAAGTTAACACAAAAGAAATAAATTAAACTTGGGTCGAGCGCGTGCTTAAGTGCGCGCTCATGCAGTGTAGGTGCGCAATGCTGTCATGATAAAATAAAAACTGAAAATGAAAATACTCTTGTGGTATGCAAGTGCATGTGCAAAGGTGACTCGCGAAACTTTCCCCCCACCAGACTTATACTAAACAATATATCCATGATTTGCAATAAAATTAAAGAAATGAAAGTTGGGGGAGAGGTTACACATGCTCAGCTAATGAGCATACCAGAAGACTTTAGGGCCCAGGGAAGACGAGTCTCCCCTACCCCTAGCCTCGTCCTTCTCGCGTCGGCAGGCAAAATCTGACGCCTTGCGTATAAGAAGTTCTTTTCTTTTCAAATTAACAGATGGGGATCGTCAGGGTGGTATATCCACCCCAACCAAATCAGCAACAGGCTTATCTTTCTCATCGGGAGGCATCATTTCCTCACCCACGGCGGATGAAAGATCAGCCCAAGTCACCTGTTTAACAGTTTTACAACATTCATTAAGCTTAATCAAAGTTTTTAAATCTGTTTCCTGCACGCTCCCAATAGCCGTGCAAAGCTCCCGTTCCTTTTCTTCAGCAACTTGTTTCACGTCAAACAATTCCTCCTTCGCTTCTCTGTTAGCAATCATCAGCACGTCTTTTACTTGCACAGCCCGGTCTTGCTTATTCAACACAACATCTGTCTCATCAGATAATAAAATATTTAATTCCAGCAGTTTTTTAGATTCACCGGCTTTCGACCTTGGAAGCCAAGGTGATGTCGCATGCGTTAAAGCACAGCGTCGCTTCACTGGCTTTCAGGAATGGAACCCCAAGAATAGGCTTTGAATTATTTCCTATAGGTCCCAATACCTGGAAGTCGGTAACGACCACAGCCCCGTTAAGTTTCACCTCCACCTCTTTAATCACCCCATCAGTTTTAACCACCGACCCATCAGCTAGCACAAGCGATTTCTGGATATTAGTTTCGACATTTAAATTAAGCTTCTCAACATCTTGCAGAGCAAGAATGTTGCACGACGAACCTGAATCGCAAATGGCTACCGTCTCAATTTCATTAATCTCACACTTGACAGTCACTTCATTAATACTGCACTCCTCTGCCTCCCCAACACTCTTCCCTTGCTCACGGGGATTCTTTTCCGTGTCGCTGGGAAGCGCGCCGCGAGTACGCTCGGAGAACACATGGGCAAGTTGCCCCAGCTGTGTCTCTAAGTTCCTCATAGAAGCAGTTTGAGTGACCATGTTAGATTGGGTCATCTCAACAAACTTTTCCATCATTTCTTCTAGAGCACTACTACGTGCCCCTTGCCCGCTCTGATTATAACCCGGCTGCGGCGGTCGCGATTGGCTATTGGAGGCTTGAGCATCAGATTGATGCTGGCCTCCCTGCCATCTTTGACCTGGGGCATTTTGATTCCACGAGAAATTCGGATGATTTCTCGCGTTTGGGTTATACACATTATTATAGGGCGCAGCGCGGTTTTGACTGTTTATAAAATTAACACTTTCATCAAAGGTTATACCTGCCGGTTCTGCAAATGACTCTCCAGCTAGGCATTCAAAAGCGTGGTGGCCGGGATTTCCACATCCCTGGCATGATATGCCCCAACCGAAGCCGGAGTAGTCGATCTGGTCAGCATCCTTCTTCCATCCATCATAGGGTGGCTTGCTTCGGCTTGTTTGTAACGCCCCCGAATTTTCGGCTATTATTTAAGTCCTCGTTTGGCGTTACGTTGGCGCATTCCCGGCTCGTGCCGTTGTTAGAGTACCTCGTTAGGTGTTCGTAGAGGTTATAGCCTGTTGTATGGTTTCCCCAGCTAGTCGGTGTCTGTTTTGGAGGCCCGGCTGAGCCTCTTAGGGAATCCCTGTACTGTGGCTTCGGGCGAGGTTTGCCCAAGTGTGTGGTCGTCGGAGGTTGTGTCCGACTCCGCCGATGTTTTCGTAGCCCGAGTGTTTAGCTACGGTGCGGATTTGTTCGGAATCCGAGAGCGTTAGTTTTCGCGCCTTTTCGACGGTCGCTAGTTAGCGAGCCGCCATATGTGCGAGCATAATTTCATGTTTGCGCATTTAGGGCATAGCGCGTGTTGTAGACATGCAAGATTTTAATAAATTGCGTGTGTGTGCCTGCGGTCATGTGTATTTAAGTGTATGTATAAATATATATATATATCTGTGTATTTATGTGTATGTATAAATATATATATATATGTGTATTTATGTGTATGTATAAATATATATGTGTGTGTGTGGTGTGTATATATATAAATATAGGAATAAATGTATAAGTATATATATATATATATATATATATATATATATATATAAACCGGGTTTTAGGTTTAGGATTCCCCCAACTCAACCCGTTGGCTGCGTGGAACCCGTGCGGAAGAAGGAAACCAGCGGAGGTGCCCCGCACCGCTCCGACCGCCTGCGCTCCGCCCCGATCCGCCCGAAACCTTTGTTTGAGGCCGGATCCGCACTCCTCTAGGCTAGACCTTCGATCCAAGGTAATTTTTTTGGGATTCCACCGTGTTTTTTTTTTCGGAACCGAGAGTTGCGACCGGCCTTCTCCCAAGCTTGATCGCTCGGTTTTGTCTTCGTTCAGGTTTTCCCCGGTGGTTGCTGTGGCCGGTGCTGTTGAGAAGAGTGTTGCCGGCCGAAGTCCTTCGAGGTCCAGGCAAGTGCACCCTTGCCAAAGTAAATCCGTACCTTGCCTTGTTTGCTTGATTTCTGAAAATTTATTTTCTGCATATATAGCCTTTTTTTTACTTGGTTGCATATGGAAATCGGTACAAACCTCGCATTCATTGCTTGTTTATTGTCAATGCGTTGTCCCCCCTTTTTTTTTGTCATCCCTGCAAATACATGGGGGTGCTATTGGGCTGATTTCCCTTTATTATTTATGCCCCGATCGGATATAACTCGAGAGCCCCCCGGTAGTAAGTTTGTTCGCTACATGGGGTATTTAATTGGTTGCGGTCTTCCTTGGGTGTATGCCTTTGCTAAGGCTTGTTTTTAATTAGTCGCATGAATATTTTTAGCTTGCTCCGTAGTTGCTCCGAAGGCGGATTTGTGTCAAAATCACCTAAATCTCATGTTTGTCTAGTGTTATTTCCCCGATTTGCATGTAATGTCGAATCCCCGTGCGTTTGTGCGATATCAAACCCCTAAATTTATGCGTATATGTGTTGTTGGTGAACTAATCGTGCATGTGTTGTATAAATTCTCTTGTGCGTGTGAGGTATCAAACCACTCAGTTACAGTTAGTATTGTGTTACGCTCTTTCACTCGTATTAAGCCGCTTGAATGAACAAATTAGGGGTTTAGTTCGTTGGTACTTATAAAATTCGTAGGCGTAAGACCTCTTGATGCTGAAGTTTAGCCCAAGATAATGGCTTGCAATACAGTATTATCGAGTGTTTAACTCTCTGTAGTGCCTTGTGTACTCAAGTTGAATATAATTGCGAGGTTAGGTGCGGGTCTAGTTAACCAACGTCGTCAGCCAAGTCTCCTAGGCGGGTTACTCTAGATGTTTAGGGTTCAGTGTTGACTTCATGGTGGTTCATGGGACTACCAGGAAGGGGTTTTTTCCCGAGTCACTTAGTGCTGGAGTTGGATGTGGTTTTGAGGTGGGTCGGACCGATGCCGCCACCCTTGTTTTACTTCTTGTCTTATTAAGACAATGTGAGCTGTTTGGTTGAGTTGGACCGATGCCACCACCACAGCACCTTGAGATGTTTAGGCCCGTTAGACGTGGTTGAACCGTTGCCACCAGTCTAGGCTCGTGTTTCTGATTTTTTTTGTCCATCTCCAGTATTAGGTGACTCTTTCTGCTCTAGCTTTATACCTGGATTTATTATTTTGCTAATCATTCCTGCAGAGATTTGAGAGGCTTGACCTCACCCGTGCACTTGGTGCACCCCTTTTTGCTCACTCATGGAGAGTATTCCTCATTCACTTGTTTACTTTAGCTCTTACCTGTTTCACTTATTTCTTATGCTTCTGTTCATTTCCATATTTATATATTGCTTTGCTGAGGCGTTCTTTTCTTTGAATGCCTCAGGTACAGGTTTATAGCCGACTGTGCGGCTAGGGTTCTTCTGGAGGTTGCTAGTGCTATAGCTGTTGCTGAGTTTTCTTTTCCTCACTCCTGGGAGGTAGTTCCCTTAGACTTGTAGTACAGATATACCTACTCACCAGTGGGTTCGTGTCAGTTGTTGGCGCCCACTGGTGGTTTCTCTTTTAGATGTTTTGTGCTTTGCTTATGCTGCTATATTTCCTGTTTTGGAGTTTATTCAACTTGCTTCTGGGATGATTTATGTTAGGTTGCTAGTTATTTTAAAACCTATAAAAGAAAATAACTATTATATCAAAAATATAGGCATCATGTTTTCCTTTCTAAAGAGCTTAATCACTATTTTCAAACCGCATAAAAAAGGGTATTTCCTATATATGATATATAAATTAAATCTAGGGTTTTGCATAGCCTTAGGCGTCCCCTGGGGACGCGTAAGCACTCTCTTAGGATGCTAAAAAATGAATAAAGTATTTTCCGCTACGTATAAGTATAATTTTGAAAGGGTGGACTAGTTGATCCACGAAGCCGAGGGATACGGCCTCAAAAATATAATTGGTTTTCACATCATTCAAGTTTTGAACTTTCTTAGTCTTAGCAGTTAGTGGTTGCCTGAGCGTCGACAGTTATCCCCTGGCCGACGTGGCATCACAACGCGCGTTTTCTTCTACTCTGATACTTCTAAAATTTCGGAGAAAATGCGGGTTGTGACAGTTGGTATCAGAGGGAGGTTGCTTGACAATTTGTCGGGCAACCTTTCCTTGTAGGTATTAGAAGTTTAGCATCATGTCATACACACACCGATATGTCATCGGCACGTCTTGGCTGAAGCACGAACACTACACTCATAGCATAACATGAAGTATACGGGGCATATTATGTAGTATGAGATGCATAATATGTGTTCGTATATGGATCCACCGTAGGAGGCAACATGTGAGGGTTATGTAGTATGGGATGCATAACCTCACCACATGAATGCGACTAGCACGTTTTCTTTTTCGTTGCATGAAAATGTTATGTAGTATGGGATGCATAACATTTTCATGTGTACGCCGCTCATAACATGCATTAGGGCCTTTTTAGAATGCATAGCACAATCATGCATAGCATAACATTGCATAAGCACAACGTGCCAAGCTAAAGACTTGCAGGATGACATATGTACACACATGGTTTTGAGTCAAAAAGAGATTAAAAATTCATGCATGCTCGACTTAGGCACAAGAGTTAGTGTGATGGTGGTGAACCATCTTAGGTTAAGCATGACATTATTTCCCCTGTATAAATATATATATACATATATAAAAACCCCAGAGCAAGTTGGCAGTGAAAGCAAGTACTTATGTAGGTTTGTCTGTACCTGTTGTTTTGTCCTAGTAGTTGAACTAGGTTCTGATGTTTGTTTGTTGATCTTTTTGGGATGGCGCCTAAGCGTAGAGTGGCGAGAACGACTCCCCAATCCGAGGGCGGGTCTTCTGGTACTCAAAGCGGTACAGTTATGGAAAGTCTGAGGCAGAGCAATGAGGCTCTATCGAGGCAGATGGTGGACGTTCAGTCTCAGATCCAGTCCCTGTTATCTGTGGTGGCAGGTCTAGCCCCGAGAGCGCAGGACCCTGCTGCGGGTTTAGCTGTTCCCGCACCTCCTGCACCTCCAGCCCCTTTGGTGCCTCCAGTGGTGGTACCCCCGGAGATGGCTTTCATCACTCAGTTCCAGCGACTGCGACCCCCTACCTACGATGGTAAGGCGGACTTCATGATATTGGATGACTGGCTGATTACCATAGAAGAGATGTTTCACTACTCTGGAGTGTCTGATGATCAGAAGGTGATGCTGGCCGCCTATCAGCTGAAGGGATTAGCGAAGAGCTGGTGGATGAGGGAGAAGGAGGGAATGGTAGGAGGAAGCACTTGGGCTTCCTTCAAGGAGATCTTGATGCGGAAATTTCTACCGTCAGTGGAGCGAGACAGGCTGATGAATGACTTCTTACATCTGAAGCAGAGGCAGCTTTCAGTCAGCGAGTATGAGATTGAGTTCAGCAAACTCAGTCGCTTTGCCCCTAGTTTGGTGAGCTCAGAGGAGGATAGAGCAAAGCGGTTCCTCGGTGGCCTGCGGAGCGAGGTACAGCAGCAAGCGGTGGCTCATGGAGCAGTGAGTTATGCTGGGGCAGTGGAGGCCGCTTTGAAGGTAGAGGCCATCGAAAACGCGAAGCATAGAGGACAGCAGGCGAGGAATGAGAAGAGGAAAGCTGCTGAAGCGAAGAGTCCCCAAGTGCCCGGTGCTCCTTCGGGGAAGAGGAGCAAGGAGGTTTGTAGTTTTTGCGGCCGGTCGGGCCATCCTGCTGAGAGATGTTTCAAGAGGGTTGCGGCGCAGAAGGTGCATGTGCATGCTATACAGGATGCTCCCAGACAGAATGCGGTGTGTACTTTGTGCAAGAAAGAGGGGCATGATGTTGCCCGTTGCTGGTTGAAGGACAAGGTCTGCTATCAGTGCGGACAGAAAGGTCATACCAAGGCCCGATGCCCGCAGCTCCAGTCTGTGCACCGACCAGTTCCTCTTCAGGCGTTGCCACCGCCTCAGTCTATGGATAGAGGCAAAGGGAAGCTGAACGTGATATCTTCAGCGGAGGCTCAAACTTCGACGCAAGTCATTTCAGGTAAACCTTCTTGCTAGTATTTTACTTTCATTGCAGTTTAGGTTGGCTTTTGTTTTCTGTATTGACTGTGCAATTCCCCGTTGATATTTATATAGGGAGTTTTAAGGTAAAGAACCGTTGGGCGCGCGTTCTCTTTGACTCAGGTGCTACCCACTCATTTGTGGCTAGGGCCTTTGTAGAGCGGTGCCAGCTGGTTCTTGGTCGTGTCGGTGATGCCTTTTGCGTCAAATTCCCCTCGGGTGATTCTGTGATATCAGATCAGGGCATTCTGGATTGTCCTATTATGTTGGGGGATTTCCCAGCCAAGGCGGATCTGAAGGTTATAGACTTGGAAGATTTCGACGTCATCCTGGGTATGGATTGGTTGTCCAGATACGATGCGGTGATCCAGTGCAGGGGTAAGCGCTTGGACTTCAAGAAGGACAACGGTCAGCCTGGGAGTATTTATGGCGATCCGTGTCAGGCCTCTCCGGCGATTTCTGCGGTATGTGCTCAGAGGTTATTCAGTTCCGATTGTTTTGCTTGCTTAGTCTCGGTGCTGGGGACTGTTAGCAGTGTGCCGTTGTTGGATGAGATTCCTGTTGTCCGTGAGTTTTCTGATGTGTTCCCTAGCGACCTTCCCGGTCTTCCCCCGGCCAGAGATGTCGAGTTCGTGATTGATTTGGAGCCGGGTACGCGTCCTATTGCTAAGGCGCCGTACCGGATGGCCCCGCGAGAGCTGGAGGAGCTGCGTACCCAGTTGGATGAGTTATTGGAGAAGGGTTTCATAAGGCAGAGCTCGTCGCCCTGGGGTGCACCCGTTCTTTTTGTGAAGAAGAAAGATGGTTCGATGCGCCTTTGCATCGACTATAGGGAGTTGAACAAAGTCACCATCAAGAACAGGTACCCCCTGCCCAGAATCGACGACTTATTCGATCAGTTACGTGGCAGTTCTGTGTTCTCCAAGATTGACCTTCGATCAGGATATCATCAGCTCAGAATCCGGGAGTCGGACATTCCACGGACGGCTTTTCGATCGAGGCATGGACACTTCGAATTCCTAGTTATGTCTTTTGGGTTGACCAACGCCCCATCAGCATCCATGGACATGATGAACCGGGTGTTCAAGGATTTTCTGGACAAGTTTGTGGTCGTATTCATAGACGACGTTCTGATTTACTCAAGGGATGCTGCAGAGCATGATCAGCACTTGCGGTTGGTGTTATCTGCCTTGAGAGATCATCAGTTGTACGCCAAGTTGAGCAAATGTGAGTTCTGGTTGCCTCAGGTGTCCTTCCTGGGTCATGTGGTGAACAAGGATGGCATTTCAGTGGACCCGGAGAAGATTTCTGCAGTGATGGATTGGCATAGGCCGAGCACACCCAAGGAGATTAGGAGCTTCTTGGGGTTGGCCGGCTATTATAGAAGGTTTGTTGAGGGCTTTTCTACCTTGGCAGCGCCCTTGACTAAGTTGACGCAGAAGCATGCAGCGTTCATCTGGAGCGAGCAGTGCGAGGAGGCCTTTCTGGAGCTAAAGAGGAGATTGTGCACTGCTCCTGTCTTGACATTGCCTACGGAGGGCAAGGACTATGATGTCTATGTGGATGCCTCGCACGTTGGGCTCGGAGGCGTATTGATGCAAGAGGGGAAGGTGATCGCGTATGGGTCGCGGCAGTTGAAGACTCACGAGCGGAATTATCCTACGCATGACCTCGAATTTGCGGCGGTGATTTTTGCGTTGAAGCTGTGGAGGCATCTACTCTATGGGGCCCAGTGCAAGATTTTCACAGATCATAAGAGTCTGAAGTATGTGTTTACTCAGAAGGAGCTGAATCTGCGCCAGCGACGGTGGCTAGAGTTCGTGGCCGATTATGACGTGGAGATCCAGTACCATCCAGGCAAGGCCAATGTGGTGGCCGACGCCCTGAGCCGCAAGACAGGGAAGATCTTCAACCTCACGGCGGACCGTTTAGTGGAAGAGTTCCTGTTGATGGACATCTCTGTGGGAGGCTGTGATTTGCAAAGCAGTTTGGCAGTGGCAGAGCCATCTTGGATTTCGCTCACCAGGTTGCACCAGAAGGATGATCCAGATTTGTTACACCTGTACCTCAGGGCTGAGAGAGGGGAGTTGCCGGATTTCTCCATCGACGATTTGGGTACCTTGAAGTACCGCGGCAGGTTTTGCATCCCCGCGGTTGGAGACATCAGGAGCACGGTATGCAAAGAGGCTCATGGATCCAGTGTTGCCTACCACCCGGGATCCACGAAGATGTATCATGATTTGAAGCAGATCGCCTGGTGGCAAGGTATGAAAGGGGATATAGCTCGGTATGTTTCTGAATGTTACACTTGCAAGCGGGTGAAGGCCGATCATGGGAGGCCTGGTGGAAAGCTGACTCCTTTGGAAATCCCGACTTGGAAGTGGGAAAGTATCTCTATGGACTTCATCACGGGCTTACCAAGATCTCCAAAAGGATTTGACAAAGTTTGGGTGATCGTGCACCGATTGACGAAGTGTGCTCACTTCGTACCTTATAAGATCGACTACCCGATGAAGAAGATAGCAGAGCTGTATTTGAGTGAGGTCATCCGATTGCATGGAGTTCCCGTGAGCATCATTTCAGACCGAGACTCCAGATTTACTTCCCGTTTCTGGAAGAGTTTGCAGGAGGGTTTGTGCACAGACTTGAGATATTCTACCGCTTACCACCCTCAGACAAATGGGCAGACCGAGCGGGTGAACTGGATTGTGGAGGATATGATCAGGTGCTACATTCTAGATCACGGTGGAGCATGGGATGAGCGTTTGCGGCTCATGGAGTTTGCCTACAATAACAGTTACCAAGAGAGCTTGCAAATGGCTCCCTTCGAGGCATTGTATGGGAGGCGCTGCAGAACTCCGTTGTTTTGGACTGAGGCCGGTGAGAGGCCTTTGTTGGGTCCTGATGCTCTCGAGGAAATGGAGGTTGCTGTGAAGCTCATTCGGGAAAAGCTTCGGTTAGCTCAGGAGAGATACGAGAAAAACGCCAACCGGCGTAGGTCCGATTTGGAATTTTCGGTAGAGGATTTGGTTTTCTTGAAGGTGTCTCCGATGGTTGGAGTGAAGAGGTTCGGCAAGAACCGTAAGCTGGATCCGAGGTATGTGGGCCCATTCAGAATTTTGGAACGTATTGGTGTGGCAGCATATAGGTTGGATCTACCCGCCAACTTCTCAGGCGTGCATAATGTCTTTCACGTGAGCCAGCTGCGGAAGTGTGTGCGGAGCAGTGGGCAAGTCTTGGATGCCGTGCCCCAATTGGAGCCCAACCTCTCGTATGTTGAGGTGCCGGTCCGCATCTTGGATACTCAGGAACGGGTGCTGCGATCAAAGTCTATCCCGATGGTGAAGGTTCTTTGGAAGAATCAAGATTTGGAAAGTGCGACTTGGGAGCTAGAGTCGGCGATGAGGGAGGCTTACCCTCGCCTGTTCTCCTGATTTGTTGGGTATGTTTTATTTCTAGTAACTTTTATATTGTTACTTTCCTGCTATAGTAGAGGTAGTGTACGTAAAGTTTCGGGACGAAACTTTCTTTTAGGGGGAGTGACTGTAACGACCCCGAATTTTCGGCTATTATTTAAGTCCTCGTTTGGCGTTACGTTGGCGCATTCCCGGCTCGTGCCGTTGTTAGAGTACCTCGTTAGGTGTTCTTAGAGGTTATAGCCTGTTGTATGGTTTCCTCAGCTAGTCGGTGTCTGTTTTGGAGGCCCGGCTGAGCCTCTTAGGGAATCCCTGTACTGTGGCTTCGGGCGAGGTTTGCCCAAGTGTGTGGTCGTCGGAGGTTGTGTCCGACTCCGCCGATGTTTTCGTAGCCCGAGTGTTTAGCTACGGTGCGAATTTGTTCGGAATCCGAGAGCGTTAGTTTCCGCGCCTTTTCGACGGTCGCTAGTTAGCGAGCCGTCATATGTGCGAGCATAATTTCATGTTTGCGCATTTAGGGCATAGCGCGTGTTGTAGACATGCAAGATTTTAATAAATTGCATGTGCGTGGCTGCGGTCATGTGCATTTAAGTGTATGTATAAATATATATATATGTGTATTTATGTGTATGTATAAAATATATATATATGTGTATTTATGTGTATGTATAAATATATATATATGTGTATTTATGTGTATGTATAAATATATATGTGTGTGTGTGGTGTGTATATATATAAATATAGGAATAAATGTATAAGAATATATATATATATATATATATATATATATATATATATATATAAACCGTGTTTTAGGTTTAGGATTCCCCCAACTCAACCCGTCGGCTGCGTGGAACCCGTGCGGAAGAAGGAAACCAGCGGAGGTGCCTCGCACCGCTCCGACCGCCTGCGCTCCGCCCCGATCCGCCCGAAACCTTTGTTTGAGGCCGGATCCGCACTCCTCTAGGCTAGACCTTCGATCCAAGGTAATTTTTTTGGGATTCCACCGTGTTTTTTTTTTCGGAACCGAGAGTTGCGACCGGCCTTCTCCCAAGCTTGATCGCTCGGTTTTGTCTTCGTTCAGGTTTTCCCCGGTGGTTGCTGTGGCCGGTCCTGTTGAGAAGAGTGTTGCCGGCCGAAGTCCTTCGAGGTCCAGGCAAGTGCACCCTTGCCAAAGTAAATCCGTACCTTGCCTTGTTTGCTTGATTTCTGAAAATTTATTTTCTGCATATATAGCCTTTTTTTTTACTTGGTTGCATATGGAAATCAGTACAAACCTCGCATTCATTGCTTGTTTATTGTCAATGCGTTGTCCCCCCTTTTTTTTTGTCATCCCTGCAAATACATGGAGGTGCTATTGGGCTGATTTCCCTTTATTATTTATGCCCCGATCGGATATAACTCGAGAGCCCCCCGGTAGTAAGTTTGTTCGCTACATGGGGTATTTAATTGGTTGCGGTCTTCCTTGGGTGTATGCCTTTGCTAAGGCTTGTTTTTAATTAGTCGCATGAATATTTTTAGCTTGCTCCGTAGTTGCTCCGAAGGCGGATTTGTGTCAAAATCACCTAAATCTCACGTTTGTCTAGTGTTATTTCCCCGATTTGCATGTAATGTCGAATCCCCGTGCGTTTGTGCGGTATCAAACCCCTAAATTTACGCGTATATGTGTTGTTGGTGAACTAATCGTGCATGTGTTGTATAAATTCTCTTGTGCGTGTGAGGTATCAAACCACTCAGTTACAGTTAGTATTGTGTTACGCTCTTTCACTCGTATTAAGCCGCTTGAATGAACAAATTAGGGGTTTAGTTCGTTGGTACTTATAAAATTCGTAGGCGTAAGACCTCTTGATGCTGAAGTTTAGCCCAAGATAATGGCTTGCAATACAGTATTATCGAGTGTTTAACTCTCTGTAGTGCCTTGTGTACTCAAGTTGAATATAATTGCGAGGTTAGGTGCGGGTCTAGTTAACCAACGTCGTCAGCCAAGTCTCCTAGGCGGGTTACTCTAGATGTTTAGGGTTCAGTGTTGACTTCATGGTGGTTCATGGGACTACCAGGAAGGGGTTTTTTCCCGAGTCACTTAGTGCTGGAGTTGGATGTGGTTTTGAGGTGGGTCGGACCGATGCCGCCACCCTTGTTTTACTTCTTGTCTTATTAAGACAATGTGAGCTGTTTGGTTGAGTTGGACCGATGCCACCACCACAGCACCTTGAGATGTTTAGGCCCGTTAGACGTGGTTGGACCGTTGCCACCAGTCTAGGCCTGTGTTTCTGATTTTTTTTGTCCATCTCCAGTATTAGGTGACTCTTTCTGCTCTAGCTTTATACCTGAATTTATTATTTTGCTAATCCTTCCTGCAGAGATTTGAGAGGCTTGACCTCACCCGTGCACTTGGTGCACCCCTTTTTGCTCACTCATGGAGAGTATTCCTCATTCACTTGTTTACTTTAGCTCTTACCTGTTTCACTTCTTTCTTATGCTTCTGTTCATTTTCATATTTATATATTGCTTTGCTGAGGCGTTCTTTTCTTTGAATGTCTCAGGTACAGGTTTATAGCCGACTGTGCAGCTAGGGTTCTTCTGGAGGTTGCTAGTGCTATAGTTGTTGCTGAGTTTTCTTTTCCTCACTCCTGGGAGGTAGTTCCCTTAGACTTGTAGTACAGATATACCTACTCACCAGTGGGTTCGTGTCAGTTGTTGGCGCCCACTGGTGGTTTCTCTTTTAGATGCTTTGTACTTTGCTTATGCTGCTATATTTCCTGTTTTGGAGTTTATTCAACTTGCTTCTGGGATGATTTATGTTAGGTTGCTAGTTATTTTAAAACCTATAAAAGAAAATAACTATTATATCAAAAATATAGGCATCATGTTTTCCTTTCTAAAGAGCTTAATCACTATTTTCAAACCGCGTAAAAAAGGGTATTTCCTATATATGATATATAAATTAAATCTAGGGTTTTGCATAGCCTTAGGCGTCCCCTGGGAACGCGTAAGCACTCTCTTAGGATGCTAAAAAATGAATAAAGTATTTTCCGCTACGTATAAGTATAATTTTGAAAGGGTGCACTAGTTGATCCACGAAGCCGAGGGATACGGCCTCAAAAATATAATTGGTTTTCACATCATTCAAGTTTTGAACTTTCTTAGTCTTAGCAGTTAGTGGTTGCCTGAGCGTCGACAGTTATCCTCTGGCCGACGTGGCATCACAACGCGCATTTTCTTCTACTCTGATACTTCTAAAATTTCGGAGAAAATGCGGGTTGTGACATTGTTGCATCACCACATTCACATCAAACAGATTTTTCGCCCCCGTAGGGGCATTTCTTCCCGCAGTCCAGTATGTGTTATGGGAGGTCGTGTCTCGAAGAAGCCGCAAAGCCTCTTCAGGAGAAAGGTTCATAATTGTGCCACCGGCTGCTGCGTCGATCATAGCCCGGTAGTTCGGCTCGACACCAAAATAGAATATTTCTACAAGATTCCACGGCTCGCAGCCGTGTTGGGGACAACGGCGCTGCAAGTCAGCGAAACGCTCTCACGCCTCAGACAACGTCTCTTGGTCCAGCTACCGGAACGTAGCAATTTCCCTTCGGGCATTCACAATTTTGTCCACTGGGTGGAACTTGGCCAAAAACTTAGAGGACAGAGCCTCCCATGTGGTAGCGGTCCCAGGGGCAATTGTGTGAAGTCAGGTCTTAGCCCTGTCCCTCAGCGAAAATGGTAATAGCTTCAGCTTAACTACCTCATCAGAAATTCCAACATATCGGAAGGTGCCGCAAATCTCTGAGAACTCCGCCAGATGGAGCTGTGGGTCCTCACTCGGCAAGCCAGAATACTGCGTATTATTTCTGATCACATTCAGAATCGCGGGCTTTATCTCAAAATGGTTGTTGGCAATGGCTGGTCCGAAGCCTGGATAAACACTTCCCGCAGTCGGGGTAGTGAAATCACGCATCGTCCTAACGCGAGGTTGGACCACCTCCTGACCCTCAACAACTCTATCACCTTGGCCATTTCCTACTTGGCCCAAGTCTTCCATTTTAACTTCAGCAGCAGCAACACGCACGGGAGCTCTCCTCGCTCGTACGGTCTCAAGATCAGCTCCCAAATTTTCACTCATATTACCAGGGTTAGGATCTGTCATACAACAAGAAAATTCTATCAAAACGTCAAACACTTGCAAATTTTTCCAAAAGAAAAATGAACACAATGGTTGCACTCCCCGGCAACGGCGCTAAAAACTTGATGCGCTCTCGGCAAGTGTGTCGATCGCTATCAAGTAATAAAAGTGAGGAGTTTAATCCCCGGATATCGATCTCTCGAGGAGTGCAAGTAGGGAGTGTGGTTTTGTTATTGGAAAAGTGATTGCAAGTGTTAACGTGGCAAAGGGGGTTTAGTTTTGGTGTCCGAAGCTTAATGCTAATAAAACTAATGCGGGTCACGGTCACCGCGTCGCTTGGGTGGATTACTACAGAGAGTAGTATGGACGATGGACGAAACAGCGAGGGTCGCAATCACCTCATCGCAATGCAGGCTCCTAGCAAGCGCTAGAACGGCTCGATCACAACAAGCACAGGAAAAACTGAAGCTTAACAACACAAGCAATGATTAATACATAACAACATATCGACATGCTGAAACCTTAAGCAAAACATTGTTCTCAAGCAACAATCTCACTATCACAAGTTCAGAATGAAGTAACAGCAAGAAGAGGTGGAGAAATACAACCGAGCGCACGAAGGCTTTTCGAGATTCACGGCCGGATTCAAGGGTTGTCAATCCTTGTCCGAGCTCGGTCTTTGGATGTCGTCTGGGCTCCAGAAGGGCTGTCACCTCCTCCCTATAACCCGTCTTCTTCGTGTTTGATCGTTGGGCTAGTTCTGACCGAAGAACTCCGCAAGTGCAACAACAATGAGCTCGGATGGTAGCTTGGAGGTCGAAGAAGATGAAGGTGGCCAGAGAAGCAACTATTGCAAGCTTTCTGAGGAGAAATGGTGGCCGAATCAACTCTCCAAGGAGGAGAGAGAAAATGGCGGCTATGGGAAAGTTTCCCCGCTCAAAAGTGCAGAAAACAGCAGCTGGGACGAACTGGAACGGAACACACCATCAAGAAGAAGAAATATGCGCTTTAAATAGAAGCAGGTCAGAAAAATAGGCACGCACGGTTTGGCGCACGACCGTGCGCAAACCGTGCGATATTAACTTCCAAATCAAGCCTGCGGAAGGAGAAGCGTTGACCCGTGCGTTTTCCTTCGCGCACGGGCAGTTCCGCCCGTGCGTGAAGGACATCGCACGGGTAGCGACAGAGAGTTGGAAAATAGAAACAAACAGGAAAACCGTGCGTTTTACTCGCGCACGGGCGCAGCAGCCCGTGCGTGAACAACTCGCACGATTAACTACAGAACGGAAAAAAACTGGAAAGTTACAGGAAAACCGTGTTTCCTTCGCGCACGGTTTCGAAGAAACCGTGCGTCAACCGTGTGTGAGGATCGTCGAACTCAGCTCGACGAAATTCGTCGAGCTCGGCTCGACGTTCTTCCAACTAACTAAACCGCACGATCTAGCGCAAACCGTGCGTGAAAGAAACGCGCGACCGTGCGTTTTCCTTAAGACAAATTTCCTGCCTTTGGGAAAAACGCACCACCTGCACAACAAAACCAAAACTGGAGCACAAGCTCCCAGCAACAAATACTGCAAAGAAAACAGCAGGAAAGAGCCACGGGGAGCACCATGTGCATACCGCCAATAACAGAATGTGCAATTGCACAACCTCGGGTCAAAACAGTGCACAAAATGGTACATGACCGAACGATGCAAATATAACCGATATCCGGTTGAAATGCAGTGCACGAGTGAGAAAACCAACCCAGATGAGTCCGAAAAACCTTATAAATATCGGACTCATCAAAAATGCAACAAGTTCTGTCATTCGGACAGAACTTTTCCTTTTATATCTAGAGCATTTGCCCTTAAAAAAGTAGCACTTTTCCTTTTATATCTTACATATAAGTGTGAATCCTATTAGTTTTGTTATCGAATACATTGAATTCACATGGGGCATAATATTCTTCACTGGAGGCAGTTGTCTCCAGTCGTAGTGTGGGATAGAAAACCAAGCGTAGTTGGACTGCTAAACTGCTGTCCAGGAGAAAGCAGGTTGCAGGCAGGCAATCCAGTTGAGAAGAGTCAAAAATGCACTACAAAATTGATAATTCCAAGGTCAACCACTCTAACCAAAATAAGAAACTATTGTCAGGAAAGAAAGAGTTGTGATTGTAAACTATTGCAATAGTTGACACTCGCAATAAAGAAATCGTTATGCGGTCAATAAGGAAGAAGTGCAATGTTGCTCAGCATGAGAAAGAATAAATGGGGAGTTACTCGTGAGGATGAAGAAACAGTCGCAAGAACCGTCAAACTTAGAGCAAGACTTCGGTGAAGTCAATGATTGGGTAACAAGGTCTGCGTCGTCGAAGAAACACAAAGGAAAGACATAATCATCAGACGTGTCAAATAGAAGGTGTTGGAGAAAACCGTGAACTCCTTGATTAAATCCAAAGAAGAGAACCGTGGACCAGAAATAATACAGTGAATAATAAGGAAATACAGACAGAAAAATAAAACATATTGTAACACTCCCCCTTAAATTGGACATGAGATGTTGATCATGTCCAACTTGACAACAATTTTTCCAAAGGTAATTCGATTTAGACCATTCGTGAGAATATGAGTTAGTTGTCTATCTGAGGGAACAAATGAAGTACACACAAGTCCCTTTTCAATGTTCTATTTGATGAAATGACGATCCACTTCAATATGCTTAGTACAATCATGTTGGACAGGGTTGTGTGTGATGCTAATAACAGCCTTGTTGTCACAATACAACCGAATGGGCTCATCTCCAGAGAGACCCAGGTCACTCAACAACGAACGCAACAAGAGACCATCACAAAAACCATGGGTCGTAGCCTGAAACTCTGCTTCAGTACTTGATCTCGCCACGACCTGTTATTTTTTACTTTTCCAAGTAACTAGATTTCCACCAACAAGAGAACAATATCCTGAGGTAGATCGTCGATAGACCCGGCCCAGTCAGCATCGGTGTAGACCTCAATGTTTAGAGCTGATTTGGAGGAAAACAAGATTTCAATCCCAGATGAGGACTTGAAATATCTGAGTATTCTGTCGGCAGCATCAACATGACGAGCCTTCGGAGCGTGCAAAAATTGGCTGATAACACTCACAGCATAAGCTACGTCTAGACGAGTATGAGCAAGGTAGATCAGTCTCCCTACAAGCCTCTGAAATTCGGGTATGTTTTTAATCTCCTTTCCATCATCACGACCCATCCCGTGGTTAACTTCAATAGGAGTATTCGCTGGTCGACAGCCACTCATCCCAGTCTTCTCAAGAAGGTCAAGAGTATACTTCATCTGAGAGATAAAGATCTCATGCTTGAACCTTATCACTTCAATGCCCAAGAAATATTTGAGGGCACCCAGATCCTTGACCTCAAACTCAGTAGCCAGTTTTTGTTTCAGAAGCGTGATTTCTTCCACATCATCGTCAGTGTTAACAATGTAGTCAACATAAACAATGAGAGTTGTAAGTTTACCAGTCCTATGCTTGATGAACAGAGTATGATCAACATTGCCCTGGTGATATTCAAAAGACAACATAGCTTTGTGAAATCTCCCAAACAAAACTCTTGGAGACTGTTTCAGTCCATGTAGGACTTTCTTCAACTTGCAGACATGTCCAGCTGAACTTATAGGAGTAAGGTCTGGTGGGAGAGACATATAAACTTCCTCATCCAGATTCCCATAGAGGAAGGCGTTTTTTACATCAAGTTGTCAAAGATCTCATCCTTTACAAGCAACACAGGATAAGGGGACTCTGATAGTATTCATCTTTGCTAAAGGAGCAAACGTTTACTGATAGTCAATTCCAGGGGTTTGAGTGTACTCACGTGCCACCAATCTTGCTTTACACATTTCAACCACACCCTGAGAATTTTGTTTGACAGAGAACACTCATTTGCATTCAACCGGTTTTTTCCCAGGGGGAAGAGACACTAAATCTCATGTGTTGTTCTTTTCAAGCGTATCCATTTCCTCAAACATTGCTTCTATCCACACGGGAATCTCCAGAGCACTCTGCCAGAATGTTAGTATGGATATGGATGCAAGAGAAGATACAGAGATATTATGGGAGGTGGAGAAGGAGTCATAAGAAACATAAGAAAGAGGGTGTTGAGTGCAGGATCAGATACCTTTGTGGAGGGCACTTAGAAGCTCGGAAGGCCCCGAGTCCGGGTCCAATGATTGATCTGGTAGCATAGCCGGTCAAGTGTGTCGTTGGGCCTCTTTCTCCGCTGAGTGTACACCTGCAAAGTCTGAGCAGTAGGAGGAATAGTAGTATGGACAGGAGTATCACTCACTTCCGACGGTAAAAGCACCACCTGAAGTGAGGGATATGAAGGAGGAACGGGCAGAGGTACAGATGGTGAGGGTAAATAGGAAGAGGGCAAAGAGGGTGAGTCAACGGGGTAGTATAATAGGCCTTAGCTTCACGAAACGTGACATCCATGATAACAAAAATCCTCTTAGCATGGGGATAAAAACATTTGTACCCCTTTTGAGTAGGAGAGTAGCCAATAAACACACACCAGAGAGCTCGAGGATTAAGTTTGGTGGGAGGAGGGTGATGAACGTGAACAAAGCAGACACAACCAACACCTTATGAGAGAGGTGAGAGGAAGGAATTCGTAGAGTCCCGAGGGGAGTGGCATTCTCAAGAATACGGGATGACATGCGATTAATAAGATACGCGTCCATAAGGACGGCATCACCCCAGTAATGCTTAGGGAGGCGCATGATGTCCAAAAGACAGCAGACCACTTCCAAAAGGTGACAATTATTACGCTCTGCAACCTCATTTTGAGCAGGAGAATAAGCACAAGTGGTTTGGTGTATAATGTCATGATCAGCCAGATATTCAGCAAGTGTGAATCCAGATATTCACGACCATTATCACTGCAGAGGATCTGAATTTTAACGTTAAACTGGGCGAAGATCATATTATGAAACTTTTTGAAGGTGGAAAATACATCACTTTTTTCTTAGTAAATATACTAGGTAGTGAGAGAAAAACAGTCAATAAAAGTGACAAACCAAGTACAGTCAAAAATAGAAGAAACGGTATAAGGGCCCCAAACATCAGAGTAAATCACAGTAAAAGGAACTAAACTTTGCAACGAAACATGATTAAAGGTAGTACAATAATGTTTGTTAACAGCACAGACATCACAAACAAAGGAAGTAAAAACAACAACAGACATAACAGGTAATAACAACTTCATAACATGGATAGATGAGTGTCCTAAGCGACAATGCTAGGAATATAGGTCGGATGTGTTGGAGTGAAGGGCCGGAGGAGGTGCCACTAGGTTAGAGTCGAGCACATATAGACTATTGACCAAACTACCAGAGTCAATCGTTGTCCCCGTCTTCAGGTTCTTAAACACGGAAAAGGAAGGATGAAAGGTTACTGAACAATTCATTGAATTAGTCAAATGACTAATAGAGAGCAAATTATATGTGAAATTTAAAACATGCAAAACGGACGATAAGGTAAGAGAGGAATACGAGATAGATCCCTTCCAAGCAATAAAGGAAAGAGAATCATCAGCAATGCTCACCTTATCACGACCAGAGAGAGGAGTATAAGAGATAAAACCTGAGGCAGAATCAGTCATATGATCGGTGCCCCCAGAGTCAATGATACACTGAGTGGAAGGGTGAGAAGTAGCAGAGTGAGCACCTGGGGTCCTGATGTGGGTATACAAAGACAACGCAGAACACTCCGTAGAAAGATCTTGCATCATGCGACAAAGAGCAAGGACTTCATCAGCCGAGAAAGCACCAGGGAGAACAAAAGAATCGGCGCCAGGCAGAGCAGGAGAAGTATCCACAACAGCACAGTGAGATGGGTCGAACGAGGAGGTGTGCGACCAGTGGAGCGGCCGAAGCCACGACCACCATGAGGAGGAGCACCACCTCTCGGTGGAGGAAAACCATGGAGTCGAAAACAGGTGTCTCTGGTATGACGGGAATTCCCACAATAATCACAGAGGAGGTGGTCTTTATCAGTACCCTTCATCTTAGAATCACGGGCAGGACGAGCCCCCAGCAAGGAAGGGGTACCAGCAGATAAAGCAGAACTCTCAGGAGCAAGGTCGGGAAGAAGAGACAGACGACGACCAAACTCCTGCTGGACAATGCTATAAACCTCTGGAAGGGACAGTAACAGCACACGCCCCAAAATCTGAACACTAATCTGATTCAAGTCCCGATGAAGACCGTGAAGAAACTCAAAGGTCTGGTTGCGATCCTTACGAGCACGAACCATAGCCTCATCAACAGGGCTAACAAAAGTGAGGGAATCAAAATGATCGTATCCCTGATACAACTGAGTGAACTCCAAATAGTAAGCAGAAGGGGGTGATCGCCCTAACGGAAAAGGATATCTTTCGTCTCAACTGGAAGATCTGGGCAGCATTTCCCTTTCTAGAATAAGTAGTCTCTGCACGCCGTCAAATATCAACAGCAGTACCCAAAAATAAGTAGTGGCGAGTGATGGACTCCTACATGGAATTCGTTAGCCGAGACATGACTAAGGAATTTTCGGAATCTCATTGTGGCCAATCAGGGTTAGTCTGCTCTGGTACCTTGGTGAACCCAGTGACATAGCCAAAGAGGCGGCGACTCTTAAGAGCAAGTGTGATAGAGCGAGATCAGGAAAGATAATTTGAATCATCTAGTCGGATAGTAGTAATCTGTGGAGTATTGTGATCATGACTCTCACGCAGAGACCTTGCAGGAGAAGGAATCAGAGTGGAGGTAGAATCACTGAGAGAATACATAATGGCCCAAGAATATAAATCTGGAGACCACACGCCATGCCAAGCGGCAAAGAGCGACCGATTATGTCGAGCAAAGACCGGCGGAGAAGAGAAGATGAATAGAAATCAACTCCATTTCATGACTGGAACGGCAAACGACGCCGAAAGGAAGCGAGAATGAAGGAGGACGAGAAGAGACGAAATTAGGGAGCAACCCTAAAAACCTTCATACATTCAAAGATAAAGATTGCAAGGTCCGTCAGCAATCTTATAGTGGCGAGTAGCGAATATAAAGGGAAATACTGAAATTAGAAAATACTGGAAATTAAGAAATACTGAAATTAGAAAATACTAGAAATACTAAAAATGCATCAACAAACATAGCAACTGATTTATTATTAAATATTCTACGTGATCTCGGTAGGCCCTTGCGATATACGTGCCCGGCGCGTGTAGACTTGTCATGTTGGCTCCTCGTCGTGCAATTTCGTAACATTTGAACTCGTAACACTATTAATATGATCACAGATAAATTCCAGGAGGAATCCGGCAAGGGGAAGGGCCAGTAGGGGTGAGCGAGAATGAAGGAGGACGAGAAGAGACGAAATTAGGGAGCAACCCTATAAACCTTCATACATTCCAAGATAAAGATTACAAGGTCTGTCGGCCTGCTTATAGTGGCGAGGAGAGAATATAAAAGGAAATCCTGAAATTAGGAAATACTGGAAATTAGGAAATTCTAGAAATACTAAAAATGCGTCAACAAACATAGCAACTTATTTACTATTAAATATTCTCAGCGGTCTCGGTGGGCCCTTGCGATATACGCGCCCGACGCGTGTAGACTTGTCATGGTGGCTCGTCGTCGTGTAGTTTCGTAACATTTGGAGTCGTAACACTCCATCATTCCTTCAAAACAAGCTTACCCTCAAGCTCGTGTACCAAGCGGGTGGCTGGATCATCTGGTATCTTGACCTCCGTCCAGAACAAGGCCAGGGAGCACGTAGCAGTGGCGGCGGTGTTGGTGAGTAGCGGCGGCGCCATCGAAAGAACAAGCGACGGAAGTAATGGCTTCTGCAAGGTCGGTGGGGCGGTGGTGAGCAGCCGCCACAAGGATGTCGGAGACGCGACGGCCGACAGCAGGAACGGATCCGTCGAGGGCAGTGAGGCACGGGGCGGCAGAAGAAACGACGATGCGGCCGGTGGAAGAGGCGGGGAAGGGGCCGGCAGAGCGAGAGCCGGGAGAGGAGACAGTGAGATGATCAGAGGGGATAGCAAGACTGGAGACAGCGGAATAAGAGCCGATAGAGAGGGCGGCGAGTTTACCAGACGGGGTGGCAGAAGAGGCGGTGATGCGGCCGGTGGAAGCGGCGGAGGGACGACCACCGTAGAGAGAGGTGGTGCATTAGCGACCATGGAGAGAGGTGGCATGGCCAGAAAACTTTCGCATGGTGCAGGAGGCAGTCGTGGTGGAGACGTCTTAGGGAAGGGAACCTCGTGGGGGGTTGCAGAAGCACGTTTGTGGTGCACGAGAAGACGATCGACTTTGGCGTGGAGGGAGGCACATGTGGCCAGGATTTGTGCAGCTAGGTCAGAGAAATCAAGCCAAGAGTTGGTGGTCGGCGACAGCAAGAACAGCGACCTGGGAGCGACGGATTGGGCGACGGCCATGGTGCCCAGAATGTAGGCTGGATGTGATGTCGGCGATGTCTGTGGCGGCACAACGGTCGACACAGCGGAACAGAGGCCCGGGGCGGCGGCCTTCCTGCAGCAGAAACGGAAGGGGAGGCAGATCCGGCTGACAGAAGCCCTGCAGCACAGGCGAAGGACGGTCGATACCTGGAGCGGAGCGGGGCCAGGCACCGAGAAGAGAACGATGCAGAACAGAGGCCCTGGGCGGCAGAAGATTCAGAGGGCTATAACGACGGGGTTGGGGCGCGGCTGGATCAGCCGGTTGTTGGAGACTTTTTGGCAGATCGGGGAGAATCGAGTGCGGAAAGGACACCAGAGGCCGATCCGGTTGCTGGAGGAGGTGGAGCGGGCCGATCCGATTACTGAAGGGTCGATCTGATTGCTGGAGTGCAGGACGTGGCGGATCGACACTGACGGCGTGATGTCGGAGGCGGATCGGGGTCGGGATGTCCTGCAAGGGTAACCCGCGCGTCGGCTGGGTCGCGCGTTGTGCGAAACAGCGGCAACGATCGGGTCGCTTGTCTTTCCTATGACGACGCGGGATCGGGTGTTGTGTCCCGAAAACAGGGCTGTGTCACGATGAAGCGGGTCGGCGGGGATTTGGTGTTGTGCGGGTCAGTGAACCAGGGAGATAAATTTCTGAATTCCTTATGCAAACTCGAGCACCGGCGACGAGAGCGGGCAGTGCGTCATGTCAAACCAATTGATACGATCACAGATAAATTCCAGGAGGAATCTGGCAAAGGGAAGGGCCGGCGGGGGTGAGCGAGAATGAAGGAGAACGAGAAGAGACAAAATTAGGGAGCAACCATAAAAACCTTCATAAATTCCGAGATAATGATTACAAGGTCCGTCGGCCCTCTTATAGTGATGAGGAGAGAATATAAAAGAAAATACTGAAATTAGGAAATACTGGAAATTAGAAAATACTGAAATTCGGAAATACTGGAAATACTAAAAATGCGTCAACAAACATAGCAACCAATTTATTATTAAATATTCTTCGTGGTCTCAGTGGGCCCTTGCGATATACGCGCCCTGCGAGTATAGACTTATGATGGTGGCTCGTCGTCGTGTAGTTCCGTAATATTTGAACCTGTAACACGGCGCAAGAAGGAAGTACAAGCTTCACCGCATGTCTGGAGCTGTAAGGAGAGGGGCTATAAACCCTAGGAGGCTGACTGCAAGAAAAGGGGTGGCTGGAAGCCTTGTGAGGCCTGGTAGGCCGGCGAGGCGCTGGACGAACCTCTAGAAATTGTGTTGTACGGAGCCACTGGACGAACGAGCAGAGGAAGAGCGAGTGCTAGAAGGTGCGCTGGAAGTGGCACTGGTCGAACGAGCCGTTGGAAGACCGACGAAGAACGGAAGACGCGCGGAGGGCAGGCGAGCGGAAGACGGCGATAGAAGACGCGTGGAGGGCGGGCGGCGGAACGAGAGACGGGCGGAAAAAAGAGAGTTTCGGGCTAGGGTACCAAAATTCGTGGCTCTGATACCATGTTGGAGAAAACCATGAACTCCTTGATTAAATCCAAAGAAGAGAAGTCCCCTCTATATATGGAGGTGGACCATAAATAATACAGTGAATAATAAGGAAATACAGGCAGAAAAATAAAACATATTGTAATAGAAGTCTTGAACTCGCAGACGGAGTTGAACGACATAAACTGTGTCATTAAAGTAGTTAGAATCCCTTGCATAAGATTGGAGAAGAACCGAATGAAGATTGAAGCAAAGTCTACGTTGTTCGACAAAGATGAAAGCAACATCAAATGAATGGAAAGTTGCAGTTCCGGTGAACTGCAGAATTGGTGAATGTCTTGGACTAGTCGAAGTCAGAGATGTTCTATTTGTGTCTGTCACATGCGCAAAAGTTGCTAAACTGATCTGTGTCTATGAAGAAACACTTAATTGATGTGGCCAACTAGTTATATGTAGCGAGAATTGAAGGACGGGGAAGCTTTAGAGAATAGGAAGAACCAAAGTTAAAATAAGAAATATTGGACAGGTTATAGTTAAGAAACTAGTTCACTGAAAATCAATACCATCTGACAGGACACTACTAGAAGAATAATTAGCATGTTGAAGATACGGAAGGGAAAATCCCCGTGGTTGTAGAATCCACAGAAGAGATACACAAATACAAGGGTACTTCCCATTTCAAGAACAAGAGATTATGAAGGTTAAGGCCCTATTTAGAGAACAATAATATGGCTTATGAAAAGAAGTCTGTTAAAGGAAAAATTGTAAGAAAAATTTAAATAATCATAATATTATAGAGAAAATTAACACTTTTCTTAATACATGTAAATGAATAACCCTAACTAAGAGAAACAATTTTTAAGTTGACAGTTTGAGCCTTGTCCTCGAACTGGTCATGGGAGAACATGATGAATACATCGAGGTGTGTTGTCATCAAGTGTTCTAGGAAAGTAAATTCTCCTTTTTTTTCCACCGCCTCCTTCCTCCTTTCCCGGTTACCGATAAAGTTGTCATGCATCTGATCCCTAATTAAGGTAAATGTATCATCCCTTTTGTAGAGGAGGAGAAAGTCAAGCTTGTATATATGTTCACTTGTATAAAATAGAAAGAATGAGTACAAATATATAGATGAGAGTAAGAGAGAGGAAGATCCTATACATGATGTGGGACTAAAGAGGAGAGAGAAAAACAATAATAAATACATAATGGGTCAAGACTAAATGGGCTTTTCTAACACCCCCCCGCAAGCTGGAGCGTATAGGTCATATGCACCCAGCTTGGACAAACACTGGTAAAACAAGTTACTTGATAAAGCCTTTGTGAGAATGTCAGCAACTTGATCAGTGCCCGGAACATGTTTTAATTCAAGTTTCTTCAATTGAACTTTCTCTCGAATAAAGTGACAGTCGAGCTCGATATGTTTTGTGCGCTCGTGAAACACCGGATTCTTTGTTATGTGTATGGCGGCTTGACTATCACAGAATAGAACAGCAGATGAAGGAAGTTTTACTCCCAGATCAGTAAGGGGACTTTCAAGCCATGTGAGTTCTGAGACAACCGATATCATCGATCGGTATTCGGCTTCCGCGGAGGAACGAGCGACCACAGCTTGTTTCTTACTTTTCCATGTAATGAGATGACCACCAAAATAAGTACAAAACTCACTTGTTGACCTCCGATCGTCCAGGGAACCGGCATAATCGGCATCAGAATAAGCGACCAATGTGGGAGCCGAGTCGGAGGTTTTGTAAACAAGCCCTTGACCCAGAGCTGCCTTAAGGTATCGGAGAATCCGTTCAACCGCCTGGAGATGAGAAACCCGGGGGCATGCATGAACCGACTGACAACCCCAACTGCAAACGATATATCAGGGCTCGTGGCCGTTAGATAGATCAACTTTCCCACAAGTCGTCGATAGTATTCCGGGTTCTGAAGAAGCAAATCATCATCAGAGGCATGAGCACATAGTTTGTGATTTGCCTCCATCGGGGTACTAGCTGGCTTGCAACCAGACTGGCCAGCGTCTTTGAGAAGATCGAGACAGTAGTTTCGTTGGGAGAGGACAAGCCCGTCTGGCCGTCGTGCGATCTCAAGACCTAGAAAGTAACGAAGATGTCACGGGTCTTTGGTCTGAAATACGGTGCTCAGATGCTGTTTGACCTCTAGAATCCCCTTTGAGTCATCCCAAGAAAGTAGGATGTCATCAACATAAACCAACAGAAGGATTGTTCCAGTGGCCCGGTGTCGGGTGAATAGGGAGAAGTCTGCAAAGCTCCGAGTGAAACCCATGTCCCGAACCACCTTGCTGAACTTGTCAAACCATGCCCAAGGGGACTGTTTGAGACCATAGATGGATTTCTTGAGAAGATACACACGAGACTCCCCCGTGGTCTCAAATCCGGGTAGTTGGCGCATGTAGACAGTTTCCTGAAGATCACCATTCAAAAAGGCATTCTTGATATCGAGCTGATGAAGGGGCCAGTGGCGGTGCACAGCCACGGAAAGAAGAACCCGGACATTGTTGAGCTTAGCCACCGGAGAGAAGATTTCCTCATAATCAAGGCCCTCTTGCTGAGTGAAGCCACGTGCCACAAGTCGGGCCTTCAGTCGGGCAATAGTGCCATCTGGAGCATGTTTGATGACGAAAACTCATTTACACCCAACAGGGTGCTGACCGGGAGGTAAAGGGACAAGGACCCAGGTCTGGTTGGCCCAAAGAGCTGTCATTTCTTCGTCCATGGCAGCCCGCCAGCCTGGATGTTGAAGCACCGCCTGCACAGAGTTAGGGACAGAAACAGAGGATAAAGAGGTGGCAAAGTGAAGAAGTGGTGGTGAAAGGCGATGTAGAGAGACGTAATTCGCCATCGGATGAGCGGTGGATGCGGGAGCCGGAGCAACAGGTAGCGGAGCAGCAGAGGTCGAAGCCGACTGCAGGGGGGCAACGGGATGAGGAGAGCGACGAGAATAGACCCGGATAACATGTGGAGGTGGACGGACCGGAGGCAGTGCAAGAAGAGGATATGATGAGGAACGGGGAGCAGGGATGACAGGACGAATGACGGGGTCTGGACCAGGAGCGATATCCAGAGCAGAAAAGAAGAAAAGATTTTCGCGGAAAGTGACATCAGCAGAGACAGTCACCTTGCGGGTAGTAGGCGAATAGCACACATAACCCTTTTGAGTGCGCGAGTAGCCTACAAAGATATGTTTGGTTGCACGGGGATCCAACTTGTCGGTAGAGGGACCAACTCGGTGAACGTAGCAAGTACACCCAAAAATCCGGGGAGTAACAAGAAAAGGCGGAGTGGAGGGAAAGACGAGGCCGAAAGGAGTAACATACTGGAGGATGGAAGATGGTAGACGGTTGATAAGAAAACAGGCCGTGGAAAGCGCGAAGTTCCAGTACGCTTTAGGAACCTGCATTTGAAGCATAAGGGAGCGAGCTACATCAAGAAGGTGACGATTCTTGCGCTCGACAACACTATTCTGTTGTCGAGTATACGCGCACGAGGTTTGATGAAGAATGCCGAACTCAGAGCAGAGGGTCGCGAAGTCATGACTACTGTGCTCGCGCGCATTGTCAGTACAAATAGTACGAATGGGCGCAGAGAACTGAGTGCGAGTCTCAAAAATGAAGGCCCGGAAGACACGGGGAAGCTCAGAACGATCGCGTAGGAGATACAACAACGTCATGCGAGAGTAATCATCAATAAAAGTAAGAAAGTACCGGTAGCCAGAAATACTAGTAATTTTGTACGGACACCGTATATCGGAGTGTACCAAAACAAAAGAGCAGACCTCCGAGTACAATGGGAAGGAAACGATGAACGTGGATGTTTGCAAAAAATACATGTTTCACACTGAAATGCAGGAAGAGATACATCCAGCAGAGCCTTATGGAGGACTGGAAGAGTAGCATGACCAAGACGTCGATGACAATCCGAAGAGGAGAGAGAGGCAACGAGAGTAGGAGAGTTATCAAGAAGGTAGAGCCCGTTCTGCAGCCGTCCCCTACCAATGATAGTCCGTGTTTGTTGATCCTTTATCAGAAAAGAAGAGGAAGTAAAGGTACGGAGCAATTAGAATCAGTAGTAAGACGACCAACAGAAAGTAAATTGAAAGGGGAGCCCGGAACGTGAAGGGCCGAGCGTAGGAGGAGAGAAGAGGTGAGAGAAATATCAGCACATCCAGAGACAGGGACAGATGCCCCATTGGCCACAGTAATGTACTTCGGGTGAGGTGAAGACAAGTACTGAGGCGGCCGAACATAGGTGATGTGATGAGTGGCACCAGAATCGAGGATCTATCGCGGGCCAGAGGAGATACATGCAATACCTTCATTGGAGATGGAGACAGCAGAGGCAACCGAGGCAGGCGGGCGGCTAAGCAGTCCATGAAGATGCTGGAGCTGAAGACAAACCTCGTCGAGGTCAGTACGAGTGGGAGAGGGGTCGGTGGCAGCAACAGAGGCCTGCGGACGAGGAGGGCGACCATGTTTGCGATAGCACGTGGTTTCAAGATGCCCGTCTTTGTCGCAGAACGAGCCCTTAGGCCGAGGCCGTCCACCCCGACCACGTCCCCGAGAATCAGAGCGGCCTCCACGAGCGGAAGATGGAAGAGGCAATAAAGGAGCAGGGGCCTGCTGAACAAGGGTCGGAGAAGGAGGCCCGGGCACATCCGGAGGTGGGGATACTTTGAGAAGCATCGAACACACATCTGAGAAAAACGGAGTAACAGTAGAGGAGAGGATGTGAGCCCGTACACTATGAAGATGGTGCGGTACCCGAGCCATCATCATGGCGCTACCCACAGCTTCCTTTTGGGCATGTTGGGCAGCAAGATCCAAGATAGGAGGCTGATGTTGTATCCAAGCCTCGACCAGAGACCGAGCCTGAGCAACGAAGGAGGTCAGATCGGTCGCGCCACCGCTATCAAGGGCCTGGAGAGCAGTGATAATGTCATACAGATGGTGGAGACTATCTTTGGCAGAGTAAAGGGTATGGAGCTCGTCCCACATGCCCTTGGCCGTCTCATGGTACATGGTCAGGCGATAAGACTCGTCATTAAGAGAATTAAGGATCCATGTCTGCACCCGACCATCACTGCGTAACCAATCATCAGTAGGAGTACCAATAACGTCATTGGTCAAGTGATGAAGAAACCCCTTGGATTGCAGGACACGGTGAACAGAGTGCGCCCATTCCACAAAATTTTTCTTGCCGGTCAGAGAGATTGTAGTAATACAGAGCTCATCTCGCACTTCCGGGAGAGAGGTCGGGCGGTCAGCAGGAGGAACCGCCGTGCCGATAGAATCAGCAGAAGAGGCCATGAAGAAGAGAAGCGGCTAGGAGAACTGACCGGTCAACAAAGGAGACCGCACGACTAGAGCTGAGACCGCTCAGTCATGATGGGAAGACACCAGCTGCAGGAGGAGGCCGCGACCAAAGACGGAGGTCGGGAGAGAGAAGGCCGCAACAGACAGAGACAAGCCACGCGGAAAATAAAGAGGAGAGGACCGCGACCTAAATGCGGGAAGGCAATAGTCCGCACGGTGTGGCTGAGCACAGCAGCGGTCAGATAAACAGGAGGCCAGCAGCGGGCAGAGAGAAGAGATCGTGAGTAGAGAAGACTCAGGCGGAAAGAGAGAACAGAGCGCAGCAACCAGGAACAAGCCGCAGCGAGTTGGAGCAGGCCTCAGGAGAGGCAGGCCACAGCGAGCAGGAGAGGCAGGCCGCAGCAAGCTGGATCAGGCCGCGAGAGAAGCAGACCGCAGCGAGATGGAACAGGCCGCGAGAGCAGCAGGCCGCAGCGAGCTGGAGCAGACCGCAAGAGAGGTAGGCCGTGTAACACCCCTTCCCAGTATTACAGAAATCAGCCGTCCGGCCGGGTCAGCGATATAAAGAAAACTAGAAAGCAGTATTAAAACTAGTAGCAGCAGGTAATAAAAGTCCAAACTAAACAGATTTAATACTTACAGCGGAAGTAAAAATTAAACTAAGGTTAACCACATACCTGATGTCTGGATTCACAGAGCCACTAAACAAGAATGAGATTACAATAACTGAAAATCTGAACTATCAAGATAAGTCTGATACAAGATATATAAAATATTAATGAGTTACACTGTCCACAACTACAAGTACATGTTGGAATGGAGTAAACTGAAATGGTAAAAGTACTACACTCGGACACCACCATGACGCTCATCCTAGACGTAGTTTCCCACCTGGGTCACCTGAAAAACATTGCCCACGAAGGGTCAGAGTAAAGAAAAACAATTCCCCTTAGTGACACTAAAATAGATTTACATATGAATGCATGTCTTTAAAACTAGTCTCGTGCACTGAAAACATTTTATGACATATGATATGCATGCTTTTCCTATACTTACTGGTGAACACTATAATTCTATACTCATGACTTTCCGTTCATTTCCCCAAGTCCTGACGTTCACTAACTAGTGTACTGTCTCACGTCAAGTCTGTACTTGAGTTCTAGGTGGCTTTTAGCCTACACGTTTACTGGGAAGGCTCTAGGCAGAGTAGCTCCTAACGCGCAAAATCTGAAACTGACGACCCGAGACCATCTGACGAACTCAATTGTTCTAGTGCTACGCGGACACGGTCTCGAATCTACTAACTGTCTCAAAGGGGAGTCAACTCCCAAGACTGTAACTCATAGGATACCATATGCCCTATGAGGATGGTAGTGCGCCTCTACCAAGCACGAAAAGACTGGTGTGCTACTGACCTTTTTGGTCTGACGCTACTCTGCATGGGATATCTTTTCTGGTGTACTACTGAGCGCCCTTGACTTTCTCGTGGTCGACTTGAAGGGACCTTCGCACCCTTGGTTGGACAATCTCCAAACTTACGTGTACATGTGAAGTTTCGTACTTAACTAACTGTCCACGACTTTACTAACGTGGTGATGCAACAAAGCGTTATCATACGCGTTTCCACAAATATTTTCCTACTGTCACAACTTCTCTATGCATGCTTATGATGTTTGTACGAAACCTACTCATGCGTATAAAATATAATTATTTGATATGTCTAACTAAAAGAAATTAGGATTTCCTTACAGTGATATTGCGACGCTCGTATACTCGACGCGGCGACATATTCTCTTCCAAAAGCAAACCCTACTGCTGGGGACCTTTAGAATGTTGCCCCGACCCCACCAAAGTCCTGCAAATTCAAGGCAGTCCTAATTATCGCACTTTCCCCTTAGGGTTAATCTTTTGAAAAAAATTCCAAAATGCTAGAGTCGTCCAAAACTAACGGCTAACATAGTATATTACCTTCACGTGGGAGGGATTGAAGTTTCCAAAGCGCCCAACTCCAATTTCGTGGTGGAAACCGTGCTCCAAAACCTAATTAGGGCACAAAGAAGAAAACATAGGTTATACTAACTCCGAAATCGAAGGATTTCCGTGAGGAAATGGAGAAAAGGAAGAAATAAACTCACCGAAACCGAAAAATTCCAAGTTCCACCGATTAGGGTTGGATCCGGCACTTCCACGGCCAAGGAAGGAAAAGGAATGTCCACCGATGCCTGCAGAGGAGGGAGAAGAAATCGGAGAGGGTTTCCGGAGAGGGATCGGACGTCGGAGGAGCTCGCGGGTTGCGTCGGCTCGTCGTCGTCGGTCTTGCGGAAACGGGAAAGAGAAGCGCTCGGGTTCTGCTGCGGTTTGCGGAATAGGCGTTGCTGCGTGCGAGTTTAAGTCCTCCCGTGAGAAGAGATGCGGGATTTATTTAAGCCTTGCGGTTTTGATAACCGCATGAGAAGAGGGGGGGGAATTTCTATTGGCACCCCAAGGCTATAAATTTTTGGCTATACACAACCCACTCCACACCAAACAAACACTCTTGCACTAAGCGATTTCTCGTCGCGCTTCGTTACTACAATTAAAATGTGTCTCGCTAATATGACTAACTTAAATCACCAGCTAATGAACGCGAGCTGTAGCAATAGAAGCATTGTACCTTAACGTTGCGGTGCCTCGATCAAGATTCGTCGCGACTTTTCCCTACAATTTTAAATAAATTTTCGTGTCAATTAACGGATGTTACAAATCTCCCCTCCTAACAAAATTTTCGTCCTCGAAAATTGTAATCATACCTGAATCGAAGAGAAAAGAGTAGTCTGCATTGCTCTGAAGCTCATCCTCTCGCTCCCAAGTATACTCTGGACGGCCACAGTTCATCCAAAGGACTTTGACCATGCGAATCTCTCTATTTCTGAGCTTCTGTATCCTTGAATCCACTATTCTGACTGGTCTAACCCCAATACTAAGATCTGTCTCAATTGGTGCTTCCTCGGTACTGATGATCTGACTGGAATCTCTGACTGCTCTCCTCAGATAGGAGACGTGGAATACATCATGTACACCACTCATTTCCTCAGGTAAGGCCAATCTGTAAGCAACCTCACCAATTCTTTCCAGTACCTCAAAAGGACCAACGAATCTGGGGCTCAGCTTTTTCATCCGCTTTATTCTAGAAACTCCTCTGACTGGTCTGACCTTCAGATAAACGTAGTCTCCAACACTGAACTCTACTAACCTGTGCTTCTGATCATGATACTTGGCCTGGCGGTCCTGAGCTGTCTTCATACGCTCCTGAATAAGCTTGATCCTATCAGTGGTCTTATCAATCCATGACTCCCTGATTGTGGATCTCTCTTCACTTTCAGCCCAACATAACGGCGTCCGACAACGTCTGCCATAGAGGGTCTCAAGCGGTGTCATCCCAATACTTGTCTGAAAACTGTTGTTGTAGCAGAACTCCACTAGTGTAACATATTTCTCCCACTTTCCTCCAAAATCCAAAATGCACATCCGTAGCAAATCCTCCAAAGTCCTATTAGTGCGCTCAGTCTGTCCATCTGTCTGGGGATGGAATGCGGTGCTGAAATGTAACCTGGTACCCAACCGCTCCTGTACGTGACGCCACTCCCTGGAGGTGAATCTGCCGTCTCGGTCTGAAACTATAGTCCTGGGAACACCGTGAAGCCGAACTATCTCGTCCAAATATAACTGTGCCAGCTTCGGACCTTGATCCGTCTTCCTAAGAGGAATGAAATGGGCGAACTTAGAAAGTCGATCAACTATAACCCACAAGGAATCATTCCCACTCTGCGATCTCGGCAAACCATGAATGAAATCCATGGATATATCTTCGAATGTCCACTCAGGAATGGGAAGTGGCTGCAACTTGCCTCCAGGCCTCTGGCACTCGGCCTTAACCAACTTGCACGTCTCACACTTCCCTACGTAATCTGCAACATCTCTCTTCAAGCCTGGCCACCAGACTAGCTTCTTGAGATCTGCATACATCTTCGTGCTACCCGGATGTATAGAATATCTGGAATTGTGTGCCTCAAATAAAATATCCTCGCGAAGGTGACTAACATCGGGGATACACACCCTGCCATCAAACAACAATAAATCATCCTGAATAGTGAATCCCTCCTTCTGTCCTGACTGCACTGAGCTCCAAATCTCTGCCATCTTTGGATCCAACGGTAGAGCTGTCCTGATTCTGTCCTTGATATCGCAGGTAATCTCCATCCAATTCAACCTTGCAGAACCAAAACTACTGCGTGGCACAACGGTGATATCCAGTCTCTCCAGCTCTCGCACTAACTCCTCCTGCTGAGTGAGGAGAAAGAAACATGAACCTCTACGGCTAAGGGCATCAGCTACAACGTTCGCCTTTTCTGGATGGTACTGAATGTCTACGTCGTAGTCTGATAGAAACTCTAACCATCTGCGCTGCCTCAAATTGAGCTCTCGCTGATCAAAGATATACTTGAGGCTCTTATGATCAGTGAAGATCTCACAACGAACACCATAAAGATAGTGCCTCCAAATCTTCAGAGCATGTATGACTGCTGCAAGCTCAAAGTCATGCACTGGGTAGTTCCTCTCATGAACCGTTAACTGTCTCGAGGCATAGGCTACGACCTTTCCATGCTGCATGAGAACACATCCCAAACCCTGACCTGATGCATCGCTGTAGATCTGAAACCCGTCAGGCCCTGATGGTAAACTCAAAATCGGTGCGGTCATCAACCTGCCCTTCAAGTCCTCAAAAGCCAACTCACACCCAACTGTCCAATCCAAGCTCTTACCCTTCCTGGTGAGGGAAGTCAGTGGTAAGGCTATCTTCGAAAAATCTCTGATGAATCTCCTGTAGTAACCAGCAAGACCCAAAAAGCTACGAACCTCTGAAACTGTCGTCGGCCTTGGCCAACCCTTAATGGTCTCTATCTTCTTCGGATCAACACTAACCCCTTTCTGACTGATGATGTGGCCTAAGAATGCAATCTCTGAAAGTCAAAACTCGCACTTTGAAAACTTGGCAAACAACTGAGTCTTTCTGAGTGTGCTCAAAACAATCCTGAGATGTGCTGCATGATCTTCTGCACTCTTAGAGAACACCAAGATGTCATCTATAAAAACAATGACAAAACGGTCCAAGTACTCCCGAAATACCCTGTTCATCAGGTCCATAAATACTGAAGGAGCATTGGTCAGCCCAAACGGCATGACCACGAACTCGAAGTGTCCATATCTGGTGCTGAAAGCCGTCTTCTGAATATCCAAATCACGAATCTTTAATTGGTGATAGCCTGACCTCAGATCTAACTTGGAGAAAGTGTTTGATCCCACCAACTGGTCAAACAAATCATCAATCCTGGGAATCGGGTACTTGTTCTTTACTGTCAGCTTGTTCAACTCACGGTAGTCTATGCACAGTCTCAGACTACCATCATTCTTCTTCACAAAAAGCACTGGAGCACTCCATGGTGAAGTACTGGGGCGTATAAAACCCAAATCAATTAACTCCTGTAACTGACTCTTCAACTCTGCTAGTTCCCTTGCAGCCATCCGATAAGGAGATTTGGCTACCGGTGTAGCCCCAGGCTGCAAGTCTATCAGGAACTCAATCTCTCTATCTGGAGGGGCACCAGGGAGCTCTTCCGGAAAAACATCGGGGAACTCCTGCACCACTGGTACCTCTGACAAGTCAGCCTTATTCTCTGCATTCATCAGTACTACGAAGGTTTCACAACCCTTACTGATGCACCTTCTCGCTTGGACTGCAGATATAATCATTTTCACTACTCCCTTCAAGCCCTGAAAAGAAAAAGAAGTCTGATTGGGGCCATCAAACTGTATCTGCTTCGCCCTACAGTCAATCCTGGCGTTGACTGCCGAAAGCCAGTCCATTCCAAAAATTAGATCGAATCCTGCAATAGGTAGCTGCAAAGCTTCCACAATAATCTCGGTGTCACCAAACTGCACCGGTACCCTGCACCTATCTCTGGTCTGCAGAAGGGATCCATTCGGCATCATAACATCCAGCGCTACAGTCTCTGAGAATACTTCTAAATTCAACTTACGCACTAGAGATTCTGCGATAAACGAGTGCGAGGCACCCGTATCAAACAGAATCTTAGAGGGTAAATTCGGAATCATAAGGATGCCTACATGAATGATTTTCAAAAAGAAAAGAGTGTCACTACGGAGGGTTAAATAAACTTATCAGGCAAATTAAACACTTACCTGTCACTACATCCTCCTGCTCCTTAGCCTCCTGCTGACCAAGCCCATAAGCTCTGGGCTGCACCAAATCTCGACCCTGCTGTGGTCTTCCATCAGTAATCATCAACGCTTTGCCCTTATCTGCTCTGCTAGGGCCACCAATCTCATACTTCGACTGCAGGAACAAAATACATTTGTCATCTACCGAAAATTTATAAATGTACAAAATACATCAAGGTTGATTACCTGATGCGAACCACCTTCCTGACAGAAACGAGCAATGTGTCCAGGCTGACGACACTTGTAACACACGCCCGCACTGGCCAAACACTCTCCTGGATGGCGACGCTGACACTTGGGACAAAGGGGGTAGTCCCTGCTCCTGTCACCAGATTGACCATACTTCCTCGCATCAGGCTTCTGCTTCTTGTTCCAATTCTTCCCCTGATCATTCCTGCTCTGCTGCGACTGATGCGAATCCTGAGCTCGCTTTGCACGGAAATTACTTCGCTTTTGAACCTTCTGCTGGTCAGCCTCCAGCCTGCGAGCCGTATCCACTAAGCTCCTGTAATCAGCATTGACCATAGTCATCAGCGGCTGTCTCAATGAGTCACGTAAGCCATCCACAAAGCGGCTACACTTCTCAGTCTGGTCTCCCTGCATTACGCCCGCATATCGAGCCAGATGGGTAAGCTCTCGCTCGTACTCAGCAACAGTCATGTCCCCCTGGAAAAGCCTAAGGTATCTCTCATGTAGACCTCGTCGTGCGGAAGGAGGCACGAACCAACTCGCAAGGGCTCTAGAAAATTCGTCCCACGTAAACATGTCTGGCGTACGACCTGGCCAAAAACATAATCATACTATTTAAAGAGAGAACATATCACTTCCAAAATAATTTAAGGAAATTTTCAAAACCATTTACCTGCGGGATCATCCGCCCGGTACTTGTCCCACCAGACCTTTGCCTCACCTCGGAGGAGGAAAACTGCCAGAGGAACCTTCTTATTCTCTGGGCACTCCAAAACATCCAGCAGGTCTCTGGTGTTTGCTACCCAATCATATGTATCCATCGGGGTCTCATCCCCACTGTAGTTTGAATGCTGAAGTTCTCTAAAATTCCTCAAATAACGCTCCAGGGTCATCTCCACGGGTGCTGGGGCAGGAGCTGGTGCAGGGGCTGGTACGTGCACTGGAACTGGAAACCCTGCAGCCAGTCCTCTCTGAAACTCCATCAAGGCAACAGTAACCGCCTTGGCAATCTGAGACGCTATATCAGTGCCCTCTGAAGCTGCTGGAACTGGAGGTACCTGTGGCACTGCAGCATCTCCCATAGTGGCGTTAGGAACATGGTCCTGACGTGAAGATTCACCTGGTTCACTTACTCGAGTTGTCTGATAGAACATATAAAAGAAATCTGGTTATTTATCAAGCGTCTGCTAAAACTGGCTTGACAACTATATTCGTACTCCGGCGAAAAACTAAGCCTTAAACGCAACTTAAAATACTCTACTAACAAAAGTTTACTGTTATACAATCCTATGGCTCTGTGAAAACCTTCTAGGGTCCAGGGATCCTAAACCTCGCTTTGATACCAATTTGTAACACCCCTTCCCAGTATTACAGAAATCAGTCGTCCGGTCGGGTCAGCGATATAAAGAAAACTAGAAATCAGTATTAAAACTAGTAGCAGCAGGTAATAAAAGTCCAAACTAAACAGATTTAATACTTACAGCGGAAGTAAAAATTAAACTAAGGTTAACCACATACCTGATGTCTGGATTCACAGAGCCACTAAACAAGAATGAGATTATAATAACTGAAAATCTGAACTATCAAGATAAGTCTGATACAAGATATATAAAATATTAATGAGTTACACTGTCCACAACTACAAGTACATGCTGGAATGGAGTAAACTGAAATGGTAAAAGTACTACACTCGGACACCACCATGACGCTCATCCTAGACGTAGTTTCCCACCTGGGTCACCTGAAAAACATTGCCCACGAAGGGTCAGAGTAAAGAAAAACAATTCCCCTTAGTGACACTAAAATAGATTTACATATGAATGCATGCATGTCTTTAAAACTAGTCTCGTGCACTGAAAACATTTCATGATATATGATATGCATGTTTTTCCTATACTTACTGGTGAACACTATAATTCTATACTCATGACTTTCCGTTCATTTCCCCAAGTCCTGACGTTCACTAACTAGTGTACTGTCTCACGTCAAGTCTGTACTTGAGTTCTAGGTGGCTTCTAGCCTACATGTTTACTGGGAAGGCTCTAGGCAGAGTAGCTCCTAACGCGCAAAATCTGAAACTGACGACCCGAGACCATCTGACGAACTCAATTGTTCTAGTGCCACGCGGACACGGTCTCGAATCTACTAACTGTCTCAAAGGGGAGTCAACTCCCAAGACTGTAACTCATAGGATACCATATGCCCTATGAGGATGGTAGTGCGCCTCTACCAAGCACGAAAAGACTGGTGTGCTACTGACCTTTTTGGTCTGACACTACTCTGCATGGGATATCTTTTCTGGTGTACTACTGAGCGACCCTTGACTTTCTCGTGGTCGACTTGAAGGGACCTTCGCACCCTTGGTTGGACAATCTCCAAACTTACGTGTACATGTGAAGTTTCGTACTTAACTAACTGTCCACGACTTTACTAACGTAGTGATGCAACAAGGCGTTATCATACGCGTTTCCACAAATATTTTCCTACTGTCACAACTTCTCTATGCATGCTTATGATGTTTGTACGAAACCTACTCATGCGTATAAAATATAATTATTTGATATGTCTAACTAAAAGAAATTAGGAATTCCTTACAGTGGTATTGCGACGCTCGTATACTCGACGCGGCGACATATTCTCTTCCAAAAGCGAACCCTACTGCTGGGGACCTTTAGAATGTTGCCCCGACCCCACCAAAGTCCTGCAAATTCAAGGCAGTCCTAATTATCGCACTTTCCCCTTAGGGTTAATCTTTTGAAAAAAATTCAAAAATGCTAGAGTCGTCCAAAACTAACGGCTAACATAGTATATTACCTTCACGTGGGAGGGATTGAAGTTTCCAAAGCGCCCAACTCCAATTTCGCGGTGGAAACCGTGCTCCAAAACCTAATTAGGGCACAAAGAAGAAAACCTAGGTTATACTAACTCCGAAATCGAAGGATTTCCGTGAGGAAATGGAGAAAAGGAAGAAATAAACTCACCGAAACCGAAAAATTCCAAGTTCCACCGATTAGGGTTGAATCCGGCACTTCCACGGCCAATGAAGGAAAAGGAATGTCCACCGATGCCTGCAGAGGAGGGAGAAGAAATCGGAGAGGGTTTCCGGAGAGGGATCGGACGTCGGAGGAGCTCGCGGGTTGCGTTGGCTCGTCGTCGTCGGTCTTGCGGAAACGGGAAAGAGAAGCGCTCGGGTTCTGCTGCGGTTTGCGGAATAGGCGTTGCTGCGTGCGAGTTTAAGTCCTCCCGTGAGAAGAGATGCGGGATTTATTTAAGCCTTGCGGTTTTGATAACCGCATGAGAAGAGGGGGGGGGGATTTCTATTGGCACCCCAAGGCTATAAATTTTTGGCTATACACAACCCACTCCACACCAAACAAACACCCTTGCACTAAGCGATTTCTCGTCGCGCTTTGTTACTACAATTAAAATTTGTCTCGCTAATATGACTAACTTAAATCACCAGCTAATGAACGCGAGCTGTAGCAATAGAAGCATTGTACCTTAACGTTGCGGTGCCTCGATCAAGATTCGTCGCGACTTTCCCCTACAATTTTAAATAAATTTTCGTGTCAATTAACGGATGTTACAGGCCGCAGCAAACTGGATCAGGCCGCGAGAGAAGCAGGCCGCAGCAAGATGGAACAGGCCGCGAGAGCAGCAGGCCGCAGCGAGCTGGAGCAGGCCGGGAGAGAAGCAGGCCGCAGCGAGAAGAAACAGGCCGCGAGAGACGCAGGCCGCAGCAGGCTGGAACAGGCTGCGAGAGAAACAGGTCGCAGTGCGTGGGAACAGGCCGCGAGAGAGAGCGGTCTGGAGGAGAAATAGGGAGAGGTGGACCCGACGAGAGAGAGGGGGGAAGGCTATAAGATGTCCGAGGGGAGGGGTGGAACCACGGAGAAGAAGAGGAAGCGGAAGAAGAGGAGCGGAGCGGACAGGGAGGCAGGCCGCAGGAGACCGAGCGGGCAGCGGACAGAAGAACAGGCCGCAGGCAGGGAAGAAGACCCCGCGGGTTGTGCGGTTTAAGAAGGGGGAAGCCGCTCAAGGAGAATCGGTGGCTCTGATATCATGTAGAGGAGGAGAAAGCCAACCTTGTATATATGTTCACTTGTATAAAATACAAAGAATGAGTACAAATATATAGATGAGAGTAAGAGAGAGAAAGGCCCTATACATGATGTGGGACTAAAGAGGAGAGAGAAAAACAATAATAAATACATAATGGGCCTAGACTAAATGGGCTTTTCTAACACCTTTCAATTTTATGAGTTCTACAAATCAACTCAAATTTTCAAACCCGTTAGAGTCAGTTATTTAATTATTCTGATACAACACTACAATCCCAGATTACCTGTTGCAAAATATAAGAAATAAATTTAGAACAAGGTACGCAATGCAAGAAATGCTGCCAATGCAGAATAAGAGAGGCAAATGAACTACAAATTCTATAGATAACTTCAAAAAGGAACACAAACTATTTGGTGGAACTACAACCTTGTGCATACCGCTGGCTGCAAAAAACTTTTGCCCCTGAAAACATGAGCATACAAAATTTGAATGAGTCCATTGTAGCTTCCGTAAGAAACAATATTAAAACAAGAAATTTATTACGAGTGAAGTATCAACATGGGATATCTGGAGACATAATTAACCATAATAAAGTAGACAATGTATCAAAGTAAAGGCAAAAAACTAAAACTGTTGAAAATTATTAAGTCCCTTACCCTAGAAAGAACAAAAATATTATTACTTTGCTTCAAATGAAAGTACTCCTTAAAACTTAAATTATGGTCTCTCATATTCCACAAAGATGAAACTAAATACGGAGAATGGGATCAGTAGGCCAAAGAGATTATGCTGGACATTTGCTAACGCTCTTGAAGTACAAATAGTTCAACTCACACATAGAGATGCATATTCACATTTACCAAGATCAAAAACACACATACACAAACAACTTAGACAATATTGTTAGAATTCAAGCATCCAACAAAAAACTAATTAGTTGAAAATGGAGTCTGAGGATCTATATTAAGTGCAAAAGGCTATGTTAGTTTTCCGATGCAGGACTATTCTCAAGCACGTCACCTCATGTGTAGGGTCTTTGGTCTCTAACACAGATTACTATTTTTAAATTGGGGGATGTGGAATGAGCTATTAGGCTTAGCCTGCTCAGATTCCAGTTATATCCAAGCATCCATCCAATCAAAAACCAATTGGTTGGAGATGGAGAGGCCGGTGATCTATATTAAGTGTACAAGGCTATATTAATTCCTGACGTGAGACTATTCTCAACAAGTCTAAAGCAATATGTTTGCTAAGAATAAAAATATTGAGTTGGATTTTAAGATACATAATCTTCTCTCAGTAAATTAATAAAATACAAACTAAAACAATGATAAATTGTTAGAAGGAACAGTATGACAGACTCGAATTAATGATGCAATTTAGCTTCAATTTTACCGAGGAAGATCATGCACAACATGAGATTTGTAATTTGCATAATAATGATAATATGTTTACTGTAGACAATACTTAAATATTGTTTATAATTTATAATTTCACTTTGAATCTTTTAGTCACATCTTTTATATAAAATCTTCTATGTAAGTTTACCTCTGTATGTATAAGGTCGCTTGGATGACCAAATGATTAATGAGAAAATGTATTTTTCACATTCCCTCCGCATGGTGTCAAAGTGCAAGTTCATCCCATGACATAATCCACCGCTAACAACTACAGTTGAGAGATACTCATTAGTATTTACAAGTCACGTCATTTACTGTTATTATTATTACTAGTATTTGTAGGAGTGAGTGGGTTTGGTCCCACATCTTGTATTAGAGTTTGTGAGTCTTTTGTAATATTATAAATAGCCATTTTATGGATGAATACTAACACAAAATAGTATTTCCTCATTCAACTTGGTATCGGAGTTGTACGAAATCCTAGCCGCACGTTGTTTCCCCACGTAGTCTCATTCCTCCTAGATCGACCGCTCATCCCTTTGTTCGTCATGTGGCTCTTGGTCGGCGGCTTTGTGCGCGTTATCTGCCCTTTTAATGCAGACTCCGGGCGGGTTGGAGGTCGTCGTCGGCTGCTGAAGTGGTCGACATCGCCGCCCCCTACTGATGTCGTCGATTCTGCTTCATTCGCTGATGTGTTTGACGCCAACGACCGTTTTCTCGTGTGTCATTCTCTCTCCGGTTCCCGCTAGATCTCGTAAGTCCTCCTGGTTTCAGTGGTTCCTCATGTGGCCGCTCGATCCCATAGCCTCTTACGGGATTTTTCTAGCCTCACGCATGTTTTCATTTTGCTGCTAACCTTCTGATCATTGTTTTTTGGGATGTATCTCTATTTGCTCACCGATCTTTAGTGTCGATAGACATGAGTGACTCCTCAGTCTCGTCGTCGAGTGTGATTCAGCCTTAGATGAGTGACCATCAGCGGTCCCATGACCACTCCGGCTCTCTGAAGATTACCACAGTCCCGTTAGGTGACAAACTATCTCGAATGGTCAAGGGCTGCTCAACATGTCATTCACAGCCATCAAATGTTTGGTTACATTGATGGAACAGTTAAGGACCCCCCCCCCAAACTGATCCCTCCTGGAAGTGGCGGGACTCAAAAACTCCTTGGTCGTTTCTTGGCTTCTTCACTCTGTCTCCGAAGGTCTATCGGAGTAACATGCTTACGGACTCCGCCTTCGAAATCTGGACCCGTGCCCGTGAGACATACTCTCAAATTGGCAGTTCTACACAGGTTTATGAACTTACTCGCCGCATTTTGGAATTGCGGCAAGGCTCTATGACGTTGTCATCCTTTTTTTCAGAGTTCGAGCGCTTGTATCACGAATTGAACTATTTTTCGCATTTCACTCTAGCATGCACTGCGGATGCTGTTCAATTACAACAATGGGATGACCACTTTCGTCTTCATGTCTTCTTGATGAGGCTAAACATGGAGTTCGATATGGTGCGGACACATATCCTTCAACATTCCCCTCTCTCGTCTCTTCGGCAGGCCTTAAGCATGGTCCTTGGTGATGAAGACACTCGGAAGTCCCTTAGTGTTACTGCTCCTCCTGAGCGCTCTGCTCTAACTAGCATTGGCTGTGGTCATACTCTCAGTCCTAGCTTGTTTGTTTGTACTTGTGATTATTGTGGCCGCAAAGACCACAATCAGGAGGTGTGTTACAAACTTTACCCACATTTTGCCCTTTGTGGTTGTGGACGTGGTCGGGGACCAGGACGTGGGGGACATCGCCAAGGTGGTCCCAAGCCTCATGATGTTGCTTACTCTACAGACATCTACAATGAGACATCCAGTGTTGTTTCTAGGTAGCTCACTGCTCATGAATTGGAGGCTTTTTGCCTCCTGCTGTACTCTCAACCTGATCTGTCCTTGGGTGCCCCTGCTTCTCTTGTTTCTATTGTCGAGTGCCCATGCGACCACTGCCTCATCTTCTGAGTGGGTGATTGATTCTGGTGCCACTCACTACATGATCGGCTCCTCTATAGGTTTTCTCTCGTATACTCTTTTGTCTTGTAAGGGCAAAGTTATTTTTGTTAATAATTTGGTGTCTCATTGCTGGCAAAGGTCATATTTCATGTTCTCCAACTATTTCCCTACCATATGTCCTTAATGTTTCCTCTTTTTCACACAATTTACTTTCCATCAGCAGTATTATTTGATCCCTTAATTGCTCTGCGACATTTTTTCCTGATTCATGTGTTTTTCAGGAACTGGGTACGAAGCGGAACATTAGCAGTGGTAGAAACTGTGGTTGAATGTATTACTTGGATGTCCAGACTCCTTCTCAGGCTCTCTCCAGCACTATTGTTACAACTGATGATGTTCGCCGCTGACAACAGCGGCTTAGACGTTCGTCTCCTACCTATCTATAAAAATTGTTTCCTGTTTTTTTACCATTTTTACGAACTTTGTTTGTGATGTATGTGATATATTTAAACATGTGAGGCATAATTCATCACATTTATCTTCACCCAGTACTACCTCGTTTGTTTTTATTCATTCTGATGTTTGGGGTCATCCCCCGTTTTATCGATATCTGTCTTTCGTTGGTTTATCACTTTTATTGATTGTATTCGCACAACTTTGGTGTATTTGTTAAAAAAGAGTGAACTTTTATCTTGTTTTCAGATTTTTTATAAAATGTTAAGACCCAATTTAAGCGCTCTATTTGGGTCCTTCGAAGTGATAATAAGGGGGGGAGGAATATGATGATCGTGGAGCGTTTGACTTATATCTTACCAGTCATGGTATCATCCATCAGACCATTTGTGTTCACACCTCTACCTAAAATGGAGTTGTCGAACGGAAAAAACCGTCATTTTCTAGATGTTGTTCGTTGTCTTCTTGTTAGAATGCATCTTCCCAAATCCTATTGTGGTGAAGTTATCCTTACCATTGCCCACCTTATCAACCGGCTTTCATCACGAGTCCTTGGCTATACTACTCCCCTAGCTCGGTTGTCTACCATGACTATGGTTTACACTTCCCATCTGCCTCTCAGTATCTTTGGATGTGTCTGTTTTGTGCATATTTATTTGCCTCGCCGAGACAAACTGGACCCTCGGGCTTATCGTTGTGTGTTCCTTGGCTACTTCTCTACAACGAAAGGGTATCAGTGCTACCATACTCCCTCCAGGTGTATGTCTTGCACTATGAATGTTACTTTCCATGAAGGGGAATCATATTTTTTGTCATCGACTAACTCACTTCGTCAGGGGGAGTAGTAATGATACAGATATTCCTCTTCCTCTTCTTCCTCATCAACCACCGCAGCTTCCTCCTCCACAGGAACCGGATCCTTCTATCCTTGTTCCTCTGTCCGATACTCTGATCTCTACTTTTCCTCAAGTATACCACCGACGTTCCTCGGGTATACAGGCTACTAAAGTTCCGCCTCTACCAGTGCCCACTTCTGCTTCAGATTTTGATGATGCGGATCTGCATATTCCTCATGCGTTGTTGAAAGGTAAGGCTGCATGTACTAAACACCCTATTTTTAATCATGTAGCTTACCACCATCTTACCATAGCTCATCAGGCCTTTATCTCATCTCTTTCCTCGGTTGTTATTACTAAGACATGGCAGGAAGCTTTCGGTGTCCCGTCCTGAACTCAGGCTATGAAAGAGGAGATGTCTGCCTTGGACAAGAACCATACATGAGATGTCTCTTCCCTTCCTCCTGGCAAGAAAGCTATTGACTCGAGATGGGTGTTTTCGGTCAAACAGAATCAAGAGGGTAAGGTCGAACAGTACAAGGCACAACTGGTTGCCCAGAGATACACCCAGACTCAGGGGGTTGAATACCAGGAGACTTTCGCTCTTGTGGATAAGATAGACTATATTTGTGTGTGGTTGTCACGCGCGGCTTGCATGGACTGGAATCTTCACCAACTGTATGTTAAGAATGTGTTTCTTTGTGGTGAGCTTGATGAAGAGATATACATGAAATTCCCTCCAGGGTTCGTGAAGAAGGGAGCTGGAGGTCTTGTCTGTCGTCTAAGGAGGTCCTTGTATGGCTTGAAAAAGTCACCTAGAGCATGGTTTGACAGATTCCTCACGGCTATGCTCAAATTTGGGTATAAACAGGCGCAGTCTGATCATACTATGTTTATTCGGAGACGTGATCAGAGTATTGTGGCTCTTATTATCTCTATGTATGACATCGTGATCACCGGTAACGATATGGAAGAGATTGTGAATCTCAAGTCTCTCTTATCTGCTGAGTTTGAGGTGAAAAACTTGGGAAGATTACGATACTTCCATGGTATTAAGGTGACTAAATTCGATCAAGGTATCTTTATATCTCGGCGAAAGTACATTCTAGATCCGTTGCAGGAAACCGGGATGCTTGGTTGTGTTCTTGCGAACACCCCGATGAAAGAAAATCATGGAATTAGTGAAGATGGTGACAGTGATCAGGCAGATGCGTCACGCTACCAAAGATTAGTTGGAAAACTAATATATCTATCTCATACTCGTCCCGATATTACTTATGCAATTGATATTCTGATTAGATATATGTATTCTCTCAGGATCAGACAACAAGAGGCGGCATACCGTGTGTTACGGTTTTGAAGAAAGCCCCTGGTCGTGATTTTCTGTTTTCCAAGAACGACCACTTGAGGATTGAAATTTTCACTGATGTTGATTGGGTAGGATGTTGCGATGATCGGAAGTCCACAACAGGTTACTGTTCCTTCGTTGGAGGAAACCTTGTGACATGGCGTAGTAAGAAGCAGAATATGGTGGTCAGATCGAGCGTTGAGGCAGAATACCGTGCAATGCCACAAGGCATGTGTGAGGGCCTATGGTTGCACACCATTCTACATGACTTTCCCATGACGTCCCTTTTTTCCTTATTTTGCGACAACAAGACAGTGATTAGTATATCTCACAATCCAGTCCAATATGACAGGACAAAACATGTTGAGGTGGACCGACACTTCATCAAACATCACTTGGATAAAAAAACTATGATCATACCATTCGTCCACTCTAAAGATCAACTGGCGGATGTGTTCACTAAAAGCTTGGGAAATGATGCGTTCATTGATGACATCAAAAAACTTGAAATGACCGACATCTTCTTAAGGGGGAGAGTTGAGAGATACTCATTAGTATTTACAAGTCGCGTCATTTACTGTTATTATTATTAGTAGTAGTATTTATATGAATGAGTTTAGTCCCACATCTTATGTTAGAGTTTGTGAGTCCTTTGTAATGTTATAAATAGCTCTTTATGGATGAATAATAACACAGAATAGTATTTCCTTATTTCATTCAACTACTACCACCAATGTCGTTGTTGACGTTGTCCACGTCCGACACCCTCTCTTCCGTCTATTGGGTTTTTGGTTGGATGACTCGATTGGTTCTGATCCCATCTTATGTTTTTATGTTAGACCAGACCCCTGTTCCTAGATATCGAGCACTCGTTCATGTCTATTGGGTCCCTATTTCTATCAATCAGGCCCCTTTTCCCGTCTTTTGGAGCCATATTATTTTTTTACCAAACCAGAAGTCTTTGTTAGTATCAAAACCCCTGACTATTAGGCTCCCGATAGATGTGTCATAATACAGCTCCCAGACTCTATGATGATCAGAGCCCTACTAACTTGGAACAAACCCCCAATAGCAGCCACTTATGATAATTTTTGGACTCCGTCCCGATCGAACCCCTACAAACTTGAATCGGGGTCCAAATTGATACAAGTTTCTATCTCTATTTTATGTTCCCTCCCATTGTTATGGACACTTCCTCGGAGACTCCCTTGAGTGTTGTTTTGATGGTCTCTTCTCTCTCTCAATGCTCCCGAGCATCGAACTTCAGATTGACATTTTCACGCTCACTAGACGAGAAAACTACCCTTAATAAGAGAACTCATTATGCTGCACCCTTCAAATGTGAAATGATCTTCATCATGTGACCCAAATAATCCATGTGCAATGCTCCAACGTAGTGAATCCATAATGATGGGGGACTTTATACATGGATGTTGAATTCCACGAAGAAAGTATCTTATAACCTTATTATAAAACATAAGCCAACCATAACAATGAGGGACAAGCTTCATTCTTTCTACTTTGGCCAAGAGAGTTCGCAACACATGTACGAGCTTCTCAACGAGCTTACCTCTCTAACACTTGTCGCTACAAGATATATATATATATATATATATATATATATATATATATATATATATATATATATATATATATATAAAGAAATATAGGTATTTGGAGGCACACCATAGATCAAACAAGAGCCATTGGATCATGAGAGAGAGCATGAGATGGGGGGAGAGAGTTGGTAGAGAGAGAGAGAGGGGGGAGGAAAGAGAGGGAGAGAGAAATGGAGAGAGATGGGAGAGGAGAAAGGGGGCGGCGAGAGGGGGAGGAGAGAGAGGAAGAGATGGGGAAGAGAGAAAAAAGAGGGAGAGAAAAATTGCGTAATATTAATATTTTTACGATAAAACGTAAATTTTTTATAAAATAAAAATTGTAATATTGATTTATATTTTTTAACGGTCATTTTGAGTACTCATATGTGTCTTGATGTGGGTGCATCCCGCTTTGATGCGGGCAGAACCCGCTTTGATGCGGGCCCAGCCCGCAACGACGCATCGAGCACTGGAGAAGCCCGTTCGGAGGCGGGCGAAGCCCGCCTGAATGTGGTCGAAGGCCGCCCGAGAGCATCGAGCACGAGCGTAGCCCATGCGAAGATGCTCGTATGTATATATATATATATATATATATATATAAAGCTTACGGTTGCCAAAATCAAAGGGATCTTTGATTCTTAGATCCAACATCATCCCCTTACGATTGATTTCACTACCCACCAGGCCCAATGGGTGGTCGTTGTTCTTACAATGTTAATGGCTTGTCTTTTGAATCATCATGGCACAGTCAGATCCAATGTCCTTTCTACTACAATGATGTCATCCATCTCTAATGTTTTCTCTGTGTTACCAAAGTTTACTCGAATAGAGGGTGCCCCCAACCCACCACTTGACTCTTCTCATCAGTAGACCTCTTATGTACCATCGTTGGGCTCTGACTATGGCGGCGGATGTTGAAAGGTCTGCATCTCCGCGTGATGGACACGACAAATGCCATCTCAATCAAGTGGCTAAGTTAAACTACGCAGCACCTACAATTTTTGTGGCAAGCCAAATCCTATCGAGTATACTTGCTATGAAAGCATGGGTACCCAATCAATGATCACCACCCCATGTATGGACATATCTTTATTCCAATTGTGGATAAATTTAATCCAAAATTCGAAGAAATTATATGTAGCCTACGTGGTCTACTTCCTCTGCATCACCCTCATGTACATATTTTTTGTAGAGACTTGACCCCATTTTATTTTATCCAAAAAATATACCTTCCACAATACTGCTCCCTCGGTGAAGAAATTCTAAGGGAAAAGAAAAATTTCTCCGCATGTATAGTATTTCTATGTAGCATATGTGGCATACATCATACTTCCTCCGCATCGCCCGCCTTTTTCCTTGAAATTTCCCACAAAGAGAGAAGATTTTCATAGGAGGAGACTTAAATAGATATATAGAGAAGGAAAATATAGATTAAACAGCTGTTCATGGAGAATTTGGATATGAATAAAGAAATGAAAAAAGACAAATCATTTTAGACTTTGTCATTCACATAAACTAATTATGACGAATACACTTTTTATAAAGAGTAAAGAATATTTAATTATATTTAAAAACGGACCAAATATGTCACAAATTGATTATTTTATGACTCGCAAAATGGATAAAATGATTTGCAAGTATTGCAAAGTCATAACCGGAGAAAGTTTGATAGCACAACATAGATTAGTGGTGTTGGGCGTCCAAATTAAATATAATAATTTTAAGAAAATAACAAAAATGTTGCAAAAAAATCGTTGGTGGAAATTGAAGATGGAAAAGCAGGTTGCTTTCAAGAAAGTAGTTATGGAACAACTAGCGGATGACCCTTATGTCAATTCTAGTGTCTCATAGGAAGTTATGTTTTCGCATTTAAGGATAGGTGGAAAGAACGTACTTGGAGTATCAAAAGGATATAAAGCACTGGTATTTCCTTGAGGGTCACGTACCCATAGCAGATACCTATTTGATACTGGTACGTACCTGATACTTGGCGGATACACATGTTACTCTAGTATGTATATATACGTGGACTTGGCATATCATTCTACATATTGTGATACGAGGATGTTTTTCAAAAGTAAACAAAAGAATTTTGCATGACTTTTAGAAAAGAAAATTTTGTGACTCATAAATACAACTAGCGGTGTTTGATTAGATTTAAGCATCTTTTTTTGTTAAAACTGTAACAACTCAAAACGGGGGTTTTAATATAAGTCTTATTATCAAAGACAATTTTGTAAATAGATTAGGTTTTCCCTCTATTTCTTAAACATGGCCACAATCCCCTCCTCTATTTTCCCCTATTCGGTTCGGCCAGCCGTCCACACCCTCCCCCCCGATGATTTTAATCCTTCGGCCCAGGTTTTCTCCCGTCCCAATCCCGTAAGCCGCGTGAAGTTCCGCCTCCCGATCGCACCAGCATCGCCGCTCGCCTCTGTCTCCTCCTTCTTTCTCGTAGCCGACACCTCCTGCTCCAGGCATCGACGGCTTTCCTCCTCCTTCCTCTGGCCGAAGACCCGATCCCCTCCAGGCGCCGACAACAGCTCTCCCCCCTTCTTCTATTCAAGGCCAACAGTTCTTCCACCTCTCCAAAGAACCAGCCACCTCCTCTCCAAGGCAGCAGTTTCTCATCTTCCTTAGTGGCCGATAGCCGCATCTTCTTCTTCCAGCAGCCATCTTCTTCGTCGTCTTGGCCGGGTTTTGCGAGAGGGATGTCTAGGGTCCTTCCCTCTCCTCCTTGGGCTCGAATTTGGCCTCATTGGGTAAGAATTTTCTCTTTCCCACCCTTATTCAGATTTTTTTGTATTCCTAATGATTATTTGTGCTCCAAATTTTGTATATCTTGTGTTTCATGATTTTTTCCCTCTATTAATCGCCTAACCGTGAGTTATTTGTGATTTCCGTCATCGTTCGCCAAAGCCCAGCGGGATCTCTCCAAAACCCCTTCCAATTTATGGTTTCTCCTACCCAAGTGTCGTCAAGTCTCTGTTTTTGCGTGGTATTCTCCTCTCCCCTCATTTTTGAGGGAGGTAAATCTCTAAACACGCTCTTGATCAAGTTGGGCGATGAATCAATGTCTGCGGTAGCGTATGAATTTCTTTTATGTCAAATGTCATCTATGTTTGTGCTTGAGCAGTTTAAATAAGTTTCCCGATCTTGCTTGCGCCGCTTAACCGCCGTCAGTTTCAGCCCCACCTTAAGGCAAGTAGAGATCTCTCTCTTACAAATATTGAGCTTAAATTTATACATATGTTCTTATGATTACATGAGTTCATTCTTGAATATATTGATGTCAAATAAATTGGAATCTTGAATGCCCAATCTGATAAGTTAATAATTTAAAGTTTAATATATTTGGAATGACATGAGTTTGCGAACGTAGATAATTTTTGATTGGATATTCGCTTAGATGAATGATTTTCTCATTTGATGTATAACTAGAAGTATTGTAGATTTTTGGGCATGATCAACAAATATTATAATGATAATTATTAAGATTTTTTTTAATAATTGGATGATTTGTGATTTTATATGATGTCCAGATCGTACAAATGTTTACTTGGAAGATAATCGTGCATTAAAATGATTAAATCTAGATGAGTATTTGTCATCTCAAAAACGAAGCATAGAAAAAATCTTACCACTCGTGAATTCTTGACCCTGCAAAGTATACAACTATCTATCTAGTTTTGGGTGTTATCAGATCTTTTTGCTTCTTAGGTATATTTGGTTGCAAGACTTGGGTAAATATTATTTCATGACTTGTTCCCCATTTTCTTGTTAGGAACCACTAAATCATGAATCCTAAAATTCATTAGAGTCATAAGCATCATTAAAAGGTTGTGTTGAATTGATGTGACACTTTGACTTAAGTTTTCACTTGACTTGTAACGGAAACCAATGAATAGCCATAGCAAGCACAAATTTTCTGATAAGTCTTGCATTTAAAATTATACTAAAACTATGTGCATAAAAAAAACGCTTACACCTTTCACTGATTACAGCTTATGTTATACTCCAGTGTAGGCTAATAATTAAAATTATTTTTGCTAGACTCTACTTGTTTGTCATACTAGTTGTGCCTCATATAAAATTGGTTCGCAAACATTTCTGATTCCTCTGCTCAAATATTATTTTACTTGTTCACTTCTTATTTCAATGTTCTGAGCTTTTTTCCTTCTTGTTTTGGAATTTGTCTTATCGTTTGTGTCTGTGCCGCCTGCAGCTCGAGCCCAATCTACGTCAAGATCCTGCTTCTAAAGATTTATCTTCTCGTCGTATCAGGTTTTATACATTTTTCTTTTATTGTCAGATATTTCTTCTATGTAATAATTACGATCAACTATTTTTTTGTTATCATGGACAACTACTAGGCTAAATAATATATGTATTATAATTTAAATTATTTGCATGTTCATTCATCTGAGATTGTCATTACATAATGTAGAGAATGGCCCAAAAACTTATATGTATTACTTCAATATGTAAATACAAGGGGAGAATACAAATATATAGGAAAGAGGAGAGAAGAATAAATCCTATACAAGATGTGGGACTAAAGAAGGAGGAGAGAGAAAGGAAGAAAGAGGGCCCAATAATGGGCCCTTTACATGGGCTTTTCCAATACTCCCCTGCAAGCTGGAGCGTACAAGTCGTATGCGCCAAGCTTGGATAGGCACTGATAGAAGAGGGCACTTGGTAGAGCTTTTGTGAGGATGTCCGCGACCTGTTCAGTACCCGGAACATGCTTGAGCTCGATCTTTTTCATGTGGACTTTCTCTCGGATGAAATGACAATCTACCTCAATATGCTTCGTTCTTTCGTGAAAGACCGGGTTCTTGGCAATATGTATAACAGCTTGACTGTCACATAGGAGGAGAGCTGGTGAAGATAGCCTTACACCAAGGTCGGCAAGGAGACTCTCAATCCATGAGAGTTCCGAGACCACAGAAGTCATTGCCCGATATTCTGCTTCTGCTGAGGATCGAGCAACCACTGTTTGTTTCTTGCTCCGCCAAGTAATCAGATGTCCTCCAAAATATGTGCAGAACCCGCTAGTGGATCGTCGATCATCAAGAGAGCGAGCGTAGTCGGCATCAAAGTATGCCACCAATGTTGGCATTGAAGATGAGATTTTGTATGCAAGTCCTTGGCCAGGAGCTGTCTTGAGGTATCTGAGAATCCGTTCCACTACCTGAAGATGAGAGCTTCGAGGAGAGTGCATATACCGACTAATGAGCCCCGCAGTGAAGGATATATCAGGTCTTGTTACCATTAGGTAGATTAGTTTCCCAACTAGACGACGGTAATATTCTGGATTTTGTAGAAGAGTATCAGAATTCGAGGCCTGAGCACATAGTTTGTGATTGACATCCATGAGAGTGTTCACAGGTTTGCAGCCGGAGTAGCCTGCATCATGAAGAAGATCCAGGCAGTATTTTCACTGAGAGAGAACAAGACCATCTGATCGTCTAGCCACCTCCAGACCTAGGAAGTACCGAAGATGTCTCAGATCTTTTGTTTGGAAGGCGGAGCTCAGATGTTGCTTAACGGCCTGTATGTTGTCCGAGTCGTCTCCAGTAATGATGATGTCGTCGACATATACCTATAGAAGAACCGTACCCGTTGTCTGGTGGTGAGTAAACAATGAGAAGTCAGCCGAGCTCCGAGTAAAGCCAATTTCCCGGAGAGCTTTGTTGAACTTGTCGAACCATGCCCGAGGGGATTGTTTGAGACCATAGAGCGATTTAAGAAGGTGACACACCTGAGACTCCCCCGTGGTCTCAAACCCGGGAGTTTGCTGCATGTAAACCGTTTCGTGGAGGTCGTCATTCAGAAAAGCATTTTTGACGTCTAGTTGAAGTAAGGGTTATTGGCGATGGACAGCCACCGAGATGAGAACGCAGACTGTGTTGAGCTTAGCGACCAGAGAGAAAGTCTCGTCATAGTCGAGACCCTGTTGCTGGGTGAAGCCACGAGCTACCAGACGAGCTTTGAGTCTGTCAATGGTCCCATCAGGAGCATGTTTGATGACAAAGACCCATTTGCACCCAACGGGTTTCTGTCCGGGAGGAAGGGGCACCAGGGTCCAAGTCTGGTTTGCCCAAAGAGCAGCCATTTCTTCTTTCATGGCAGCGCGCAACCCAGGATGTTGAAGAGCCTCCTGGACGGAGTTAGGAATAGAGACCGAGGATAGTGAAGTAGCCAATGTTGAAGAGGTGGAGAGAGGCGATGTAGAGAAACATAGTTGGCCATCGGATGAGCGGTAGAGGCGGGCACCGGAGCAGCAGAACACGGAGAAGCCGAGGTCGAAGCCGACTGCATAGGGGCAACGGAAGGAAGAGGGCGGCGAGTATAGACTCGAATGACGGGCGGCCTAGGAGGAGCAATAGTGGGAGGGAGCTGAGGGAGGATTGGAGGCGAGTGGACAGCGATAACCGGCCGTGGAATGGAGGGTGGGAGAGTGGTTGGTAGAAGAGGCGGTAAAGGAGGAGGGAAGAAGGGTTGATCCTCCCAGAAAGTAACATCAGCGGACACAGAGACCTTCCGGGTAGCCGGAGAATAACACACATAGCCCTTTTGGGTGCGGGAGTAGCCGACGAAAATGTGTTTCGCCGCTCGGGGATCTAGTTTGTCGATAGTGGGACCCAGGGTATGGACGAAACAAGTACAACCAAAGAACCGGGGTGTGAGAGGAAAGGTGGGTGCGGAGGGAAAGAGAAGGCTGAATGGGGTAGCATTTTGGAGAACCGGAGAGGGGAGACGGTTGATGAGAAAACACGCAGTGGAGACCGCGAAGTTCCAGAATACTTTGGGAACATGCATGCGAAGCATGAGGCAGCGAGCAACATCAAGAAGGTAGGGACACGATGTCTGATGAACAATACCGAAGTATGCGCATAGATTGGCAAACTCGTGGCTAGTGTACTCACGGGCATTATCCGAGCGGAATGTTTTGATAGTAGTAGAGAATTGCGTAGGAGTCTCTAACACAAAAGCCTGAAAGACACGAGGGAGCTCTGAGCGATCACGAAGTAAATACAAACAGGTGGTGCGAGAGTAATCGCCAATAAACATTATAAAGTAACGATAACCAGAGATACTTGGAACCTTGTACGTACCCCAAATATTAGAATGTATTAAATCAAAAGGAGCAGAGCTCCGAGTATAATGTGCGAGAAAAGAAGAACGTGACATTTTGCCAGTAATACAGGAATCACATTTAAATGCAGGAAGGGAGACGTCAGGAAGCACCTTCTGGAGGATAGGTAGAGGAGCATGCCCAAGACGACAATGTCAATCACTAGAGGATATAGAGGAAAGGGCGGTAGAAGAGACATCGAGGAGGTAGAGCCCGTTTTGCAGTCGACCCCTACCAATGGTAATCTGCGTCTGCCGATCCTGTATCAAAAAACCAGAAGAGGTGAAGGTGATATAGCAGTTCATATCAGTAGTAAGACGGCCAACAGATAGTAAATTAAATGGTGATGCTTGCACATAAAGAGCGGAGCGAAAAGAGATGGAGGGGTGGATCAAGAGATCAACACAGCCGGAGACAGGAACAATCGCATTGTTGGCCACATTAATAGGCGTGGGATGAGGAGCATCTGAGAACCTTGGCGGCAGCAGGGAGGTGATGTGGTGGGTGGCTCCCGAGTCCAGGATCACGGGAACTGGAGGAAAGACAGGCAGTACCTGTAGTGGAGGTGGAGGCAATACCTGCAGTAGAGGTGGAGGCAACTGAAGCAGACGGAGGGTTGAGAAGCCCATGGAGTTGTTGCCGCGGAAGGCGAAGAGCCTCAAGGTCCGTACTTGTGGGTGGAGAGCTATCAGCTGTAGCAGCAGTAGGCGGGCGAGGAGGGTAGCCATGTTTCTTGTGACAGACTGCTTCAGTGTGTCCATCCCGGCCGCAGTATGTGCACTTTGGGCGACCTCGACCACCACGGCCCCGTCCGCGGGAGCCCGTACGGCCACCCCGAGTAAAAGATGGTGGGGGAAGTAAGGGAGGAAGGGCCTGCAAAAGAAGGGCCAGCGATGGTGGTGCAGACGTCTCCAGGGGAGGTGGTACGCGAAGTAACATAGAGCAAACATCTGAGAAGGAGGGGGTAGCAGGTGATGCCAGAACCTGGGCCCGGATACTGTGAAGGTGTGGCGGGACTCGAGCCATAATCATAGCAATACAGACCGCCTCCTTCTGGGCACGCTGAGCAGCGAGATCAGTAGTAGATGGCTGGTGCTGAATCCAGGCCTCCGTGAGAGTCTTAGCATGAGCCACAAAGGAGGTCATGTCCATAGCTTTGACAACATCCAAAGCTTGAAGATCGGTGATGATGTCAAAGAGGTGTTGGAGGCTGTCCTTGCCCGAGTACAAGGAGTGGAGTTCTTCCCACATTGCTTTGGCGGTCTCATGATACATGATCATCTGGTAGGGCTCACCCTCCAAAGAGTTCAGGATCCAGATCTGGACGCGACCGTCATTTCGTAGCCATTCGTCAGTAGTAGGAGACGGAGGTCCCTGGGTAAGGTGACGTGCAAGGCCCTTGTCTTGCAGGACCCTCCGAACAGAGTGAACCCACGGGATGAAATTCGACTTTCCAGAGATGGAAAGAGTAGTAATCTGAATCTCATCGCGGAGTTCATGAGGAGGAGCCACGTGGTCTGTCGTAGGGGTAGCTGTAGTAGAGTCGCTAGAAGACATGGCGACCTGGAGGAGAGGAAGCGAGCAGAAATAGCGGACTGGAGCAGAGCAGAAGGCAGGCCGCGGCGAGTACAGACACGCTAGGCAAGGCGCGAGCTATTGGAGACCGCGGCGGACTGGATCAGGCCGCGGCGGACTGGTGCAGGCCGTGGCGAGTAGAGCACAACAGCTCGTCGAGAAGAGAGGGCAGGCCGCGGCGAGGAGAAGACAAGCGGGGAGAGCTCGGCAAGTCGCGGCGATGTGCGCCGACTAGAGGGCGACCGCAGCGGGATGTACCAGTCCGCAAGACGGAAATCGCAGAGAGGAGCGAGTCCGCGGCGGACAGGGAAAAGAACTTGTCCGCCAGAAGAGGAAGGAGAACAACAGCGGTTAGGGAAAGGAGCGCGGACAGAAGGGAGCTTGCAATAGCAGCAAGCAATGGACAGAAGGAGACCGCCGAGCTCGCAGCGGACCAAAGAGAGCAAGAAGAGGACGCGAATTCGCCGAGCTCGCAGCGGACAGAAGGAGACCGCAGAGCTAGGGAGCGAGTTCGCCGTGCTCGCAGCGGACAGAAAGAGGCCGCAGCGGACTATGGGAAGCAGTGGACCCCACAGATCAGAGAGAGAGGGCTATAAAAAGGACCAGAAGAGGAGTGGTTCCACGGAAGGAGAGGGAGCGGATTGGAGAAGGGCAGGCCGCAGAAGCTATTCGACTAGGAGGTGCGGACACAAAAAATCAGGCCGCGGAAACCGCAGGCCGCCGGGCGGATAGACGTCTGAATCCGCAGGAGATCGGAACCTGACTCTGATACCATGTAGATAATGACCCAAAAGCTTGTATGTATTACTTCAATATGTAAATACAGGGGGAGAATACAAATATATAGGAAAGAGGAGAGAAGAATAAATCATATACAAGATGTGGGACTAAAGAAGGAGGATAGAGAAAGGAAGAAAGAGGGCCCAATAATGGGCCCTTTACATGGGCTTTTCCAATACATAAAATCTGTATTAGAACTTGTATCATGAGCCTTATTAAAACACATGTGCATTTAATATTCTCACTTTCATATTTTAAAGCTTTCACATAAAAAGCATAAAAACAATTTATTTCACTCAAAAGTAATTATTTTAAAACTAATTATCGGTATCTCAGCTCTTTGCCTCACAGGCATGGATTTTCTTCTCGCTCATGCCTGTGGCATCACGATCCACCTGAATCGCACTCTGACTTTTGTTTAAACGGGTCATGAAAAAAACTATAAAAATATATTTAAATTTTATTATTTTGTTTTTACTATATACATGTGCATATATACAAACCTAAGAAGCACGGATACACCAAATTGAGGCATATACCCATACCGAGTGCGTTTCTGGTACAGGTACGCGTACCGGATGGGTGGATACTTATTAACTCTTATTGGTTGTGTGTGTTCTCATTCTTCTTTGCTATTTCGATCGTTCTTCTCGCCGTCTCTTGATCGTAAGCTTGTTCCACTCATCAATTGTTCTCGCCGCCTGCTGCTTTTGTCGATCGTGCTGCATTCGTCGATCGTACCACGTTCTCACAGATTTCTTGCAGTCTGTTGCTTTCATCGATCTCGTGATGTGTTCGACGATCGATCGTTCTCGTCGTCTCCCGAACGTTCTCTCTGCCTCCCAATCGTTCTTGATGCAAGTTGTTGAGCTTTTTCTTCCTCTTACCTCTTCTTCCACTTCCTCTTATTTTTCTTCCACTTCTTCCTCTTCTTCTTCTGTTGATTTCAAAAGCAGAAATAGATTGTTTCCTATTATTTGCTGCTTTTCAAATTTAATATTTGTTGGTTTCAGAAAAATAATGTTTCATATTATTTGCTGATTCAGAAGCATAATATTTTTTGTTATTTGCTGATTTACAAATACATTATTTGTTGATTTGTTATTTTCAGAAACAGAAACAGATTGTTGCATGTTATTTGTTGATTTGCAAATTTATTATTTGCTTATTTCAGAAACAAAAACAGATTTTTCCTTTTAATTGTTGATTTCGGAAACAGAAACAGATTGTTTCTTGTTGCTTTGTTGCGGATTTCAGAAACAGATGTGAGATATACATATATATTTATTATATTTAATACAACGCAGCCCACCGTACTCGTATTCTTAGTTTTAAAAATTTGGCATATCGTCGTACCGAATACGTACTGTACCTGGTACTAATACTTGCACCAGCGCTTCCTAGTCAAAAGTTCGTATACCCCCGAATAAATAATCTTAGTGATGGAAAGAGAAAGTGCAAGACAAAGTAAGGGGCAAAGAGGGTCAACTATAAATCACTATACGCTTGTAGTAGTGATGAAAACTTAATCAAATATAAAGTCGTCAAAAAAAATCTAAACATGCAGTAAGTAAAACAAAAAATCAAACATATGAGGAATTTTATAAGCAACAAGATACCAAACATGGAGATTGTGACATATAAAATTGCTCGAGCTAGATAAAGGAAGACAAGAGATTTAATCCAAGAAAAATGGATAAAGGATGAAACAGATACAATTTTGACGGATGATGTGGATATTAAAGAGCGATGGAAAAGATACTTTTATCAACTCTATAATGAAACAAAAGATAATGAATTGAACTTGAAAGAATTAAGTAAATCGAAGGAGTCTAGGAACATAACGTTTTATCGAAAAATTCAAGTATCAAAGGTAAATGATGCTCTAAAGAAGACGAAAAATGGAAATGCGGTCGGGTCAGACGATAAACTCATCGAATTATGGAAATGTCTAGGGAATGAAGGAATTTTGTGGCTTACATGTTTTTTCAATAAGATACTGAAGTCAAAGAGAATGTCAGGCCAATGGAGAGAAAGTATTTTGGTACCTTTATATAAGAACAAAAAGAGATATACAAAATTATGTTAATTACAGAGGAATTAAATTAATGAGTCATCTCATGAAATTATGAGAACGAGTGATAGAAAGAAAAGTAAGACGAGAGACTAACATCACGGGGAATCAATTTGGATTCATGTCAGGGCGGTCGACCATGGAAGTTATTCATCTCTTGAGGAGACTCATTGATAACTATCGAGAATGAAAACAAGATTTGCATATGTTGTTTATCTATCTTGAGAAAGCTTATGATAGAGTTCCAAGAGAAATCATATGGAGAGTCTTAGAAAAGAAAGGTATAAATGTATCATACTTTGACATAATCAAAGATATGTATAAAAATTCAGTGACAATGGTGAGAACATTTGGAGGATTAACTCAGGAATTCCCTATCACAGTTGGCTTATATCAAGGTTCAGCTTTAAGCCCTTATCTCCTTATCCTTGTCTTAGATGAACTCACCAGAAATATCCAACAAGCAATACCTTGGTGCTTATTGTTTATGATGATATCGTTTTGATCGATGAGACGCGCGAGGTTGTAAACGAAAAAATTTAATCTTGGCGAGAAACTTTATAAAAGAAGGATTTTATGTTGAGCAAGGCAAAGACGGAGTATATGGAGCTTGAATTTAACAGTGCAAGAAGGACAAATGACTTCGTTATTAAATTGGGTGATCAAGATATTTCCTGTAGTGAGTGTTTTAAATATTTGGGATCGATAATTCAAAAAGATGGAGGTATTGATAAAGATGTGACAGAATCCAAGCAGGTTGGTTGAAATGGAGAGCCGCGTCTGGGATTTTATGTGATCGTAAAGTACCATTAAAACTTAAAGGCAAGTTTTATTGTACTGCAATTAAACCAACAATGCTCTATGATTCTGAGTGTTGGGCAATGAATTGTGTACATGAGCAAAAAATAAGAGTTGTAGAGATGAGAATGCTTAGGTGGATGTGTGGACACACGAGACTGGATAAAATTAGAAATGAATGTATCAGAAATAAGATAGGAGTAGCACCAATTGTAGAGAAGATGTGAGAAGCTCGACTAAGATGGTTTGGACATGTACAAAGGAGACCATTAGAGTCACCTGTTAGACGTTATGAGAGTTTACTTGCTAGGCATGTTAAACGAGGGAGGGGTGGACCAATAAAGACTTGGAATGAAACTATAAGGAAAGACATGATGTACTTAGGCATCAGTGAGATTATGACTAAATATAGGGTACAACGGCGACAAAGGATCAATATATCCGACCCCATTATATTGGGATAAAGGCTTAAGTGTTGCTGTTATAAATAAAGTCGATTTACATGGATATACGTAAACCATATACTTTATAATTAAGAGCAATTTACACAAGTACATAATTAAAACCAATTTACACAAGTACATAATTAAAATTGTCTTACATATAATAATTTGAAAATTGATTTAAATCAATTCTCTATTTATACAAAACGAGTGACTGCACCGGAGGCCCTCATGCGGCGCAACAATACCTAGGTCATGACAATATCTCTTCCTGTGCTCGCCTACTCTCGGGTGCACGGGATTCGCAAAAACGTATTTCCATTGCTTGCTTCCCTGAGTGCATTATTCCAACCGTTACTCGATCTATTATCACGATGGGGGAACTGCGAGCAGCGAGATTACTGTCATGCGAAGCTCTGCACCCAAGAGAAGGCGAGCACAGACAGATGTACTATAGTCGTCAGGGTACTGTCACGTCAGCACAGGGTCCCCTCGTGACCTCCCACCACCCTGTCACTTGTACATGCAAAAGAACGTTGGAACACAGTCCTAAATGTACCTAATCAGCAAAGGCATTACAAGAATGCTCAATAAGTGCTCAAAAATAGCAGGAATGAAAGTAAATAAAATAGGAGAAAATCTTTCCTTCCAAATGAGTTAAAGAAAGTAAATCATCCTAACAAAGAATAGCATTCATAAAATAATACTTGTAAACACTGTAAGAGAAAGTTCCAAAAGAAATAAATTAGATAAATAAGATATCATACCAGAGATTCCTTCGAATAATACAAAATTCTGGGTAGATCAAGTACAGTTGTTGCTAACCAATCAACAATTGCATCCACTGACAAATCTCCACTATATCTGCAAGAATATGAAAGCTTTGATTAAATTCAGTATTAAAGCATGCATTACCGAACTGAAATGCAATTAGTTGTAACCAAATTGAGAAAAAAACTATTTTAGAACATCAGATACCCTTGGATTATGTGTGTTTCATCATTAAGGCCATAAGTAAACCAAACTGACCTTGTATAACATTCAGAACTGACGCAACTAGGAGGAAATGCAACAAGAGAAGGTAAACCTGTAAAACACTTTAGAAGGGTCAACAATACATTAAGCAAAAAAACTGAATTGCCTCTTGCATTCATGCTGAGAATAAAGATCAAGGAATCTATATTATTACAAGTCATTATCTTTCTCTAATTACACCTTGCAGGAACACAATTCTGTAGCAGGCCAGACTAGAATATTTAACTTAAAATACAAAATATTAATAGAAAAAGGTACATGCTACATCAACATAATAACCAGATACTTAAAAAACAGACTTGCCTCTTGCATTCATGCTGAGAATAAAGATCAAGGAATCTATATTATTAAAATGCATCACGATAGACAGAAGAACCTTCTCATTGGGCAAGAAAGAGGAGGTAATTTAACATACCGTTTGCAATGTATCACAACCAATGAAAACACAAAAAATGGGAGTCCATCAAAGGTGTCAAAACTAATAAACAGTTATTTATATAAAAGCATTAGAATCTTTGTTAAGTAGTGGGTGTCCCGGTTGTCGAGCAACTTCTCACCTGATGATTAAGTAGTGGGTGGCTTCCAATAGATAAATAGAACAGGTGTAGTAAAAAGAAAATCAGTACAATTCAGATCCATTTCTATTGTCAAAGAAGAGACATAGAATCAACTTTACTACAAAAAGAAAAATTAGAGAAGAGAAAAATAATTTCAGCAAGAACAATATCGACCTGTACAGGTAGATCCTGGTAAAAAGAAGCTCCAAGGAACGATCAGCCTTTATTTGCAAGATAGTTGGACAGTTGGAGAAGTGAATTCTGATACTTCGCTTATGAGATTTGGACCGCGCTCGTGAGACCTGCTTGCAGATTGGTAGTTCAACTCAAGTATATGAGCTTACATGTTGGGTTCTTTAATTGAAGCATGGATCCATATCTATCTCAGTCTACTTCTCAGAGTTGAAAGACTTTCTCAAGATTTAGAGTACTTTGAGGATTTCAACCAGCAGTGCTGAAGAAAAATGAGGATCATTTTTGGGCGCGCATCTTCCTCATGGGATTGAACATAGAGCTGCATATTGTGTGAACTCATGTTTTATATTGAAATCATCATCCTGCTCTCAAGAGAAAGTTTGTATGATCTTAAAAAATGTAGACTGTCATAGATCTTTGAGTTCTACCACAATGATAGAAGTCCATGCCCTTGCTGGATTTGAACAGGGTCCCCCCCCCCTCACAACCAACAAAACGCACCCACCCACACTAATGTTCCTTAGTTGGTCAGTGACCATTATGGGAAGAAAAGTCATAAACGAGAGAGCCATGTTACCTCTAGTTTCCCCATCTTGTTCCATCCTGATAAGGGCACTGGTTGCAGTTGTCATGGCAGTAGTTGCAGTGGTAACAGGCAATCTGATCTACGTACTCAGTCTGTTGCTCATGCTACTAAATTTCTTAAGACTATGCTCCTCCATCTAACAACATTATTCATTCTGGTTTCCTGTTTGTTGATGAGTTTGATGCCCTCCAAGATCTCTTATTGATGGGATCGACCGTATGTTCGTGATCGGAGGAGATCGAGCCATCGCGTGGAGGGACCCGTTTTTGCATATTTGTCGTTGATTCGTTGATCGGATCGGCGATCCGACTGCGAGCGCGTCCAGAGCGTCCGTTTTCATTTCATATATATTTGTAATATTTTTTTAGAGTTTTATTTATATTTTTAGGACACCGGGCGTAACGGACGATCGTAGCCGTTCGCGCCCATTCACGCCAGGTGCCCAACCGCCCCCTCTCGTTATAAATAGGGGCGGATGTCCAGGTTTTCAGTCATTGTTGAGTTTGTGAGAGAATCCAGATTTCAGCAATCATTCGTGGTGCGACGCCGCGAGACCCGGGTGCGAATCCTTGGTTCATTTATCAATTTTTATTTCACTATTTATTTTTCCATCCAATGTTCCCGTAAAACATATCTGTACCCACGATATCTCTCGCCAGTTATCTCCTTCCCTATGCATATAATCGCAAGCTAATCCCACGATTCCTATTTGCTGAAGGAGAAAACCGCCCGTCCCCGCACTGTTCATCATCTTCCAGGCCCGTACACAAGTCCGCTCAGCTCCGCCAGAGAAGCATTCCCCGCTCGATCCCTTCCTCGTCGGCGTCCTATTCCACTTCTCCCTCGCTAGAAAGCCGCAAACAGCGCCCCTACTGTCGTCCCCAAATGTGTCCTGCCCCGCTAATTCCATTGTTCATTTCTCGTCATTTCCACTGTAGCTTCTGCAATCAATTAACACACTGCAAGCTGCTCCTCCCTAGTCTACCGTGAAAGTCCTAAGCCCAACCACAGCCCTATCGTGCCTCTTCCAGCAGTTTTCTGTGCTCCATCCAGCAGCCTTCATTGTCATTGTTCTTCTTCTCCCACACCCTTACCATCCAGAAGGGCTCCAACAGCCACCCTAAACTCCATTTCGCCATCTCTCCTAAAATCTAAAACCAGCCCGGCTGAGGCTTTCCTCCTGATCCAGCAAACTGACTTCCCAACGAGGCAACCACTGTCCCCGTGTAATTCCCTCCCACAGAGCCTCCAATCCGCTGAGTTCACTCTCTTTCCCTGTGCAAGTCAGCAACTCAGCATCCTTTGCCGCCTCCGGGTTCCATTGTTTTGTGAGAATTTAATTTAATGTGTTTTATTTTTCTATGTTAAACATTGGGTGACATGTTGTATTTGTTTTTGTAATGAGATTTTTAGAATTATTGTTTCATTTCTTTTAGTTCTATAATATTTGTTCGTGCAAGTTTTAGTGAAAAGCACCACTTGTGAAATACGACCGTGATCTTGCTTGTGTACTGAAAAATTATTGTGCACATTGTGTTGATTTTGCTGGCAATATATAAATTCATTCCAACTGTTGGAAGAGCTCAAAGCTTAAATGTATTACTCAAGTGTTTGTTTACAAGGAGAGAATACAAATATATAGGAGAGAGGAGAGAGGAATAAATCCTATACAAGATGTGGGACTAAAGAAGGAAGAGAGAGAAAGCAATAAAGAGGGCCCAATATGGGCCCTTAACATGGGCTTTTCCAATAATCCCCCGCAAGCTGGAGCGTACAAGTCGTATGCGCCAAGCTTGGATAGGCACTGATAGAAGAGGGTACTTGGTAGAGCTTTGGTGAGGATGTCGGCGACCTGTTCAGTACCCGGAACATGCTTGAGCTCGATCTTCTTCATGTGGACTTTCTCTCGGATGAAATGACAATCTACCTCAATATGCTTCGTTCTTTCATGAAAGACCGGGTTCTTGGCAATATGTATAGCAGCTTGACTGTCACATAGGAGGAGAGCTGGTGAAGATAGTCTTACACCAAGGTCGGTAAGGGGGCTCTCAATCCATGTGAGTTCCGAGACCACAGCAGTCATTGCCCGATATTCTGCTTCTGCTGAGTATCGAGCAACCACTGCTTGTTTCTTGCTCCGCCAAGTAATTAGATGTCCTCCAAAATATGTGCAGAACCCGCTAGTGGATCGTCGATCATCGAGGGAGCCAGCGTAGTCGGCATCAGAGTATGCCACTAGAGTAGGGATTGAAGATGAGGTTTTGTAAACAAGTCCTTGGTCAGGAGCTGTCTTGAGATATCTGAGAATCCATTCCACAGCCTGAAGATGAAAACTTCGAGGAGAGTGCATATAGCGACTAACGAGTCCCACAGCAAAGGATATATCAGGTCTTGCGACAGTTAGGTAGATAAGTTTCTCAACCAGACGACGATAATATTTTGGATTTTGTAGAAGAGTATCAGAATCCGAGCCCTGAGCACATAGTTTATGATTTGCATCCATGGGAGTATTTACAGGTTTACAGCCAGAGTAGCCTGCATCATGAAGAAGATACAGGCAATATTTGCGTTGAGAGAGAACCAGACCATCGGACCGTCTAGCCACTTCCAGACCCAGGAAGTACCGAAGATGTCTCAGATCTTTAGTTTGGAAGACGGAGCTCAGATGTTGTTTAACGGCCTGTATGCTGTCCAAGTCGTTTCCAGTAATAATGATGTCGTCGACATATACCAATAGGAGAACCGTACTCGTTGCCCGGTGGCGAGTAAACAATGAGAAGTCAGCCGAGCTGCGAGTGAAGCCAATTGCCCGGAGAGCTTTGCTGAACTTGTCGAACCATGCCCGAGGGGATTGTTTGAGACCATATAACGATTTGAGAAGGTGACAGACCCGAGACTCCCCCGTGGTCTCAAACCCGGGAGGTTGTTGCATGTAAACCGTTTCCTGAAGGTCGCCATTCAGAAAGGCATTCTTGACGTCGAGTTGAAATAAGGGTCATTGGCGATGAACAGCTACGGAGATGAGAATTCGGACTGTGTTGAGCTTAGCGACCGGAGAGAAAGTCTCGTCATAGTCGAGACCCTGTTGCAGGGTGAAGCCACGAGCTACCAAACGTGCTTTGAGTCTGTCAATGGTCCCATCAGGAGCATGTTTGATGGCGAAGACTCATTTGCACCCAACGGGTTTCTGGCCAGGAGGAAGGGGCACCAGGGTCCAAGTCTGGTTGGCCCAAAGAGCAGCCATTTCTTCTTCCATGGCAGCGCGCCACCCAGGATGCTGAAGAGCTTCCTGTACAGAGGTAGGAATAGAGACCGAGGATAGTGAAGTAGCCACGGTCTGAAGCGGTAGAGAGAGGCGATGTAGAGAAACATAGTTAGCCGTCGGATGAGCTGTAGAGGCTGGCACCGGAGCAGCAGAACACGGAGAACCCGAGGTCGAAGCCGACTGCATAGGGGCAACAGGAGGAAGAGGGCGGCGAGTGTAGACCCGAATGACGGGCGGCCTAGGAGGGTCAATAGTGGGAGGGGGCGGAGGTAGGGTGGGAGGTGAGTGGACAGGGATCACTGGCCGTGGGATGGAGGGTGGGAGAGTGGGTGGTGGTAGAAGTGGTGGTAAAGAAGGAGGGAAGAAGGGTTGATCCTCCCGGAAAGTAACATCAGCGGAGACAGAGACCTTCCGGGTGGCCAGGGAATAACACACATATCTCTTTTGGGTACGGGAGTAGCTGACGAAAATGTGTTTCGCCGCACGGGGAGCAAGTTTGTCGATAGTGGGGCCCAGGGTATGGACAAAACAAGTACAGCCAAAGACCCGGGGTGTGAGAGGAAAGGCGGGTGTGGAGGGAAAGAGAAGGCTGAAGGGGGTAGCATTCTGGAGAACCGGAGAAGGGAGACGGTTGATAAGAAAACACGCAGTGGAGACCGCAAAGTTCCAGAATACTTTGGGACATGCATGCGAAGCATGAGGGAGCGAGCAACATCAAGAAGGTGGCGGTTCTTCCGTTCTACGACCCCGTTTTGTTGAGGGGTGTAGGGACACGATGTCTGATGAACAATATCGAAGTCGGCGCAGAGATTGGCAAACTCGTGGCTAGTGTACTCACGGGCATTATCAGAGCGGAATGTTTTGATAGTAGTAGAGAATTACGTACGAGTTTCCAATACAAAAGCCTGAAATACACGAGGAAGCTCGGAGCGATCATGAAGTAGATACAACCAGGTAGTGCGAGAGAAATCGTCAATAAATATTATAAAGTAACGATAGCCAGAGATGCTGGGAACCTTGTACGGTCCCCAAATATCAGAATGTATTAAATCAAAAGGAGCAGAGCTCCGAGTACAATGTGCAGGATAAGAAGAACATGGCAGTTTGCCAAGAATACAGGAATCACATTTAAAAACAGGAAGGGAGACGTCAGGAAGCGTCTTCTGGAGGATAGGTAGAGGGGCATGCTCAAGACGACAATGCCAATCAGTAGAGGATACGGAGGAAAGAGCGGTAGAAGAGACATCGAGGAGGTAGAGCCCGTTCTGCAGTCGACCCCTACAAATGGTAATCTGCGTCTGCCGATCCTGTATCAAAAAACCAGAAGAGGTGAAGGTGATATAGCAGTTCATATCAGTAGTAAGACGGCCAACAGACAGTAAATTAAATGGTGATGCCAACACATAAAGAGCGGAGCGAATAGAGAGAGAGGGGTGGATCAAGAGATCAGCACATCCGGAGACCGGAACAAGCGCACCGTTGGCCACAGTAATAGACGGGGGATGAGGAGCATCGGAGAATTTTGGCGGCGGCAGGGAGGTGATGTGGTGGGTGGCTCCCGAGTCCAGGATCCAACGAGAATCGGAGGAAAGACGGGCAGTACTTGTAGTGGAGGTGGAGGCAATACTTGCAGGAGAGGTGGAGGCAACTGAAGCAGATGGAGGGTTGAGGAGCCCCTGGAGTTGTTGCAGCTGAAGGCGAAAAGCCTCAAGGTCCGTACCGGTGGGTGGAGAGCGATCAGTAACAGCAGCAGTAGGCGGCGAGACGGGTAGCCATGTTTCTTGTGACAGACGGCTTCAGTGTGGCCATCCCGGCCACAGCATGTGCACTTGGGCCGACCTCGACCACCACGGCCCCGTCCGCGGGAGCCCGTACGGCCACCCCGAGTAAAGGATGGTGGGGGAAGTAAGGGAGGAAGGGCCTGTTGAAGAAGGGCCGGCGAGGGTGGTGCAGACGCTTCCAGGGGAGGTGGTACTCGAAGTAACATAGAGCAGACATCTGAAAAGGAAGGGGTAGCAGGGGATGCCAGAACCTGGGCCCGGATACTGTGAAGGTGTGGCGGGACTCGAGCCATAATCATAGCGATACAGACCGCCTCCTTCTGGGCACGTTGAGCAGCGAGATCAGTAGTAGATGGCTGGTGCTGAATCCAGGCCTCCGTGAGAGTCTTAGCACGAGCCACAAAGGAGGTCATGTCCATAGCTTTGCCAACATCCAAAGATTGAAGATCGGTGATGATGTCAAAAAGGTGCTGAAGACTGTCCTTGTCCGAGTACAAGGAATGGAGTTCATCTCACATTGCTTTGGCGGTCTCATGATACATGATCATCTGGTAAGGCTCACCCTCCACCGAGTTCAGGATCCAAGTCTGGACGCGACCGTCATTTCGTAGTCATTCATCAGTAGTAGGAGTCGGAGGTCCCTGGGTATGGTGACGCGCAAGGCCCTTGGCTTGCAGGACCCTCCGAACTGAGTGAACCCAGGGGATGAAGTTCGACTTGCCAGAGAGGGAAAGAGTAGTAATCTGAAGCTCATCGCGGAGTTCGGGAGGAGGAGCCACGCGGTCTGTCGTGGGGTTAGCGGTAGTGGAGTCGCTAGAGGACATGGCGACCAGGAGGAGATGAGGCGGGCTAAAGGAGGCCGCGCGAATTGGAATAGGTCGCAGCGGACAGGATCAGACCGCTGCGGGCTGGAGCCGGTCGTGGCGAGTAGAGCACAACGGCTGGCTGAGAAGAGAGGACAAGCCGGGGAAGCTCGGCGAGTAGGGCAGAGACCGCGCGGAAAGGGAGAAGAAGGTCGCAACAGGCAGAGACAGGCCGCGCGGACAGAGAAGAGAAGAGCCGGAGGAGACCGCGACCAAGATGCGGGTGGGAGAGGAACAACCCGCACGGTCAGGCGGATCAGCGACCTGAGGAGAAGGAAACCGCGGGGAGAGAGACCCATAGCGGATAGAAAGAGACCGCAGCGACCAAGAACAATCCGCAGAATAGGCAGACCGCAGAGAGCAGGAACAAGCCGCAGCGAGCAAGAGCTGAAGGGGCAGTCCGCAGCGAACCGGAGCAGGCTGCAGCAAGCCGGAGCAGGTCGCGAGAGAGGGAGCGGACTGGAGGAGAGAGACCGCAAGTAGGAACTCGAGCGGCTAGAGGAGAGAGGCCGCGAGTAGGAACTCAAGCGGCTAGAGGAGAAATAGTCCGGGCGGCTAGAAGCAGACAAACCGCAAGCGATAAGAGAAGTCGCAGAGAGAAGTGGGGCCCACGGGGAGAAGAGAGGTTATAAAAAAGGACGGAGGGGGTGGATCCACGGGAGAGAGAGAGAGTGGAGGAGGAGGAGCGGAGCGGACAAGAGGGCAGGCCGCAGGAGGCCGCGCGGGTAGCGGACAGAAGATAGACCGCGCGGGTTCAGAAAGGGAAGCCGCTCAATTCGAACCTGGCTCTGATACCATGTTGGAAGAGCTCAAAGCTTGTATGTATTACTCAAGTGTTTGTTTACAAGGAGAGAATACAAATATATAGGAGAGAGGAGAGAGGAATAAATCCTATACAAGATGTGGGACTAAAGAAGGAAGAGAGAGAAAGCAATAAAGAGGGCCCAATATGGGCCCTTTACATGGGATTTTCCAATACCAACGATTCCGCTAATTTTAAAACATGCATTCATAAATTACTTGGGGTTCTTTCCATCCATTCATATATTCACGTAGGGTTGCATTAGCACGCCATCACATATACTTTCACATAAGCTCGTCCTGCGTCACTCATGTCTCGGAGTGATTTCTCGGCAGCTGGATTATCCACTGCCCTTTCCATCTCAGATATCCCAAGTGCACATACTACATCAATCTCTCATTCTAAGTGGACAACTCTAGATTTATGGATCATATGACCATTCTGAAATTTTACATCTTACACTATTTTATTTAGTCACAACAAAGTCATTGATGTCACTATTTTAAATGTCCTCCAACATGTCTCCCGACATGACATTTTTGAAGGCAAAACGATATTTGTTTCCTAAAAAATAGATTATATCATTCTGTAAAATATATGCCGACATATTCATTTTTTCTGATATATCGACCGACATGACTTTGAACATATCATCTACTATTTTATTTTATGTTATATTAGCAAACTATTAGTATATGTTTAAATCACATATATGCATTATATTATGTATATTTAAATCAGTTAGACATATTATTTTGTTTTTAACATTTTATTCTTACAATCAATTTTTCATAATTATTTCACACATTTTTATTTCACATTACAAAAAATATGATTTTTAACACATTTATCTGTTGATTATTTTTATGCTTTTAATATAAATTTATAAGTATGGAAAGACTTAATCAATCAAAGATATTTAACTATTAAATCTTCTTTATTTGCTAAACTTAGTGATATCAAAATATATTTATTGTATAATATTAAATATATTTTATAATGTAACCTTTTTTATTGGATAATAATATTTTATATTCAATATTATTTGAACGTATTTAGGGATATAAATGACTTATTATTCATCTATTTGTTATACTAACTTTTTTTACTTTTAGAACATAAAATTATAATTACAACAACAACACTCAAGCCTCAGGTGCTGTTTGGTTAGGCTTTTAGGTTGTTGAACGGCGGAAACGCACCGCAAATTTGGACATAAGCGGCGTTTGGCGCAGCTGATCATGCAAACCGCGGTTTTTAAAAACCACGATTTTGCCCTATAGGCTCACCGCTCGATATTTCTGCTTTCCGCCGCACAAAATCTGCTGATCGAAATCCCGATACAAGCGTCTTCTTCCCCGACCCTTCCCCGACGACAACATTCTTCCCCGGGCACAACCCCTGCATCGCCCGCTCCTCTTCCCCGACGACACATCCGACGCATCTCCTGGATCGACCGGCAAGCAGCTCTCCCGAGCATCGACGACGACGACTCCAGAAATTGGGAATCGACGTTTTTAGCATCGACGACGACTCCAGCTATCGCGGTGGCCTTCTTCCCCGACGACGACGCCCGGCTCGTGGCCGCACGACTCTAGTAATTTCTCCACCGACCCGAGCAGGTATACCCCTTCTCCTCCTTTTCAATTTTAGGGCTTTTGATTTTTTTCCAGTACTTGATTTTCAGTTTTCCTCTTTTGGGTGTGTGTTTGTTTTGTTGTGATGTGTATGTTTTTGTGCTCTGTGTGTGCGTGTGTGTTGCATGTTTTTCCAGATTTTGATTTTCAAGTCTTCCTGCATATCTGTTTGTGTGTATATATGTTTGCATGTGTGTTTCCAGATTTTGATTTTTTCCAGATTTCTCCACGGGTTGTATGTATGCTTGTGTGTGTTGTATGTGTGTTTGTGCTTTGTGTGTTTGTGTATATGTGCGTGGTGTATGTGTATGTGTGTGTTTGTGTGTGTGTGTGTTGTGCGTGTGTGTGTGTGTTGTGCTATGTTCTGTGTGTGTTGTGTTTGTGTGTTAAATGTTTTGTGTGTTTGATATATGTGTGTGTGTGTTGTATATATATTTGTGTGTGTGTGTTGTGTTGTATGTGTGATTGTTTGTTTTGTGTGTTTGTTATATGTGTGTGTGTGTGTTGTATATATATATATATATATATTTGTGTGTGTGTGTGTGTGTTTGTGTATGTGTGTGTGTGTATGTTTGTGTGTGTTGTATGTGTGTTTGTGCTGTGTGTGTTTGTGTATATGTGTGTGTGTGTGTGTGTTGTGTTGTATGTGTGATTGTTTGTTTTGTGTGTTTGTTATATGTGTTTGTGTGTGTTGTATATATATTTGTGTGTGTGTGTGTTGTATAAATATTTGTGTGTGTGTGTGTATGTGTGTGTGTGTGTGTGTGTGTGTGTATGTGTATGTTTGTGTGTGTGTTGTATGTGTGTTTGTATTGTGTGTTTGTGTATATGTGTGTGTGTGTTGTGTTGTATGTGTGATTGTTTGTTTTGTGTGTTTGTTATATGTGTGTGTGTGTGTGTTGTATATATATTTGTGTGTGTGTGTTGTATTGTATGTGTGGTTGTTTGTATGTGTGTATGTGTGTGTGTGTGTTGTATATATATTTGTGTGTGTGTGTGTGTGTTTTTATTTGAGTATGTTATATGTTGTGTGGTATGTGTGTGTTGTTATGTGTGTGTGTGTGTGTGTTGTTCTATGTATGTGTGTGTTTTCATTAAAAATTAACTTATTTTATTTTCTAAAGATGGGAAAATCAAAAGATGGTGGTGTGGCCGCATTTTGGGACAATACAACGATCATGCTTTTCTGTGACATATATATTAAGGAGATAGAACTTGGGAATCGACCAACCACACATTTTAATAAAAAAGGTTGGAGCAACGTTATGAAGAATTTTGAGGAGCTTACTAGAAAACAGTACGACAAATTCCAATTGAAAAATAAATGGGATCATTTGAAGAAGGAGTGGAAATTATGGACGGAGTTAAAACGTGGTGACACCGGTTTGGGTTGGAATGCTTCAAGGAAAACTATAGACGCTTCGGACGAGTGATGGGACGAAAGATTGAAGGTACTCAGTTTCCATAACATTTTTGTTTAACGTTTTTTTTAAGAAACACCATCTAACTTGAAATATTTGTATTTTGTAGGTTGTCCCGGCGGCCAAAAAATTTCGTTACTCAGGAATACATCCAGAGCTAGAGGAGAAACTACATATGATGTTCAGCTCTGTTGTCGCAACAGGACATCATGCTTGCACCCCGAACACCATTAACGAGATCCCCGAGTCAGTTGACGAAAGAGAAATGTCAGAAGGTGAGCCGGAGGACATTGACGTCATTGGTGATCCAGTGACACGTGATAACACAGCTACGCCAGCACCTGTCAAGAAGGGGAAAAAAGGGAAAAACAAAGTTATTAGTTCCGTGTTAGAAGACTTGGCGGAGTCTTCTAAAACTATTAGTCGATGCATCCAGGAGGCACCAAAAAAAACTACTTCCGAGTTTAGCATCCGACAGGCAATAGACAAATTGGCTACGTACCAGGAAGTGCAGTCTGATGAAGAGTTCCATGATTTTGCAATCACGTATTTCATGGACAAAAATCATAGGGAGACCTTTTTGTGCTTACCAGAAGGGATGAACGTAAAGTGGCTAAGTAATCGCTTCCTCCGTGGGGGGTAGTGGAGACCTTTGTGTTCTCTTCTGATATATTACCCACTATCAGATTCTGTTTTGTTTTTTATGTTGCAGTGCAGACTATTATGTGGTGGACAATATTATGTTTATGATGTGGTTTTTTTGATAAATGATGTTGACACTATTATGCTTATGATGTTGTGATGTTTTATTATTGTCCTTTCAATGTAATAATTGTTGATAGTTTATTTCTCATACATAATATGTTCAGCGATGAATCTGAAAATTCGACTGAAGAGCAGGAGATTACAAGAAGAAATTATGTGTTTGCCCATCATCAGAATGTGGTTGCAGCTGTATCTTTGGTGACCGAGTATACTTCCATGATCCTTTGTCCGGTACCACGCATGACTTCAAAGCAAACATGCAATAAATGGGTGGTAGAGCTACTATGCGGGTCACGGGTGAGGTTTCATGACTCTTTCATGATGAGTCAAGAAATTTTTTTGGACTTATTGCATGCTCTGGAAGAGAAGTGTGGATTTCGGGGAACAAGAAGGACTGCATCCCGGGAAATCCTGGCGCTGACAATATATGTATTATCGCATAATGAATCAATGAGAAAAACAATTGAGCGCTTTCAGCATTCAACGGAGACAGCTGGCATATTTTTTTCTCGAGGTCTTCGTGTTTTGCTGAAGTTAGCGAAAGAAGTGATTCAGCCATCAGATAGATCTTTCAGCAGTACTCCCCCAGAGATTATGTATGACAGACGTTACATGCCATTTTTTAAAGATTGCATCGGAGCAATTGATGGGACACATGTTCACTCGTGCATACCAGTTGGAAGTCAGGTACCTTATATTGGGAGACGTGGCAGTCCAACCCAAAATGTCATGGCTGCTTGTGATTTCAATATGTGCTTCACTTTCGTTATGCCGGGTTGGGAGGGATCAGCGCACGATAGCCGTATTTTCAATTTTGCGATAAGTGATTCACGTTACACCTTCCCGCATCCACCTCTAGGTAACTATGTAAAATTTTGTTATATTATTTATTAATACACAAAATAATTGCCCCTAAATATTATTAAATAATTTTCAGGAAAATATTACTTGATAGATTCTGGTTATCCTCTGCAAAGAGGATACCTGAAACCGTATCAAGATACGCGTTATCATCTACCAGACTTTGCTTGTGGTGGTCGTCGAGCCGAAGGAGACCGAGAGATTTTCAATCACGCACACTCATCACTAAGAAGTGTGATAGAACGATCTTTTGGTGTTTGGAAAAAGAAATGGGTCATACTAAGGGACATGTCAAGTTATCGTTTCGACAAGCAAGTAGCTATTGTGATTGTCACTATGTGTTTACATAATTTCATTCGTCGGCATCCATCACGTGTGGACATTGATTTTAGTGAGTCTGAACAAATGGTTCAAGACCATGGGACGTCCTCACAAGGTCCACAAGAGACATGTACTGACACTGCAGGTGGTGTAGAGCAGATGATTGCGCTACGTAATAGTATTGCGAATCAGCTGTATGAATCAAGAGCGTAAAGTGTAAAAAATTGTATCAATGAACCTTAATTTTGTGTTATAAATGAATCTTTGTTTAGTATTGTGTTATGTCACTTTCATATTTGAAATTTTTTTTTGGTAAAAACTCTCTTTTGAATCCAAACAACTTTTCGGAAACTCCGTTTTATAAACTCTATTTCACCCAAACAGTTTTTTAACAAAACTCTGTTTTCCAGAATCAGCACTTTTTCAATCAGCAACAGCTCATTAGCAGCTTTCCATCAGCAACAACACAACCAAACAGAGCCTTAATCCCAATATAATGGGGTCGGCTATATGGATCCTTTGTCGCCATGTGCCCTATCTTTTGGCATAATCTCACTAATGCCCAAGTACATCGTGTTTTTCCAAATAGTTTCATTCCAAGTCTTTATTGGTCTACCCCTCCCTCGTTTAACATTCCTAGTGACTAGACTCTCAAAACGCCTAACAGGTGCCTCCAATGGTCTCCTTTGTACGTGTCCAAACCATCTTAGACGAGTTTCTCACATCTTCTTTGCAATTGCTGTTACTCTTGTATTATCCCTAATACATTCATTCCTAATTTTATCCAATCTCGTGTGTCCACGGATCCACCTAAGCATTCTCATCTTCGCAACTCCAATTTTTTGCTCATGTACACAATTCATCGCCCAACACTCAGAACCATAGAGCATTGCGGGTTTAATTGCAGTACGGTAAAACTTGCCCTTAAGTTTTAGTGGTACTTTACGATCACATAAGATCCCTGACGCGCCACTCAACTTCAACCAATCCCCTTGGATTCTGTGTCACATCTTTATGAATACCTTTGTATTTTTGAACTATCGATCCAAGATATTTAAAACACTCACTACGGTAAATATCTTGATCACCCAACTTAATAATGAAGTCATCCGTCCTTTTGTACTTCTAAATTTAAGCTCCACATACTCCGTCTTTTACCTGCTCAACTTAAAACCCTTCTTTTCTAAAGTATCTCGCCAAGAATCAAGTTTTGCGTTTACACCCTCGCGCGTCTCATCAACCAAAACGATGTCATCCGCAAACAATAAACACCAAGGTATTGCTTGTTGGATATGTCTGGTGAGCTCCTATAAGATAAGGGTAAAGAGAGAAGGGCTTAAAGCTGAACTTTGATGTAAGCCAACATATAATTATAATTAGTATATATAAAAATAATTTTTTTATAAGATATGAAAATCCAATATTTTAAAATATCTTTGACATGTCTCCAACTTCCCACATTTAAAAACTCAATCTGACGTGTCGCCAACATCCGATATTTATAACCTTAATTGTTGCTAATGATTCCTTATCTCCTATTGTTGGCAAAAGGGTAATTCCATATTCATGTACTATATACCATTCCACAGTCTTGATGTTCCCCTCTTCCCTCATAATTTTCTTTCTATTAATCAATCTTTGAATTGTTCCATAACTTTTTTCATGATTAATGTGTTTTGGGGATCTAGCAGTGTAGGAACTGTGAGGGACTATACTTCTTGGATCATGAGTCGTCCTCACATGCCATATCCACTAAAAGTGTTCCTACTCTTGTCGATGTTCGTCCTTGGCACCAGAGACTTCGACATCCATCTCCCCTTATCTAGAAAAAAGTTTTCATTTTTCAATCATTTTACTTAAATACTTCACTACTGATACTTATGAATTAATCATGTTCGTCGTAGTCCAAGCAATGCTTTTACCCAGGCTAGTAAACTTCCTATTTACGTACAGTTTTCTTCCTCTCCTTCATATCTATATAGATTATGTTGATGTGTTGTCATTATTGATTATTTTTCTCACAATGCCTGAACTTGTTAAAAATAGAAGTGAAATGTCTAAATATTTCAAAATCTTGCACACGATAGTTGTTAGAGAATATTAGGAAAGATAATGTATAGGCCCATTAATATGGCTCATTTAAGATTATGGTTTAGTCCCACATTTTTTGTATAGTTGTCTTTCTCTCTCTTCTCTCCAATATATTTGTACTCATACTTGTATTTTTGAGTTCGTGTAATATATACAAGGTTCGGCTCTCTCTTCAACATGGTATCAGAGCGATGATCTTGTTCCGAGGGCAACCTGTTTTGTAACCGCGACTATCCGCGCGGCTTCCTCCCTCTACCCGCCCCTGCTTCGCGGTCTCTCTTTTTTTGACCGCCCCTACACTTCTCTCTCAGTGGCTACCACTTCTCTTCCTCTCCCTCCCACTTTTATAGCCCTCTTCCCTCTGACAGGTGGGACCCCCCCACCCCGCGCCACCGCTCTACCCGTTGTGTGCCCTTCTGTTTGATGCGGGATGTCAAACCGTTGCGGGCTGTCTAGCCTTTGCGGGCTTCATGTGATTAGTCGTTGCATTTCTGCTCGCCGCTACCCGCTCTTGTCTATCCGCTACTTCTGACCGCGGGTCAGCCGCTGCTCCTGTCCGATGCTCCTAGTCGTTGTTTCAGTCTGCTGCTTTTGTCTGCTACATCTAGTTATCGCGTCTATCCGCTACTCCTAGTTGCCACATCGATCTGTTGCTTCCATCCGCTGCTTCTGACCGCGGGTTCTAGTCGCTGCTCCTGTCCGCTGCTCCCAGTCGCTGCTTCTGTCTGCTGCCTCTAGTCATCGCGTCTGTCTGCTGCTTCTGGCTGCTACGTCTGTTCATCCGACCTCTGCTTGCCGCTGCGGGTTCTCTACTAACCTTCTAGGGTACTTCTTCCTAGTCGCTGAGTATCTGTCTGTGCTGCCTCTTTGCGACTTGTGTGCTAAATCGCTTGTGTGCCTCTAACCGATGCGGGCTCTGTCTTTTGGTCGCGGCCTCTCTTGCCGCTTGTGTGTTGTCGCCATAACCGATGCGGGTTCTATCCTACCCGCTCTTGTGTGCTAAGTCGTTGTGACCGTTGAGAGCTCTGTCTCTTAGTCGCGACCTCTCTTACACGCTCTTAACTTTCCCTTTCCGCTCTCTTCATGTCTTCTGAGGATCCTAATGTTGCCTCCGCTCTTACTGCCAGTGTTGCGGCTCCGGTTCCCGAGCTTCGCGATGAACTCCGGATTACTACTATCTCCTTAGTGGGAAGAGGAATTTCGTGGAATGGGTGCACTCGGTTCGTCGAGTATTGCAGACGAAAGAACTCCTTCATCACTTGACTCGAGTCACTCCTACCGCCCCCACCGATGAGTGGCTTCGGGATGATGGTCGGGTCCAGTCATGGCTGCTCAACTCCATGGACACTGAGCCCTTTAGGATGGCTATGTATCATGACACGGCGAAGGCCATGTGGGAGGATCTCCATTCTTTTTACTCTGGGCAGAATAGTATTCAACACTTGTTCGACATCATCTCGGATCTTCAAAACCTTGATCCTGGGGCTCCAGGTGAAATGATCTCCTTTGTTGCTAAAGTCAAGACATTGGTTGAGACCTGGATCCAGCATCAGCCTCCTACTACAGATTTGTCTACTCAACGGGCCCAAAAAGAAGCTGTCGGGATTGCAATGATGATGTCCCGAGTTCCTTCTCATCTACACAGTGTTCGGCTCAGATTCTCTCATCAACTACCACTCCATCTCTTTCAGATGTGTGTTTTATGCTTCTGAAAGTTACATCGCTCCAAGATGCTCCTGTGACTCTCTTTCCAGCTTTTCTACAGCAACCTACACCTGCTCCGCCAGCTCGAGGTTCTTCGGCCCGTGGGGGACGCAACACGTCTAGGGGACGTGGCCAGTCTAGCAGATCTTCGTTTAAGTGCACGTATTGCGGTCGGGATGGTAATCTTGAGGCCACCTGCTATCGCAAACATGGTCTGCCTCCACATCTTGCTGCTCCTGTTATGGCTGATCCTCCCACTTCTCCTGCCACGGATTCTGCAGCCTCTACTCGGGAAGACATTAATGCTCTACGCACTCAGCTCCAACAACTACAAGGGGTGATCTCTCGCTCCTCTGAATCTGTTACGACTATTTCAAATGAAGGTATATCTTTTCTCTCACAGGACTCCCACTGGATTGTGGATTCGGGAGCCACACACCATATTAATTCGCAGCGCCCTCCGCAATATACAATGACTGTCCACCCCAAGTACATTACTGTGGCTAATGGTGATACCACCCCCGTATCCGACGTTGTTGATATACCTCTCACACTCACTCTCTCTGTCTTCTGTTATTCATGTTCCAGGTTCACCATTTAACCTGCTCTCTGTTAGCCGCCTTACTCAAGACCTTAATTGTTGTGTTATCTTCTCACCCTCTACTTTTGTTGTGCAGGATCGGCAAATTCAGAATATCATTATCAAGGGTCGGCTGTCGAATGGGCTCTACCTCCTCGATGATCCTCCTTTTGCTCTCTCCATCGTCTCCACTACCGATTGACATCGTCGTCTTGGTCATGCTTCCCTCCAGATTTTCAAGAAAGCTCTTCTGGATGTCTCCTTGCATGAATTTTCTTGTGAATCTTGTATCTTTGGCAAACAACATCGTATTTCCTTTCATCCTACTTGTACTCGAAGTGATACTCATTTATCATTAGTGCACTCTGATATTTAGGGACCTTATAAAACCCCTAGTATGTTTTGTTATCATTATTTTGTTACGTTTATTAATGATTACTCTCGATTAACTTGGTTATACTTACTTCGAGATCGTGCTGAACTGACCTCTACAATTCGTGCATTTATGGTAACTCGTACTCCGCTCTCCTCTTCTTTAAAAATCATTCGCACTGATAATGCTCGGGAATACACTAGTAGGACATTCACGAACCTATGCACAGAGTTCAGCATTATACATCAAACCTCATGTACATATACGTCTCAACAGAATGGTGTGGCAGAGTGAAAGAATCGTCATTTTCTTGATGTTACTCGGTCACTCATGATTCAAATGCAGGTTCCTACTCTGTTTTGGAACTTTGTTGTATCCGCAACATGTCACCTCATCAATCGCATGTAATCCTTTGTGCTCGACTTTGTCACTCCGTTTAGTCTCTTATTTTTGTCCCAATCCACGTTTCCTCTCACGCCTCATGTGTTTGACTATACTTGTTATGTTCACAACCTTGGTCCGACCACAGATAAATTTGTCCCTCGTGCCAGCAAATGTATGTTTCTTGGGTACTCTCGGACTCAAAAAGGTTATATGTGTTGTTCTTCAACTACTGACAAAGTGATTGTCTCTGCTGATGTCATCTTTTGTGAGGATCAACCATTCCATCATGACTCACCGTCTGCCTCTGCTCCTCTCTCCCCTTCCATACCTCGTCCAACCGTTCTTGTCACGTCTTCCCTACCACCTCTTCTTCTCACTCCACTTCCGGCACCTGTTCCACCTAAACCACCCAAACCGCCTCTTCTTCGCGTATACACTCGCCGTACCCCGATCTCTGGAGCTATACAACAGCCCCCCTCTACTGGCGTTATCCCGCAAACTGACGATCCAGTATCAACATCTACCGCTCACCCCATGCCAAATTATGTATATCTGCATCGTCTGTCTCCACCTCTACGCAACTTTGCTCTCTCTCTCTCTCTCTCCTCCATCTCTTATTCCTAACTCTGAACAGGAAACTCTTCTTCATCCGGGGTGGCGTGCGGCGATGGATGAGGAAATGACCGCTCTTGGGTCTAACCAGACTTGGGATTTGGTTCCTCTTTCTCCGGGGCAATCTTGTGTCAGTTGCAAGTGGGTGTTTGATATCAAACATGCTCCATATGGGACAGTTGAATGCCTCAAAGACCGACTTGTGGCTCGGGGAAACACTCAACAACAGGGACTTGATTATGACGAAACATTCTCTCCTGTCGCCAAGATGAACTCTGTTCAGGTGCTGATCTCCTTAGCTGTACATCATCACTGGCCTCTACATCAGCTGGATATCAAAAATGCTTTTTTAAATGGTGATCTTCAAGAAACAGTCTACATGAACCAACCTCCCGGGTTTGAAACCACGGGGAGTCTCGTGTTTGTCATCTTCGAAAATCTATTTATGGTCTCAAACAATCTCCCAAAGCTTGGTTTGATAAATTTAGTAAGGTCGTTCGCGAAGTTGGATTCAGGAGGAGCTCGGCAAACTTCTCTCTCTTCACTCGTCATCAATCAACTGGGACTGTCAATCTCTTGGTTTATGTGGATAATATTTTGATTACTGATGATGACTGCATAGAGATACCATAAATCAAACAACACTTAAACTCTGTCTTCCAAACAAAAGATCTTGAGGCTCTCAGGTACTTTCTTGGACTTGAGGTTGCATGACGGCATAATGGTCTTGTCCTTTCACAACGAAAATATTGTCTTGATCTCCTCCATGATGCTGGCTACTCCGGGTGCAAACTCGTGAAAACCCTGATGGATGTCAATCGCAAGTTATGTACTTATGTGTCTGACTCTGATTCTCTACTTACGAACCCCGAGTATTATCGGCGTCTTGTAGGAAAAATGATATATTTGACAGTTACAAGACCTGACATTTCTATTGTTGTTGGAGTCGTCAGCCGATTTATACATGCTTCTCGGATCTCTCATCTCCAGACAGTAGAACGCATCCTCAGATATTTGAAGACAGCTCCTGGATAAGGATTGGTATATAAGTCATTCTCCTTTCTATCTCTTATTGCATATTCAGATGCGGACTATGCGGGCTCCCTGGATGATCGGCGTTCCACTTCGGGTTTCTGTACCTACTTTGGAGAGAATCATATCACTTGGCGTAGCAAGAAGCAGTCTGTGGTTGCTCGCTCTTCTGCTGAAGCTGAGTATCGTGCAATGGAGGTCGTTGTATTTGAACTCACCTGCCTTGAGGGTCTTCTTGGTGATTTGGGGGTCACTTTATTCTCACCAGCAACTTGATTTTGCGATAGTCTGGTTGCAATCCATATTGCGAAGAATCATGTGTTTCATGAGCGGACCAAGCACATTGAATTTGACTGTCACTTCGTCCGTGAAAGGTTCAATTGAAAAATCTAGAGTTGGAGCATGTTCCTGCGTCAGAGCAAGTTGTCGACATTCTCACCAAAGCATTACCACGACAAATGTACCATCAGCTCTTATCCAAGCTTGGTGCCTGCGACTTGTACGCTCCAGCTTGCGGGGGAATGTTAGAGAATATTAGGAAAGATAATGTATAGACCCATTTAAGATTCTGGTTTAGTCCCATATTTTTTGTATAATTGTCTTTCTCTCTCTTCTCTCTTATATATTTGTACTCATACTTGTATTTTTGAGTTTGTGTAATATATACAAGGTTCGGCTTTGAAATGTTGGTCAAATCCTTCATAGAGAAAATGAGGATTAGTACAATGAGAGGGGTGTTGAGAATTATTTAGCTGGCCATCGTATCATACATCAAACTATTAGTACTCCTACTTCCACTTGTAATGGTTAAGAAGAAATAGCTCCACTGCCCAGCGTGAACCTTATTTTGTCACCTTCCCCAACAGATCTCGTCGCCTCCTCTCCTAACAGGTCAACTGAGCTCGTCAAGGGCTGCAACCTCAGTACTCTTCCAGAATCGCCAAAGACCCCTCCTCTACCATTCGTTGCCCTTTCCAGTGAACCCTAGATCAACCGGTCATTTTGCCTGACGTCGCGAATCGCAATATAAACTACAACTGCCTTCCTGTTGCTCTTACCTTCCTCACTCATCCCTAGGTTAGATCGAGCCTTCGTCCAACACCTTGACTTCATCCCGAGCCCTTCTCACCAAATAACTCGTAACCCAAGTTTTTTCCCTAACAGCCATACCTTGCCTGAGCCACCATCCCTCTTACAAACATCCACATGAGTCATCCCACGCTTTATCACCTTCTTTATAGCCTCATTCCCTGCCATTGAATCTCTTAGTCCTTTTTGAAGCCCAACATTTGGAGCCTGAGCCGATTCCCTTACTATCATTTGAAAACAACACCCTTCCACTGCAGTACAAGCATCTTTTGAAAAATATAAATACATGGTTAATTCCCTTTATCAGGATTTAAATTTTTCAGAAGAAGTAAATGCAGGTTTTTTTCAGGAAGCAGAATTTCTATAAGAACTTAAAACAAATTGCGGAAGAAGAAATTTGGTTTGTTTTAATTCAGGAAGCGGACGGGTGACCTCCTAACTATTAGATTTTTCAGTCAAATTCGATTCTTCTAAGATATTCAATCTGACATATTTAACCTTATGCTATAGTGAGCCACCTAACTCAAACCCATATCATGTAACAAGTGAAATCAATAGATTTCTCAATTTTAATTTCAAACTCCGATCTCGAGTATTTCTTTTCTTCGGCAATGCCATATGATTGAGGTATTTATTCAGTCATACGTTCAAATTATGTGTTATTTAAATAATCGGTTGATTTCACGTAATATAAAATTGTATGAGAGTTATCTCGACATGATTTCACTTTTTTTTGAGGGCGTAATACACTAATTTAGAAAGCGTTAAATTTTTTTGGTGGAATTTGAAATTTTTGAGAAATGGTTGATTTTCCCCCGTAGTTATTAAGGAGAGTTGCACTCCTTCAGTTATGTGTCGCCTCCCCGTCGGTTACGGCGCAGTAAAAGCGTGGAAACATGGGAGAGATATATTCCTCCGTTTACGCGGCTATTTTAGAAGTCGGGCATTGATAGAGTTATTCTCCTCTCAGCGCCACTCTATCGAAATCAGTGTCTTGGTCTTTGTCGCTTGTATGGCTGAAAGCACGAGATTACCTCTTCCTGATGTTTGCAGAAGACGACGCGTCCTATTTTATCTCCACTAAAGGCTTGACGGCCTGTTGTTGTTTCCCTTTCAATCAAGTGCGCAGCAACCTTCTAGGAGATGATCGACTCTCTCTCCACTGCTCCAGTAAGCACCATCGTTCTGTTCCTTTTTCCTTACGGTTTAGCCGCCGAGTGCTGCAGGATGGCATTTCCAGTCGCACTTCTTCTGGTTAGGGCTCGAGCATTTTGATTCTTCCTTAACTGAGATCAATTTTCCTCCTGCAGCCCTAAGTCCAATCATCGTTCGTCCTTCAATGGGCTGATGGTCCGTCTGGTCGCGGATCTGCGATCACTTCCAACCTTTGTGAGTCGTCGAGCAAATTCACCGCAAGCCGGATCTACATTTTTTATTTAGGTTTTCACTTAACTTTTTTTCATTACTTTTTAACATTAAGTCGACTCATTTTTAAGAAATCAGTAATGTTCTGAATTTCAGAGAGACCTAGATGTGGGAGAGAAGTTTTGAGGGTAGATCAGTGAAGGGGTATGTTTATATTTCAATATCTTGCATATGTGATGTCGCATCGTGTTTTTCGTGCATCGGATCACCGAGGTAAGAAATTCATTTTATTTTGGCTAGACATATCACCTATTGTTGATTTATTTATTAAATCGTGCGAGAATTCATTTGGAATCGTAATGCTCGTCTTTTTTCCTTCATGATAAAAGAAAAAAATTATTACAAAACACGCGTGAATCAATAGTAGCATATGAATTCATATGAAATGTTGATTTAATTAGCATAATTCGGCATATAAATCACTACACAATTATGACATCAGGCAAATGGGCACAAGTGAAATTAATTCATCACTAATACATATTAAGATAAATGATTGATTACAGAGCACATGTGAAATTGGATCATCAATAGTATATGAATTTGTATTAAATGCTGATTAAGTTAACTAAATTCGACATACAAATCAATACACGATGATATCAACAGTCACATAAGTTATTACAGAATATACGTGAAACCAAATCATAAGTAGTACATGAAATCATATTCAAACAAATAATTTGTTATAGAACACACGTGAGATCAAATCATCAGTAGCACACGAATTCATATTCAAACAAATAATTATTAGAGCACTCACGTAAAATTGATTCCTCGGTAGCACATGAATTCATATTCAAACAAATAATATATTACAAAACATACGTGAAATTGCATCAACAGTAGCAAATGAATTCATGCAAAATATCCATTAAATTAGTATATTTTGGTATACAAATCAACGCAAGGAATAACATTTTAACACACGAACAAACCAGCTGGAGATGTTATATACAATTAGACTAAAAGAAAATTGTTAAAATATATATTAAGCCTCAGACTGGTGGCCTTAAGTGGACGACATAATGTAATGATCGTACCAACCACTAGAAGATCAGTTCAGATGGGGGGCATGAGAGGTATTTTTTCCTCATGATTGATGGAGGCACACCATCATACTCAAAGGCCTTAGCAGACCATATAATTCTCTAGTTGGGAAGTCAACACCCCATACAAAGACTAGTAGATTTGAGTCTGTGTTTGTGACCGAGAAACATTAGAACGCATATGTTTGTTAGTAGGGACTCGAATTGTTAGAATGTGCATAAAAATCTACTTAACTAAAAATTAGAATAATAAAAAATATGAGACATCTCAGATCTAAATGCAAGTCAAAATCTAGAAACCTCTTGATGGCGTGCCACGCCTGGAAGAGGTGTATTCCCGCAGAAGGCGGTGATCCACAGCCCAGGCACTAGGCGGACGATCCGAGTTCGTGGTTGTGTCCGGATGGTCGATCCTAGTCATTTACTTTTTAATTTTTAGTTGTGTTTAGCCCCTGATCGGCCCAAACAGCATGAGTCATCCGATTTGAGGTATTTATGTGGATCTTGCGGTTACAAGTAGCAGTTATTATTAGGGTTATTATATAGGAAGGCGGCGGTACTGTAGAGGCATCGAAGGTTTCGCAAGATTCTGGAACCGCTCGGTCCCCTTGGTCTTCTGGTGCGACGCAGGAAACCACCCCTCCCAGGTGCGACTCCCGGGTAAGCATCCCTGCTTCTCCTCCTTCCCCGTCCAGCCCACCATATCCAAAGACGCAGCCTTTCCTTTTCCCCGCAAAACCTCGTGCCGCTCTTCCCAGTTAACCTGACACCACCTGCCAGTTGTGAAACAACAACGCCACCCCATCTCCGCCTCCCTCCTCCCTATTTCTCCCCTTTCCCGTCGGCTTCCACCCAACCCGAAATCCCCCCTAGCAACCTCCAACCCCTCCGCCCCCTACACTCTCAGCCCCTCCCGTTGACCTCCATTTTCAGCAGTCCAAATTCCCCAATCGTAAGCCCCACTACAGCCCCCATATCTCCCATAACAGGCTCTAACTACCCCATCCAAGCCTCCATCAGTCCAGTCCTCTCCTTTGGACGGATTCCCCATTTGCTATAGTCTTGGATGCCCCCCAACAGTCGTCATCCCCACCACCTGCAAGAGTGAGTTGTTGTTTTGAGTTTTTGTTTTTTATTGTCATATATTTGGCACTATATTTGTTGTGGATGTTAATTTTACTTGCTATAAGTACCTACACTCGTGTGATTTGCAGGATGTATTTTGTGTGTGCTTAAAATTAATTGTGCCTCTGTCGTATGAAAATCGATACTTGTTTTCCTTTATTAAATATTTGTGATTGTACGTGCCTCTGTTAATTTTTTTTATAATAATTAATTATTGTTGCAATTGTCAGTGCGGACCAACTCTTGCATATTCATCATTTTCATCACGTATTGGGTTGCATTTAGGGCGTCCACCTCGAGTCGACCTACCACTACATCACCTCTATAGGTTAATGGACTTGAAATTCAAAAGAAAATTTAGTTTAAGATCACGTGATAGATCAGACATTTATTAGTTCTGTAGAGAAATGGTCTCAAACCTTATGAACACTTTTCCATATATTAAAAACAAGTATGAGAACATATATATAGGAGAGGAGAGAGGAGAAGGGTCCTATACAAGAGATGTGGTACTAAAGCAAGAGAGAATAAAATGGGCCAAATTAATGGGTCTTTACAATATATCATATTTCTCTAACACTCCCCCGCAAGTTGCAGCATACAAATCGTAGACACCAAGCTTGGATAAGAACTAATGGTACAAATGTCGGGGCAATGCCTTGGTGAGGATGTCAGCAACTTGCTTAGAAGCAAGAACATGCTCTAGCTCTAACTTCTTTAACTAAACCTTTTCACGGATGAAGTGACAATCAACTTCAATGTGTTTGGTCCTTTCATGAAAAACTGGGTTCTTCGCAATGTGGATTGCGGCCTGACTATCGCAAAGTAGAACAGTTGGCGAGGATAAGGTGACTCCTAGATCACCAAAAAGAGCCTCCAGCCAGGTGAGTTCAGAAACAACGGCGGCCATTGCACGATACTCAGCTTCAGCAGAAGAGTGAGCAACAACAGATTGTTACTTGCTGCGCCAAGTAATGAGATTCCCTCCAAAGTAGGTACAAAAACCCGTAGTAGAGCGTCGATCATCCAGGGAGCCCGCATAGTCCGCATCAGAATATGCAACAAGAGATAGAGAAGAATATGATTTATATACCAACCCATGTCCCGGTGCATTCTTCAGGTATCTGAGGATCCGTTCCACGGCTTGTAAATGAGAGCCTCGAGGAGCATGCATATACCGACTGACTACTCCGACAGGAAATGAGATGTCAGGTCTTGTAACTGTCAGATATATCAGTTTTCCTACAAGCCGTCGATAATACTCAGGGTTTGAAAGCAGATCATCAGAGTTAGACCCATGGGCACATAGCTTGTGATTGGCATCCATCAGTGTGTCCACAGGTTTACACCCAGAGTAGTCAGCATCACGGAGAAGGTCAAGGCAGTACTTCCGTTGGGATAGGAAAAGTCCATCAAGACGTCTTGCGATTTCAAGGCCAAGGAAGTATCGAACGTTGCCCAGATCTTTTGTTTGGAAAACAGAGCTAATATGTTGTTTGACCTCTAGTATCCCTTTGGAGTCATCGCCTGTGATTAGGATGTCATCAACATATACCAAAAGGAGAATCGTGTCTGTTGTTCTATGTCGAGTGAACAGAGAGAAGTCTGTCGAACTCCGAGTAAAACCAACTGCCTGAACAGCTTTACTGAACTTATCGAACCATGCCCGCGGGGATTGTTTGAGACCATAGATAGATTTCTTAAGATGACAAACTCTGGACTCCCCTGTGGTCTCAAACCCAGGAGGTTGTTGCATATAGACGGTTTCTTGTAGGTCGCCATTAAGAAACGCATTCTTGATATCGAGTTGGTGCAAGGGCCACCGACGATGCACAGCGACATAGAGAAGGACACGAACCGTGTTGAGCTTGGCTACCGGAGAGAAGGTCTCCTCATAGTCGAGACCGTGTTGTTCAGTAAAGCCACGAGCCACCAGTCTGGCCTTAAGACGGTCAACCGTCCCATCGGAAGCATGCTTGATGACAAAGACCTATTTGCAACTAACTGTAGTCTGCCCAGGTGGTAGAGGGACCAGATCCCAAGTCTGATTCGCCCAATGGGCGCGCATTTCTTCATCCATGGCAGGACGACAACCTGGATGTTGCAAAGCCTCCTGCACAGAAGTAGGAACAGAAAAAGAGGACAATGAAATAGCAAAGGTGTGAAGGGTCGGGGACAGGCGATGTAACGAGACATAATTCGTCATGGGATGAGCTGTGGAGAAAGGCACCGGATCAGCAGGCCGCGAAATCACTTCGATAGAGGGAGGCCGTGGCAGGACATAAGAGCTCGGACGGCGACGAGAGTACACCTGGATGATAGGCGGCGTAGGACGGATGGGCGGGGGGTAGGTGTTGGAAGTAGAGAGGGGGAAGGAGACGTAACGGGTACGACGGGCCGAATTATAAGAGGAAGAAACGGATCTGTAGAGATGGTATGAAAGGGTTGATCTTCCCAAAAGGTGACATCAGCAGAGATGATGAGTTTACCGTCGGCGGGAGAATAGCAAACATATCATTTTTGGGTGCGGGAGTAGCCAACAAACATCACCTTGGTTGCTCGGGAGGCGAGCTTGTCAGTGGGCGGAGCCAGGTTATGAACATAGCAGGTGCATCCAAAGACTCGGGGCGTGAGAGAGAACAGAGCCTTGGAAGGAAAGAGAAGAGTGACAGGAACCACAAAGTTCAAGGTGGATGAGGGCATGCGGTTGATGAGATGACAGGCAGTAGAAACGGCAAAGTTCCAATAGAGTGGTGGAACTTGCATCTGAAACATGAGAGAGCGGGCGACCTCGAGAAGGTGCCGATTCTTCCGCTCGGCGACACCGTTCTGTTGAAGAGTATATGCACACAAAGTCTGATGAACAATACCAAACTCGGTGCAGATATTAGAGAAGGTGCGGCCCGTATATTCGCGCGCATTATCGGTACGAAGAATTTTGACGCAGGTAGAAAACTGAGTACGAATCTCTACCAGAAAGGCACGGAAAGTGGAGGGAGGTTCAGTACGATCTCGAAGTAAATATAACCAGGTAACGCGTGAGTAGTCATCGATAAATGTGACAAAATACTGATAGCCAAAAACACTCGGGAGCTTATATGACCCCCAAATATCAGAATGGACTAAGGAGAAGGGGGCATCGCACCGAGTACTAGGGGAGGTAAAGGAGACACGATGTTGTTTGCCATAAATGCAAGACTCACACCGAAACTCAGAAAGGGAATCATCAGGAAGCGCTTTCTGGAGAATTGGAAGAGGAGCATGTCCAAGACGACGATGCCAGTCAACAGAAGAGATGGTGGAGAGAGCGGTGGGAGAAGAGGAACCGAAAATGTAGAGCCCATTGGACAGCCACCCGGTATCGAGGATGTTCCGCGTCTTGCGATCCTGCACAACACAAGAGGTTGAAGAGAAAGTTATGTTGCAATTGAGGTCGTGAATTAGACGACTAATAGAGAGAAGATTAAAAGGAGAGTCAGGAACATGAAGAACAGATCGAAGTGTAATAGAGGGAGTAAGAGGGATGTCAGCGGATCCAGAGACTGGAGTGGTATCCCCATTTGCAACAGTGATGAACTTAGGATGCACGGAGGCCAGGTAGTGTGGAGGCTGTAGTGGGGTAATGTGGTGCGTCGCACCGGAGTCCAAAATCCATGAGGAACTGTGTACAAGACAGGAGCTTCCGCTATCAGAGATAGACACCACAGAGCCCAGTGGTGTGGTGATCAGTGTGGAAGAGGCACACATCCTTATAGGGGTCGCCAAAGACCAGGCCGCAGAGGCCGCAGCAGGAGCACCAAGCAAAGCACCAAGCAGAGGCCGCAGCAGGAGCACCAAGCAAAGCACCAAGCAGAGGCCGCAGCAAGGCCGCACAAGGACCAGGTAGAAGCCGAGCCCGCAGCGAGAACCAGGCCGCGGGAGAAGCCGAGGCTGCAGCAAGAACCAGGCCGCAGGGAACTGGTGTAGTCGGCAGTGAGTAGAGAGGAGAGACCGCAAGTGCAGGAAGGGAGCTCGCCGTTTGAAGAGAGGCAGCAGATGGAGCAGTTAGCAGGCTGCAGCGGCTTCAAGTAGAGATCGCAGCGGTGTGGAGCAGATCGCAGCAAGTGTGGAGTAGATCGCAGCGGTCTGAAGCAGATCGAAACGGACTGGGGCAGGCCGCAGCGGACTGGAGTAGAGAGCAGGCCGCAGCGGATTTGAAGTAGAAGGCAGGCCGCACCAAAGCAGAGGAGAGCTCGCAGCGGACTGGAGGACAGCCCACGCAGCGAGCTGAGCAGGTCGCAGCAGACTATAGAATAAAGCAGGCCGCAGCAAACCCGTAGCGGACTGAAGAAGAGACCGCGAGGATGAAGAATCCACGCAACAAGGGAGAAGAGGAGCGCGCAGCGGACAAGAGGAGAGCCCGCAGCGGATAGAAGAGGTGGGCCCCACGGGTCAGAGCAGAAGATGGCTATAAGAAGCCTGAGGAGGGTGGAACCACGGAGAGGAGAGAAGAGAGGCGGATGCAGAGGGGCAGTCCGCAGAAGGCACGCGGATAAGGGAAAAATAGTCTGCAGGAGATCGGAGCGGACAGAAAGGCAGGCCGCAGGGGAAGGCGGGCTGGGCGAGCTGGGCGGTTTGAAGACAAGGGAAGACCGCAGCTAGAGGAACCTGGCTCTGATACCATGTAGAGAAATGGTCCCAAACCTTATGAACACTTTTCCATATATTAAAAACAAGTATGAGAACATATATATAGGAGAGGAGAGAGGAGAAGGGTCCTATACAAGAGATGTGGGACTAAAGCAAGAGAGAATAAAATGGGCCAAATTAATGGGCCTTTACAATATATCCTATTTCTATAACAAGTTCAAGTATTTTATAGAAAAGTAGGTACAGAACATAGTTTACATTTGTCAGTATAAAATATTATTTTAAAAGCATGCTCTTATATTTTGATTCAAAATATTTTTAATGTCACTGGAAGGAAAAGTCTGTCTTGCTCGCTAGTGGGTCGATCCATTTTTGAAATTATCATTACAGGGATTACGGGTGAAGTTGTTCGCTCTTACCATCTAGTTGGCTCTGTGTTTCCGCTGTAAGGTATTTCACTAATTTTATTTACAGCCATTGACTTTCGTTGTAAATTTTAATTAATCTTGTTATGATACTAATTTTATATTGTTTTTAGTTTGCTTCACATCATAAGTTTCGGTCAGGATTATGAATTGATGTCAAACTAGATAGGGGTGTTACATATCACTCATTGCAACCCCAGAGGTTCCTCCCACCTTGGAGCACTCGTCCACATCCACCATAAATGAGATTTATCAAATATTAGATATCTGAGAGCTCCAAGCTTGTTAAGGGACTTACCATCAATACTTAATCGCTTGGCGCAAAAGGAACATGACAAATAGTTCTTGGATCAAAGCACTGGATTTTCAACAACGACGCATGTATCTCTCAGTTGCAAGTTGTTGCAAATTCTTAGGGTTGAGCTCTTTCAACCTCGAAGAATTAACGTGCATCAAGTTTTTTTAAAATTGTGTAATCTGAAAACATATGGAAACACCGGCTGCATAATTTGGGGTATTCTTTAAGTATTCAAAAATTTATTTTCTCATATTTCAAATTAAAGTTGAATTTAGTTTTCTCCATGAGTTTGACAACACTTATTGAACTAATTGGTAACAGATACACTACAATTAAATTGTAGGATGTCACGCTTACATCACATCTTTTGAATATAAAATTAAAAGTTAGAATAACAAGTTTATAAATATTGAGTCATATATATCACAAAATAAATTTAATGAGTATCCAAAATAAAATATTAGTAATATACTACGACTACTATTAAAAAGTACAAATAGATATATTGTAAAATATATTTAATATTGTACAATAATTTAATTTAGATAACACTAAGTTTAATAGTAGATAAAAAAATTTAAATATTAAATATTTTTGATTAGTTATAAGTGTTTTCATGCTTAAAAATTTATGTTAAAATATAAAAATAATAATAAATGTGTTAAAAGTTGCAATATTTTTTGTTATATGAAATAGGAAAGATATAGTTGGCAATAATTAAAAAAAATGATTATGAATAACACATAATAAGGAGAAAAAACAACAAATCATATTAACTTAAGCATATATAATATAATACATATAGGTGAAATATATACTGCTAACATAATATAAAATATAAAATCAGGCGACATGTTCAAATGTCGTGTCGGTTGATATATCGGAAAAAATCAGATATGTTGTTCTATATTTTACAAAATGATATAATCTATTTTTTAGAAAAAAATGTTGTTTTGCTCTCAAAAACGATAGTCGGCAAACAAGTCGGACATGTCGGATGACATTTAAAATAATGGTACATGTAACAATGGTACATATTACATAAATAATGAGCTTTACATACAAACGAACAAGGAGTGCAAATGTGCGTCTATGTGAAAGAGTGAGGTAGGCCCAACACCATGACATTGTTGAATTATTAACTCCTTAGATTATGACGGAAGGTGGAAGGATGAAGTATGAGAAGGTAAAAACAGAGCCATGTTGATACGTAGCATAGACGAGGACTTGCAATGGATGACGAGTTTTTGGCTCGTTTGCGGCCAATTGGCGACTTTCTATATATGGCGTGCCTGAAGCGACGATCGGACTCCGCAGATGTGTCCGGATTCGCATAGTGAATCGATTTAAAAAAATAATACTTCATTAATTTGCATTGTATTTTGATGTATTTGGGTGACCCCACCTCCGGCCAATCATAGTCATTGAAAGCGGGATATCTTAACCTTCATTTTATTATAAATAGATAGGTAGTGAGCTGATGGAGGCTATTGTAGAATTTGAAGAAGAGAATTTCTGGATTCCCGCGATCATCCCACGGTGTCGACTCTGTGGAACCCTAGGGGATGACTTCTAGGTTTGTATCTCCTCCACGAGGTTCCCCCTAACCCTAGGCTTCATTTTCCCCTCTCAAACTCCCTCCCACAGCCCCCTACAGCCCCCCCCCCCCATCAAATCAACCACCCAGTTCCTGTCCAGGAAAAGCTTCTATTCAAGCGCATTGTGGAAAAATGAAATTTTTTGTTCATTAATATAGTTTAGTGAACATTGAAACCTCCAATTCCAGCCGCCGACCTACTGTTTCCCCTTCCCTGCAACGCCGGCCTTCAAGTCTCATCCAGCAAGCCTCCAGCCACTCCCCCTTCCCCTCCTGTCATACAGCTGCCACTTCCCCCTCCAGATCTACAACCGTCACCTCCCTCTAAAACTTTCATCCCAAGCCGCCAGTCCCCCTCCCGTGGACCCACCCGTGCAGCCCCTCCCGCACCCTAGCATCCCGGATCTAGTCAAATCCAGCCTGGATTCGGCTTTCTTCCCGTGCATCCATCATCCCCTAGCTGGGACCCATTACCACATCATCGGATCTACCCCCCCCCCGTCCAGATCTCTACCCACGTGGCCGGATCTATCCATTTTCGATCTGATTCCACCACCCAACGCCGAGGACAGCCACTACCAGTATTTCCACGCCGTGAGTTCCACATTGGATCGTCGTCCAAATGCATCCGGCTCCGAAATCTTCATTGTCTTGCTCAGCCCACTACTTGGTGAGTCCTTGTTGTATCGGATTATTATTCTCAGCATATTTATATTAGATTGGATCTTGTACTTGTTTTGAATATCTTGCATAGTAGTTGTTCGTTAGATTATTATTGTGATTTGCAGGGTTCATTCGTCGCGCGTGCTTGCTTTGGCCCTCCACGCGAAGGAAAATCTAAGCTTGTTTCGCCCAAATTAATTATTGTGTCTTGCTGTGAATATTTTGTATGGGATGTTGGAATTTATTATCTAACTGTGTCTTAATCCGTCGGGCTTTGCATAGCATGTAGGGTTAGGTCACGGTTTATCTGCTGCCTATAGATCTTGCGTCACCTGTTAGACACCAAAAGTTGTGGCAATGGTGGAATTACGACATATCATGTTCCTCGTATATCATTTCACATCTTCTAAATGAATTTCAAAAACAGCTTTCCTCAACAATTTTTCCCCACTCACTTTTACGCTTTTTTAGCGCTAAATGAGTTTACTGTTCAGTTCCAATTCAAGTTGAGATCTAAGAAACAAAAACATTCCCACAACATTCCAAAAGTTGTGGGGCTGAATTCCCAATATACCCCCTCATGTGTAGGGTCTGAATTCCCAATATACCCCCCGATGTGGGGCTGAATTCCCAATAAATCCTATATTATTGTTACACATGAGTCCCCCGATGTGGGGCTGAATTCCCAATATACCCCCTCATGTGTAGGGTCTTTGGACTCTAGGACGTATTAATTGGATTTTGTGGGAGTGAATAATTGGATAATGTATGCTATGATAGTATGTTAGAACATAAGCATCCAACCTAAACCAATTAGTTGCATGTATATGGGGTCAAGGATCTATATAAAGTGTTAAAGTTGCGTTACTTTCCCAAAGTGGGACATGACAAATGGTGTGCTAGCAAACTTCAAATTATATAAAGTGCAAATCCCGTAAATCAAAAATATTCCAGACACCTCTTTAGCCGGAATAAAAGACAAGTAGACAACTTCCTCACTATTTGACCAGAAAATTACAAGCATAAGTGTTGCCCGCATCAAATTATGAGAATTGATATTGATGTATGATGGTAGAATACTAGCAAGAATAAATTGGAGAGCTGTGCACATAACCATGTTGCAAATCAATCTAGTGAACCATTTCACACCAGAAGATGTACTCTTCATTCCACTCAACAAGTAACTGGATAGTATATGTAGCATGGTTTTACAGGCAAAACATAGAATAAAGATTGAAAATTTACATGTTACCATTTCAAGCCAGGTACGTGAAGCATGGTTTTACAAATAAAAGATGGAATAAAGTTTGAATAATTGCACGTTACCATTTCGGAAAATTGGTTGCTTCAAGGAGTTTCGTTCAGCTAAAAAAGTTGCAAGCTGTATATCTTGAAGTTCCACCAAGCCAGTGTCCGCAACCCCATCAAGTAAAGCAACTACACATATGGCATCCGTGGATTAGCAGAGATAGAAGGAACAGCAACAAAGATTTCAAAATAAAAACAACAAAAAACATACAAACAAGTAAACTTTTAATTGCTTGACTTCATCGCTAGAAAAAATTAATGTTGCAACTTTACGAAAATTGGTTTGAACGACAACATTATAACTTGACCGCTAGTTATTGATAGAGAATCAGAAGGTAAGCAGCAAGATAAATGTCATAAAAATTATAAGTATTGCTTGATCTATGACTTAAAATACAAAATCTACTGCCACATAATAAAAATAACAAAATAGCCAGGCATGGACTTTGAAAGATGTAGTCTAGCCACGCAATACAGTTGTGTAGAAAATGACATCATTAGTACTCATGACACTAACATCATAATTTTATCATGAATCCGATTTCAGAAAATAAACTTAAAGGTAGTTAATAAAACTTCTTAATATTAAAACAAAGATATGGAGCCTACAACAAAAAAAACCCATGTCCTGAACTTTCAACTCTATAAAATTAACATCAACTGTGTACATGGCTAAATTGACTCTGTTGCATGTACTCCACTCATAGGTAACACCAGTCAATCTTTCCCTTCCCATAGGTATATCACTTTTATCATACTTTGATTTTCAAACATATGTCAAAAATAGACTAACTTGTCTTGCGCCACACACATCACAAGTTTATCTCGGTTATTGATGGTTCTACAATCCATATTTCTGAGTTCACCGATATCTCTCTCTCTCACCCACATTCAATTGCATAATATTTTAGTTGTTCTCAATATTACTCATAGTTTTCTGTCTATATGTCAACCGACTTGCAATCTTAATTGTTCTGTCATGTTTTTCTCTTTTCATTTTATGATACAGTGCCTACTGAAGAAGCAACCGATTAGTGTGGTACAAGAGCAAAATGAATTGCACTAAGTAGACTGAGTCTCTCGACCATCCAATGGCACTGGCACTTAGTGATCCCTCTTTACCATCCTCACGTCTTCTATTACTAAATATTTATTTTTCTAATTTCAGTTTAATCTTGTATCTTAGGCAAACACCGCCAGAAATTCTGCACAGCGTGAACAACACATCTTTGATATTTTTGAGTCTGAATAGGTATAATTATTTTGTGGTCTTTATTGAAGATCACTCTCACATGACTTGGTCATACATATTACACTCTTAGTTTTTTGCTTAAAATTTTTCTATGCTGAAATTGTTAACCAGTTAAATGCATCAATTAAATCTCACATTCTGATAACACTACAACAGAATTTTAACTCTCATGGTACTTTTCACCAAACTACTGGTCCATATACACTTCAACAAAAATGTGATTAGGAGTGTATATATATATATATATATATATATATATATATATATATATATATATATATATATATATATATATCTTTATTATATAAATGAATATACATATTCAACAATCACACCAATATTTTGATCTCAGCCGTTGGATCCAATACACTTCAAATCATTGCCACCGTTGGATTGCAGCATATACTTAAATCTTGATAAATACATCAGTACCGAAAGCCGAAATCCGCAGCCCCAAATCCCGCTGTCCTCTCCGCCGAAAGCCGCAGCCCCAAATCCCGCTGTCCTCTCCGCCGAAAGCCGCAGCCCGACCTCTTTTCTCCCGTCATGTCGCCGAAAGCAGCAGGGCACGCCTCGCCTTTAATCTCCCGCAACGCACGCCTCGCCTTTAACTCCTGTCGCATGCCCCGGCGAAAATCTTCCTCCTTCCGCTTCAGAGCTCTTCCTCCTGCCGGTTCAGATTTCTTTCCCCCTGCCGCGCGCTTCAGAAGTTTTCCCGCAAACGGTGGTGTCGGACTTCTTTCTCCGCCGAACCTGCTCCGTCCGACGGTGGTGCCGGACTTTTTCTACTCAACCTTGCTCCCTCGGACGGTGGTGCCCTCCGTCGAACGGTCATTTCAGAGATATTTCTCCGACTGCACAGTAAGTCTTCGGCTTCAGTTTTCTGTGGCTCCGGAATACATCTAATCTAGCCTTCACTATTCTGATCTTTCAGTTTTGTATTCTAATCTAGACTTTTTCTGCTCAATCCTTCTTAACCTTTCAGCCAATAATCTTTCTTCAGTTAAGAACGCGGTTACTCCATCCTTCCCGTACCACTGTTTTTCAGGTGGCATCATTGCTCCACTGCTGCTCACACGCCCCTCTACACTTCCAACCATCACAACTGAAGCCAGATACAACACTACTTCATAAAGGTAACCTAACATTCCTTCACAACCCTGCAATCCACCAAGCTAAACCCCTTTCTACCAAAATCATGTCTAGCCATTTCTGTTATTTTTGCTGCTATAACTTCTGCTTTAATATATTTTTGTTGTTTAGAGTTTATACATTCGACTCTTAAATTGTTTTAGATGCAATATTTTGATATTACATTTTTAGTCTATTGTTATGCCTTTTTTGGAATGTGGATTGGTGTAATGTTGTCGTAAGAGAAATGCATGTGATGTGTATTATCAAATATAAGAAACATGACATTAGGATTTAGTCATTCAAGGATTTATAAAAAACTTATGATGTATAGATTGTGTTGAAGACATTTCCCCCAATTGCAGCAGGGGAGCAACAAAAACTCATTAATAATCTTCTATCATTAGATGCCTATTCATGGTTGAAATTTTTATAAATAAATAATTATTTAAAAGAGAAGGTGTACATGACTCCTCCAAATGTCAATGCAAAGAGGAAAAGATATAGTGATTCATGTTAATCATAAGTAGAGCACCTTAGAACACACCATTTTCATCAAATGTAATATCATATTAATATGTTTATTGTTTATGTTGTTGTCATTATTATTATTATTAATGATTCTTAGAGGTGTAAAAGTAAATGTTTTTTAGGCAAGGGTATTTGAGCTAAATATAGAGGCTAGATCAGTAGGTTAATTTCTTTGTATGTCAATGGAAGTACACGCGCCCTTTGGAGCTTCTCAAAGAAAATGAAGTGTTTGGTTGTCGGCCATTTCAAGCTACAATCAATCCTTATTCATCGATGTTAAATCATAATTGTTTTATTGTACTAGATGTTAATCTGTAAGTTTATGAATTTATCTCTGGACATTCTGTTGATTTTTAATGATTTTGTATGAAGGAGAAAAATTTTGATTTTAAGATACAAAATATATATTTGAAATATGAAAAAAAAACAATACAATTAACAATGATGTAAACTATATATAATTGGATTATGCTATAAATGATAGTATGATGTGATGAATATTGTAAATAGTAGAAGAGGCTATAAGCTAGCTATTAATTACACAGTATTCTTATAAATAAAATATTGATCTTAAATAACTATAGAATAAAAATAGACAGTCTTCATAAAATTTATGATGCATTCAGTTCAAAAATCATTGTTTTGAGTTCTAATTTTTCTCATCCAAACACTTCACCACAGTAATTACAACCCTGCAATCCACCAAGCTAAACCCTTTCTACCAAAATCATGCCTAGCCATTTCTGTTATTTTCGTTGCTATAACTTCTGCTTTAATATATTTTTGTTGTTTAGGGTTTATACATTCGACTCTTAAATTGTTTTAGATGCAATATTTTGATATTACATTTTTAGTCTATTGTTATGCCTTTTTTGGAATGTGGATTGGTGTAATGTTGTCGTAAGAGAAATGCATGTGATGTGTATTATCAAATATAAGAAACATGACATTAGGATTTAGTCATTCAAGGATTTATAAAAAACTTATGATGTATAGATTGTGTTGAAGACATTTCCCCCAATTGCAGCAGGGGAGCAACAAAAACTCATTAATAATCTTCTATCATTAGATGCCTATTCATGGTTGAAATTTTTATAAATAAATAATTATTTAAAAGAGAAGGTGTACATGACTCCTCCAAATGTCAATGCAAAGAGGAAAAGATATAGTGATTCATGTTAATCATAAGTAGAGCACCTTAGAACACACCATTTTCATCAAATGTAATATCATATTAATATGTTTATTGTTTATGTTGTTGTCATTATTATTATTATTAATGATTCTTAGAGGTGTAAAAGTAAATGTTTTTTAGGCAAGGGTATTTGAGCTAAATATAGAGGCTAGATCAGTAGGTTAATTTCTTTGTATGTCAATGGAAGTACACGCGCCCTTTGGAGCTTCTCAAAGAAAATGAAGTGTTTGGTTGTCGGCCATTTCAAGCTACAATCAATCCTTATTCATCGATGTTAAATCATAATTGTTTTATTGTACTAGATGTTAATCTGTAAGTTTATGAATTTATTTCTGGACATTCTGTTGATTTTAATGATTTTGTATGAAGGAGAAAAATTTTGATTTTAAGATACAAAATATATATTTGAAATATGAAAAAAAAAACAATACAATTAACAATGATGTAAACTATATATAATTGGATTATGCTATAAATGATAGTATGATGCGATGAATATTGTAAATAGTAGAAGAGGCTATAAACTAGCTATTAATTACACAGTATTCTTATAAATAAAATATTGATCTTAAATAACTATAGAATAAAAATAGACAGTCTTCATAAAATTTATGATGCATTCAGTTCAAAAATCATTGTTTTGAGTTCTAATTTTTCTCATCCAAACACTTCACCACATACAAGATCAACTTAACTATTGCTTGGCTCCATTTGGTACGGTGTTGGCGGTTTTAAACGCACGAGTTATAGCGTCATTTGTTAGGAATCACCGAACAAACAAGATCCATTTGCACATACAACATCCATGTTCTCAGTTTCCGTTCAGTTTTATAGTACGCGTTTACGCTAATCTTATAAGTATTCGGTGATTCAAGGGTTCAAATTTAGGGTGGCACGTTGGCGATAAAAACTATATTCAAGACAGAACTTTATTAACGCCGCTAAATGAGCATGTGAATATATTGAACAACATTACTCTTCTACAATTTCCAGGCGTTCCTATATGCAATGTTGCTACTATCTGGGAGTCGAACATCATTTAAACTCCTGTAAATTGTTTTTCAGTTATTACTCTTCAACAATCAGAACCCATTATAAACAATGGAAGAAACAGGAAGTCAAGAATTACTTCAAAATTTACTGACTCCAGGTATTATCTGCCCAATTTTATAAACATTTTTAAACACAATACAAAATAATGTGTGATAGCAATACATTAATGAAATATGCGTACAACTACCAGATAGTCGCACACGCTTACTGCACCGCGATTGTACCCACGTACAACGAAGTAATACGACTGAACAACAACGTTGATGCGGGGACAGGAGTCCACCTGCCCCGCCACCTTGGCATCAGCACCAAGGGGCCCACCTGGAGTCAGCACCAGGCAGCTTTATCAGGCCCGCGGGCCATACACCCCAACCCATCTCCGGTCCCACCACAGGAAATCCGAAAGGTTGTTGAGGTCAGGGCTAGATCCCCCGACCTCCTTGATAAAGAGCTCTTCGGCGAGCTTCTATCACCAACTGATCCGCGGATCAGTTGGTGATAGAAGCTCGCCGAAGAGCTCTTTATCAAGGAGGTCGGGGGATCTAGCCCTGGCCTCAACAACCTTTCGGATTTCCTGTGGTGGGACCGGAGATGGGTTGGGGTGTATGGCCCGCGGGCCTGATAAAGCTGCCTGGTGCTGACTCCAGGTGGGCCCCTTGGTGCTGATGCCAAGGTGGCGGGGCAGGTGGACTCCTGTCCCCGCATCATAAAAGTGCACTTGCCACCTTGGCATCTATCACCAACTAGATGAAGGGACAGGAGTCCACCTGCCCTGCCACCTTGGCATCACCACCAAGGGGCCCACCTGGAGTCAGCACCAGGCGGCTTTATCAGGCTCGCGGGCCGTACACCCCAACCAGCTCTCCGCCACGGCATCAGCACCGCGCGGCAGGTTGTTGAGGCCGGGTCTCGAACCCGCACCCCCTAGATAAGAGGCCCTCAAGCAACCTTTCATATCACTTAAGAGACTTTCAAGCCATGTAAGCTTGGATACAGCAGATGTCATTGACCGGTATTCAGCTTCAGCTGAAGATCGAGCAACGACAGCTCGGATACAGCGCCAGGTAACAAGGTGACCTCCAAAGTAGGTACAAAATCCGCCGGTAGAACCCGATAATCCAGGGAACCAGCATAATTTGCATCTGAATACGCAACCAATGTTGGAGTAGAAGAAGAGATTTTGTATGTCAGCCCTTGACTAGGAGCAGTTTTTAGATGTCTCAGGATGCGTTCGACGGCCTGAAGATGAGACATCCGAGGAGCATACATAAACCGGCTGACCACCCCAACAACAAAGGATGTGTCCGGTCTCGTGACCGTTAGGTAATTCAATTTCCCAACGAGTCGTCGGTAGTATTCTGGATTTGGAAGAAGAAGACTTGCATCAGAAACATGTGCACACAGCTTGTGATTGACATCCATAGGAGTGTTAACCGGCTTGCATCCAGAATAGTCAGCATCCTGAAGAAGGTCGAGACAGTACTTCCGTTGAGATAGAACGGGGTCATCGGGACGTCTTGCAATCCCAAGGTCAAGGAAGTATCGAAGGTTCCCCAAATCTTTTGTTTCAAATACGCAACTAAGGTGTTGTTTGATCACTTGTATTCTCTTTGAATCATCTCTGGTGATTAGGATGTCATCAACATACACCAAAAGAAAAATCGTTTTTGTTGTTCGATGTCGAGTAAACAGAGAGAAGTCTATCGAGCTCCGAGTAAAGCTAACCTCCCGAACAGCCTTACTGAACTTACTGAACCATGTCCGAGGGGATTGTTTGAGACCATAAATTAACTTCTTAAGATGACAAACTCGGGACTCCCACATGGTCTCAAACCTGGGAGGTTGTTGCATGTACACTGTCTCTTGAAGATCGTCATTTAAAAAGGCATTTTTGATATCCAGTTGATGTAAGGGTCACTGACGATGCACAGCTACGGAGAGAAGAACACAAACTGTGTTGAGCTTGACTATCGGAGATAAGGTTTTTTTATAATCTAGACCTTGTTGTTGATTAAAGCTGCGAGCCACCAGACGGGCTTTAAGACGGTCAATTGTCCCATCAAGAGCATGCTTGATGACAAAGACCCATTTACAGCCAACAGTGGTATGGCCATGAGGGAGAGAAACCAGATCACATGTTTGATTAGCCCAGAGAGCTGTCATTTCTTCATCCATGACTGTCCGCTAGCCCGGATGTTGAAGAGCCTCCTACACAGAGTTAGGGACAGAAATAGAGGATAATGAAGTAACATAGGTGCGAAGTGACGGGGGCAGGCGATGTAAAGAAACATAATTCGCTATTGGGGGAGCTGTAGAAGGCGTCGTCGGATCATTGGAACACAGACTATCATTAGTAGAAGGTAACGGGCTTGAGGTAGTAGAAGAGGAAGTACGACGAGTGTACACATGGATTAGAGGTGGCTTAGGTGGTTGGGGTGGGAGTGGCGTGGGGAGGAGAGGTGGTAGTAACGAAGGAACGGGAACAACTGGCCGCAGAGGAGGGGGCATTAACGGTAATGGAGGGTCAATGGGGTTGAGAATGATGGGGTCGGTCCTCAAGAAAGGTGACGTCGCCCAATGTGGTAGTCTTTCGATCAGTGGGAGAGTAGCGTACATAACCTTTCTGAGTGGAAGAGTACCCAACAAACATATATTTTGTTGCACGTGGGGCAAGCTTGTCAGCAGAGGGGTTAGGGTTAAGAACATAGCAGACACAGTCGAAAACACGATAAGTGACTGTAAATAGGGGTGTGGAGGGAAAAAGAAGGGAAACGGGAGTTTGAAAATGGAGAATAGATGAGGGCAAGCGGTTAATAAGGTAGCAGGCCGTAGAGATTGTGAAATTCCAGTATATGATGGGAACATTCATTTGAGTCATAAGGGTATGAGCGACCTCCAGAAGGTGGCGATTCTTGCGTTTGGCGACAGCGTTTTATTCCGGAGTATAGACGCAGGAGGTTTGATGGATGATGTCGAACTCAGTGCACAAGCCGGTAAACGCATGACCTGTGTATTCACGAACATTATCGGTGCGGAGAGTTTTAATTGTTGTAGATAATTGGTTACGAGTTAGAAGGATAAAGGAACGAAAGACACTGGGCAATTCAGAGTGATCATGAAGAAAGTACAATCAAGTGACACGAGAGTAATCATCAATGAAGGTAATGAAGTAGCGATAACCAGAGACGCTGGCAGTTTTATAGGGTCCCCAAATATCGGAATGAACAATAAAAAGAGGAGCACTGCTCCGAGTACAATGTGGTGAAAAGGTAGAACGATGGTGTTTGCCGTAAATGCAGGATTCACAGGTGAAATCATTGAGGGACGTGTCTGGAAGGGCTTTCTGGAGTATGCAAAGAGGGGGATGCCCAAGACCCCGATGTCAATCGACAGAACTCATAGTGGAGAGAAGCTTGCGGTGGTGGTCCAAAATGTAAAGACCATTAACCAGTTGCCCCTACCAATGACAGTCTGCGTCCGACGATCCTGCACAACACAAGAGGTAGAGGAGAAAGTCACACAACAATCAAGATCGTGTATAAGACAACTAATAGAGAGGAGATTGAAAAGAGAGCCCGGAACAAGAAGAACCGAGCGAAGAGTGAGAGATGGGGTAAGTGTCACGTCGGCTGATCCAGCAACCAGAGTAGAGTCCTCATTGGCAACAGTAATGAACTTGGGATACACAGAGTGCAAGTATCTTGAAGGTTTGGTGGGGGTAACATGATGTGTTGCACCGGAATCCAGAATCCAGGAGGAACCGTGGGTAAGGCATAAAATACCTCTATCAGAAATAGACACAAGAGATCCAGTTGAGTGGCAAGGTAGCTATGGAAGTCGTTGTAGTTGAGTGCGCAGAGCAGCAATGTCAACCTGAACATTGTATGGAGCATGGACGGCCATTGTATAAGGGCCAGCCTGGAGGCGCAGCGGTCAGGAACTAGATTAGTCGCGAGCAAGACTAGCCGGAACAATCGAACAGCCTCATCGGCGAACAGAGGAGCGGCAAGCAGCAACTAGCATAGAGGTCGCGAACAGCTGAGAAATCACAACCAGTGAGCAAGCGAATCAGCAATGACTAAGAGAAGTCGCGCCAAGAACACGGCGGCTAGCAAAAGACGCGACTAAGAGATTGGTTGTAACTGGGTATTCGTTGTTAAACAAAATTTGGAGGGAATAGTAGAACGTCTCATTGCTTGCCTTGTAGCAAAAGGTTTTCAACAATTTGGGACTGACCATACCAAAAAAATTATTGTAGCAATATATTATGCGCATTCTCCAAGGTCCATCGCAATTCTAAAGGATGGCGATGGGGATCATGCCACACGGCCCGCGAGGGTCAACTCATGACAACCACAGACCCAATGACGATCAGGACCGCTCATCACGAGCGGATCACCGAGCGAAATATTTCATTGTCTTTGTATTATTCATTTTCAATTTATTTTTGTGTTTTGGGGCGTTACAACGAACAGAGGATCATGACAGTTGTTGTCTTTCTCTAGTCTATAAATAGGGGTAGAAGGCTCCTCGGATGGATACTGAAATTGAGCAAGAAAGCCGCATTTTGATCTCTCAGTGCTGAAGTTGGATTCACGTGTGAAGTTAATATTTTCTTCCCCCTTCCTCTTTCCTTGACAACCAGTTACCCCCCTCCTTCCCCTCCCTTGGCCAGCCTCTTTTTCTCACTCACTCCACCACCGACTATCAGCCATTTCCATTACTCCACAGCAACCAACAGTCGGTCATATCCTTTACCCCGCATTCACAAACAGCCAACCATCTCCCTTCCCCACAGCCACAAACAACAGGCCACATCACCTCCAGTGATCCCCTCCGGCCACCTACGGTTGGACATCTCCCTACCATGGCCATCCCCCTACCATGGCCATCCTCACTCCATAGCCAACGCTCCATTACTCCCTACCGCACTACAACTATTTTCCTAAAATTAGGTCACTCCACTAAATTGCATCTCCTTCTCTCAATTCCTCACTTCCCTCAATAAATCTCTAACCCCCTCACACGTGGGGATTCAACTCCCACCTCCTCAACTGAACCGCTCCACTTTCTCCATCGGCCAGTTGCTCCTAACAATCCTCCAGGACACAAACTCCTCCCCAGAATCTGTCCAGAGAGGGGTCGGAGTTTCTCTCAGCTGCTGGAGTCAACTCCAGCCCAAATTTTTCTGCTCCCAGCACCCCCTGATCTCCTACAAAGCTCTCCCAGCTTCCCTTCACTCTTCCATGTATTTCACCTCTTTCGAGACCACAAAATTCCCCCATTCCTCCCAATCGAACTTCTCCCAGCTACTGCCTGATTTTTTAACCACCTGCCAGCACCCTTCCCAGCATAGTTTCCATCAATTATGTGCAATCCAGAGCACCTCCTGTCCTCTCCAGGCCTCCACCATTATTCTCCAAAGCCCCACTTTTTCCATCAGTTGCAGTCAGCAAATTCTAGCCCTCCAAAAGCATATCGCCAGCATTGGTTAGTGCTGTCCAGCAGACCGCAGCACTATTAGAAGCCCAGAATTCAACACCAACTTCAATCCCGACCCCGAGAAAGTCCAGCCAGCCTTTTACTATAGAATTTTGTAAGTTTTAAGTTTGTCATGAATTATCATTTGTTGGATTAGTGATTATTTATATATTTGGCATCATATCTCATTTGCAAACTTATTTTCCACACTGTTTGTGGCTAGAGTTAATATTCATTTGCTTGCTTATTTATGATTTGTGCACTCTCATTAATACTACATCTTGTGCTCTCTATTTTGTCAAGTTTTCTTCTACTATAAATTTTCTTGCGATTGTTTTTAGAAATCTTCATTATTGCAAGTTAAAAATATCATTGGATTAGTGTATGCATTTAGAAATCACCATAAGCCTTGATAGGACCTTACCCTGCGTCACATTGTCTCTTCATCAATTAGATGACAAGATCCTCGATGGTGATCACTGTAGGACTATTTACATATAACCCCCCGGATTTGAGCGATCAGGGGAGTCTCTAGTATGTTTATTGAATAAATCTTTTTACGGCTTGAAGCAATCATTGTGTGCTTGGTTTGACAAATTCAACATTGTATTACAGCAAACTGGCTTTATCAGAAGTGGCTCTAACACGCCCCTATACGTATATAGGAGGAGGCATGGTCACCCTACTAGTTTATGTAGATAGATGGCATTATCCTCAAAAGGGATGGTAAAGTTGCAATCTCCAAAGTCAAATTGCATCTAGCTTCAAACTTCCATACAAAGAACATTGGACATCTTCATTATTTCTTAAGTTTTGAGGCTAAGAAACCCAAGGCGAATATAGCTATCTTAGAGAAAGTATACCCTTGATTGATCTCCTTGTAGAAAAAAGTCATCTTGAGTGCAAACCTGATACAACTATGGACTCCAATGTCAAGTTCTCTCAACTTGCATCATCTTCCGGTCCACCTTTATCTCACCCAAGCCAGTATAGAAGATTAGTTAAGAAACTTATCTGCATCATAGTTATTAGACCAGATATAGCATTTGCAGTGTACACTTTGAGTCAACATATGCAAGATCCTTTGATATCTAACTTATACACCATAAAAAGGCCTCTACACTACTTAAAGGGAACTCCTGGACAATGACTTCCTACCATCTTCTGCACTATTGCCCATAGCATTTGTTGATGCTAACTTTGTTGGATCGATTGATGAACGAAGAACTACGAGTGGTTATATGATATTCTTAGGAGAGAATGATGTCACCTGGCGTAGCAAGAAACAAAAGTTTATAGCTCGCTTATTTATGGAAGTTGAATACAAATCAACGATGCAAAAGTCTCTAAATTAGTATGGATCAATTCTCCATTTACAGAACTTGGAATCATCAATGTCTCAAAATACTCACTACTGTGACAATAAGGCTGCAATTCTCATTGTTGTATTCCATAAAATGATGAAACATATTGAAATAAGATGTCACTTTACCAGGGACAAAATAAAATAAAGTAGTCCCCCAACATATGTCAACTACAAGACAAATTACAGGCATCCTCAAAAAGTCTCTCCCTTGAGCGTTTATTGCATATGTTACATTCAAGCAAAGTATGATCAATGTTGATCCAGCTTACAGAGGAGTGGTCACATATGTGTGTGTAACAAGTCCTACAAGTGTATTTAGTCCCATATCTCATTTAGATTTTTTTTCATGTTTTCAATCCTTATATATATGCAAATATATTAAACTTGAGTATACAGGAAACACTAATATAAAACTCAGTTTGAATATCAAAATCTTGGTTAGAAGTGTTACCATAACCAAATCAGTGTTTGTAAATATTGTATTAGAGTTTAAAATGTCAATGTCGAAGGTTGTTACGAAATACGGGCAGCGGCGTTGACTCATGAGCTTGTGAGACTACGACGAGTATTTAACGTGTATATTCCAAGAGCGCAACACGAGTAAGCGACTTTGCATAAGGCGATGTTGCATAAGGCGACGTTGAATGGTGAGTTTAGGACGTGGTACGATAATAGAATGAAGAGAAGAGTCGGAAGCTGTGGAACTAGGAGCGCTAGGTATATAACAGTCGGATTCAATAAAAATAACATCAGCAGAGATGATGTATTTTTTCAGGTCAGGAGAATAACATCTGTAACCTTTATTAGTACAGGAATATCCAAGGAATAAGCATTTTAAGGAGTGAGGGTCAAGTTTGAAAACTGAGGAACGAGCATCTCTAACATAACAGACACACCCAAATACACGTAAAGCCGCAAAGGTAAGGAGTGGATAGAGTGAGTAGGGAATAAAGTATGGTGTGTCTCCCCTGAAGAATAGGAGAGGGTAGATGGTTAATTAAATGTGTGGTCGTAACAATAGCATCGCCCCAGAAGTGTTTTGGGAGATGCTTACGATGAAGAATAGCACAAGTGACTTCAAGGAGGTGGTGATTTTTTGTTCGACCACACCACTTTATTGAGGGTATCAGGGCAAGCAGTTTAAAGGAAAGAGTACATAGAGTGAGATAAGCACTATTTCTCATTATCAGTGTGAAAACATTTAATACAAACAAAAAATTGAGTAAATATTTAATTCCATAAACTTTAAAAAATAATTGGAAATTCAAAATAATTATTCATTAAGTGCACCCAAGTCATGCAAGAAATCATCAATAAAAATATATAATATCTATGTCCACATAAAGTTGGGACAGAAACGGTCCTCAACATCAAAATGAAGTAAATCAAACTGTGCAACAGTACGAGGTTCAGTACGAGGTACATAAGTAACTCTATGATGTTTAGCAAAATAATAAGACTCACTTGAAATAAAAAACATTTCTCAACTCAAGATATAAACGATGTAGAACAATGATAGACAGGTGACCAAAGCGATAATGGAGATCCAAAACCTTGGCGGAAGAAGCAGAACAGGAAAGGGCGAGACTTCATCCAGAGCATACACTCCACCCGGCTTTCCTCTACCAATAATACGGCTCGTCGACTATTCCTGAAATACACAACCAGAAGATACAAATGTGCTTGTGCAATTTAAATCATTGGTGATCTTTCTAATGGACAGTAAGTTAAAAGTAGATTGAAAAACGTGAGGAACCAATGACAAAGTCATGTCGGAGTCAAATCATAGCTACCAAACCCAACTATGGGTACAGTTGATCCATCTGCCACTAGAATAGATGATCCACTATGAGGTTTGTACTAATGTAAAATACCTGAAGAACTAGTAAGATGATCTGAAGCCCCTGAATCCGTCAACGAGTGAATATGATGCTTATAAATACATTTTGGCTAAACGGTCTGAGCAACAACAACATTGTGGGTCGGAGTCTAAGTTTGGAGAGCTTGAAGGCGACAATACTCCTCTTCAGGTATATCAATAGTCCTATAGGTCAAAAATCCAGAAGCAGCGTCGGCAAGGTGAGTAGAGCGTGAAGATGGAAAAGAGGACTCGGTTGCCTATTGAGGATTTTCATGCACAGACCAACAAGTGTCTTTGGTAAGACCCCGACGGCCGCAATGAGTGCATTGCCTTGTGTGGTTGTCACGAACACGACCTAAGCAAACACCTCAGTCACTTTCTCTCCCTCCACGAGAGGCAAGTGCCAATGGATCACCAGAGGTAGCATGTAATGCAAAAGCAATATGAATAAAGGAGGCCCTCGCCATGGTCAGGCGGGGGTACACACTAGCAGTCTGCCGAGTATAAGAGTCGGCAATTCAATCTTTGTTCTAGAAAAGTTTGAATCAAGATCATTCAGAAGACAAATAAGTACGATGTGCTCCCGCTGAGCATAGTACTTCTCTCCGGTGGTAGGGATCGCACAAAGATTCAAGATCCCATCTACAAGAACATGCCATTTGGCGAAGTGTTCGGTCACTGAACGGGCACCCTGTTTCAGTTCAGCAATCTTAGGGAGAGTTCCCGAAGGTGGATGAAATTGTTCGCCTAAGAGAACATCATATGTAAAGCATCCCATAACTCCTTAATACGGTTGCAATTCGTACACATTTGCTGAATGGAGAGATCCATAAAACTCATCAGAAGTGTAAAGATCTGACAATCATCATTATACCAATCCTCATACACTTGGCTACAGCATCAATAGGGCGCCTGGTAAGGTGGTGCATGTATTGAATGCCAGCTAGAGACATAGTGACTCACTTTTTCCATAATTGAAAGTTTGATGAGGTAAAAATGGTAATTGAAAGTCTAGCATTAGGAGGGAATGTATTGTTATAATCCAAATGTGGTATGGTTGAAGACATATTAATCATAGATGAGGATTCGTTGACATTCTTCGTCATGATCCAGAAGGGAGAATAACCAAATTTTGCACTAGGGTTAAGGTAATAAGACACTTAGACTTGTAGAGACATTCTTGTGGGAGGCCGGCATTGAGTGGTACCCGGAATAAACAACAATGAGCCCGTCGACTACAATATCAGTTTGATAAGGTCGTGGATCGACGAAAGAGAGACCTACTTTTGTCGATCAGTATTGTCACCGGTCAGAAGAGGGGGCTCAAGGCTTAGGTGACCTTTGTCGTTGAAGACAAGCCGCACAAATCTGGGTAGGTTGTTGTCATTGGGATCGGGTGAATCAAATCAGCATTGTCGTGAGGATGAAGGTTGATGTCGTCGGGATCAGGTGAATCAAATCAAGCCAGAGGCCAGGGAAGATGATGTATCGTCGTCATCGAAACAAAATGTCGTTGGGACAAAGAGGGATCTGGCGTCGTCAGAATGAAGTAGGAACTTTGTCGCCATTATCGAAAACGAGGTGGGATCAGGTATCGTAGGAATGAGGCGAGACCGTCTTCCTCGTCGTGGATGAAGCGGGATGGACGGACGTGCATTCTCTTCTTTTTATCTAACCAAACGCTTTGATACCAGGTTGATTATGGAGAACTTCATACATCATATGAAGTATATGGATGTATATATATATATAATCTGAAATAAAGGAATAATAAAATACAGTAAAATACACATACGATCTTAATATCTAATAGTGTGGATAGTATATTGAATAAATGAACTTTTGGGGTCATGGGTTGGCCGAGAACTAATCTTGGATCTCTTTCCTTCCCCTTTCCCTTTCTATCCTGCGAGAAACCCTAAACATTATGAAGAGGTAACAGGTCATGTTATAGATATTCTAAAATATCAAATTTACAGATGAGGATCTATCAGATCATGCACAAGGAGGGGTTCGCCGCAATGCGGTACCCACGTTTGTGTATTTGCGCAAGAGGACTTGATCGGATCGCCTATCCGACTCCGCGGATGTGTCTGGATCTGTGTTGTGATTCATTTTCATATATTACTTAAGGATATTTGGTTTTTATGTGTTGTATTTGAGTGGCCCCACCGACCAATCATAGCCGTCGATGGTGGGATACCCTAACTTTTTTTATATTATAAATATGTAGTTAGTGGGCTGATTTAGGTCATTGCAGAATTTGGAGAAGAGAATTCCCGGATTCCCGCGATCCCTCCATGGTGTCGACTCTGTGGAACCATAGGTGACGACTACTAGGTGTGTATCTCCTTCCCCAAGATTTGCCCTAACCCTAGACTCCATTTTCCCCTCCCAAACTGCCTCTCACAGCCCCTACAGCCCCAAAATTTTTGCCCGCCCCATTGTTCCAGCCCTCCTACAGTAGCCGAGCCCCCTCCTCCAACAGAACCCTATCGCCTCCCCTCAACCCTCCCTCCCAGCAGCCCGCCCCCCAGCCGCCTCCCCCTTCTCTCAGCTATCGCCCCCTTATCTTCCTCCCAGCAAGCCGCCGCCAGCCTGGGCTCCCTCTACAGCAGCCGCCTCCTCCATTAAGACTCTCAGCCTTGCCTCCAACCTCTCGTAGAACCACTTCCAACAGCCCACCCAATTGGATTTATCCAGATCTGGACAAACCAGCTCTGATCCGCCAATTTCCTTACTCTTTCTACATTCCCTAGACCGGATTCGCACTCAAATCATAGGATCTATCCTCCCTCACCCGGATCCACTCATACGTCGCCAGATCTACTCATTTCTGGTTTGTTTGCACCTTCCACCACCAAAGACAGCCACCTACATTGTTCTCCACGCTTCCGGTTCCACCTCGGATCGTCGTTCACGCATATCTGACTCTGAAATCTTCATTGTCTTGCTCAGCCCACTACTTGGTGAGTCTTTGTTGTATTTGACTATTTTATGCAGCATATTTTTATTGGATTGGACACTGTATTTGCTTGGGAATCTTGTTTGTGGAAATTCGCTTCAATACACTTATAACTTGCAGGTGGGATTCATTCACCGCGTGCTTTGTCCCTACCCTCCGAGCGGAGGAAAGCCATTGAATGTTCGCATATTGAATGTTATTTGTGTTCTTTTAAATATTTGTGTGGGTTGAAATCTTTGTTGTTTGTATTAATCTGTCGCCGTCGCCGACGGTATCATTGTATTTAGATTTTGGTTAGTGTGTCCAGTTTCATTTCCACTTCTAAAGGTCTTGGCTTTGTGCATCCTCATAGCTTACCCTACATCAGTTGGTATCAGAGTCCAGATCAGGCCATTTGCATGCTCCGTAGTGGTAGGATATTTAGAGCAAACATGTCAGATCCACTAGTCACCGACGGCCGAGCGGTGAGCTCGAATTCGGGAGCCGCTTTTGCTGAGTTTCGACATTGTATTCTAGATTGTTTAGACACTTCAAGTACCCAGTTTGACGACTTGTGTCATGAGCTTGTCGTGGTGAACCTCCGTTTAGATCACTTAGAGAATGTCAGGGACACTCAAGCACAACACGATGATTCGCTTGAGGATGATCCCGACGCTCCTCGTTTTGACCAACATTCGATGGATTGTCAGCCTCTCGTAGACCGTTACTGTCGTGATATTGCTCCCAGAGCCCCAGCACCGTCGGCAAGGCGGAATTCTGATCTTGCAATTGAGCGTAGACAAGCTCTGGCTCGTGATAGACACCCGGCCAGCGTGATGAGTATTGTGTGCCTTGTCAGCCTCATCCTGACCCCAGAGATCGTGAACCCCCACACGGTCGCCGCAATCATCACTGTAACAAATATTATCCCCCCGGGTCGGAGAGAGCGTGGTCCCCCACCAGCTCGATATGATTACGCCCATGATGATTATCCTGAGGACTACCCCGACCCTTGGAGAGGTGGACATGCCCACGACATCACTCGTCGTATTCGCCTTGACGTCCCTTCATTCGATGGCCACCTAGACCCAAAAGCCTTCAACGATTGGATCCCTGACATGGACCATTATTTTGAGTGGTATGACATAAGCGATGAGTGTTGTGTTCACTTTGTCAAAATGAAGCTGGTCGGACAGGCCAAAGTATTCTGGATTAGCGTAGAGAGAGATGTTGAGAGAGATGGCTATTAGCATATCACCTGATGGGACGATATGAAGCAAAAGCTGAAAGATAAGTATCTCTCTGTCTCCTACCGAGATCAGTTGATTGATCAGTTGCAGAACTTACGACAGGGGTCACTTGTTGTCGCTAAGTATATAGCTCGCTTCGACGAGCTTGTCGTTAGGAGTGACATCTTGGAGGAGCCCATTGTCACTGCCTTCCGCTTCAAGGCTGTTTTGCATTCGGAAATTCAGAGAGTTGATTCTCCATCGTCTAGAGACCGTCGATCAGATATTTCAGCTCGCTCTAGAGTACGAGCAGTACCTCCGCTCATCTAGCACGAGGCAGTTCCCCTCTCAGACGGATATCTCGACATATAAGAAACCCGCTCCGCCCCAGACCACTGTGGTTGCGTCCCCACGTGTCCCCGCGGACACGAAGGGCAAGGCCGTCACCACTGATGATCAGCGATCTAGGGGTATTACGTGTAATAAATGTTCTGGCAGAGGACATGTGGCGGCGCAGTGCCCCACACAAAGCCTACTGGTTGATGATGATGAGCAAGGTTTGGAAGGAGATGAGGAGATTATTGAGGAAATCACAGCCACTGTCGAGGAAGGATGGGAGGGTGACGCAGAGCGATCATTAGAGATGGGAATGATTAGACGCCTCCTACACAACCCACGTGTATATGAGGATTGACGTCGCACTACCATATTCTACGCATACTTTCCTAGTGCAGGAGGTCCCTGCAAGTTAGCTATCGACATTGGGAGTTGCTTGAATATCGTGGCCCAAAAAGGTCTTGACCGTATGCAGGTGAATGCTGAGCCTCACCCACACCCCTATCGTGTCGTCCGGCTAGATAAGACAGCGATGCAGGTCACTCAGCGTTGTCTCGTACCGATTAGCACCGCCTCATTCCATGATCGGGTCTGGTGTGATGTCATTCCCATGGACGTCGTACATGTGTTGTTCGATCACCCCTAGCTATTTGATCGTGATGTCACATGTTTCGGTCGCTCGAACATGTGTGTCTTTTATGACAAGTGGCGGGAGAATTCATTGTCGCCTACCCAACCCAAGGAGAAATCCAAGGGTCAGATTGAGCCTTCTGTGAGCACGAGCGCCTTGAGACCCCTACATATCTTGAGGTGAGGCGAGTTTATGCGAGACAGCATTGAGTCTGACATCATTTATATTGTGGGGGCCATTATGGCTTCTGAGTACCCCCCTGACGACCATCCCCCAGCGGTGCGTCCCCTTTTGGCTGAGTTTGTGCATATCATGAATGATGAGCTCCCCAATGAGTTGCCCCCTCCACGGGACATTCTGCACGCTATTGACTTGGTCCCAGGAGTCCTGGACTTTCCCCACTACCGTATGCACCCTCATGAGCACGCTAATCTCGAGAGGCAGGTTAATTAGCTTCTCGGAAGCAATTTATTCGTGAGAGCTTGACTCCGTGTGCGGTTCCCTCCCTTCTTACCCCTAAGAAGGACGGTAGTTGGCGTATGCATTGATAAGAGAGCCATAAATAAAATTACCGTCAAGTATCGTTTCCACATCCCTCGACTCAATGGCCTATTGGATACTATATTTGGTGCCCAGATCTTTTCCAAGATCGATCTTTGTAGTGGGTACCACCAGATTCGAGTTCGTGAGGGAGACGAGTGGAAGAGAGTAATTAAGAACAAAGATGGTTTGTACGAGTGATTAGTCATGACATTTGGGCTATCGAACGCCCCAAGCACGTTCATGACAGTCATGACGCAGGTGTTACGGCCCTACATGAGCAAGTTTCTGGTGGTATACTTCGACAATATATTGATCTATAGACAGAATCAGGTCGACTACCTTGATCATCTGAGGCTTCTCTTTATCACCCTCCCCCAATAGTTTGTGTTTTACTCTAATCATCAGGTGTTACGATATCTACATTCGTAGTGCAAGTTGGGACACCGGCATGTGAAGTGGGTCGAGTACCTCCGGGATTTCCATTACGTTCTCAAACACCGAGCTGGTGTTGAGAACAAGCCGCTTGATGTGTTGAGTCGCCGTGTCTCCTTATTATAGACGATGAGTGCACGAGTACATGGGCTTGAGAGAGTGATCCTAGACTATCTGACATACCACGATTTTAGCGAGATTTATACCGCCTTGTCCCGAGACCCTCCGGACTCAGTTGAGGGCTATAAGATCTTTGAGGGATATCTGTACTGGGGCTCCCACCTGTGCATACCCCGGACTTCATACCATGATTACTTGATTTGGGAGTTGCACGCGGGCAGGGCCGCTAAACACTTTGGGCGAGTTAAGTCCATAGCCATTGTTGAGGACCGTGTCTACTGGCCCAGCCTGAAGGACATGGCTCGCATTGTCCGACACTGTCGTATCTGTCAGACGGCCAAGGGCACTAAGCAGAACATGGGTATGTACACATCTCTACCTGTCCCACACCGCCCTTGAGAGGACGTCAGCATGGACTTCGTGCTCGGACTATCCTGCACTCTTCGGAGACACAACTCCATCTTTGTGGTGATCAATCGATTCTCAAAGATGACGCACTTTATTGTGGACTACCCCACACTCTTCAAACAACGTGATTGTAATTTTCATGGAAACTATATCATTTTACTCTAATTTATAAGAATTGATCAAGTTTTGGGGTGATCTACAACTCAACTGAATGAAAAATCAAACGACAAGTAAGCCGGCTTTTAAATGCTGCTAAAGAGGCATATGACTTTCCAATAGCATACTATTTTCAGGGAGGTAAAGCATGGAGGAGCTTTGGAACTATTTTCTGAGGGCAACTTTTCCACTGTATATTTCTTGGAAGGGTTTTGACAGTTATCACTGAAAATCTTTGCTTCCGAAAAGCAGGTAAAAAGCCAAAACAAGTGAAACCTTAAGCATGTATGAGCATCATACAAAAATTGAATTTCATCCTCTCCTATTAACAGATTGGAGAATTTGATTGGATTTACACAAAGTAATCATTATCAATACTGGATTCTGGAAAAAGTGCAGTATTAGTAAACACATTAAGAAAAAAGATTATTAGTACCATTCATTAAGCGTAAAAAGTGCATTATCTAATATTTCACCAACTATCACATACCTATTCTCTTCCAGCTATTAATAAATTCCGAACACCTGTGACTTCCAAATGAAAAAACCTACAAATTAAATACTCAGAAATATTCATTATCATAGTGAAATAATATAAACTCCAAACCAATGTCATTACAACTCAATAAAACTATAAGAACATACTAGATTCAGTTATGGTTAAGAAGCAGTGAAAATAACATACTAAGGAAAATTCTTTTTTAATACGAACACAGGCGATCTCATTCTCGATAAGCAATACGTGCAGGTCTACTCATGTCATGCACAAGCTTCGACCGCGGCGCCAGAATGAGGGGGTTTATTATATCATTTTATATGCCACACTTTAGGTTATGTAAATGGGGTGGACCCTCCGAGTATATAAAGGAGGTGTCCAAGCCTTGTATCTCCATCCATTACATTATCTGATTTTGGAATGAACTAGAGGGAGAGAATGACCTAGTGTTCCATGCCCTAACCCTCAACGCCACCGTAAGAAATATTCAACAACTGGTCGGTTTGCCTTCGCCAGCGCCCCTCCCGTGCGTTTCCACCGATCTTCCACTCCGTCTGACACCTCGTCTCTGAGCCTTCCTCTGTGTTTACTTCCGCTCGGCGCCCTCCATATACTTCTCCCAACACCGTCACATGTACATTGCTGCTGCTCGGGCGGCTTTGTCCACCGTCACTGCTCGTGTGGCGTTGTTTCGACTACCTTCCCTTCCTACAGCACGTCCACGCCCACCTATGTGATTCCTCTCCTGCACATTGTTTCCCCGGCTCCCCTTCTTGCATGCTTGTTACTCGGCGGATGGCGGGCGATAAGGATGTTACCCCTCCGGTTGAGGCCCTATTTGAACCTGTTGAGCGCATAGACACTACCCTTTCTAGGTTTCCATCCACGACATTCATTTGCTCCTCTCCATGTGGCAAGCTATGTCGCTTCCTCCTACCCCCCACCTCCGACAGCATCTGCAAGCAGCACATCCAACCCTGACGTTCATTCATACGTTGTGCGACACCACGACGATCCACCTGCACCGACTTAACATCCTCGTGTTCGATGAAACTGATCCCATGCAGCGGTTAGCCCGTACAGAAAAAAATTTTGACCTCTGAAGCACCCTCGAGCTTTAGAAGGTTTCACTCGGCATTATTTACAAGGAGGGCTCAGCCTCCATAGGTCCAATGGATATGCCAATTCAATCCTACCCTCTCCTAGTCGTTCCTCAAGGACAAGTTGATTTGTAGCTATGATATGCGCCACACCGACAATCCATTGGAACCTTTGAGCACCACTAGACAGACGAAGTCGGTCGATCATAGAGATTGCCACACATGTCCCTGAACTCGCGCCAGAGCACTACTCAGGGAATTTCCTTGCCGTTCTGCAACGACATATTCGGGTGTGCCTACATTTGCATAACCCAGACACCCTCACCCGGGCTATGGAACAAGTTTGTTATGTCAAGGAAGACTTTGCTGCCTTCTCCTCTGGTTTGCCTTTGTGGAACTCAAGTTCATCGTTCGGCCATCGGTCCCCGCATTACTCTTCCAAGACCCTTGTCTTTATTGGTTGTCCTCCTACCGAACATCCACCCTCCCAAGTCCATCTACCGCTACGGGTTCCTCCATTGACGCCTAAGCCCAAGGGGCCACTTCACCGCCTCCCCCACCATGAGTACTTGGACCTCCGGCCAAAGGACTGCTTCCAATATAAACAACCCTACTCCCCTTCACTCATGATGGCCGATAAGGATTTTTGGATGCTTCTCGAGGGGGGAGAGGGGAGATGACGACATTGGTTTTGCCGGTTTTGAGGTCGTCGAGTTAAATGAGGACGATCACTCCCCCCACACTGCCAACTCAGCTTCAACTGCCTCAACGTCTCTTATTACTCGGTGGGCAGCATGACCGCCCCCTGCACCATGAAGCTTAAGGCTTTCCTCCACGACCATGTTGTGGCGAGTATGATCGACAATGCGGCAAGCAACAACTTCATTTCTCACAACTTAGTTGTCGCATTATAGCTGCAGGCGACACCGTTCTTTGTCTTTCACGTGTTATTGGGCAAAAGCCGCCGCGCACGCACGGAAGACCGTTGCATGGGCCTCTCCAACACCATGGACTCGTATTCGAGAACAACACATTTTTATGTATTTGGAATTTCGGACTTGGTGGCCTTGAAAACATCCTTGGGGTGGCCTGGTTACGTACTCTGGGCGACGTCAAGCACAATCGCCTCACCGTGGCTTTTGAGACATTGAGCGCCTCCCACCTTCTGTAAGAGGACCCCTCCTTGGCGCATTCATCGGACAGCTTGCGCTTCATCCTCAAGACTGTCAAATAAGAGTACCGCGTCCTATTGTGGTACGTGGAGGCCGACTCTCCCTTGGTGACGACCCCCCCCCCCCACACACACACACACGGATATTCATCTCCTCTTGCACAAACACGTGACCCTCTTCGCCACCCCCCATGGGCTTCCGTCAAATCCTACGGCGAACCATTCAATCATCCTATATCCCAGGGTGACCGCAGTCTCCGTTTGTCTGTATCGTTATGGCCATGCTCAGAAAGTCGTCATGGAGACGATGGTGGAAGAGATGTTACGTGCAAGAATCATCCAGCCGACGGCAAGCCCTTTCTTGAATCTGATCCATCAGGTTTGGAAAAAGAATGATAGTTGGCGGTCTTGTGTGGACTACCTGGAGCTGAACAAGCTCGTGATCCCTAACAAATATCATATTTCACTCATTTGAAAATTTTTAAATGAGCTAAAGGGGCAACCTACTACTCCAAGCTGGACATCAGATCAGGCTACCATCATATCCGTGTACGGATTAAGGACGTTCCCAACATGGGTTCCGCACACATGATGGGTATTATGAGTCTAATCATGCAAAATTTGTCTTGACTAACGCATCGAGAGCATTCCAATCTGTCGTCATCCGCCCTCACTTGTGTAAGTTTATCTTGATTTTCTTTGATGACATATTGGTTTACATCCTCATGGCAATTCCACCTCGACCACTTGGTAATTGCGCTTCAGCTATTAGTGGACCATCAATTTGTGGCACATCACAAAAAGTGCCACTTTGGAAATACACAAATTGATCATTTGGTTCACATCATTTCCATCGCCAGGCTAGCCATGGACCCCACCAAGGTGACGGTCATCCTCCAGTGGGAGACTCCTTCCTATACTAGAGCATTACGAGGCTTCTCGGGTCTCATAGGGTATCATCTTTGTTTCATCGGCAACTATGGTACGCTTGCACAACTTCTTACCAATCTCCTCAAGAAGGAGGTGCAATTGGATTGGGGCACACGGTGGCTCAAGAGGCCTTCAGTAGTTTACAACAAGCCTTGGTCTCCGCCCCAGTGCTCAGTATGCCTGATTTCACTGAGCCATTTTCATTGAATAGGATGCCTTCGGGAAGGGCGTGGCGTCGTCCTCATGTAAGAAGGTCTCCCCATCACTTACTTCAGCAAATCCTTTACAGATCATTGATATGCGATTTCGGCTTACGATGGCAAGTTGCGGGTACTAGTGTTGGTTGTCCAGGATTGGGGTCCTTATGTGCTCGACCGCCCTTTATGGTACGTACAGATCACCGCAGCATGCACCATCTATTGAGTCAAATGGTGATCACTCCAGCCCAGCAATTGTAGATTGCCAAGTTATTGGGCTACAACTTCTCTAAGCGGGGTAAGCGAATGTCGCGACGGATGCGCTTTCGAGCAAGGACGCCAAGGACACTCTATTGGTCGTCTCCCACTCACGATGACTTGATGGCGCCATCCCAGCCAAGGGGTAAAGGGATTCCCACTACGCCGCCATGATCCAAGACCTCCAGAGAGATCCTGAGTCTCATCCTCCCTTCCGCCTTGTGGGCGAACAACTACATTATTTTGATCAATTGGTGGTTGTTGATTCATCTTCGTGGATTGCACACCTCTACGAGTCTCATCCCACCCCTAATGTGAGGCACTCAAGAGCGCATTCTACCTACAGGCGATTGGTCGCCACCCTTTACTGATAAGGCATGATGCAGATCGTGCAACGGTTTGTCGCCAATTGTCTGATCTGTCAAAGGGACACGTATCAGTCACTCGGCGAATCACCTCTCCAAGTACAACCACTTCATACTTGTCAAACATCCATACAGAGTCAGCTCTATCCCGAATTTTCTTAGGGGAGATGGTTCGCCTGCACGGCTTTCCCCATTCCATTGTAAGTGATAGCGACACAGTGTTTATGAGTTCCTTATGGCAGGAGATGTTTCGCCTAAAGGGCACAAAGCTTTGTTTCAGCACGACCTGCCACCCGCATAGTGCAGACAGACAAGCAGGCTGAGGTCCTCAACCTTCGTGTCGGCGCGTACTTGCGTTGTTTCACTACCGAACAACCATGTTGGTAGACTTAATGGATAGCTTGGGCAGAGCTACAGTACAACACCTCTTACCAGTCCGATGCCGACTTGACTCCCTTTCAGATGGTCTACAAGCGACCACCACCGAAGCACCAATATAGTTTGTCTGACGAGTTTCAAGTGCAAGCCTTAGCTACATATCTCCAAGATCGTGATGAGGCTATCCGCCAACTGAAGCGACATCTCCTCCGGGCTCAACAACACATGGTCCATCAAGCCAATCAACAAAGACGAGACATGGTCTTCTCGCCCAACAAGAAGGTGTTTGTCAAGTTGCAGCCCCACCGTCAGATTTTGTTGATCGTCAATTGCATTCCAAGTTATTCGCGCACTAATTTGTCCATTTCCTGATCCTGGAAAAGATAGGAGAGGTGGTCTAACGGCTACAGCTGCTAGTCGCATACACCAAGTCTTTCATGTCTCCCAGCTCAAAAGGGCGTGAAAAAATTACCCCCTCCAAGCCACCCAAATGGAAGTGTTGATGATCAACTCTGTCCCTCGGTATAAGCTTGCTTGCAGTGTTAGGGTATCGCACTAAGGACATTCATGGTCAACCGGTGCAACAAGTTCTCATCCAGTGGAAGGGACTGGTGATAGACGTACGCTATCGTCTAACCCGAAATTGCATTATTGATCACAAAATAAGGATACAAATATTGAGACAAGTAAGATCTCAAAGATAAGAAATAAAACTAAAATTTCCTTATATAAGGGAGTGTAACATACAAATTGCAATAGTGCCCTTAGGTTATATAGGCTGAGGAGAACGTGTGTCTAGGAGGTCATATCCGTATCAACACTCCCCTCCCAAAAATCGACTTTGTCTTCAAGGTCTTGGTCAGTAGGTCATCCGGGAGCGTTAGAAGATCTAAGTCACCGAAGTCAAGAATGTCATCTTCATCTCTGAGCAGCAAGCGCATGTCTTTATGAGGGCAAATGTGGGTAGGAGAGTACAGTTGAAGGCAGTGAAAGAAAAGTCCCGTGTGGCGAAACTCGAGGTGTTGTTGGTAAGATAAGCGGTGGAGGTGGGCCTAGCTGCGGGGACACAGGTAGAGTTAGGTGGTCCGAGCGGGGGAGATTTTGGTGGTGATAGTGGCTAGTGGAGTTGTTGGGACAAAGATAAAGGTTGGGATATGTAGAAAACCTCGTAGAGGCAACAAGATTGCTCAATGGCATGGGAGACAGAATTCGGGTTGTGGATCCAAAGGCGTGCCCGAAGGTGGGGTTGCACCCAAGTAATGGCCTGAGGATAAGTCGGGTACATGCATGGATACCTTGATGAACTCGGTGATGTAGGTGGCCACGATGTCGGACTGACACACGGAGTTGAAGCGCTCTTAGGCATTACTTGTCTGGCGAGTACATATTGTCAGAGAATTTCCTCCTTCAATGCGGACTAGGAGAGGTTAGGGGCCTCCTAGCGCTTCCAACTCACCCAATGGAGCGCCGACCCTCCATATAGATAGTGGTCAGGGGAACCTTCTGATTGGCTGGAGTGGACTGAAGGTTGAAAAACAATTCGGCACGGGTGATCCCACCGAGGGGTCGGTGTCATTGAATACAGGGCAGAGATTGGCCAACTGTATGTCCGTAGAGAGGTGGAGAAACCACATGTAGTCAAGGGAGGGTCAAGGGATTGCAGTGGTGGTGTCGGAGGGGCCAGTGGGCGGTTGATCCCAGTGTCCACGAACTCTTGAAAGAGGAGGGTGAGATCTACATGTTGAGCTTCAAGCCGATCCAAATGAGTATATTCGATAGAGGTTGAAGTGGAAGGGTTCTCATCCGCGTAGAGAGCCATGGAGCGCATCTGGGTCAGTCACGAAGATGCGGACGGGGGTGACGGGGCTGGTGGGCGATGATGAAGCGCAGAAAATGCACCGAGGGCTGCTGGGACAACATGTGTTGGGTGGGGCGTTGCCGGAGGTGAGGTTGGACACAGAGGAGTGTGTACACTAGTTGTTGGAAGGAGGCATCGGAGCTGTAGGAGCAGGATACGGAGGTGATGTGAGAAGGAAGAAAGTCCTGGAAAGACGATTCGCAGGGGTCGAGCGCGTCGGGCGCGTTGGCGTTGGGGGGATGACGAAAAGCATGATTGACGTGCGGGAGGCTTGTACGACGTCAGTCGTGAAGTGTTGATCGGCGTCAAACATGAACATACGTGAGGAGAGAGAGTGCACATTGGAGCGGAGGTTGAGTCGGTGAAGATGAGGGAGGGACAGTTGTGAATATGCGGAAACGAGTAGCAGACGAGGGAAGGATCAGCTAGACCAAAACCGTGGTGGATCTTAGGGTTCACGAGAAAACCCTAAGGGAGTGGCAGGTCAGACCAATTGATAAACACACGTTATCATTAAACCCAAAATTGCATGTTGATCACAAAATAAGGATACAAATATTGAGACAAACTCGATCCAAACTTTTGAAGGTTGGTTCTCTCTAAGAGTTTTCTCTCCAAAGAGAGCCTAAGACTAAACAAGATCTTAAAGATGAGAAATAAAGACTCACTACCACTGTTATATAAGAGAGTGGGGCATACAAATTATGATAGTGCCCTTAGGTTACATGGGTAGAGGATTGGTATCCATGAGGTTCTATCCATATCAACTGCCCATAGAGGAAGCCACATGGATCATGACAAAGGAGGACAAAGCACAGTTCACAAATTTCGACTTGAGGACGAGGTAATTGTGGATCCCCGGGGTGTTGATATGAACACGGGCGATCCCATCCTTGATCAGCGATGCGTGAAGGTCTACTCACGCCGTGCACGAACTTCGATCACGGCGTCAAAATGAGGGGGTTTACTATATCATTTTATATGCCACACTTTATGTTGTTTTGTATTTTCATCCTCTACATAATCTGGCTTTGGAATGAATTAGAGGGAGAGAATGACCCAGCATTCCTTCTATGGTCTAGTACTATGCGCCTCTCTAAACAACATCTACCATTTTTAGCATGAGTTATCACTATCAGTATATTACAATAAAACATGTAAGATGGAACATAGTCACACCTGTATCAACACTGTCTTTGCTCCACCTACTATAGAACGAAATTCCTCTGGTACCAAGACTTTAGAATATTGATCCAATAATTCTGGGACACGGGAAGCTAATGCATTACTTTCAAATATAGGAAAATGTAAATAAGAATAATGTCTACGTAAATAAAAAATTTGGTTAATGTTAATGCTCCTACCCAATGGGGTTGCATCTAGTAATGGGAGATTGACGTTTGAGTACTTTTCCCCTGTGTATCTTCTGACAGCATCATTGATTACAGGCTAAAACATAAAGAAAAAAGACATGATGTATACCAAAAAGTACAAACTCTTGTACATGTAGAATTAACAAAAGAACAAGCACATCTCACCCACTGCTCATCAATAGCAAAAAGGTCGTAATCTCTCTTCCACAGTGGATTCGTCAATAGTTCAAATGCATAGCGAATCTGTAAGATTGACAAGATGAATAGTATTATTGATTAACAACATTGACCTGTGAAGCAGCTTGCAGCCATGCACATATTATAAGTATCTTGCAGCTAATAAATTGAACGGGGATAATGTACAAATTGAAGATTTTATAGAACTGATATTTTTCACGGTAAGTAATTGTGTGAAATGGCATTCTAACATACCAAAAAGCTTTTTCAAGCAATAAATTTACTGAGCACTTGAGTAGAGATAAAAATCGAGCAACTATGCAACAGCCTAGAGATTCAGTCCACATAACTAACCCGTAACCAATTTTGCTTCACGTAAGCTAGCAGTTTATTTTGAACTGATAATAAGTTTTGTTAGAGAAGCCCATTTGAAAAAAGCCCATTTTGTATTTTTTATTGTTATTTTTCTCTTCTCTTTAGTCCCACATCATGTATAGGACCATCTTCTCTCTCTCTCCATCCTATAAATATGTACTCATCCTTTGTATTTGATACAAGTGAACATATATATAAGGTTCCTTTTTTCATCTCTACATGGTATCAGAGCCAGGTTCCGGACTCCTGATCTCTATCCGCCTGTTTTAATCCTCTGCGGCCTGCTTGTCTACCCGCTGCGGCCTGCTGCGACCTCCGTCGGTTCAGCGGCCTGCACGTCTACCTGCTGCGGCCTGCTGCGACCTCCATTGGTTCAGCGGTCTGCTCCTCTGCATCCGCTTCCTCTTCTTCACTGTGGTTTATAACAAAAGATGGTCATCTTTTGTTATAAACCACGGTGGGGCCCATTTGAGGGGGGCACATGATATCCAGATTCGTGGCCGACTGCAGTCGTATGGCGAGCATCCCCAACCAAATCACCCAGGATGAATTTAACCGGGGTAGGTTGTTGAGGGCAGGGCTTGATCGCTGGACCTCCTTTATCAAGCTCCTAAGCAGAGACTTGATACCCAACTGAGCTGCTTAGGAGCTTGATAAAGGAGGTTCAGGGATCAAGCCCTGGCCTCAACAACCTACCCCGGTTAAATTCATCCTAGGTGATTTGGTTGTGGATGCTCATCATACGACTGCAGTCGGCCACGGATCTGGATATCATGTGCCCCCTCAAATGGGCCCCACTGTGGTTCCACCCTCTCACCCCAGGCATCTTATAGTCACTTCTCTCCTTGTACCGTGGGGCCCACTTCTCCCTACAGTTCTCATTTTGTCTGTTGCCTCTCTGCAGTCCGATGTGACCGCCTGCTCTTCTCCCTGCGGGCTTTCTTCCAGGCCGCTCTCTTCTCCCTGCTCGCGGAGTGTTCTCGGGCGGTGTTTTTCCGTCTTGTGGACTGCTCCGGTCCGCCACGGCCCTGTTCTCCCCACTGTTCTCGCTCAGCCCGTTGCGGTCTCCTCTTACTCGTCGCGGCCTGTTTCTACTCGCCGTGCTCTGCCTCTTCTCTTAATCGTTGGCTCTTCTTGATCGTCGTGCTCTGCTATATGCGGCCTTCTTGTCGATGGAGTCCTGCTCGCGACCTCTTTCTCTTGCGGCCTCGTGCTCTGACCGCTGTTGAGCCAGACCGTGCGGCCTGTTGACCTGTTCGCATTTAGGTCGCGGTCTTCTTCTCCCTGTCCGCCCGCCTTCCTCTTGCGGCCTCTTGCTCTGACCGCTGATTTGCTCAGCCAGACCGTGCGGACTGATTCCCTGTTCGCATTTAGGTAGCGGTCTTTTCCTCCCTGTCCGCTCTGACCGCTACGTGGTTTTCGGGCTCCGTCATTGGCCGCGGCCTCCTTACCGCTGGTGTCTTCACACTGTGATCGGGCGGTCTCCCTTCTAGTCGGGCGACTTCCCTACCCGTGCGGCCTCCTCTCTTGCCGGTCTTTTCTCCTAGCCTCAGTTCGACGTCATGGCCTCTTCTGCTGACTCTACCGGCACGGCGGTTTCTCCTGCAGACCGCCCGGCCTCTCTTCCGGATATACGTGATGAGCTCCGGATTACTACTATCTCTCTGACCGGTAAAAAGAATTTTGTGGAATGGGCGCACTCTGTTCGTCGGGTCCTGCAATCGAAGGGGTTTCTTCATCACTGGACTCAGGTTGTTACCGGTACTCCTACTGACGACTGGTTACGCAACGATGGTCGTGTGCAGACATGGATCCTTAACTCTCTTGATGGCTAGTCTTATCGTCTGGCCATGTACCACGAGACGGCTAAGGGCATGTGGGACGAGCTCCATACCCTCTACTCCGGCAAAGATAGTCTCCAACATTTGTATGACATTATCACTGCACTTCAGGCCCTGGATAGTGGTGAGGCAACCGATCTGACCTCCTTTGTTGACCAGGCTCGGTCTCTGGTCGAATCTTGGATCCAACATCAGCCTCCTACTGTGGACCTTGCTGCCCAACGTGCCTAGAAGGAAGTTGTTGGCATCGCCATGATGATGACTCGGGTCCCGCATCACCTTCACAGTGTGCGGGCTCAGATCCTCTCCTCTACAACTACCCTGTCCTTCTCGGATGTGTACTTGATGCTTCTCAAGGTCTCCCCGCCTCCGAATTTTTCTGGACCTCCTTCTCCGGCCCTGATCCAGCAGGCCCCTGCACCTTTATTGTCTCTCCCTCCTTCAACCCGTGGGGGCCGTTCTGATTCTCGGGGACGTGGTCGGGGTGGCCGGCCGCAGCCTAAGTGTTCTTTCTGCGGCAAAGACGGGCATCTTGAAGCTACGTGTTATCGCAAGCATGGTCGTCCTCCTCGTCCGCAGGCCTTTGTTGCTGCCACCGACTCCTCTCCCACTCGTACTAATCTCGACAAGGTTCGCCTTCAGCTCCAGCATCTTCATGGCCTGCTCAGCCGCCTGTCGGCCTCGGTTGCCTCCGCTGCCTCCATCTCCAATGAAGGTATCGCCGGCCTCTCCACTGGCCCGCGATGGATCATCGATTCCGGTGCCACTCATCACATAAGCTCTGTTCGTCCGCCTCAGTACTTGTCTTCTCCTCACCCGAAGTACATCACTGTGGCCAATGGGGTCGTTGTCCCTGTCTCTGGCTGTGCTGATATTCCACTCGCCTCCTCCCTTCTCTTGCGCTCGGCTCTTCATGTTCCGAGCTCTCCTTTCGATTTACTTTCTGTTGGTCGTCTTACGACTGACTTAAATTGTTCTGCGACATTTACTTCTTCTTTTCTGATACAGGATCAGCAGACGCGGACTATCATTGGTAGGGGGCGACTGCAGAACATGCTCTACCTTCTTGATGACTCTCCTACTCTCCTCGCATCTGTCTCCTGTTCAGATTGGCATTGGCGTCTTGGTCATGCTCCTCTTCCAGTCCTTCAGAAGGCACTCCCGGATGTATCTCATCCTGTTTTTCAGTGTGAAACTTGTATTTTTGGCAAGTAGCCACGTTCATCTTTTCCTTCTCATTGTACTCGGAGCTCTGCTCCTTTTATTTTGGTACACTCCAATATAAGGGGTCCGTACAAGATTACTAGTATTTCTGGCTACCGTTATTTTCTAACATTCATCGATGATTATTCTCGCATGACATGGTTGTATCTCTTTTGTGATCGCTCTGAACTTCCCCACGTATTTCGGGTCTTCATTCTTGAAACTCGTACTCAATTCTCTGCGCTCATTCAAACTATTCGCACTGACAATGCGCGCAAGTACACTAGTCATGACTTCGCGACCATCTGCTCCAAGTTTGGGGTTATTCATCAAACATCTTGTGCATATACCCCACAGCAGAATGGTGTCGCCGAACGCAAGAATCGTCACCTCCTTGATGTGGCTCGCTTTCTTATGCTTCAAATGCGGGTTCTCAAACCATACTGGAACTTTGCGCTCTCCAAACTCTGTTTTCTTATCAACCGTCTCTCGTCCTCAGTCCTCCATAATGTTACTCCCTTCAGCCTCCTCTTGCCCTCCACTCTGGCCTTTCCTCGTACTCCTCATATTTTTGGGTGTACATGCTACGTTCACCACCTCGGTCCATCTACCGACAAGTTGGATCCCCGTGCGGTCAAATATGTCTTTGTGGGCTAATCGCGCACTCAAAAGGGCTATGTGTGCTATTCGCCCACTAACCGCAAGGTGACGGTTTCTGCAGATGTCACTTTACAGGAAGATCTTCCCTTCTTCTCTGCTCTGGATCTCGCTCCTCTTCCGGAACCCGTTGTGCGTCCTGTCATCTCTGTTCCCCGGTCTCCGCCCTCCCCACCTCCTGCCCAGCCTCTGGTCCTTCCCCAGCCACTTGTCATTTGGGTTTATTCTCGTCGCTCTCCTCGTCTCGTTGCCCCACTGCAGTCAGCTTCGACCTCTGACGCTCCGCAGCCTGCTGCTCCGGCTCCAGCCTCCACCGCTCATCCTATGGCGAATTATGTATCTCTTCATCACCTTTTACCGTCACTTCTTCACTTTGTCATATCGTTATCCTCTGTTTCTGTCTCAAACTCTGTGCAGGAGGCGTTTCAGCATCCGGGCTGGCGGGCTGCCATGGACGAGGAAATGACGGCCCTCTGGGCCAACCATACCTGGGTTCTTGTCCCTTTACCTCCCGGTCAGCAACCTGTTGGGTGTAAATGGGTTTTTGTCATCAAACATGCTCCTGATGGCACTGTTGACCGTCTGAAGGCCCGCCTGGTGGCCCGTGGCTTCACGCAACAGCAGGGTCTTGATTATGAGGAAACTTTCTCTTCGGTGGCCAAGCTCAACACCGTTCGTGTCCTACTCTCCGTGGATGTGCATCGTCACTGGCCCCTTCATCAGCTGGATATCAAGAATGCGTTCTTGAATGGTGATCTTCAGGAAACCGTCTACATGTGCCAACCGTCCGGGTTTGAGACCACGGGGGAGTCTCGTGTGTGTCTTCTAAAAAAATCCATTTATGGTCTCAAACAATCCCCTCAGGCGTGATTTGACAAGATCAGCAAGGTTGTTCGGGACATAGGCTTCACTCGAAGTTCCGCAGACTTCTCCCTATTTACTCGACACCGGGCAACTGGAACGGTCCTTCTGCTGGTTTATGGTGATGATATTTTGCTCACTGGGGATGATTCAAAGGGGATTCACGCGGTCAAATAGCATCTTAGCACTGTGTTTCAGACCAAAGACCTGGGCCATCTTCGCTACTTCCTCGGTCTTGAGGTCGCACGACGTCCGGATGGGCTTGTCCTCTCCCAACGGAAGTATTGTCTTGATCTCCTCAAAGATGTTGGGCAATCGGGTTGCAAGCCAGCTACTACTCCGATGGAGGCAAATCACAAGCTTTGTGCTCATGCCTCTGATGATGATCTGTCTCTCCAGAACCCGGAATATTATCGACGCCTTGTGGGAAAATTGATCTACCTAACGATCACAAGGCCTGATATATCGTTCGCTGTTGGGATTGTCAGTCGGTTCATGCATGCTCCCCGGGTTTCTCATCTACAGGCGGTTGAACGGATTCTCCGATACATTAAGGCAGCTCTGGGTCAAGGGCTGGTTTACAAAACCTCCAACTCTACTCCATCATTAGTTGCATATTCAGATGCCGATTATGCTGGCTCCCTGGACGATCGGCGGTCCACCAGTGGATTCTATACATATTTTGGCGGTCATCTCATTACATGGAAAAGTAAGAAACAAGCTGTGGTTGTTCGGTCCTCCGCGGAAGCTGAATACTGATCAATGGCATCGGTTGTCTCAGAACTCACATGGCTCGAAAGCCTCCTTGCTGACCTGGGGGTAAAACTTCCTTCATCTGTTGTTCTATTTTGTGATAGTCAAGCGGACATACACATTGCAAAGAATCTGGTATTTCACGAGCGCACAAAACATATTGAGGTAGACTGTCATTTTATTCGGGAGAAAGTTCAAATGAAGAAACTTGAATTAAAGCATGTACCGGGCACTGATCAAGTTGTTGACATTTTCACGAAGGCTTTATCAAGTACCTTATTTTACCAGTGTTTCTCCAAGCTGGGTGCATATGACTTGTACGCTCCAGCTTGCGGGGGAGTGTTAAGAAGACCATTTGAAAAAGGCCCATTTTGTATTTTTTATTGTTATTTCTCTCTTCTCTTTAGTCTCACATCATGTATAGGACCTTCTTCTCTCTCTCTCCAAGTGACTCATTCTTTGTATTTGATACAAGTGAACATATATACAAGGTTCTTTTTTTCATCTCTACAAGTTTCATGAATGATAAATGAGTGCATGAAAAACATACATTGAAAATATCTTTTTGAAGTCATAAATATAACGACAAGACAGAAAATTGAGCAAGATATATATTACACAACCTAGAGACTGGCTCTAAATAACTATTCAATAAAAAAAATATCCAAATGTGACAAAGGGTCGGTTAACTACCAACTTTACCTCAAAAAGTGCCGAGTTGCCAGCTTGGTAGATAAAGGGTGGGAGGATAATAAAGAGAAGAAATACATTACCTAAACTAGGTGAAGAAAAAGGTAAGCATGAAAGTTTGCCCGCAAATTAAAGTGTGGGGTTATTTACCGGGACCTCCCCTCGAAGTTTGCGTAATTACAGCTTGCACCCCTCTAACTTTCAAAATTACAATTACCACCCCTCAATGTTACATTTCATAACATCCATGCACAAAAAGACTCACCAGAAGATTTACTCCAAGAGGCTACTTTTGTGCATGGATGTTATGAAATGTAAACATTGAGGGGAGGTTTGTGTAATTTCAAAAGTTAGAGGGGTGCAAGCTGTACTTATGTAATCTTCAAGGAGAGGTCCAGGTAAATAACCCTAGTGATAAATGTAAATTAGTAGAAAAATACAAGCATGAAAAGTATGGGCACACTTTGGGCGGATAAATCACAAAACACAAATCATCAAGAATGCTGGTTGTCATCCATGATAAAAAAAAGGATGACATCAAGATGTAGAACATTTGAAGTGCATGTTTACAAATAATAGATTAAGTTGACCCATATTCAAACTGATTCATTCACAATTGTTGGACTATTCCTTAAAATTACTGGTTGGTGCCACAACATTTCTTAAGCAAAGCTATTGAAGAGGCACCTCCTATGGATAGGGTTTGCAGCATAAATATTCACAACCATCACATATTTTTATGCACTTCTCTCACAACTGTTCTGCCCCCTCTTGAGCACTACCCTGCCTCGCCCCGCTATCATTCCCTTAAACCGCCACACAGGCACTCCCATCATATCACCAAGCCCTCCCGCACTCACAACAAGAAATCCCACCGCCTCTGACCAGTCGACGCCTCCTCTACCACCTCCCCAACCCACGTTGAACTCACCATACTAGTGTCTCACCAAGAGTACCTCAATCTCCACAGACATGGCCTTTATTTTCAATGCAAGCAACCTTACTCCCACACTCATAAATGTTTGAATAAAGAATTGTGTCTGCCACTCTCCGTTAAAGACAAAGACATCAGACTCACTAATTTTTAGTCTCTTAAGCTCATTGATGGCCCTATCAAGAATCTCCCTTGAGGGCAAGGTTGATTTTGATGAGCGGAATATTGATACATAGATATGAATACGTACAGTAGTCAACCCACATTAATATTGTATCTTGTGTACATTTCTGTTATGGGCCTACTTCCGTAATAGCGATAACTCGTTTAAGTGGTGGTCGGAGTCGGTGATGATGGTGGTGGAGGATAGAACAGAGCCTTAATCGCAGTTACTTAAGCGAGGTTGCTCGTTAGAGGAGAGAAACACCAAGATCTCACAACAAGGGGACAAGAACTAGACTTCACTCCTTCCTCCATGCATACAATGCTCCTGCCTTTATATAGGGTACAAGATAATAATGACAACTCCTAACACTCACCTAATTAGCATAATTAAAAACAAGACATAAAACATAATAATAAAGATAAAAGGCTCAGTGCTCGAGACCCATAACATCACTCCCACCATCCAAAAAGAGCTTGACCTCACGTTCAAGGAAGGCCCTCAGAGGAGCTACTTCATCTGATGCCCTCGTCGTCAGAGTTCTCGACATGCAAGTAGAAAAGTCTGTTGCATTTGTGGTCACGAGTGAACTGCTCGTCACAGTTAAAACATAATCCTTGGACGTGTCGTTGCAACATCTCGGCCCGAGAAAATCGGCAGACCGGTGGTGCTGGAAGGCCCTCGACACGGCCTTGTTGAACGATTTTGTTGGTAGGCGGGTAGGCCTCATGTGCTAGCTAGAGGCGACGATCGTAGAGTCGGGTCAGGCTCATAGCATCACTAAGTGGCGGGTCCTCAAATTCGACATCCAGTCGCAGGCAGTCGCGAAGTACAGCGGTGAAAATGGCGACCTGCATATCTATGGGAAGAGTGGCATGCGACAAAAGAAGCTGAAATTGTTCCAGGTACTCTTCCACGGACCCCGTTTGTCGTATAGATGTGATTTCGCTCAGGGGTTGCAGCGGATAGGAGGTCTGAAACGCAAGTTGCAGAGCCGCTTGAAGTCTTCCCAAATTAAATTCGGTCGGTCGGTCAGGAATTGAGAAGACCACAAAAGAGCAGAGTCGAGCGTGTGGAAGGATGCTAAATGCAGTCGATCTGTTGCTGAAGTTTTGTTGGTGGCCGAAAAATTGCTCACACTTGGTGAGCCAGCCCAAAGGTTCACATTTCTCATCATAGGTTGGAAAGCCCAATGGGTGTAGCATGGCACAAAAGCAACGCCGGGGTGCGCGGGGGTTGGTGGCAGTGGCTCGCGGACGGTCGGTGGCGGCGGCGCATGGCGGATAAGTGGCGGCGGCGCATGGCGGATAAGTGGCGGCGGCGCATGGCGGATAAGTGGCGGTGCCTGACTGCTGCTTGTTTCATCGTGTGCGGGGGCAATGGAAAGATCATCGATGCGCTTGGAGAGCGCAGTAATGGCCTCCTGATGACGGTCCGCGAGGGCAGCTTGTTGCACCATGACGGCCTGCAGCATGGACATAATCTGACTCATTTGATCAGACAAGTCACCCATAGTGCAAGATAAGGAGCGAGAGGAACGGGTCACAGGGCGGTCTAATTGCGTCAAGTCGGATGATTGGGAATGGCCCCGAGAGCCATGACGTCGCCTAATAATAGCAAAAAAACAAATATTCCCAATGTATTGTGCGGGGCAACAAAGTGACGGGGCGGAAATAAGGAGCGAGGGCAACTGGCCGCGGAAATCCCGTGGGCTCTGGACTGGCGAGGGGAAATAAATAAAATCACTGGGGGGCAAGGATATAATAAATAAAATCGGGTGACTGGGCTGTAATAAAGAAAACAGTGGAATGAGGATTTTTTAAATAATCCAGACCGCCGAACCGGTCGGCCTTACGCGACCGGAAGTAGGACCGAGGGGGAAAAGACGCGGGGCTCGAAAAGGTCGTGTTGTGCGGGGCCCGATGATGGCGCTGCTGTGCTGGATGTTGTTGTCAGCGAAGATGATACAAGTGAGGGAGGATATCGTCAAGGGGAGGCGTTGTTGTGCTATGCTAGACGCTCGACGAAGTCGTTGCCAGAAGGAGTCGGAGGTGGAGTCGTTGCCTTCCGGAGGAAAACGGTAGTTGTGGGAGAGGAAGATGATGTGTAGCGGGAGAGGAAAGGAAGGCGTTGACGCTGGCAGGAAGCCGAGGCCGTTAGAAGTCGGTGTTGACGTCGTAGAGGCGGGAGCGGCATGGATGGAACCTTGGCTTGTTGAAACTGTGAGGGCAACTGAAGAATCTAGCAGTGGAAGTCTCGAGTGGAGAAAATAGTGGGCTCAACTACCAAGTTGTTACGGGTCTACTTTCGTAATAGCGGTAACTCGTCGGAGTGGTGGTCGGAGTCGGTGATGATGGTGGTGGAGGATACAACGGAGCTTTAATCGCGGCTGCCTAAGCAAGGTTGCTCGTTATAGGAGAGAGTCACCAAGACCTCACAACAAGGGGACAAGAACTAGACTTCATTCCTTCATGCATACAATCCTCTTCTCTTTATATAGACTACAAGATAATAAAGACAACTCCTAACACTCACCTAATTAGCATAATTAAAAAAAGACATAAAACATAATAATAAAGGTAAAAGGCTCGGTGCTCGAGACTCATAACAGTTTCCCTCCCAAGGGCATTTCAATAATTATGGTCACTAGTATGTCATCCCCTATGTAAGGGAGAGTAGTGAGACATAAGAGGATGTCAGGTAGTCTTGTAACTCTCATCGAGACGGATCCTTAGGGGGACTAGCTCCCAAGTGATTGGCGCAAACAGACCCGCGAGTTTTTATTCTGATTTCTATCAATGAGAAATCTGTCGTTCTCTGCCAACTATCATAAAACAAAAAAAAGTGTTCTTGAAGTTGAAATTGTCATTTGGATACTCCCGATCAAAAAATAACTAAGTCATTACACATGAATTTAAGAGAATCCCCCTGTAAATATCAATGTTTACAAGTGGCTAAAAGATTAGGGGACCTTGAGATCTCAATTTGGTGCCCCTTCTTGGAAATTCCTGTATTTATAAATTGAGAACCCATAAATGATCGGTATCTATGTGCATATATGCACTTTGACTCCTATGCTTATAGCATTTGCTTGTAATAGGCCTTATAAGTGGGTATTTTGGGATGATTCACTCATGGAATGTGCTTACATCATAATTTTTACATGGACCTCTAGGGGTAGGTTTTTTAGGCTAAAATGCATGTTAGTGTAGTGGTTGATGTATTAAATTGTACAAAATTTTCTTTGAGGTAGAAATACCAGCACCTAGTGCGAACTTTTGCATGAGCTTATCTAGGATAAGTGATTTCATTGATTTCCATGTCGAGTTCTCTTTTAAGAATGTTGTGTTGGCGTTTTGTTGACCTGTAATGCGGCCACCAAATTTAGGTATTGCTGAGAAACCTCAAAGCTTGTATGTATTGTTTGTGTATGTAAATACAAGGAGAGAATACAAATATATAGGAGGAAAAGAGAGAGAAAAAATCATATACAAGATGTGGGACTAAAGATGAGAGAACAAAAAATGGGCCCAAAACATGGGCCTAATACATGGGCTATTCTAACACTCCCCCGCAAGCTGGAGCGTACAAATCGTATGCACCAAGCTTGGACAAGCATTGATAGAAGAGTGCCTTGTGAAGAGCCTTTGTGAGGACATCCGCAACTTGTTCCGTCTCTGGGACATGCTTTAGATCGAGATTCTTCATTTGAACTTTTTCCCGAATGAAGTGACAATCGACTTCAATGTGCTTCGTTCTTTCGTGGAAGACTGGGTTCTTGGCGATATGTATAGCCGTTTGACTGTCGCAAAGGAGAAGAGCCGGAGATGATAATTTTACACCCAGATCAGTGCGAAGACTATCAAGCCACGTCAGTTTCGAAACAATAGATGTCATTGTCCGGTATTCTGCCTCAGCTGATGATCGAGCAAGGACCGCTTGTTTCTTGCATCGTCATGTAACCAAATGTCCTCCAAAGTATGTGCAAAAGTCACTAATTGATCGCGGGTCATCAAGAGAACCAGCATAATCAGCATCTGAGTATGCCACCAAAGTTGGAGCAAAAGAAGACGTCTGGTACACAAGTCCTTGACCAGGAGCTGTTTTAAGGTACCTGAGAATACGTTCAACAGCCTGAAGATGGGATCTTCGAGGAGAGAGCATGTATCGACTGACAAGACCAACAGAAAAAGAAATATCTGGTCTGGTAACCGTGAGATAGATCAATTTTCCAACGAGTCGACGATAATATTCAGGATTCTGGAGAAGTAGATCCGAGTCAGATGTCTGGGCGCACAACTTGTGGTTTATATCCATAGGGGTATCACTTGTCTTACATCCTGAATGACCAGCATCATGAAGAAAGTCAAGACAGTACTTCCGTTGAGATAGAGTAAGCCCATCCGGTCGTCTGGCAACCTCAAGACCCAAAACATATCGTATAGGTCTCAGATCCTTAGTCTGAAAGACGGAGTTTAGATGTACTTTGACTGTCTGTATCCCTTGTGAGTCATCTCCTGTAATGATGATATCGTCAACATAAACTTGCAGAAAGACCATCCCTGTTGGTCGGTGACGAGTAAACAGCGATAAGTCGGCCGAGCTTCGAGTAAAACCGGTATCACAAAGGACCTTACTGAATTTTTCAAATCATGCCCGTAGAGATTGTTTGAGATCATAGAGAGCCTTTAGAAGGCGACAGACATGAGACTCACCCGTGTTCTCAAACCCGGGTGGTTGTTGCATGTATACCGTCTCCTGAAGATCCTCATTTAAGAAAGTATTCTTGATATCCAGCTGAAAGAGGGGTCATTGGCGATGAACAGCGACAGAGATGAGGACACGAACGGTATTGAGCTTGGCGACCGGAGAGAAGGTTTCCTCATAGTCGAGTCCCTGTTGTTGGGTGAAACCACGAGCCACGAGACGAGCTTTTAGACGGTCAATGGTCCCATCAGTAGCATGTTTGATGACAAAAACTCACTTACACCCAACCGGTTGCTGACCCGGAGGAAGGGGCACGACGGTCCATGTCTGGTTAGCCCAGAGAGCAGACATTTCTTCCTTCATGGCGGCCTGCCAGCCTGGATGTGTAAGCGCCTCCTGCACAGAGTTAGGAACAACAACCGAAGAGAGAGAGGAAGCAAATGTGCGCAGAAGGGGAGAGAGGCGATGAAGAGAGACATAGTTCGCCAGAGGATGAGCAGTGGAAGGTGGTACCTGATCAGCAGGACGCGGAGTATCCGTGGTAGAGGGCGTCTGCAGAGGGGCATCAGAACTGGGAGGGCGACGAGTGTAGACACGGACAACGGGTGGTTTAGAGGGAGCAGGAGCCGGTGCAGGAGATACCGGCGAAGGTGGTGTAGTAGCGGGAATAACTGGGCGTGGGATGGATGGCAGGAGAGGAATTGGGGGTAGAGTAGCGGGTAAAGGAGCAGGAAAAAATGGTTCTTCCCGGAAGGTAACGTCAGCAGAAATGGAGATCTTTCGAGTAGCTGGAGAGTAACACACATAGCCCTTCTGGGTGCGCAAATAGCCGACAAAGATGTGTGGAGCCGCCCGGGGATCCAACTTATCTGAGGATGGCCCCAGACGGTGGACGTAGCAGATGCTGCCAGAGACACGAGGCGGGAGAGGAAAAGCCGGAGTTGAGGGAAACAATAGGCTAAACGGAGTAAGCGTATTTGAGGACGGAGGAAGGGAGACGGTTGATGAGAAAGCAGGCAGTCGAGACCACAAAGTTCCAATAAGGCTTGGGAACATGCATTTGGAGCATGAGGGAGCGGGCAACATCTAGTAAGTGGCAGTTCTTCCTCTCGGCAACACCGTTTTGCTGGGGCGTGTAAGCACGGGAGGTTTGATGAAGAATCCTGAATTCAGAACATAAAGCGGTAAATTCGTGGCTGGTGTACTCATGAGCATTGTCGGTGCGGAGTATTTTGAGTGTGGTGTGGAATTGTGTACGGGTCTCGAGGACAAATGCCCGAAAAACCCGGGGAAGCTCAGAGCGATCACGAAGTAAGTATAGCCACGTAGTCGAGAGTGATCATCAATAAATGTGATAAAATAGCGAATTCCGGAAATACTGCTAATCTTAAACGGGCCCCATACATCAGAATGTACTAAATCAAAGGGAGCAGCGCTCCGAGTACAATGCGAAGCAAAAGAAGAACGTGGCTGTTTGCTGAGGATACATGAGTCACACTGAAATGGAGTAAAAGGGATATCTGAAAGAGCCCGCTGGAGGACCGGCGGAGGGGCATGCCCAAGTCGACGATGTCATGCAGTGGAAGAGACGGAAGACAGCATGGTGGGAGATTCGTCGAGAAGGTAGAGTCTGTTCCGCAGCTGGCCTTTACCAATGGTAGTCCGCGTCCGCCGATCCTGTATAATAAAGGAAGAGTAAGTGAATATAACGGAACAATCAAGATCACTCGTAAGACGTCCAAAGGAGAGTAAATTAAATGGTGAACTTGGAACATGAAGAGTCGAGCCAAGGGAGATGGACTGGTTGAGAGAAAGATCTGCAGAGCCGGAGACGGGAACAATCGCCATATTGGCCACAGTGATAGACTTCGGATAAGGAGAATCTGAGTACTGGGCAGGCCGTCGCGAAGTAATGTGATGAGTGGCACCAGACTCCACAATCTAGTCCAGGATGGTGGAGAGACAAGCAGTACCTGTGTTGGAGACGAAGGCGACGGAGGCAGATGGTGGGTTGAGCAGGCCCTGGAGATGCTGGAACTGAAGACGGACGGTCTCAAGATCAGGAGGACTGGCGTCAGTAACAACAGAGGCCGTCGGACGAGAAGGATAACCAATTTTCTTATAGCAAGTTGCTTCCAGATGACTATCTTTCCCGCAGAAGGAACACTTCGACCGAACACGGTCACGGCCTCGAGAGCCCGAACGTCCCCCCCCCCCCCCCCCCCCGAGCAGAAGGAGGAGGGAAAGGTAGGAGCGGAGGGTCCTGCTGTAGAAGGGCCGGGGGAGAAGGAGCAGAAGTATCCGGAGGAGGTGATACACGGAGAAGCATGGAGCATACATCAGAGAAGGATGGTGTGGTGGGAGCAGCCAGGACCTGAGCACGAATGCTCTGAAGGTGAGATGGAAGACGGGCCATTATGATGGCAATGCATGCGGCTTCCTTCTGGGCGCGCTGAGCAGCATGATCATTGGTGGACGGCTGATGCTGGATCAAGCCTTCCGCAAGAGTTTTAGCCCGAGCGACAAAGGATGTCATATCCGAAGCCCCGCCAGTGTCGAGAGCAAAGAGGTCAGTGAGGATGTCGTAGAGATGCTGAAGACTGTCGCGGCCTGAGTATAAGGAATGCAGCTCATCCCACATAGCCTTCGCGGTGTCGTGGTACATAGCCATCTGATAAGGCTCACCATCTAATGAATTCAGGATCCAAGTCTGAACGCGGTCATCATTGCGGAGCCAATCATCTGTAAGAGGAGACGGAGGTGCCTGAGTAAGGTGAGGCAGAAGACCCTTGGCTTGAAGAACCAGTCTAACGGAGTGCACCCACGGGATAAAGTTTTTCTTGCCAGAAAGAGAGATGGTAGTGATCTGCAGCTCGTCACGGACTTCAGCAGAGCAAACCGGGCGGTCTGTAGGACAGACCGGGCGGTCAATAGGCGGACTGGCCGTCGAGCCAGTAGAGGTACCCGAAGAACCCATAGAGGCAAACCGCAAGAACAGATCACTGAGGGAGACCGCGGCGAGAAGAGCAGGAGGTCGCACGAGAAGGCCGCAGCGGGAAGGCTGGAGAAGACCGCGACCAAAGAAAATGCGGGAAGGCACCAGTCCGCACGGTCACGCCGGACACCAGCGATTTTGCAAAACGCGACCAAAATGCGGACAGGGAGGAGTCTGCATGGTCTAGGTGAACACAGCAACGGTCAGAGCACAAGAAGCAGCGAGGAAAACACGAGTCTGCAGCGGACAGGAGCAGTCCGCAAGAAAGAAGAGCAGGCCGCAAGAGGGAGAAGCCCGCAACGGTTAGGATAGAGGATCTCGAGCCCGCAGCGGACAAGAGCAGTCCGCAAGAGACGGCGGATAGGGAATAGCACAGGGAGCGGGAGATATAGAGAGCAGTGCATGAGTAGAGAGGAGCAGTCCGCGAGTAGAGAGGAGCAGTCCGCGAGTAGAGAGGCTCGAGCGGACAGAAGAAGAGGAGCAGCGGACAGGAGGAAAGCCCGCAGCGGATAGAAGAGGTGGGCCCCACGGGTCAGAGCAGAAGATGGTTATAAGAAGCCTGAGTAGGGTGGAACCACGGAGAGAGAGAGAATAGAGGCGGATGCAGAGGGGCAGTCTGCAGAAGCCACGCGGATAAGGAAAAAAGGCAGACCGCAGGAGACCGGAGCGGACTGACAGGCAGGCCGCAGGGGAGGGCGGGCTGGGTGGTTTTGAAGAAAAAGGAAAACCGCAGCTAGAGAACCGGATGCTCTGATACCATGCTGAGAAACCTCAAATCTTGTATGTATTGCTTGTGTACGTAAATATAAGGAGAGAATACAAATATATAGGAGGAAGAGAGAGAGAGAATAAATCCTATAGAAGATGTGGGGCTAAAGAGGAGAGAACAAATAAATGGGCCCAAAACATGGGCCTAATACATGGGCTATTCTAACAGGTATCTATGTGTAAAACATAATACTAAGAAGATTAAAACAGTTGAGTATAAGAATGACTCAAAAGATTAACCTCCTTATAATTACCTGATTAAAAATTTACTTATATTTCAGGTCATTATTAACAAGGCAATTTGTTTTTAGTTCCTTTAGGAGATCTGCACAGTTTTTTAATTCCAGTGATAAAAACTAACACAAACAGTTTTGTGGATGTCAGGTTTGGGTCAACTTAATACACTAATCAATGAGATAACAAATGGTCAACAAATTGTAGAGACGACAAATAATTAAATCTAATTTAAATTTCACATTGTTGAATAAATCAAATATTAAAAGCTACCCACAAATTCATCATCTGTGAATGGAAATCCTAAAGAATGCATTGACATTTGACAATGCTAGATCAAGATAAAGAAATGGATTCTCATACAGTATAACAACAATACAATTTTTAGTTAAGAACAAAAGAAATATCTAAAAAATAGCTGCAAGCACAATAAGATCTCTCCAAAAGCAGGTATTATTGCAATAAATATGCATTTATTATCACGTCTGCATAATTCTTATTGCAAAAGTTGAATTCAGCTTTAAGAAGTGCATTGGGTCTATCTATGCCTTTCAAGTATCGCAAAGATAAAAATTTGAAATATTTAGCTACAGTCAATGGTCCATGAGAAATTAGCAATATATTTATATAAGAACCTTAATCCACTAACCTTAATAAAGTCAGGAGCAGTTGGCACGTCCAAACTCGATAACCTACAGTTTTGATCAGTTGAACTAGAATCAAATGCAAGTCACATACAATAATACTGGGAAGTAGATATATCCTAGAAACAAGACGAGATGTCAGGAAATTGAGACAGTGGTATTTTTAACTGAATATACTGCCACACATTTTGGTAGAGGAAGTGTCCTAAATCAGAAAAGAAATCAATTTTAAAGAATTTAAAATCGCAAAAGAAAGAAAAGCTTGGCATAAGATTTTCTATGAAATTGGATGAACAAACACAACCTGCCAGCCTAGATGTGATCTTCTCTTTATAGATAAATATATTGATAAAAGAAAACTCCATTTAAAGAATATTAAAATAAACCTTAATTTCAAGCGCATGGGAAAGGGCGGCACCTCAAGGGTGGAGGCCGAAAACATGGTATGGTTATAGTACATGAAGCCAGTCGCATGATCACTGCAGACTTTTCATTACCGACAGAAGTCACGATGGGGCATTGCATGTGTAGGAGTACCCCGTGCCACCTCTAGTGTATACCAGTCCAAATTCCATGGGGCACCCCAGTGCACGAAGTCTAATGGTGACAGTACCTCAACAATCGTATTGTGTCCTTTTGTGCATAGTGTCCGACGGCGGTGATATACCGGCCATCTTGTTGATTATTGTACACATAATAGTTGAGTTTTGTTCAATTACAGATTCAAATCATAAATGTTTATTGCATTTTGCATTATTATTTAGTAGACAAGAACATAGAGACGAATGTTACATTGTTGGATGAGGTTGATGTTGAGATGTTAGCTCAAACTACTGGTGTACAGAGCTATGAATATGATGCTGTCAATAGACAGTGCAAGCCACAATTGAGTGTTCAAAAGGATAATTTGGTTATGAGTATGTTTAATGACTACAAAGCTAGACGGAATAAGTTAATTTTGTATGTTTTATGACTATAGGTCATAATTTTGCATGCCATGAAACATGAACTTTATAATGATTTTGCATGTCTAAGGACACAGTCATTTGTATATTTTGTATGCAATTTTATTATAGGTACATTTTGTTGCTACTTCTGTATATATATGTCAACTATATGAAGAACATTATTATCTTATGACAATGTCTGATAACAATGTTCTTTAATGAAAATTTATTATTTCATGATGTGCACGGAATATAGGAGCATTGCCCATGTAACAGGCTACATAAGTCTACCATCGGGTTATACTAACAGATGCTATCATCTTGGGGGGGGGGGGGGGGGGGGGGGGGGGGGGGGGGGGGCTGACCTATCGCCAAATCGAGCCCACGGTTACTGACTTTTGTGCTTCCAATGATCATGATGTCAAGAGGTCGTGCAATATAACAATTTATGTTATTGTGAAGAACAGTGTACTTGTTTCCATAACCGAATTAACCGTTTTAATGAATGAACAAAAAAACAGAATTTGGATCAACAAAGTCAATATTTTGCAGCAAATGCAAGTAAAGAATAAGGGGCAGTAAATTGGCGATGGCTTAATGAAGATGACACGCAATTGAAGAATTGTGCGTGTGCAGGAAATATAAGAAGTACCACTTAGAGGATAGTCTGTCGTATGCTTCTTTGATATCTTCCAAAGACGAAAACCTCTTGACGCGCAGAGCTGGCAGAAGATCGGAACATCATTCTTTTTTTTAATTTATACAACAGGAAAAGAGGTCGGAAAGATGGCGGTGCGGGGCATTAAAAAAACAGGTTAATAAATTAAGGGCTAATAAACAATCACCATCATAATGCGAGGCGGGATACGAGGCAGGGAGAAGAAAGAGCTGGAAGAAGAGGCCGAGAGAGAAGAGAAGCAGGGGAATAGAGTAGCGTTTGAGAAAAGGAGAGACGGCGAACATCTTCAACTTGGATGTCCCGGCGGAGAACAGTGTTGGACGAAACCCTGGAGAGCGAGTGGCGTTAGGGTGGCCGGGGACCTTGGTCATGACAATCAAGAAGAGGAGAGATGATGGATCGCTGAGAAGACTTCTGAAGCTTTTGCAGGCAATTCTCAATGGCAATTGGTAATCAGTAATCTACCAAGGAAGGAAGGAAGGAAGGAAGGAAGGAGGCTAGATTCCCAGCCCCAAAATAGTGATATCCAGCGCCAAAATAGTGAGGCGAATTCTCGTGCCCTCAAACTCTTTTGCCGGGTAAATGCTCCGAAGCTTTTTCCGTGGTCCTAAGGGGCTCCGTTTGGCCCGGCTGTTTGGCCTAGCTGCACTGGCTGCCTTGGAAGTGGTGTTTAGGAACGCGGGTCCTTTTATGTAAGAAATTTCCTTCATTTTTGTGTTCAAAATTATTACTTTTTTTTAGTGGTCACAAGAATTATTGTCATGTCACATATGCATTTTATGGCAGGGGACTCTTTTTTTCAAACTCATCACAACAAAAAATAAATAAATAAATAAACAAACAATGTGCACCAAACAGCGCCTTTGTCACCATCTCATTTCTTATGTTTTTTTCGTACCCACAAATTTCCTATTTCAGCCCCCTAAACCTTAAATCATAAACCAAGCTTCGTCCCCGTACATCCCATTTTGCCAGCTCTGTGTTGTTCCTCCACCTATGCCGACAAGGCAAGTCCTGAAACCATACAATTGCTCACAAAATATACTCTGCTAAATTGTTCCAACAAAGTTCATTAATCAAGTCTTATGGCAGCATGGCACATACACCACATAATTAATACATTGTTGAATCTCAAACAAAAATGTAAACTGCAAATGCTTCATGATAACCCTTATTTGGTCAGCCATTCCGAGTCTTGGACCTACCTTTCTACAAGTACACATCATTTTAAAGGGGTCATTTTAAAAGAGTTTAATGGGAGTTGATCATTGTAACAACTTCCTCTCCTTCCCAGCATGCTAACAACAACAACAACAACACATGATGACATATGCTCATACAAACAATGTGCATTTCAAAACCTATGATACATTCAAACGCATCGTATGAGGATTTGAGTGTTTTGTGCTTGAGGTCCTCCTAATTGAAGCTAATTTACCATGAGAAGCATCCAAGCTTCATGAAGATGATATGAATGAAAGATGAGAACTTTTTCAATTATGTGCTTGATGCAAGAATGGTATACCATGAGATTGTTTATTACGACTTGAAGTGTGAAACCTGCACGCGAACTATATGGGCTGCTACTAAATTTCAGCTTCAAACCACAGATCTATGATCATCATGATCACATACACACAACCCTTTCAAGAAAAAAAATGATGAATCAATCAAATATCTCGACCAAATCGTCCCGCCCATATCCTAAGGTTGCGCGTGTTATAAAACAAAGGATGCAAGTTAATTAGTGTTTTGTGGGCTTGAAGAAAGATTGAGATAATAAGTTTTGTTTTTCCTCCATTTTTTTCATTTGCATTCCCCTGAACTATTTGCCCTTCTCCACCACACATGCTATAAAAAACCACGGCTTGAGCAGTAGGAATCATGTTCGATGGTTGTGATGCGCCGCTCGATAGAATTCTCTATCTCACACATGGACGGCGGATATTCATAGGCTGAACCCCTAATCCGACCTGATCAAGCAGTGGCTGGACTCTCTCTAGATGGTCCATCCTATGGATCGAGATGAGAAAAATCTCATTTCCCGTTCTAAGACCGCAAAACTAAGCACAGATATTATCTTGCAAATCACTCGGAGACTCTCTCGCAGCCACTTCTCACTATCTCATATCTCACAGTCACTTCGTACACTTTACCTCTATCTCCCAGACACCTATGGCAAGGTCTTGAGAGGTATCATCACAACACTCCAGCAATATGGCACCTGCTTGCTGTCGAGCACTCCTTTTTCCCACCAGCCGCACCCACCAATCTTTCCGATCACATTTAGGCTTCGTTTGGTTGGATGGATATGCGCCGGTCGCGCGTACCTCATCGCCCCGCCAAACTAAGGCTCTGTTTGGGGGGAGGGACTTATTTTCAGCGGTCAAGCGGTCGCGACCGCATGTACCCGGCCTTACCGCGACCGCTGAAAATAAGTCCCCCCCCCCAAACGAAGCCTAAGCCTTAATGTGCTATCAAACGAGATAATTTATCTTAAAATATTTAATATATTTTATTCTATACCACCACAATAATATTTAGGGTGAATAATGTGTTATATTAGCTTGATAATATGACATAATAATTGTTAATTGAATAATGTTGTCGCTCAAATATAACTTATTTTTATTGAATAATGTGTTATATTAGGGCGATAATATGACATGATAATTGTTAATTGGTTTATCATAATCTTTAGCAACTAATCTAGAAGACTAGAATTTATGTGAGGTTAGACTAATAACAAGTCGGATCTTCTTTAACGTCAAGAATATTTATTTGATTCATTTAAGCTTTTTGAATACTGAAAGAAATGCACATTTTTCACTTTATTCTTTTATTTATTATTCTATTTCATAATGGTAGAATGGACGAATGAAATGAGAAATGATGTAGAAACAAGAGATTATTATATCTATATGCAGGGATTAATGTATATAAAGTATATATAAAATCCAAATAAAATTAGAATATTTAAAACAATTTGAATTAATACTCTATTAATATTTAGACTCTGAACATGCCCCCAATTATAGCATGGAAGCAGGAGCTATCAGCAATTGCAAAAACAAAGCATGAACTCAAACAGCACAAAAACCTGCATGATTCCTTCATCATGGAAGAAGGTTTTGCATATTAATCAAAAGAACAAATGAGGAGAGCACTTGCCTAAGATTGTAATTGCTTGAATACAAAATTAAAAGGATAATGAAAACTAATTGATATATTTCTTACTCTTACAAAAATAATAACAACCAACAAAAGGAGTTTGAGAGCATAGATAGAGAGTATTCCCATCTTCAGTCAGTGAAGCCTAAAACATTCTCCTTCAGACATGACCTCAGAATATTAGAAAGCTTCGAGCAAGCTTCGAGACACAGTTCCATAGCCTAGCAAGAGTTGCAAAATCATATGTGAGGTGAGGTGCCTGGAAGCTTCATGGTTTTCCAATTTGTATATGATAATAATGTTGTATATTATATGATGAGTACCTCATTAATTTTGGCAGTGGACCATTCTCCCGTTAGCGTAAACTGTGTGACCTCGTTACGGATTGGCATGTACGCGATCATCAGGCTTCCGTCTTGGCATGCTTCCTCCTCCGACGTAGGATCAATCACCAGGTTCTTCCCGAAACAACTCTGCTAAGATCATAAAAGCTCAGAAGTGAGAATAGAAAACCACCAAGAAGCCGAACCAGAGTTCCACTTAAGCATATACATTTCTAGTTCCAAATTTTAGGGAAGATGGTTCTCTAAAATTCCAGGGAGGGAGGCCTGAAAATTAGATTCGTTCTACTACATAATAAATTTGCAAAACAACTTGCGAAAAAAAAAAATAACGTGAACAGTAAATAATATGTAATTTAGGATTAAATCAAGAATTGCGATGGGATTACTAAATCAACAGTGTAAGGACACATAATCAACGCAAGTAATATGAAAATTAGGCCAAGTAAAATGCTACCCTGTCATTATGCATTGAGATATGATCGAATTACAAACTAGATAATTGAGAACTGGGTCAATCAGGGCATAATAAATAGTCTGTTGTGGAGTTTGCAATGGGCAAAAAGGACTCGGGTGATGAAGCGGGTAGCAACAAGCAGTTGGATGAAAGGAGGTGCCGTCCGACTGTCCGACGAGGTGTTGTCTGACTGTCCGGCGAGCTGCCATCCGACTGTCCAATGAGTTGTCGTCTGACGATCCAACGAGCTGCCGTCCGACAAGCTACTGTCGGACCGTCAAGCTACTGTCGGACCGTCCGACGAGCTACAAAATTTAATTTCTATCTAAAATTAATGCTTGTTCCTATGATTCGAAACTTTTCATTCTCTTCTAATAAGTTTGGAGCGACTTCATTAGCTTTATAATTTGATCAAAATTTGATGGTAAACACATGTAATTTCTACCCTTCTGGCATCTATTATATATCCCCTAAGCTTCTTATTTGGTAGATAGCACATTCCTTGTGAATAGCGAAATTAACCGTGTACTAACCTTCTGAATTGACATTCTTACACCTTTAAAATGCATTGAGTTTTAGGAGCCCGAGTTAGGTGTCCAAAGAAAATATGAGATCTCATAAAAAACAATGGAAAGGGCATGAAAGTGCAGCCTTCATGTTGTAGCATACAAAGAAAAATATACTTTATCAACACACCATGCAGTATTCCTTGGAGAATATAATTCAAAGTGCTTCAATTTAAGTACCCGAGCCCACGGCAGCAAAGCACTATGCAACCATATAAAGACTAGATACCAGAAATTGGTACCCCGTAGAAATCTCTGATTATTGAACATAGAGATGGTTACATCGAGAACAAAATCTTCCACTGAATGGTTCATTCTGATTTATTTTTCTGAGGACATTATTCAAAGTGTTTAACTTTTTTCAACATAACAAACTGGAAACTCATTTTCCTCCACCTTGCTTGGGCTCAGATCACCAGCAATTAAAGTATATTTTTTCACGACAAAACTCTGCAGGCAAGCTTTATCAACAATGTACTTTTAAGTTTATAAGGAGCTTTATCAACTCTGCAGGCTATTTTAGATATACTCGTATCCAGGAACAGAGAAAAATCCCATTTATCTGAAAAACATCTATTTCATTTTCTTATTTTCCAGGATAAATTATTGAATTAATAGCCTGACTGACACTCAACTGCAAAAACTAGAGAATTAATCAACCATAAATAATTCAGATAGAAAGGCAAATGATGGAAGCTGCAATAAAAAATAATAATTGAGATAAATTGAAAATCAACCATAAATGGGTTTGAAAAAGTAAAAAGTTACTAGCTCAAGGGAAAATGTAATAAAATTGAGCATACCAATGAAACAGCTGAGACTAGGTCATACATCATGATTCCTGCATCAGCAAGGGCAAGACTTGCACAGCTTATAATGATAGGAAGATCACCTGTACCAATAACACATGAAGATGGCCCAATTGCCCTCTACCACAGGAAAATAAAATCATTCTAATGTATAAAATGCAACAAAAAGAAAGGAACTGATTGAATATAAAATCTCATAGTAATGCTCCAATAGTTGATTATACAATCTCAGTAATGTATATAAGTCTGTTTAAAGGACAGTATTAGCATCACAAAAACTTATCATAAGTTTATAATATTAGTTTATATACCTAAAGAAAGTTTGCAGAAAATAGTGCTTGCAAAATAATTGAATAAAAAATAGCAAAATTTGTCAATGCCAAATATATTTTGTGCCAAATACATGTGCATAAAAATATCTTAGCACATTATAAGAAAATATTTTAAAGAAGCGAAGGATTATGAATGTTTTTGGGTGTTTGATAATGTATGGTGTAGAGGAACTAAAAATAAGTTCAACATAAGGTACAATGTTATTTTAAAGAATTATTCAACTCCATGCACCATGATGTGTTATAAGTTTGTTCAACATGAATTATTAGTTAGTTTTGCAAAGATCGTATGTGAGTTTTGTGTAATTTTACCGTGCATTTTACATCCTCAAAACTCAACATAAACAACAAACAGAAACCATCAAACAACAAAGAGCATACAGAGACCATCAAATAATCAGAGAGAGCTCAGGCAAAAGTGCATCGGAGAAAGAAACCAGAGAAGAGGAGACATTGGAGAGAGGAAATGGAGAGAAACCAGAGAGAAACCAAAGAACATTAGAGAATCAAATAGATCTCAGAAAGGAAAGCATCAAAGAGAGGAACCAGAGAGGAGCATTAGAGGAGTGCGAGAAGAATCAGAGGGGAGCACAAGAGGAACCTAAGAGGAACCACAGAACTAACCGTTTAACAAAATTAATTTTAAAACACAAAAAAACTTTTAGTGCAACCACAAAAACCAGAGGGGAACCAGAGAATCAAGGCAAAGACGAGAGAGAGGAACAACAACGAGCACAGCAAAGCCACAAAAATAAGACTCATGGTCATAGAAGCCAGAGAGAGGAATGAAGTCGCGGAAACCAGAGTTCAAAATCGTTGAAGAAACTAAGGCTCTATTTGGAACAACTCCAGTGGATTGAAAATTTGCTGATGGAGTAGAGCTATTTGTACAGGGATCTTTGAGAAGATATTTTGAAAAGTTGCAGGTTGTTTGGTAGAGCATTTGTTTCTTCTCCGGCTGCTATTGTTGCTCTCTTGAAAACACTACCGCGGAAATAGAATAAGACATTGACAATGTTTTGTTGCAATCATGTAAAAGTTGAAATAAGCAGAAATAGAAAAAGAGGGGGAAGAAGAAGAATGTAACTTGTAGGAGGAAGAGATTGGGAAGAGGACCTGATGTCGCCAGAGACTAGAAATAAGACAGGGAGGTCGTGCGGGATCATAGTCGACTCGCACGTGAGGGAAATCCGAAGTACCGGAAGAGATCGCCGTTGTGGCCGGAGATCTGGAAGAGGTAGCTGTTGTCGCCGGAGATCTGGAAGTGGTCATTGGTCGCCTCTGTAGCCAGAGATCTGGAAGTGGTCGCCGCTGTCACCGGAGAGATGGAAGTGGTCACTGATCACCGTTGTCGCCGGAGATTTGGAAGTGGTCGCCGCAGTCTCTCCAGAGATTTGAAAGAGATCGACACTGTCGCCGGAGAACATGAAGTGGTCGCCGCTGTCGACGGAGAACAAGAAGTGATTGTCGCTATCGCCGGAGATCTGGAAGACAGGGAAGTCGTACGGGATCGCAATCCTCTCGCCCGCTAGGGATTGGGAACGAAGACCGGGAAAGAAAAAAAATGAAAAGCGATTTTTGGAGCGCGGAACGCGGGGTCTCATTAGATTCCGAGAAATTGGCAAAAACGTGGTTTTAAGATACGCACTTTTCAGAGAGTGATGCAGTCAAACAGTTAAAAAACAGCTCCAGCGGTTGGAAAATTGCTTTTCCATCCGGTGGAGCTATCCCAAACAGAGCCTAAAGCTCTAAGTCGTCATAGAGGGGTACCAGAGAAATCGAGACAAACCAGAGAGAGAGCCCGAAATGAGCACAACAAAGCCACAAAAACCAGAGTCATGGCCGCAAAAACTAGAGAGTAACGAAACCAGAGATAAGCAAAGCTACAAAAATCATAGCTTAAAGTCACCAGAAAAACCAGAGTTCATAGTCGCTAGAGAGAGAAACGAAGCCGCAGAGGCCAGAGGAGCTAGGACACGAATGAAACGGAAATTCAAATGAAAATGAGGCTGCGTCCTAAATCCTAATAACAAAAATTAAAAATAATAATAATAATAAAATAATGAAACATCGCACAAAATATTGGTCAAAATATCAGTCTATATATCACGGTAATATTTTGATTAAAAAATATTAATTTTGTCATTTTGTGATCGTCAAGGATCTTACGTGATCATAAAGTACCACTAAAACTTAAGAGCAAGTTTTACCATACTGCAATTAGACCCGCGATGCTCTATGGTTCTGAGTGTTGGGCAGTGAATTGTGTACATGAGCAAAAAATAGGAGTTGCGGAGATGAGAATGTTTAGGTGGATGTGTGGACACACGAGATTGGATAAAATTAGGAATGAAAGTATTAGGGATAAGACAGGAGTAGCACCAATTGCAGAGAAGATGCGAGAAGCTTGTCTAAGATGGTTTGGACACGTACAAAGGAAACCATTAAAGGCACTTGTTAGGCGTTGTGAGAGTCTAATCACTAGGCATGTTAAACAAAGGAGGGGTAGACCAATAAAGACTTGGAATGAAACTATAAGGAAAGACATGGTGTACTTGGGCATTAGTGAGATTATGACAAAAGATAGGACACAATAGCGACAAAGGATTCATATAGCTGACCCCACTATAGTGGGATAAAGACTTGAATGTTGTTGTTGTGTCATTTTGTCCATGAAAACTTTATGTCAGTAATGTCAGCTGATATCCACAATATTGTGCGAAACATTTAGCTCAGATTCTTGTAGTCGCTTGCGACGAAACAAACAAGGAGAGGGATACGAGCGAAAATGCATGCAGATCTCTGAGGTCGTCAGGTCGATCACTTCACTATCACATTTGGTTTGAGCACTTGTGGAGAGAAATGGGGCGTTGATCTCTGAACGTCGATCTCATCACGAACACGTCTAGGTCGAGCTGATGTGGATCGAAGAGGAACGTTGAGCTATGAGCGTCAATCTTTTTACGAAACTTCTGGGCCAAGCTATTATAGGTTAAAGGGAAATGTTGATTTCTAATAATACGTTGTCGAAGAAGAACGTTTTGAGTGTCACGATCGAATGCTCGGATACCAAATTGTTATGGGTTTGATCGTAACATGCCGAGAGATATCCAGAGGTGAAATGGGTGAAGGAGAAGGATACTACGGAGCTTTACCACGACTGCTTAAGAGCTCGATGGGGCATACCAAATTTTAAACCTAACTAGGAGAGAATACTTAGGTTCTTGCTTGTCAATTAAATGACCCAATGGATCTTTAAATAAAATTACAAAAGATGTTATTGCAAAAAAAAACCTAACATTTGGGCTAATTAAAAATTCACAATGACTGCAAGTAGAAAATACTCCAAAAATATGCCCAATAAACCACTCGACCAACTCATACTTAAGGCTTACAACGCATAAAAAACTCATACATATGTAACACCCCTACCTAGTTTAACATCAATTCATAAGTCTGGCCGAAACTTATGATGTGAAGCAAACTAAACAACAATATAAAATTAGTATCATAACAAGATTAACTAATGTTTACAACGGAAATAAATGACCGTAACTAAAATTAACAAAGTACCTCAAATTTTGGAACATGGAGCCAACAAGGAAGTAAGCGCGAACAACTTGACCCGGACTCCCTGAAATGAAAATCCCGAAAACGGGTCAACCCACTGGCAAGCAAGAAAGACTTCCCTCCGGTGACACTAAAAATGTAAGTTGATTAAAGTATAGGAGCATGTTTTGAAAATAACATCTTTATACTAAGAAATGTGAACTATGTTCTAGACATGTTTTTTTATAAAGTACTTTCTTCTAAATCTTAAAACTATTATCCTATAGGGATTTCAAGATTTTGACTTGCATTTGAAACTGAAATGTTCCTTTTTATTTATATATTCTTCTCATTCTTAGATATGTAGATCTGTTTGCACATTCTAATAATCTGAGTCCCTACTAATGAACATGTGTTCTAGTGTCTCTCTGTCACAGACACATACTCGAATCTACTAAAACTGTATGGGGTGTCAACTCCCAAACGTGAGGCTCATAAGGTCTACTACGCCCTATGAGTATGATGGTGGGTCTCCATCAATCATGAGGAAAAATGCCTCTCATGCCCCCCCCCCCAACATGAACTAATCATGTAGTGGTTGGTACGATCAATACACTATGTTGTCCAACTAAGGCCGCAAGTCTGAGGTTTGTTACGTATCATAACTATGTTACTTTTCGTCTAATTGCAATTAACATCTTTAATTGATTCTATTCTTATGTTAAGATGTTATTTTTGCACGGATTTATATGTCGAAATATCCTAATTTAATTGACATTTAGTATGTATTCATATACCACTAAAGATACAATTTTACGTATGTTTGGTAATAATTATTTATCTAAATATGATTACACGTGCTACTGATAATTTAAGTATTATTTATCTATATGTCTAACTATGAATTCACGTGTTTCCGATGATTTGATCTCACGTGTTTTGTACTATTATTTGTTTGAATAATATTTCAAGCAAAACTGCTGATTTGATCTCATGAGTATTCTACAATAAATCATTTATCTAAATCCGAATTCGTGTACTGCGAATGATTTGATTTCTCATATATAGTCTAATAATGTATTTGTTTGTTGATACAGTCGTGCACTGATCTGTATGTCGAATTATGCTAATATAATCGACATTCATTACGAATTCATATACTACAGCTAATTCAATTTCATGTGTGCTTTGTACTAAAATAATTGCATTAATGTGAATTTATGTATTACTAATGAATGATAGTTGAATATCATGGGTGTACTGTAATAGTTTATTTATCTGTTGCTAAGAGCATTACGATTTCACATGAGTTTTGGCACGACTTATTTAACAAATATAATAGGTGATATGTCTAGACAAAAGGAAACGAATTTCGTGCTCGGATTTGCGACGATCGGCATGCCGAACTGTTTTCTCTAATCTGACGCGTCACTTAAATAATACCTTAAAAAATTAAATAGAACTACAAACAAATTAGTAAGTGAAGTGGATGTATCTAGAAATCGTCCTTCTCTTTTTAGGATTTTGCTAGAATATTACGACATGCCATGTGCTAGTAGGAGTGGAAAGAATGAAACAAAGAAACAATGAAAAAAAGGTTTTTTCCTCTTCCCAACTGAAATAGTTACACAAATTACTCTGATCTACGTCATCCTAACATCAAGAATTAAAATTTACTTAGAAACTCTTAAATATAAACCATAAACAGAACCAAGTCTAGGGATTACCTCTTCCCTCTAGGGTTGGCTGGAAAATAATAAGATCTTTTATAAAAAAAAAATTGAGAGAGAAGAGGATAAGTAAATTTGAAAAGGGAAAGAGAGAAGGGGCATATACCTCCTCATCTAGAGGATCCCATCATCTGATCGGAGAAAACGAAACTTCAAAATCCTGAAATTACACTCATCATTTAAGGTGGATAGATAACACAGCTTCCAAAGGGAATGAGAAAGGTGAGAAAGTGAAAACGAAGACTCATGCAAGAAGAACGTGCAGTTCTGCACGCACCCAATGACTAGGGTTGAGTAAAAGTCATTTCTGCGGCAATTTGAAGGAAGGAGGAGGCCGACATGGTGGATTCCATCACTATAGTCGTCGCCGGCGGAAGAAAAAGGAATCAGCGGTTTCGTCGATCGGATGTGAGAGAGAAACCGAGCGCCGGTTTCGTTCTTTCGAGCGGCTGGGAGGGAGAGAAAAGGAAAGGATGCGGGAAGAGTCGTGAACCACGACTTATTGATAGAGGAGCGGCGGTTAGTGTAAGCCGGTATTAGGGCTTTCTGATTTTTAATTACAAAAATGTCACAAACACATGCTTTCAACGAGTACACTCATGCAAAATCCTAAGTCGCGTCTTATTGAATTTTACAAATTTCCTTACTATTAGATCTTATTTGATTTACCCTTTTTCTCAAATAAAAATTAATCATAGCGGGTAAAAATTCATTGATTTGCCGATAATGTCGATCTTATTAAGCGGACTCGGCTCCCGAAATTAAGGTAAACAGCTCTTAAATATTGGGATGTTACACAAACACTAATTGGGCATTCTATTGAGAAAGATTTTTGCACGACAAAGCTTATAGATAGCTATTAATGAAACCAAAGAAAATAACTAACGATTCTAAAATCAGAAGTTTGCATTTTGAAAGGTTTACCATTTTTGTAAATTGTACAAAAATATGAGATTTCTAAAACAAATATTTTGGCATTTAAAAAAACTAAAAATTGGTAAATGTAAAAACTTCTCAGAGAATAGTATTAAAGCACCTACCACCAGCAGACTCCAGTACCAGAGCAAAAATATCAACAGTTGTCTTTGGAAAAGTTTCCAGTATGATGGCACCCTCTAATGCTTTCTGAAGCATTGATGAAAAGTCTTTGTTATCTGAGCCCTAGAATTAAATGATGTGAGTACCAGATCAGTAAACATGTTGGCAGTACCAGTAACAAACTAAAATATTTAACATTAGCTAAATAATTAACATGGATAGAAACCTGGCCACGTGTAGAAGTGGAGAAGGTTGTATAGCTCACGTTACAATTTAGACGACCAACATCACTATACATCATTGCTTTCTTGCTTTCTCTTGGTCCAAACCTAATTATTTACAGAGTAAGCTCAGCAGAACTTATAATCATAATTAACACTGTTGAAACTTATAATCACAACTAACACTGTTGAAACTTGTAATCACAATTAACATTGTTCAATAGATCAATTTCAATCTTTGAGGAACATGAAACATACATGTTATGGAAATAACTAGGCAAGGAAGTTTTCTTAAAGAGGAAATCTCATTTATAGTCTGCGCAATAAGAAGGAAAAATTATCGGCATCTTCATGGGTAAGTTTGCATAATTACATGTTACGTCAATCAAACTTTTGAAACTACAATTACCTCCCCTATAAGTATCCCCAGTTTATAAACAACCTCATTGTACAACTCCGTATTTGGCAAGTGGACTCATCGAGCCATCAGGTAGTCGGGGAGACTGGACCCAAGCAAGTCGGAAGGGCAAGCGGGGCTAATAAGCCCATGTAACATCCCAATTCGAGCTAGACGCCTCGTGCGTGTTTTGTGTCACCTTGGGTGGCTTTGGCCAGTAGGAAAGTTTGGGAGAGAGAGAACTCAAAGGTCACGAGGGTGGCTGGTAGGTCAGTTCGTCGAGTGAACTCAACGGATCGAACTGTCAAGTAAACTCGACGAAAAGCCAAGTAGGGTCGGCGAATCGTCGAGAGGACTCGATGAATCGTTGAGTTAACTCGACGGACCTCACTCGACGAAAAGCTAAGAGTCGACGAATCCTCGAGAGGACTCGACGAATCATTGAGTTAACTCGACGAACCTCACTCGACAAAAAGTTAAGTAGAGTTGACGAATCGTCGAGAGAACTCGACGAATCGTGGAGTTAATTCAACGGATGTCACTCGACGAATCGTCGAGTGGAGTGAACTCGACGAATCGTCGATGAACTCGACGAATCGTCGAGTGAACTCGACGAATCGTCGAGTGAACTCGACGAATCGTCGAGTGATCTCGACGAATCGTCGAGTGAACTCGACGAATCGTCGAGTGAACTCGACAAATGAACTTGACGTCGAATTCAGGTGCGCTGTCTTGTTGTTTGCGGCCGAGGAAGAAGTATGGGTCGATCCAGAACGGGAAAGTTTTCAGGGACTCGTGTGAGCAGCGCATTAATGGCTCCTGTTACCTCCAGAATCTTATTTTATGTTATAATTAAGTTTGGTCCAATAGGGGGTGACACATGGCATGGGTGGTCATTCCAAAAGCATGGGAAGCTGTCAGCCCTATTTCTCTCACCTCAAGACCGTTGCCCTTAAGTTTATTTCCAGCATCTGAGAGTGTGGTTTCCTACGGAATCGACCTTTCTCCTTAGAAGAACGAAGCTCGGAGCAGGTCGCCGGAAGCAGAACGCCACCACCGTTATGCCGCCGAGGAGAAGAACTCGATCCATGGCCGCAAACCAGGGGAGTTTCCCACCCTCTCCCTTGTTGCTAGATCTTTAGATCCGAAATTAGGAGAGACGTCGGGCTCAAGAGAGCTTGATTTTGGTGAGTTTAATAGAGTTTTCTCGGAAGTGACCGCGCTAGAACTTCCGTTCTAGGGAGTCGATAGCCATGAAAATATCTTCAATTATTTCCTCTCTTCAATACGAAGGCAACGAACTTGATTTCGTGAAGAACGGTGGTCTATTGAGGGAGAAAAGGAGGAGAGAAGTTGAACGTTTTTGTGCGTTGACTGGAGGAAGAAGATAAACGGATGGCGTTCATTGGTCTTTAAAATTAGTGCAGAAACTTTATTATAATAAAAGACGGATATATGTTTTGTACGCATGACAAACTTCAAGTCCATGTTTAGGCATGATCCAGTCAGATTCAGGTCTCGGGCTCAACATGAAAGTTGTAGCCCTCGAAAAGACCTTTCCAACGAGTGGTTGCACATTTTTTGGGGAGCTCTGTAGCTCCCTAAAAGTAAAATCAAAGTTGTTGTACTGAAATAATTTTGTACATGACAGATTCTATCCAGACTTGCACGACCGAGTTCAAACCCGATTTTAGGCATGATAGACTTAGATCTGGATCTGGGACTTGACAGGAAATTTGTAGTCCTCAGAAATACCTTTCAGGAATGGGGTTAAACTTAATTTTTGGTGGTCTGTAGCTCTGGGAAATCTAGTTTCTGCAAGCGGTGTCGTAAACGTATAGATTTTGATGTTTCATGGATTTCTCTTAAAATAATCATCTGATACTTATGAAAAGGTAACATGCTTGATGATATTGCTATCACTCCAGTTGAATTTCATAATTTTTGGGTAAGTATTTGTAGAGATATTGATATGTGGTATTATAAATATTGGAATCGTAAACGATTACCAGGACGACCGGATGGGCTGAAACATTGTGAGAATGTTAAAAATGATAGACTTGATCTATGGTATGAACCTTAGCGAATATGATGTCGTATGATCTTTCAAATAAATACTTATTAGATGTTTGTCTCACATTCGGAAGCATGCGTTTTTAGAATTATAATGATACCCTGCATGAGGTAAATGATGACGGAAATGACATGTTGGAGTGCAAGGCATATGTAAGGTGATCATGTTGTTAAAGCACAGGTTGTCCTGTTGGACCCTTGGAATTAGTATTTCATGTTTTGCTAACATTGATGTGAGGTGTTATACTCGATTGGGTGATGCGTAAACGTAGATATATTCTGGGATGTTTCTTTTGGATGGATGTCCTTGGGTGCTTCTTTGCACATTTGTACATGGGAATTACACGGTGTGTATGTTGATACACGGTTGTCGAATGATCCTGAGTCGAGGATTACTTATGGTAGGTCTACGGGCTTACCGATCGTCACACCGACTAAAGCTGGCAGATAGACCTTGACCGGTTGGGTTGGGTTCTTTGATGTTTACTTCTCAAAGACCCCATCCGTGTCAGTTGAGCTGGTTGGGCTAGGCTCATTGGTGTTTACATCCCAAAGACCCCCTTCCATGCTGTTTAGGCCAGTTGGGCTGGGCTCTTGGTGTTTACTTCCCAAGATCCCTTCTGTGTCGTAGTACACAGGAGCTCCGTTGTTGGTTTTGTTAGCGTTGAGGTGTACGGAAACCTAGGCCTGGTAGTGTGTATGTCCGCCTAACAGTGGAGATGACCGCTCCACTATCACCGTTTGGCCACGACGAATGATGCTTGAGAGGTTCGCTACCTCTCGAAAAGTGAGAATTAAAGGTTTGTGTCGACATAGCAAGAAAAAGTGTGTGTATGGGTGCGTCATCATACATTCTTTGCATTGCATTGCACCGCATAAGATCTTCATCATATAAATTAGTATGGACTCTTTTATATGATGAGTTATTATTTAATGTAATAGATCCTTAACTTATAAATTTTTATGAGCATCCTATAAGTTAAGTTCAATTCAGTTCTTACATTTCTGTTATTTGATACACTGCTAGCATAGATGTACTTTATATGCAAGATGATATTTCTATTATTACATGCTTGCTTATTGCACTGTTGATGTAAGATAACTGTCTAATTAATAATACATCTTGTCACCTGCTTGTGAATTACAGATTATATTGTGCTCCTCTTTCTTTCCTTTTGTCCGGTGCCTAAGAGTCGCCGGGGTGAGAGAATGTGAAGTCACTTAGTCTTTATGACTAACGTTTGCTACACCCACCTTTTTAGTAGGACACCCCGCAGACGGAGCAGCAGCAGTACCCCGTACAGGAGAGCAGCCAAGCCAGGGAGTCAGGCCCTGACACTACGATTCCTTCGCTTCCTCCAATGACAGATGTGAGCAGGTGTTTTAGTTGTAGCCCCTTTTGGGCAAATTGTGTACTCTGATAATTGCATGAGCTTTTGTAGCTTCCTGACTACTATATAATTTTGGACTTTTACTTATTGTGGATTATGTCATCTGTGTTATTCTTTTGTTGATGGGTTGACAATGTGATGTTGGAAATTAGCCGATAGAATATGTGACTTGTGGTACAGATTAACCCGTGTAATGATGCAACCGCAAGGCAGCTGTTCTGGACATAAGGCTCACATTGGTCGTGTTTTGTGTTCCGGCAGGGGGGTCTTACAGCACGCCCTCGCACCAGGCTCAGAGAGAGTGGAGAGTGTCGGTCTCATCGGGCGCTCGCCAACCCCAGACGAGCAGGCCTAGAGTAGTCTGGGCTCGCTTATGGGTGTTGTGATCTCCAGAAAATCACATGTTGGCTTGCCCATAAGCCACTCCAAACAGCGGGATTTCGTTGTTGACAAACCAATTTGTGTTGCATTTAGTAAAACCAAAAGGCGGGATTTTGTTATCCACGGACAATTTTCAGAATACTATGAATAAACCATCAAGGGCACCATTGGGAAGGACTTCTCTTGGTTCCCTTTCCTTATGCTAGTTCTGGTTGATGAAAGCTCTGCTGTTCACAGTGATTTTCGGGTTTACAGTCAAGTGCTCTCAAATGCCCTCCAAGGTGCCAGGCTCAGCATTGGCTAGGGAGGGGAAGATCTCTTTGATCTTCCAGGTGTGTGGCAGGACCTCCTCGTTGTAGCTCATGGGGTTTGTTCTTAGTTTTCCACCCTTGTGAGTGAGGTTCTAAGCTCCAAGAGTCTGGCCTAATGTTCTGACTTGGAAGAATTAAGAGCAAGCTACCCCAATAGTCTAAACTCCACTTGAATCGTGGTTTCTGTGTTCAATATTCTGCTGCGGTGATGATGAACCGTAGCTTATTTGGAAAATTCCGAGTGAGTTTCATGGTTGGAAGCGAGGGGCAAGGAGCTGACCAAGGTAGCTCGCCTCCCTTGGATGATCTCGTCAGAAAGAGCAACTTCGAATAATTCAAGGACATCCTGGAGACAGTGCGCCTCGCCTTCACGTCGTCGGGCAGGTACTCGACCCCCACGGTCCTGATACTCGCCTCACAAGTCTTAGGCAAGGAGGTGTAAGATAGGCAAGCAGGGAAGGAGGTAGAGGTGGAAGAGGGTGAGCGAGTCCACCGGGGGCGAGTGTTGTTCCCCAGCTCATCGGGTGCTCACTGCTCGGGCGAGGGGACCAAGCGAGACCCTCTGAATCGCCAGGCATAGTCAAGGAGCCCATTCTGCGAGTTGATCCTTTCGGTCCCCGGTGCCAGAAGGGTTCGGGGATCAAGTCATGGCCTACTACACCAGCAAGGACGATCCAGAGCAACATCTCCAGTGGTTCGAGGATACAGTCTCCATTAGGCAGCTGACGGACGCCATCAAGTGTCAGTTGTTCTCCATCATCTTTAAGGCCATCTACCACTTCGAAGACCTGCGCCAGAGCTTCTTGTTGCGCTTTTCGACATCCAAGAAGAGGAAGAAGGGAGTTGAGGCCCTCTTTCTAATAAAGTAAAGGGTTGAAGAATCGCTGGCAAGTTACATAGACCGTTTCAAGGAGGAGATCCTTCTAGTACAGGAGGTGTCTGGGCACACCTTGCAACTGGCCTTCACTCTCGGGTTGCAGCAAGGGTTGTTCAGGATGGAGCTTGCACGAGACACCCCTCTGTCTTTTGAAGAGCTGATCGACCGAGCTGGGAGGGAGATCGAATGTGAAGCCATGAACCCTGTGTTTGTTTCAAATTTGACAAGGATAAGAAGAGAGGAGGTAAAATCGTTGGGAGGATTCTAGCAGCAGGAAGGGAGAAGAAGGAAAGAGCTGAGGAGGCAGAGGTTTCAGGCCCCCCCCCCAGGAAGCCAGAGCCAAAGTGGAGGGTTCAACCGCCAGTCAACTGGTTGGTATGGAGGCCGGTGGGGGACCACCTCGGGGTCAAAGAAGAAGGTTTGCTCAGGGCAGAGGGACCATCCAGGGAAGGGAGAACTTTCAAGCGGGCCATGGACGATTCAACCCTCAAAGGTAGAGATTGGGCGCAAGGCCATTCCAGCCCCCTCCCCAGTAGGCCATGACGATCGACCGAGGGGGAAGAAGAGGAAGGAACCGACCTGGAATGGTAGGAAGGGGAAGAGTGGCGTTGCTTAATTGTGACTACCATCAGGAGGAAGATCACGCAACAACCACCTACCCCAAGTTCTTGGAAGTGAGGAGAGAAGTGAGAGCCATGAGAAGGCCGCAACTGCAGGTGCAGATCGAAGGAGGAGGAACAGAGGCGGAGAACCGATGTGAAGATTGGGTTGACGCGGACACCCAAGGTGGGATCTGAGTGATCCTTGGGGGGTTGGGATAACGGCCACCTGAAAGGGAAGCCTCTATGCCACCTATCGTCGGAGTGTCGCTTCGACCTCCAAGGCCCCACCCCGAGAATAGAAGATCACCTTCTCAGTGAAGGACATGTCGGAGCATGAAGATCTGTTCTGCAATGCACTGGTCATCCAGACAGCAATCGGTTTCCAGGATCCTGATGAACAACGGGAGTTCTGTTAATGTGATTTTCAAGAAGGCCTTCGACGAGATGAAGGTGGGGGCAAAGAGGATGCTTGCCTTGGACGGTCTGCTCTTCGAATTCTTTGGGGAAAGGAAGGAGTGGGGGGAAGAACCGAGCTCCTCGTGAACCTTGGGAGGAACGTCCTAGAACTGTCACTTTGTCATCATGGACGCCCCGAGCAGCAAAAACGCCATCATCGGGCGGCCCCCTCATCAGCGTTTTTCAATGTGTGGCTTCCTCCTACCAACAGTGCTTGAAGTACAACATTAGAGGAGTTCAAATCGGGGTCAGGGGAGATCCCAGGGTGGCCAGGCAGTGATATGTGACGGCTATCAACACCATCTCTAAGAAGGAGGCGGAGGTCGACAAGGCAATAGAGGATAGGTCCAGGCTGGAAGCAGCGGAGGAGGTGGAGATGAAGGAGATCATCACCCCAGGTGGGAGGCCGGAGAAGGTGCAGGTGAGCGGGAGGTTGAGCAGGGAGGAGCAAGAGAGGGTCCAGGAGTGAATATAATGGAATGTGGACGTCTTCGCGTGGAGTGTCGCAGACATGTCGGGCATCGATGCGGACATAGCGTGTCATCGTCTCAAGCTCGACCCAAGAGTCCGCCATATCCGGCAGAAGAAGAGGGTTGTGACAACCACCCTGGCTGAGCCCCTCAGGGAGGAGGTGGGAAAGTTGTTGGAGGCAGGCTTTGCGCTAGAAATCCAGTACTCGGGCTGGGTCTTGATGTTGTAATTGTGAAGAAGAGTGATAAGAGGTGGAGAATGTGTGTGGACTTCTCTATGTTAAATAAAGTGTGCCCTAAGGATTGCCACCATCTACCTCGAACCGATGCACTGGTAGACTTAGCCAACGGTTTTTCTGTAATGAATTTTTTGCATGTTTTTTCAGGTTACCATCAGATCCGAATGCACCCGACATATGTTAAAGACGTTTCTTTCACACGGGCGATGGATGTTATTTCTACAAGATGATGTCCTACGGGTTAAAAAACACAAGGGCGACCTATCAAAGGACGATGGACCGAATCTTCAGGGAGCAGAAGGAGAGGAATTTTGATGTCTACGTGGACGACCTGATGGTTAAGAGCAAAGATGTAGGGTGTCACCTTCATGACTTAGCAGATACCTTTGTCACCCTAAGAAAGTTTAAGATGAGCCTCAACCCCTTGAAGTGTGTCTTCGGGGTAGGCATGGGAAAGTTTCCGGGTCACCTCCTCACCCCTACAGGGGTGGAGCCCAATCCCGATAAGGTGAAGGCGATCCTAGACTTGGAGTCGCCCAGGAATGCTAAGAAGGTTCGGCGCCTAACAGGGAAGCTGGCAGGATTGAGTAGGTTCCTCTCCCGGGCAGGGGAGAAGTGCCCACACTTCTTTAAGACATTGCGGGGGAACCAGAAGTTTGATTGGTCGCAGGAGTGCGAGGAGGCCTTCCAAGCATTGAAGATGCAGCTCACGCAGGCACCGCTACTCCAAGGGTGGAGGGAAGGGGAAGATCTTGTTCAGTATCTCGGGGTGCGAGCTGAGGCGATAAGTTCGGTTCTGGTTCAAGAGGAAGGGAAGAAGCAGCTGCACATCTACCGCGTAAGTAGGGTCCTAAGGAAGGCGGAGCTCAAGTACCCCATCCTCGAGAAGTTGGCATTTGCCCTGATCATCTCGACTAGGAAGATCCGGCCGTATTTTCAAGCGCATTCCATCAAGGTGGTGACTGCTCATCCTCTTCGCAACAACATGGAGAGGGTGGAGCACTCAAAAAGGCTAGCTAAGTGGTCGGTCAAGCTAAGTGAGTTCGAGATCTCTTTCGTCCCACGAATGTCAATAAAGGCGCTGGTGGCCGACTTTTTGGCAGAGTATGTTGTTGAAGAGGAGGAATCCGAGTCTCCCGAGCACGTGGCCCGGAAGATGCTCATGGTTGGAGCATCAGGGAGATACTCCCTAGGAGGGGGAGTGGTTTCGTTAAGTCCGCGGGGGACAAAGATCGAACAATAAATTGACATCTAATTCCCTCTCACCAATAATCAAGCCGAGTACGAGGTTGTCATAGCAGGGCTTCGGTTGGCAAGGGAGTTGGGAATCTAGGACGTGAAGGTCTCATTTGATTCAATGGTGGTGGCGTCCCAGATCAAGGGAGACTTCGAGACAAGAGACCCGACTCTCCAACGGTACCTTGCAAAGGTCAAGGGTCCGATTGGTTTGTTCTGCACCTTCTCCATCCAGCACGAGCCAAGGGAGGAGACACACAAGCAGACTACCAGGCAAAGCATGTCCCTTGCGGGGGAGGGAGGGTTACGGAGTTGTTTCGACCATCCATTGAAGAGGGGGGTTTGATGGAGATCGATCGGCGACCCTCTTGGATGGACCCCATTATTGTTTTTTTGACCTCATGCGGGTTCATAAATGGTGTTTCGGACAAGAGACGGTTAAAGTACAAGTCTGTCTACTATCTGCTTCATGAATGAGACCTCTACCAGAAGACCCTGTCGGAACTCCTGGCAAGTTGTGTCACCAAGGAGGAGGTCCCCCGAGTCTTGGAGGAGGTCCACTCCGAGGAGTGTGGTAGCCACTCGAAAGCCAGACGTTGGAGAAGAGGGTGTTGCGGCAAGGCTACTTCTGGACGACGATCAACCGACATGCGGTAGAGTATGCAAAGAAGTACCAGAAGTTTCAGCTCTTCGCGCCGCTACAGCTCCTACCAGTGCAAAGGTTTGGGACAATCGCGGCGTCGTGGCCTCTTTGCGATTTGGGGAATGGACCTGGTAGGCCCTTTCCTCAAGGCCAATGGGCAGATGAGGTCTCTTCTGGTAATGGTAATGATAGACCACTTCTCCAAGTGGTTGGAAGTCAATGAGCTGGCAAGAACCACCTCATGGGTAATAAGGAACTTCATTTGGGGGGAGATAATTTGCAGGCACGGGTTGCCCTTGGCAATAGTCATTGACATCGGACCGCAGTTTGCTAGTCATGAGCTCGCAAGCTTCTACAGCCAGTTGGGCATTGACCTCCGCTTGGCGTCCATCCAATCACCCTAGGAGCAATAGGTAAGTGGAGGTCGCGAATAAGATCATTATAAACTTGTTAAAGAAGGTGGAGAATCTGAAGGGCAACTGGGTGGAGCAGCTTCCATCAGTCATTTGGGCCTTATGAATCACACCTGACACGACCACAGGGAAAACTCCTTTTAAACTCTCTCATGGCTCGGAGGTTGTGTTGTCGGTAGAATTCAAGGTCAAGTCCCCACGAGTCATCTCCGCGGAAGGAGGAGATGAGGAGTGGAGAGTGGAAAACGAGGACGAGCGGCGACTCTCACTTGACCTCGTGAAAGAGCTCCGCGACCTGGCAACAATGCACTAGGAGGAAATGAAGCGTTGAATGGCTAGGTATTTCGACAAGCACAGCGGGATTAAACAATTTGTAAAGGGAGACCTAGTTCTCAAAAAGGTTGACGTCGCGGGAAGGTCGGCGGCAATTGGGAAACTCCATCCCAACTGGGAAGGTCCCTTTGTAAATTGGGAAGCTTTGAAGTCGGGAGGGTATCGCCTCCAGAATTTCGAGGGAGCTCCCCTCAGTAATACTTGGAGTGGCGACAACCCGAAACGCTTTTACCCTTGAACAATGAACGAGAGTTGAGTCCCAGTACATTCCTCATTACATCGAACGCAGTTTCTACACGATTTGGTCAGGATGTGGAGCAGCATGTAGCCTCCCGCTAGAATGAAAGAAAAGTGTTTAGGAAAAAAAGCTCTCAGGAAGGTTCCGCTGACCGCCTGACCGGGCTCTCACCAGCCGCCAGGGCAGGTTGATCCCTCGGGTGGCAAGGAAGGAGAAAAATTTTTCGATTGCAAAAAAGCCTTTGAGAAGGTACCGCTGATAGGGCTCTCCAGCCGGCAGGGCAGGTTGATCACTCACTCGGATGGCGAGGCAGGAGAAAGTACTTTTGATTGCAAAAAGACCTCTGAGAAGGCTCCGCTAACCGAGCTCTCACCAGCCGGCAGGACAGGTTGATCACCTGGGTGGGGAAGCGGGAGAAAGTTCTTTCGATTGCAAAAAAAAAACTCGCAAGAAGGTTTCGCTGATCGGGCTCTCACCAGCCGACAGGGCAGGTTGATGACTCGGGTGGCGAGGCGGGAGAAAGTCCCTTCGATTGCAAAAAGGCCCACAAGAAGGTTCCGCTGACCGAGCTCTCAACAGCTGGCAGGGCAGGTTGATCACTCGGGTGGGAAAGCAGGAAAAAGTTCTTTTGATTGAAAAAAGCCCCCAAGAATGTTCCGCTGATCGTGCTCTCACCAGGCGATAGGGTAGGTTGATCACTCGGGAGGCGAGGCATGAGAAAGTCATTTTGATTGCAAAAAGGCCTCCGATAAGGTTTCGTTGGTCGGGCTCTCACCAACCGGCAGGACAAGTTGATCACTCAGGTAGGGACGCGGGAAAAAGTTCTTTCGATTGTAAAAAAGCCTCCAAGAAGGTTACGATGATCGGGCTATCACCAGCCGGCAGGGTGGGTTGATCACTCGAGTGAGGAAATGGGAGAAAGTTCTTTTGATAGCAAAAAAGCCCCTGAGAAGGTTCCGTTGACCGGCTCCCACAAGCCGGCGGGGCAGGTTGATCACTCGGGTGGCAGGGTAGAAAAGTGTTCTCTTCATTAAGAAAAGCCTCCGAGAAGGTTCTGCTGACCAGGCTCTCACAAATCAACAGCGCAGGTTGATCACTCGGAAGGCAGAGGAGGCGTCGATTTGATCAAAAGAAGGCTAAGCCAAGAGACCACCGATGGGGTCTGACACCATGACGGTGGTTGAGTGAACGAAAGAAAGCAACAAAGGAAGGCATCGTGATAATGCAAGTCCGGTAGAGGTAGAGGGACAAGTGCAACAGGACATGCCCTGCCCACGCGCGATCTCGACTCGCCCACTGGGGTCGGAGTGGTCACGCGAAGGTGCGGTCCGCGGAAAGCGCAGGCGGGAGTTAGCACTACCCTCTCTCAAGGCCACGAGACCAAATACCTAAACTCAAGCTTTGCTTATAACTTGCGAGGCAGGCCTCAAACGAGTTCACGGGCTCTCAAATCTCAAAACTGTTTCTAACGCAAGGCTTTTTGCACTAACGTTGTGAGTGCACCAGGGAAGCAAAAACTAAGTCTCGCAAGTTATATTAACACGAGTCTAACGTCTCGATGGGCTCAGGAAATTAAAGCGAGTCGCCGATAGAACAAAAGGCAAACAAAAAAAGAGAAGAGTTAGAAAAATCTCATTGATAATTCATTCAATACAATTATAGTCTTTGGGGACTCGCCCTTACATAATGAAAATAAGGGTTGAAAAGAGAAAAAGGGACCTAAGCTAGGGGGCGGACTCGCCCTTGCCGCTCAGATAAGGGAGGAGGGGGGGGGGGGGGGAGTAGGCATGCTTGGCAGAGGGTGAACTCTGCACGAACTTGCAGAAGTCTGGGATGAGGAGTTCGGTGGTAATGCCTGCCCACTCGTCCAGTAATGCCTCGAAGTCACGCAGCATCCCGAGCATGACCTCTGTGGTCTGCATGATCAAGAGCTTGCGAGTGCTCTCCACCTCACTCAGGGTAAACTGCAACAACCGCTCGCCGTTAGAAGAGGACTCACCACGCTCCGATGTCGCCACCTTCTTGGGAGCCTTGGCGGGTCGCGCCTTGAGGCGCTCCACCTACTCGATCTCGCAGATTTGCGCCCTCATCCAGTCCGCGGTCTCGACATCCTGTAAAGAGCTCGCATAAGAAAATGAATTGAAAGTGAAATTAGTATTTCTACGTGGAGGGAACTTACCACGCCGTTGGAGGACTTGGCGAGAAGTCACTCGGCGAGCCCCATCCGCGTCTCGAGGTCTTCAGCTCGATACTTCGCCAGTTTCCTCTTGTCCACGGCAGCAAAGAACTTTTTGCTGAAGCTCAGGTCGCGGCGCGGCGCCATGTGCGAGCTCGACAACGCACAATTGAGCCTGCAAGTTCTCATAGGCGAGTTCTCACAGGGTCGCCTTCTCGTACGCCGTTGCGTCCTCCCTCTGTAACCTGAAAGTCAGGGTGTATGCATCCTCGCTAGAGAACTCGTGCTAAGTCCAGGAGGGAATGAGGGAGGAGACTGAGATCTGGTTCGCCTTGTCCTCTAACATGAGAAATAGGTCTCCCGCACTGTCAAGGGGCCTTTGCCTCAGACCAAAATTTGGGTGCGAGACCAGCACCTCCGACTCGCTCGCACCAGTATCATCCCTTGTTGAGGGCTCCGGATTGCCTGGTGGGGTGATCTTCTTAGCCACGGTCTTTTGTTTCTTCCGCGAGCCGGTCGAGGGGGAGGGGTCGAGATCCACCACGGGCCCCCTCTTCTTGTCGTTGACAGGCTCAACCTCGCCCAGGTCGCCGACACAGGCCGCCGTGGCGGATTTCGTATAGCCGAGCTGGGAGGCCATGGCCGCCTTACCCGCATACAGTGAATTCGCAGGGATTAAACGCTCGTCTGGAATAAGAATAAAGATTATTATAAGTCGTAACCCAAAAGGATGCGAGTGGAGAAATGCGGGTAGAGTCATACCTTCCCCCAGGTTCACGGGGGTAGGGGGCGTAGGGGGTGGGTGGCTGGTCAAGGTGTCGCCTGAGGAAGACGACCTCGAAGTTCTTCCAGATGAAGAACTTGTGGAGGGCAGCCTCCACGCCGTCCATGCGAGGGGCCCACTATATGGACTCGCCCTTCAAGACCGGCGAGTAGGGGATGTTGCTGAGATCCCCTTTGATGAACAAAAATCTATCCACTCAGTGGTGAACCATGTTGGCGGTCTCGCACACCTACAGCTGCGAGCCAGGTTAAGAAGGCAACCCCGTCATTGGTCGTCTTGTAGATGAACAGCTTGCGGAAAACGGTGATGTTGAACTCCATCTTCTCCTCGCGCAAGTAAAAGGCGAATACGACCAATATCAATCACATTCATATTTACCTGTGCGGGCACCGCGCCAAAATACTCAAGGAACTGTCAGACTTCCGGCCACAACTGGAGGTGGAATCCGACCTCAAAGTGCGGGAGAGGGAAGGCGAGTTCATCTTGGTAAAAGGAGTTGATGGACTCACCCTCCCTAGGGCGGCAAGCAGAGAACCCCGGAGGTAAGTATTTGGCCTTAAAGGAAAGATACTCCGCCTATGACACCTTTCCTCGGGGAAACAGTGTCCAGAGAGTTCTCCGTGCACTTCCCCTTCCATCTGAGGCTTCACCATCACCGACCATTTCCGAGTGGGTCAAGCGAGTGTAAGTCGCGAGTGGAACAGAATAGAAGGAAGGGGCTGGGATGTGCAATTAATGCGGTAGGTGAAACCGAAGAGGGGGAATTTATAGAAAAGAATGGCAGGGGAAGGCCGCGGTTATAGGCGCGGACCCACTTGCCCTCGCCCACTAGCTCATACCCGCATCGCGAGCCCTATCGGCTCATCCCTAACAGGCGAGTGCGAGCACCCCCACCATTTAAATCAGCGCATCAAATACAAAACACTACAAGCAAGCCATATCATATTAAAAAAACATAAATACCCGCGAGACGGGGGCAAGCACAATGAAAATAATAATAGTCATTATTCGAATACAAACACAACAACAACAACAAAAAAAGAAGGGGTGACATTATGACAGTCTAAAAAAGGGAAGGTAGGCACGAGCGGGATCACTAAGGGATCCATCTCCAGGTGCCCCGATCACGCATGTGAGCCCTCGGGCCTCATCCCGCGGCCGCCTGCTTGGGGACTATGGCGACTTCTTGTTGCAATATACGTGTGCAGTCCTCGATGTGCCAGAGGCTGCCCTCCAACAACGTTGTATCGCTTCCCAGGACCTGCTGCACCTCCTCCTTGAGCGAGGCGCATTCCCTCTCTAGAGCTTCCACTCGCTGCTCCAAGGCGAAAAGGTGGGGGAAAGGATGGTTCTCGGGCAAGGCGCTCTCCTCCTGGAGCTCGCAGAGCATGAACCCGTGCTTCAAAAGGACCGCCTCCATGCGATTCGTCCGCTTAGCAACGGTGGAAGGGTCCCCCAGGGAGTCCTTGATCGCGTCGGGAGAGGGGTTGTCGAGTAGCTCCCTGCATCATATGACTCGTCCGCAATTGAAATATCATTTCTATCTAAGAAGATGGGCGAGAGGTTGGCGGGAGTCGGCGACTTAATAAAGAAGGAAGCGGGTGCGATAATCTTACCATGTGATGTCTCAGCCTCCTTCCACTGGTGGTGCGAGTGTAACCTCGGTGTTCTGCCGAATGGATTGGAGAGGGGAAGCTACAGGGACTTCCCAGACCCCACTCGCGGAATATCTAGGTTGGGACCTTGCACCGAGGGTGGTGCCGCGACGTCGGGGACCTCACGCGCTGGTGTGATGTTTTGTTGGCATGCTCCTTAGCGAGGTCGTGAGCAGGCGACTTCGGCGGTGGGGGAGTCGAGGTGAGATCAAAACATGGAGGCACTGTGAGCGAAAACATGTGGCTAGTAATGCCCATAAAGCACGAGTCGTGCGCAAGAAACAAGAGGGTGACTTACTAGGGACCTGGGGGCGATTGTCTAGATTCACCTGAGTGCTCGTATACTCCCGTTCATCGTCCACTCGGCCTCCCGTGACGTCCTCAACAGTCAGATTGGGCTTTGAGGTCTCTTGATCGTTAGGGGGCGGGATTTGACAAAGTAAAACAAAAAGTGATACCTTGGAGAGAGGAACTCGCGCCTGATCGGATAGACTGAGACCCAAGCTGAACCAGGGTTGCAGCGGCTCGAGCAGGATCACCGCTTCTCCTGTGGACTCGCACCTAACCTTTTTGGCGATCAGACTTTCGACTCACCTAGAGGGGGTGCGGGAGCTGTGCTCGATAGCAACGGCCACATGGCCAAAGGCAGTTTCTTTATTCTTCTCTTTAAGGGCGGCGAGGCGAGCCAAAACGTCTTTGGATGGCGCCAAGCTAACGAGATAACGAGAGGCAAGGAAGAGCAAGGAAAGGAGTAAGGGAGGGTCCTTGAAGTGGCCTCCCCTTCCCCTTGATATATATAGCCCTCGTGGGTCCCACTAAAAGATTCCCTCTAAATTAAGGCACTCGCCAAATGCTTGGTGTTGAACTGTCTTTCCGAGCTTGACGCAAACTTGCAAAGAGTGGAGATTGTGTACAACCCCGTATTTTGTGAGTGGACTCATCGAGGCATCAAGCAGTCAGGGAGACTGGACCCAAACGAGTGAGAGGCGAGTGGGGCTAATAAGTCCGCACCCGCCTCAGGCTCAGGGCAAGTGGCAAGTGCCAGTCTCATCGGGCACTCGTCAAACCTCAGGCGAGTGGGCCTAGAGTAGTCTGAGCTTGCATATAGGTGTTGTGATCTATTTCTCCAGGAAATCTCATTTTGATCTGCCATTAGCCACTCTAAATAATTGGATTTCGTTGTTGGCAGACCAATTTGAACTGCGTATAGTAAAACCAAAAGGTAGGATTTCGCTATCCGCGGACCACTTTCAGAAAACTATAAATAAACCACCAAGGGCACCTTTGGAGATGATTTTTCTTGCTTCTCTCTCATTAGGCTAGTTCTGGTTGGCAAGAGCTCTGCTATTCACCATGGTTTCCGAGTTTAAAGTCTGGTGCTCCAAAGTGCCATCCAAGGTGCCCGGCTCAGGAATAGCTAGGGAGGGGAAGCTCTCTTTGATCTTCAGGGTGCGTAATAAGACCTCCTCGCTACAGCTCCTGGGGTCTGTTCTTAGTTTTCTACCCTTGTAAATGAGGTTCTAAGCTCTGAGGGTCTAGTTTAGTGTTCTCACTTGGAAGAATTAAGGACAAGCTACCTCATTGGTCTGAACTCCTCTTGAACCGTGGTTTCCGGGTTCAACACGCATTCCATTAAAAACTATAAAAAGTGAGATACCGCTGCTTTTAAAAAAAATAAAAAAGCATTTCACCTAAACCTAATAAAAAAATCTTTCAACACCCCCACCTCTATTTCTGAATCCAGCTCCTAGAGCATTTCTGTTGCGGAGCAGAAACAAGTACTTGCAGTGGAGGACGAGTTTTGGGCCCGTCGGGGCTGATTGGTGACTTTCCATATATGGAGTGTCCGGATCGACGATCGGATTCCGCAGATGTGTCTGAATTCACGTTGCAAATCGATTTGATATATTACTTCGTTATTTTTTATTTACTTTAGTATATTTTGAGGGGCCCCACCTCCGGCCAAACATAGTCGTCGAAGGTTGGATGTCTTATCCTTTATTTTATTATCAATAGACTTGTAGTTGGCTGGTTTAGGGGATTGTAGATTTTGGAGAAATTTATCCCGGAATCCCACGATCCCACCATGGTGCCGACTCCGTGAAACCCTAGGAGACGACTCATAGGCGCTCAATCTTCACCCAAAGGTACTACCCAATCCATAGCTCCCTTTTCCCCCACCTCGAATCCTCAATCCACCACTCGGAATCACCCTTACAGCCGGATAAAACTCCAACAGCAGATTCATCTTCATCATTGAGTTACTGTTCATTAATGATATTCACTATTCATTCCCGTAGTTTTATTTAATTTTCCAGGCAAAGGCAACCCCATACCTCACCTCCTCCGCCTGATTTCCACCGCCTGAGGACTCTCGTACCCTCCACCACCCCACCCACCTAAGCCGATCACTCCTCTAAACACCATGCGGCCAGCCCCCTTCAGATCTAAACCCCACCGCCCCTCAACTGCCCTCCCAACACCCGGCAAGCTTCCAACCGCCGGCCCCCAATTTCCCTATCCCTTATTTTCGTGGATCCACCTCCTCACAGCCCTAAGATTCTAGATCAGTCCCGATCTAGATTTTTAGCACCCTGATCCGTTATTTCCACCGTTCGTACATCAATCCCTAACCCAAATTCGATCCCAAAATATCGGATCTACCCTTCCCTTGCCCTGATCTACTCCCACGTGGCCGGATCTATTTATTTACGGTCTGATCTCGCCATCCACCGCCGAGGACAGCCACTGCCATCCACCGCCGCCGGTTCCACTCTCGATCGCCAATCCACGCATCCAGCTCTGGAGCCTTCATTGTCTTGGTCAGCCCACTATTTAGCGAGTATTGTTGTATTGGACTATTATTTTTCAGCATTTATTTATCGGATTGGACATCTTGTTTGGATATCTCGTATGTTAGTAGTTTGTTAGATAAAAATTGTGATTTGCAGGGTTCATTCTCCGCACGCTCTCGCTTTGGCCCTTAATGCGGAGGAAAACATAAGCTTGCTTTTGCCCTAATAAAAGATTTTGTCTTATCGTGAATTTATCTGCATTAGATGATTTTAATTTATTATCCAATTGTGATCTAACCGTCGGACTTTTGCAAAACATGTAGGGTTAGGTCGTAGATTTCCCGCAGCCTATAGATTCCTCCTGCGTCAATTTCTCACGTGCGTGGAAAGAGATCAACGATGGGTGGTTGAAGGGATTGGCGAAGGCTTTGGAGTATTTCAAAAGATCTCGTCGTGAGCTCTCCTCATCGTTCCAACACTGCCCTCTCCTTGTCGTTCTGCGTCCACTCTTCGCCGCCGATTGCTACATATCCTCATAATGACTGCCAGGTCTCCGCCTCTTCATTGTTCCTTGATTTTATAACTTCTTAAATTTTTAACGCATAAATAAAATTAATTTACAGAATTTGATCGTATATAAGAACGATCGACAACATCGGCGAATCGAGGTATTTTTACTAGTTAGCGGCATACTGCTCACCAAATCGTCATCTTTAATAATGTCATTTATTAAGAGGTTTAATTCCACGAACGATTAGGGTATGAGAATGGAAAACACATAAATGATAATTTTTTTAAGCAGAGGTAGATTCAAAATTTAGAGGGAATTAGACTTTTCTTTTTCATCTTTAGGTTATAAACTAAAAACCGTGTCTCCCCCTCCCCCCGCCCCACACGCCCCAATCATTTTGGCAACCGCACGCCATCTTCCGTTGTTCGGAGCGAGCGCTCGTTACGGTTTCGATTTCGATCCAAGGAGGACGTCGACCCCTTCTTCCTCTCCCTGCTAGCGTGCGTAATCGAAACCAACGACTCTCCCTTGTTCGCAGGCGGTTCCAGCGAGTTACCCTCCCTTCGATCTTATCATCTGGCAATTTCAGAGATTTAGCTGCACCAGTTCGCCGACGCTATGAGGCGCAGGTTCGGTTTTTCCCTTCAGAAGTTTTAGCAAGCCTTCCCTGTTTTTTTAAGAGGCCCGACCCTTTATTGGGTTTGTCGGCTCTCTCCTGGCGCTTCTTCTTCCGCCAACTGACCAGGTAACTGCTGATTTGGTTCCTCCGCTATTTCATGCAGTGTTAGTTCGCTTAGAATCATTGTTTTCTTCTTCCATATTCTCAATTTCAAAAGTTAGGGACGATATTTTTTCCCCCTTTTAGTAGCCAGAAATCGAAGATTTCCTTTTGCCGCGACAACCCTAGTTGGGTGCTGAATTTTTTGGACGAGTCAACATTGTCCAGCATTCTTCCTCAGGTATCGTATTTTCTCTTTTCATTTTCAAACGATAATCGTATTATCCTAACTTACTGAACATCTAACTAAGCCGTATGGAATTTTAATTAGAGCTTGGATCCACCAAATCGTGTACGGTTCAGCAAATCCAGGCTTAGATGAGATCGCTTCAGTTCTTAGAAATAACACATCGTCTCGGTTAAAGAACTTGTAAATGTTCCCTCCCCCTTGCAGTGAATTAATGTTTCTATTATTGTAGGAAGATTGAGTATATGTTTGTTTTCCCATTGTAGGGACTCTTGACGTAAGGAAGGGAGACTCGTGTCAATCAGAGATTAAAGTAAGGATTCCAGCATTCACCCTAAAAGAAAATATACCACTGCACCGTGCCTACGGGCGCTGCACTACTGAGGCAAGAAATTCGACTTCACTTACGTACACATACCCCTTTAGATCATTGCGTTAACTAAGTTATTTAAGAATGCTTCGTAATTTAATTGGGCAAGTTTCAGTACCAGAATCAGATTAATTAAATTACTTCAGATAATGCAGAAAGGCAATGAACACATAACTTGGAAATGCATGATAAAGTCAGTAATTGAGTATGGTACAATATACGTAATGTAACATGATTATTTACATTTACGGCAAGAATAAATACAATCTGGTACATACATTGTCCGTAGATGAAAAAGAAAAATTTCAATCACGTAATAAAATTTAGATCAGTGACCTTATTCTAAATATGTAGGATATTCACATACGAAAAAGAAAAGTTTCAATCACGTAATAAAATTCAGATCAGTGACCTCATTCTCCTCTGGCTAGCATTCCATATGAGCCTCGGGCGTGGGGTCGACATCCACAGTTCCAGAATTGGAGAATTTCAGTTATGAGTCTGTGTTCCACTCAGGGAGCACTCCAGTTCAAGGCACCTTGGGGTCGTCATTTGGGCTCGATAATAAGATTAAGTACAATAAGTACAATATATCATAAAAGTAAAATCTTGCGGTCCACATGAGCCTCATAGGTGGGGTCATCAATAAAAGTTCTAGATTTGAAAATTTCAGTTACAAGCCCGTGTTCCACTCATAGAGCACTTCAGTTCAGGGCATCTTCGGGTTGTCATTTGAGCTTCATATTCAAAATAAGTGCAATAAATTATAAAACATGAAATTTGATTTCTCAATCTTTAAAAAGCATTCAGGGTACCAAAACTTAGTACAAGCAAAAAACTTAGATAATAAGACAACTCATAATGCATCATTACAGATAACAACTTATAAGACTACAGACAGACTATTCAGAAACATACATTAATAATCGAAAGCTCTTATTTTTATATACATACTTATTATGTGTTTTTAGTGTTACATGGAGTAGTATTTCTTACTCACCAGTTGGGCTGACTCGTCTTTGGACACCTTATTTACAGGGGTCACCAGTGGGGAGCTACGTTTGGGTTAAATCAAAGTTCTTCATTCTAGGTTGACTTTTCCTTCAATTTTAGTATTTGTACTTGTTCTTTGGACTTCATGGACCAGAATTGACTAATGTTTTCAATGTAACAGACATAATGTAAGCTTTCAGTGGTTCAGATCCTATAGTGCTTTCCTTTATTAGTTGGCTCTATGAATCATAATTGAGGTATCTATGTTTACCCTTAACTACATATCTTACTTCCGCAAAAATTTTCTTTGTGTTTTTATTTATACCTGTTATGTACCAATTTTAGTACAGTTACTTAGTTTACTGCTTACGCAGTGGCCGGTCGGACTGCTGATTTGTTGTTAAACAAGTCTGGGGTGTTATAATTAGTATCAGAGGGAGGTTTAAGATCTCATGACCAAGAAAGTTCACAGAGTCGTAGGTTATCATCTGAATCATTTCCTGGATGTTTGAGTCGTTAAACCACTATCCATAAGTGTATGTGTTGGCGATACATGATGTCTTCCATTGCTAGGTTCAGTGCGGAAATTTAAGGGGTGTTTAGTTTTTTGGTATCTCTTAATCTTTCAGAGTCAGAAGTGATTATAGATAAAATCGTAACTTTGTCATCCTTACACATGATTCCCCCTAGGGCAAATCTTGAGTTATTCATACCTCATATGACAAATGAGAGACCATGTCGGTATGCCATAAAAGGTAACTTCTTCAGATTAGTATGTGCCCTCATACAAGATTGACTTATATAGACGAAGAATCTCAAGTTAGTGCATGGAGTCAAGGTGGTCTGTTTTGGAGGCCGACATGATCAGGAAAAATCTTGTTTGTTCATGGCCCGTTCTTAATCTATAAATTTAGGTAAAAGGCTCATTTAATGGTCATTGAAAGTTAGAGAAGAAGAAATCCTCATTTTGATCATTGATGCCAAAGTCGGGGTCTGTGTGTGAAGCTCGGATGCCGTTTCTTTCCCCTCCCTTGGCAGCCAAGCCTAGCCATCTCCGACCACTACCATCGCTTCTGACCACCATCCACCACCAAGGAAATTTGTCATCCACCACCTCTTCCACTATCCCACTGCATATTTAACTCCCATAGCCACCTTCATTAAGCACTTAAACTCCTCATAATCGCCTTTGATCATTTAACATCCCACAACCTCTATATAGCAAAATCCAAAATGATCTCACCACTTGTAATGCCCCTACTTAATTTAGCAATAATCCTTCCACAAGGACAATAAGGTCTGAATAAAACTCCAATCACATTGGCACCAGTAGGGTTCGGCCCAAATTAATAACTTGATATTATGGACCTTTCATTACTTTACAATGCATATGAAAAATCATGTATCGCTTACAGTTGCCAGATCAATGCCGAATACATCGCAACTTTCATTTTTCACAACTCAAAAAGGTAATCGAAAATTATCAGATAAAGAACACGTGCATGTTTGGACAACATGAGGAGACTGGTAGATTGAACAAGTCCTAGTTTAGTGGCATAAGATCCCCAAAACCGACTTCACCTGGATTAACCATACCATTGGAATGAAACTATAAGGAAAGACATGATGTACTTAGGCATTAGTGAGATTATGACAAAAGATAGTGCACAATGGCGACAAAGGATCCATATAGCCGACCCCACTATAGTGGGATAAAGGCTTGAGTGTTGTTATTGTTGTCTCGGAAAATGCATTTTTATGGACGTATTGAGATGCACACACCACCCGAGCCTACAACTCAGTGAAGCACGCACAAACCAATCAACCTGCTCGAACCAACTAACTCATGGCTCGTGATACTATGCGACAATTGAAAATCACAGCAAAAATATTCATTCAAAAGGGGACAATAGCCTTTACTGCAGGGGAAAGAGTCAAGGAGTCATGACATGTTGGGAAGGAGAAATAAAAATACCACTGCTAGAATAAGTAGTCATGGATTGCCTTAATTCGAAAAACACAGCAAAAATACTCATTCATAAGGGGGCAATAACCTTTAATGCACGAGAAAGAGTCAAGGAGTCATATGATATGTTGGAAAGGAGATATAAACATACCACTGCTAGAATACGTAGATTCATGGATTGCCTTAATTAAGAGTGTTAATCATTATATTTTATTTTAAATTTAAAAAGTAATGTAAGAAAGGGATGATATTGAAGAATTTAAAATAAACTTTAGGATTGGGTTGGGATTGCGAGTAAGACCCTTAAGTGTTTTTTTCCATTTCATCCACTTTTCAACAGTCACTCTTCTCTAACATTCGTCACTAAGAAGATAACATACATGTACTATTTTGAAAATTCATCACCAAAACAAGGATATTTGCTTCAATGATAATTGATGCTATGATATAAAGTGCTCAATAAAAAAACATAAGTGTATTGTAAAATTGTGCTTACACAGATACAATGACCTTGGTTGAACCAAACTCAGCATAAGCTGAACCTGATGCAGAGCTTGTTGCACCTGTCCTGAGATCTGTAAGATGCTAGAATTAGCAAAACTAAGCAATGGTGAATTTATGACATTCTTAGACCCTTACAGTACGCAATTAAAAGAAAAAAAATCAGAAAAATACAAGTCCAAAATAATAGGCAAGTGATTTTACAAAAGAAAAGAACTAGAACAATGGATAGCACTGCATAAATTTCAACAAAATATCTTTATTTAACGTCAATCATAATTTGGTATGGCCAGAACAAACTGAATCGTTTGACAACTCTAACATATAGGATATACAACATTCCTTCTAATTTTTAATGAGCTTTCACAGTTTCTTAGGATTTATTAAAACAAAAAACTCAGAGGTGTAAAATAAAAAATGATATCCAAAATTCATTTGGGAGTGTCCACTACAATTTCTTCGAATGAGAAAAAATCACTCTTGACCTATAAAATTCTGGAAATAGAAAACGCCTTTGTTTTGAGCCATGTCAACTCATAGTAGGCTAACAAGGGTAAAACTCATATAAGACTCTTGAGGTAATGCCCATTAGAGAGGTCAACTACCTAAAGTAAGCATCTCATCTAGGATTGAGTCTTATCTGAAAGCTCGTAGTTATTAATAGATCCACTACATCTGTTGAGGGATGTTACAACATCTAACAAGGTTGTTGAAAAGATGAGACTTGAAAACAAATATCCAGTAAACACCGGCGAGGGAAACCCACACAGGTGTAGGTATTAATAGACCGACCCCCACGCCAACACCAACACAAAGATAGGTACATTATTTGTTGCTCATAGGTCATAAGTCAGATGATATTGTGATGGGGGAAGTTGATGGGGGCAGCCCACTCGACCCGTTCAGGCCTACTCACGATGACCACGGGCGCAGTGATGATCGTGACCACTCATTTCGAGTGGCTCACTAACCTTTGTATTTTTGTCTCTTGTCATTTTTTATTTTGAGTTGTAATTATATGTTTTATTTGAGTAGGAGTGTTCATCCAATCATAGTCGTTCATTGGTCTTTAGAAAACTATAAATAGAGGGTGAGGGCTCAAATTTTAGGCATTGAAGATTGGAGTTTAGAAGCTCAATCCTTGATCACTATGGTATTCCGATAGAGCCGAGTGAAAAAGTTGTGGAGGCGGCTGTCCATCATGGCATGATCCCCGGCGGCTTCGAACAAGCAGACGGAGGCGGCAGGTCGGATCATTGTTACGACTAGAGAAGAAATACAAACAAGAACGAGACAAGATTGCACTAGTCAAGAACACGGATACAATGCGGAGCGAACGCCGGATAAGATCAAGGATGTTGGGTCCTCCAATGATCCCTCTCTCAAATGAGAGCCCAAAACCTTAAAGATCCAAAGATGAGCAAACATTTAAACCCCTCCCCCTTATATAGATGAGGGAGAGAAAACATTATAGGAAATATGATTAATTAATATGCTTTAACTAATACTAATTAATATTAATTAATTAACAACAATTAATTAATTAATACCAATTAATCACACCAAATAATTAAGGCAGTTTCCATAAGCGCGTTCAGGTGGTCACGGCGAGGCGTAGTCGCTCCGGTGTAAGCATGAGGATAACAGTTACTTTCATAAAAAAAATACGTTGCAGCTTCCGCTGCCCCTAGGTGCATGAAGAGAGTTACTTGTGATGAACTTGTATGCATTGCAAAGGTCAACGTACATATATTTGATGGTTTTCTAAATCCAAGATTTTTCTTAATTAATTTACTGACATACCATGAAATTATGGGAACGAGTAATAGAAAGAAGAGTAAGACGAGAGACTAACATCTTGGAGAATCAATTTGGATGCATGTCAGGGCGGTCGACCATGGAAGCTATACATCTCTTGAGGAGACTCATTGACAACTATCGAGAAAGAAAACAAGATTTGCATATGTTGTTTATCAATCTCGAGAAGACTTATAATAAGATTCCAAGAGAGATTTTATGGAATCTTACAAAAGAAAGGTGTAAATGTATCATACACTAACATAATCAAAAGTATGTGTGCAAATTCAGTGACACGAGGGTGAGGACATTCAGAGGATTAAGACATGAATTATTTATCACTGTTGGCTTACATCGAGGTTCAGCTTTAAGCCCATATCACTTTACCAATATCTTAGATGAGCTCACTGGATATATCCAACCAGTAATACCTTGGTGTTTATTATTTGCGGATGATATTGTTTTGGTCGATGAGACGCGCAAGGGTGTAAACGCAAACCTTGAATTTTGGCAAAACACTTTAGAAAAGAAGAGTTTTAGGTTGAGCAGGGCAAAGACAGAGTACATGGAGCTTAAATATCTTGGATCGATAGTTCAAAAGGATGGAGGTGTTGATAAAGATGTGATATATAGAATCCAAGCAGGTTGGTTGAAGTGGAGAGGCGCGTCAGGGATCTAATATGATCGTAAAGTACCATTAAAACTTAAAGGCAAGTTTTACCATAATGCAAGTAGACCAGTGATGCTCTATGGTTCTGAGTGTTGGGCAATGAATTGTGTACATGATCAAAAAAGGGAAATGCGGAGATGAGAATACTCAGGGGGATGTGTGGACACACGACACTAAATAAAATTAGGAATGAATGTATCGGGTATAAGACAGGAGTAGCACCAATAGCAGAGAAGATACGAGAAGCTTGACTGAGATAGTTTGGACACATACAAAAGATACCATTAAAGACGCCTATTTGGTGTTGTGAAAGTCAAGTCACTAGGCATGTTAAACAGGGAGGGGTAGACCAATAAAGACTTGGAATGAAACTATAGGGAAAGACATGATGTTCTTAAGCATTAGTTAGATTATGACTAAAAATAGGGCACAATGGCAACAAAAGATCATTATGGCTGACCCCACTATAGTGGGATAAAGGCTTGAGTGTTGTTGTAATTTACTGACATGGAGTAATTATTTGACTTAGTAAAAAATCAAAAAGTTATGGTTCCTTGATTGATGCCTAGGGTCCAATTCGAATATATTAGGCCATTGTTGGGATGAAAGGGAGAAAAAAGGCATAAGGATGTTCGTAGTTCGGCGGAGATGACATTCTTATCTGAGAATTTTCTTTGGATCCTATCATTATCAGTAATTTACTGAATTAAAAGACTTACAGCAAGAGAACTTATTTGTAGTTAAGTACTTGGCTCTTTTCGATGAGTTGATGTTTTAGATATGACTTTTTAGAATACCCAAAGACCTCTGTTACGTCACTTAGGGCTTGTTTGGCTAAGTCGCAGCACTGGGAGAAGCAGTGGGGGAAAAGAGTGGTGCAGAAATTTGTTGTTTTGCGGTGATAGAAAAATTCATGAAACTGTTTGAAAAACTGTATTTGCAATGTTGGGTGAAATAGTGGTGCAGAATTAAACAGTAATTAAAATTAAACAGCGATAATAATAATTATACAGTCCCAGAATATACGAAGTCCAAATAATAATTAAACAGTTTACTTTATATTAAATATTTATTTGAATATATATAAACATTATATTTATTAATTTTATTTAATTATTAAAGTAAATATATTAAAAATAATAGTCAAAGTTAATTATATTAAATGCTAATATTGATGAGGTTCCCCAAATGGTTCGAACGAGTCAAAGATTTTTTTTTTTGCGCTCTCGCCTGTCTAGACGCTACAATTCAAGCGGGCCCATTCTCGCACAATTTTGAGGCTGTTTGGTCTTCCAAACAAACATCAAGACGCACATATGTGTGCTCGTCAAGCTTACAAGTTAGGATGGTGAGATTTCAACCAGTTCACGAGCGCCTCGACTGACCCGCAACAAATATATACAAAAAATATTAAATTTTAAAACGTTAATATATTAATTTTAAAATATATTAACATTTTAATTAATTACTAAGAATATTAAAATATAATTTATTAAATATATATTTTAAAAATTAAAATGTTAACTAAAATTTTATAAAGTTAAAAAAAAATACATATATTCAAATAAATGTTTAACGGTATATAAACTTAAATAATATATAAAATATCGTTTTATTTTTTTAAAAAAAAATTTGAAACGTTGCAACCCTTTTTCAGGGTTGTGGCGCCGGTTGCCTGCCACAGCGCCACGGGGGGTGGCATCTTGCCACCGCCCATACAAAACTTTTTTGTTTGGCAGAGTGGCAACAAAAACAGTTACATGCAGTTGTGTTGCCGCTCTGCCAAACAGAGCCTTACGTTGGCGTACAACATATCATTAATGTCAAGATATTCATTACAAACATATCATTAATGTCAAGATATTCATTACAGAAGCCAACTCCCAAGAGTAAGCATCTTATACCAAAGGTTTGAGAATTACTAGAAGGCTCATAGTTATTGTAGATCCAATGCATCACTAAGGGTTGTTGCACCCTCTAAAAGGGTTGTTGCAATTATGTCAACCTCCATTTATCATCTCCAAGCCTCATGCTTTAGAATTTTAGTCAAAAAGTGTCAACAATTTTGTTACGATTGCGCATGTCGGCGGGTCACGCATGCGCCGAGGAGACACCGCATCGGGTCCGTTTGCGGGAGGAGAGACCAAAGACGCAGCACCAGCCTGACGTTTTTATTTATTCCCTATTTTGTTATTTCTTATCTGGTTGTACGCATTTATTTCATATTTGATTGTACTCATTTATTTCTTTCCCTTTATATTGTATTTCTTAATTTGTCACATCCCGCACTTATAAGGGCTGGACTTGTACTATTTTAGATCATCTTGGGATGTATGAGAATTAGGGTTGCTCCCTAACCTTTCCCCTTGTTCTCTCCTCCTTCCTCTCCCTCTACCGCCGGCCCTCCCCCTCGCCGGATTTCTCTCCGAAATTTCCCGGGATTGTATCAATTTGGTCTGACCTGTCTCACCGCCCGCAACCTCGCCGTCGGTGTTTGTGCTCGTCCGCATCTGGGTTCCGCAATCCATTCATCATGGTTTTGGACCTCCAACGGGTCTATTTACAGTTCTGCATGTGCGCGGTTGGGACCTATCCATCAATCGAACACGTCGTCCGTCCGCCCATGCGTCGTCAACTACTCCGCGCAGTTTGCCCCGCCTGTGCCATCCCTCCCCGTTGCGACGTTCAGCGACGTCGCGCCTCCGGATTTTACTCGTTGTGTCGGCCAATCCCTCTGCACCAGCGAATGACCTATGCGACTGGGTCTTCGGCTCCCAATCCGCCTGTTCAGCTCAGTTCCGCCAACGACAGGGCTGTTCTGTGTCCGTCGGTCCTCCCGCTACTTCCATAGGCCGCATAACCTACTGTTTCTGCCCTTCCGCACCGGTTCCGCCTCCTTCAGCCTCCGGTCAACGTCTCCAGCCCATGGCTACCACCACTCGCTACTCTGCCGACTCCGCTCCGGATTCCACCACTGAAGCACTTAGCCGTCGCGTCGAGGCACAAGAAAAACGGGTCGCCTCCATGCACAACTCCCTTTTTGCCCTTCACGCCAAGTTTGATGCCCTACAGCCCTCCGCCGCCTCTTCCGCTAGCGGATCCGGGTGCCCGGCCGCCGGCGCGTCCATTCTCGGAGTTGTACCCCTCCCGTACATCGGGAACTCTGCGGTCCCATTTCTTCCAGGTTGTCCCTCCCTCGCTTTGGACCTCCTCGCCTTTGCCGGTGTGAACCCGATTGGGTGGATTGCTAAGGCGAAACAGTACTTCGACCTCCACCATAATCCTGAGCAGGATAAAGTCTCCACCGTCGTTGTAGGACTCGACGGCTCCGCACACCACTGGGCTCGATGGCTCCGGCAGTCCAACCCAACGATCTCTTGGTTGGAGATCAAACAGCAGATGATCTGGCGCTATGACAGCTGTTATTCCGGATCCGCCATCAAACTAGTGCATTGGATGATTACATTGATAAGTTTGTGGCCCTCGTCACCCATGTTCTGGGCTTACCGTCGGGTCATTATCTTGGCTTCTTCATGCAGGGCCTCCTGCCCCACATCCGCTCCCAGCTCCGCACTCACCACCCCCGGACGGTTTCTGATGCTCGCGACATGGCCCGCCTCATGGCGGCGGATTTGTCTCCTCGGCCACCGTTGTCGTCCGGCGGACCTCCGATGGATGCCTGCCGTGGCAGACCGCCACTCCAGAGACACCGGCTCCTCGGACTCCTCCTGCTTTGCCAAGTCGATCGGGCCCTCAGCGATTCTCCAACCGCGAGTTGGACGACCTCCATCGTAGGGGGTTGTGTTTCCGCTGCCGTCAGCCCTATTGTCTTACCCATGTCTGCGCGGTCAAGGAGTTCCGTGCCATCATCGGCGACATCAACCCTGAGGTTACCTTGGCGGACTTTGAGGCCCTGGAGCTCTCACGGGAGGATACCCCTCTCGACCTCATCGCAACTACATTCAACTGGTTGGAGCTATCTAGCGCCTCGACGGGCAGGAGCTCCAACCAGCAGACCATGCAGCTTCGGGCACACTGCAGGATAGCCCGATCATCATCATGGTGGACAGGGGCGCAAGCCACAACCTCATCTCTGAGAGCCTGGTGCAACAGCTCCGTCTTCCCGTGGTGCCCTCCCCGGACGTTGCGGTCTGCATGGGCGATGGGCGCCACTGCCTGACTCAGGGTTGTTGCACTGCCGTCTTCCTCTCTATGGGGCGATATTCCGTGACCGCGGACTTCTACACATTTGGCTTAGGCAGCCTCGACGTCGTGCTGGGAGTGGCTTGGCTCCGCACGCTCGGCGAGGTATACGTCATCTGGGAGACTATGTCCATGCAATTCCTACACGAGGGACAACCATGTAGCCTCCAATGTGACTCCGCCCTCCTACGATCTTTGTTCTCCCTCGGTAAGGAACCGAATTCCTCTCCAGGATTGCCACCAGACCAGCTTTCTCTGATCTGGAAGAAAGACGGCAGCTGGCGCAAAACTACCCCGTCAGGCTACTTGGTTACTGGTACCACCTTCAGGGGGACCCTGGCCTGCAGGAGCCGCGATTGCTGGGTCTTACTATCTGGATACCGAAGACACGAGGCTGTCCTGGGATCACTGTTGCTGACACTGCTCTGATCACTGCCTTGAGGACAAGACATGTTTTCCAGACAACGGTATTGTTACGATTGTGCATGCTGACGGGACACGCACACGCCGAGGAGACACCGTGGCGGGTCCGCACGCGGAGGAAGACGACGACGGGTCCGTCTGCGGGAGGAGAAACCGAAGACGCGGCACCAGTCTGACGTTTTTAATTATTCTCTATTTTGTTATTTCCTATCTGGTTGTACGCATTTATTTTCTATTTGGTTGTACGCATTTATTTCTTTCCCTTCATGTTGTATTTCTTAATTTGTCACGCCCCGCACTTATAAGGGGTGTTGTTGTACTCTTTTGGATCATCTTGGGATGTATGAGAATTAGGTGTGAAGCGTCAAAATATTGCGATAATATCAATGTGCCTTTTTCATCATCGGGGAAAATAAAGTAAATTGCGTGCGTGAAATTTTGGGTTGTCACATTAGGGTTGTACGCATTTGGTTGTACGCATTTATTCATTCCGCCTTTTCTTAATTTGTCACACCCCTGACCTTTCCTCTTGTTCTCTCCTCCTTCCTCTCTCCCTCCACTGTCGGCCCTCCCCCTCGCTGGATTCCTCTCCGAAATTTCCTGGGATTGTATCAAATTTGCTCCATAAGATGGTTTAAAGTATAAATCACAAAAATGCATTCAAATGTATGAGCGCATGACGTAATACCATAACTGATGTATGAAAAGTTCTTTAAAATCAAAATTGATGTAATGCCATAATAAATAGATTAATTGGGAATTTTTGTAATTTAAATTTATGTATGATAACCCACTTTCTATGGGTTATGTGTTTTAAGCACTAGTTTATGTCAATGTATGTTTTATTTTCATAAGTCGTTGTATTTGTTTTTTGTATTATGTTAGCTTGAATTGGCCAAAATTCCCTCACATGAATTTAAGTTAACCCAACAACCACTAATTATCAGTGACCAACCATCATCAGTCAACCAACAACCACATTCATTCCGCCTTTTCTTGATTTCATAAACCACATTCTCATGCCACTTTTGTACTATTCATCTCCCAATAATGGATTTCCTAGAGTGAGAGCCTGCACCTCGATAACAACGTCCAAGGAAAGAGAAGGTGATGCTCGAAGAAGAACTACTCGGGTTGCTATCAACACAAGTTATCCCCACTTGGCCAGCTTCTTAGCCAAATTCACTAAAATGAGAACTTTTCAAGCTCTCTTTTATGCTTGTTAAATTGACCTTAATCTTTACTTAATAGCATTTTGAATTTGTCAACAACTTAATTTCAAATTCCTATTATATTCGAGAATAAGGGTTCTGAAGGCCTCAAATGTGCAATAAAAACACATGAAACCTCACAAGATTTGGGCCAAACTAATTTATCAAGATAACTAAGGCTCTATTTGGTTCGGCGTTTCGCTGCTCTGTTTGGGGCAAACGCCGCCGGAAGGCGGGTAAACAAATGAACCTCCGGCGGCGTTTGCTCCGTTTCCACCCGCCCGACTTGAGAAACGCCCCAAAAAGCTCTGTTTGGAGCAGCCACCTCCCCCCTCCGTTTCGAACACTCCGTTTCCACCCGCCGGATCGACCCGCCACCGCCGAACCAAACGAAGCCTAAGTTATACCTACAATGGAACAATAAAATCCAATTTCGTTTCGGAGGAGTTTGTTGAAGACCGAACGCAGAAAACTATCTTCAATTTTATTGGTATCCACTCTAATGCTTAGAACTCTGGCACAGTCTGTCCAACGATCTCGCGAAAGAAAGAAGATTGTCCGTGTTTGATTCAAAGTACTACTTTTGTTTCTAAAGAGATTGCCTATGTCTTCTCATCTCTTCTCTGTAAGTATCTCTCTCAGAGAAGCTCACGTAAGAGTAACTTGTAGTTTCAAAAACAAAAATGGTATTTATATTATCTACATAGAGTGTTTCAAAAATACTAAATGAGGAGAAATGGACATGCAAAATTCGGCCATGTAGTTCCAAAACTAAATGTCGCATCCCTTCAGGTATTAATTCCAAAATTAATTAATTGTAATCATTTAATGCTTTCAAGTCTTGGATTAAAATAAAATCCAATTTTTATTAAACTCAACTTGATCATTCTTCCTCGTCTCGGTACATTCTTAATGTTATTATATTGGCAGTGAGCCAGTGACATTAATCCCTCGATTGCTCCCACATCAAAGACTCCAACATATGTTAACTCCCATTTTAAGAAAATAAAAATAATATTTTACTTACACAATACACTGTATATCATTATCATTTATAAATTTTCACTGTATCAGATTGACACCAAGCTTCTCCTTGTGAAACACTTGTTGAAAGTGATAATTTATTTGTATGAATGTAAATAGCAAATAAACTCAAATATTTCAGATGAAAATTTTCAATTTTTTCTTATCTTCTTGCATGAGAACTCATAAAGTTTTCAGAATTATTAAGCTTTACTAGACCATAACGGCTGAATGGTTCGAAGTGACATTTTAATTTTCAAGATTCACGGTTAAATGGTTAAACTTTTCATCCACGACCCATTCTTTGTTGGGACAACTTGAACTTGAGAATCTTATGATAGTCATCTTGTAAGCTTCTCTTTTACCTGAATTGTTACTATCTCGATATTTGTTAAACACGGTGATGCAGGGCAGGCGTCACACCTGCCTGCCACCCTGGAGTCCCACCAGGGGGCCCACCTTGGCGTCGCACCAAGGCGAGCTCTCGAGATCGAATCTCGGCCTCAACAACCTTTCGGCTTCCTGTGGTGGGACCGGAGACGGGTTGGGGTGTACAGCCTGCGGGACTGTTAAAGCCGTCTTGGTGCGGCGCCAAGGTGGGACTCTACGGTGGCAGACAAGTGTGATGTTTGTCCGGCATCACACTGTTATGTTGCTATCACTATAACCAAGTCATGGTGAACCCAACCAGGTCCTTTTATTGTCCATCTGTATTTGGCTTGAAGTAGTCTATATTCTATCAACTTAGTATAATCACCAGTCCATATTGCTTCCTTTGTGCGCACAAGTCAAAATTAAGAACTGAGTGTTAAGATAGTTCTCAGTTTCCTCCCTGGAGTTGATTGTTGATTTCTTCTATCAGACTTCTACCTGAATGACTAGTGGATCTTTGTTTTATTCTCGCACATTTTGATGATTGGTTTCCATGTAAGCTAGTGCTCATTTTTGACCTGAGTGTTGATCTTCTCAGCTCTAGCATCAAGTTAATGAATTGCTCCACTCTTCGTCTTGTTCCTCATTAACAACTAGTATTACATTAGTTAGGTTGACCACCATTATAACCTCCTGACAAATTTTATTTCACTGCTCCCTAACATCATATAATATGTGTGGGTCAGTCCTACCCCCCTGCAGGACCATCAAAGCCTACAGATCTTCTTCATGAAGATCATTATCATGTGTGATTAAATTCAATTACATTTCATGTATTTTAATTATATTTGAAATATTTATGTTTTATGTTTCATGATAGACGTTCATGTAAACTCTAGTTGAATGACTATTAATGAATGAATATTGATTTGTGAGTTATTCTTCTCCTTCCTCTCTCCCTCTCCTCCCTCAAGTCTCTTCTCGCCCCTTTAAGCCCCCACCTATCTCTCTCTTCTAAACTTAGACTTGATCGTTGTAATTCAAGTCTTAGTTTTACATCGCCTATGCACCCAACATTCTACATGAAACCTGTCGGGACAACAAGAAAAAAAAACAAAATAAAATTATAAAATAAATGAACCAAAAAATAACTTCAATCATCTACGGCACAAAGAAAAGACTATCATTATATAAATTATAAACATAAAAGGAGAGATGGATACGAACACGCAGGTCTACACTGATGGAAATTTCGACCATCAGATCGAGCCCAATCAATTTCATTAAAACTTTTCCTTTTTTGTTGCTGATGCCTTCTTTCCAAGGTTTGGGATGGAGAATAAGTTTCCAATGGTCCGCTTGCCATCTACTAGATTTGTGAAGCTCTTATTTCCTTTATTGTTTCTCTCAGTTAGAAGAGATTTGGCATGCCAATAACCTGCAATATAACAATTATATGATGCGACTTCCCTACATTACAAATGACAAAGATAACCTAAAGCAAAATATAATAAGTTGATTCATCACAAAAGTATCTAAACTCAGAGTTATTATATTATAAAAGGTGCCCAGTAACTTTGTCCACAAAAAATATTAACCGTTGAATATTAGGCCTCCTTTGATTAGGCGGTGGCGGGCGGAACCGGCGGGAGCAAACCCGGCTTTCGAACCGGAGGGGAGGAGGAGCCGCTCCAGATGGAGCTTTTTGCTCCATTTTTCAGGGCACGGCGGGAGCATACGGAGCAAACGCCGCCGGAGGCCGTTTGGTTACCCGCCGTCTGGCGGCGTTTGCTCGAAACGGCGGGAGGAAAAGCGGAACCAAATGAACCCTTAATGTTGAATATCAACTGGAGATTTTAATGCTAATATTTATGTACGTTGTTTGAAGAAACTGGAAACAATGTGCATCCCCATCATTAGCGAGTTGCTTCCATTTTTTTAAACATTTTCAACTCTTTGTCTATAAATTTGTTGCACTCATTTCTTTCTTCCATGCTCCATCACCCTATATCTATCACTCCAATGATTTATTTTCCAACGCTCCTCCCTCCCTCGGGTGGCCCGCCCGCATGTCCAATTTGGAGAAAAAAACGGCCCAATGGAGTGCATCAATGAGCTCCTCAATGACCGGAATCGGAAACTTGTCTTTTACTGTTTGTAGATTCAGTTGGCAGTAGCCAAAGCACATCCGCCATGTCCGGTCACCCTTCTTCACGAGCACAACCAGAGAAGCATAGGGGTTGGAGCTCGGTCGAATGATCCTGGTGTCTCCTTGACCAGATTCTCAATCTCATCATTTTGTAGGGGAGGGAATTACTACAATCCCTGGGCGGGAGCTCAGGTGAAGCCAGCAGCTACTTCCATACGCGGATCGGCCGTCTTCCGAGACAGAACTCACCTAACAACAGCAGCAAGCCAGAAGAGCAGGAGCGAGAGATCGCCTTAGTCTTGACTTAGAAACCGAGCCTTTCCTTCAGATGAAGTGGACGAACACGCGAGTCAAGCAAGGTAGGTTTTCACTCACCGCCTAATTGGCATTCATGTAAGAATCGCATGATGATCAAGACATACATTTACATTAGCGGATAAAGGATGCTACCACTTTGAATGAGAATAAGCAAGTGGGTGGCAGACCCAGGGGACAGTCAAAGAGGAAGAAAGAACCGCATCAGACTTTGATAGGGTCGTAGATTAATTTCCCCATGCCCGTCCTTGAGAGAGATGCGGTGTTCATGTTTGTGACAAGGTGGTAACCCCACTGATTCCCGAAATATATCTTGAAAGGTCACTAGTAACTCCTGCAGGTGAGCAGACTCCTCCGGCAACAGGGTTCCCGTTTCCTCTTGACAATTGAGCCCACTGTGCGGGTCTCGGTGGCTGTATTCATGGCCCTCTTGGGTGTCGGTTGGAAGTGTAGGGAGCTCCTGAACATGGCAAATTGATGCACCCTTCGTCACATCTAATTTTTATATTTATTTTTTATCGTGTATTTCTTTCGCGTACATGCTTTTATTTGAAATTGTTCGGCTCTTTGTGTTGACCGTCCGATAAGATCTTAAATATATAGGTCCGGTAATTTTAGTCGTTAGGACGTAACGGACAAGTTTAAAAAATTATTTAAAAAAACGTATAAATTTAAAATTCGAATTCAAAAGTTGAGGAGAAATAGGAACTATTAAATTTGGAACTAAATTGAAGAGATATAAATTATTGAAAGTGTTAATTGGAAACAAAAGTTTTGGAAAAGAAATATTCGGTAAAAATAATTTGGGAAAGAGATAATTGTAAGAGTTATTGTGGATTCTTAAAGATCTGTTTAATAGCCCCTGTGCAAAGAAAACAAGGGAGGACCGGACAGAGTGGAGAACGAGAATATTTCTCGCTTCTCTGTTCATTGTCGGTGAAGCAGTCAACTCCCGTCTCCTCCTGTTACACCAACCGCCCGCGCCAGGAGGAAAATCTTTCAAAGCCTTCCCGTTGCCAGCCACCGCCGGCGGCTGCAGATCTGGTCGCCGCCACTGCTAGTCCTATGACCGTCGATCCGTCTGGAGGCGCGTCAACCAGGTCGTCGTAGACCCTGAAACTTCTTTCCGACGACCTGGACATCTCCTGGGCCGTCGACCCCACCCTACTCCGGCTACTGTTCTGACGGCCTATCCTTAGCCCGGATTTGTTCTCTCTTTGACGGAAGGACCTAGGGAGGACTGCTGCCCTGCTCGACGCCTTGCAGACGACTCCAGCGACGACCCGGTAGAAGTTGGCACGCAGACGGCTCTGTCTACAGCCACTTCCATCAATGGCCCAACAGGAATTGGCCCAGTACTGCTAAATTTGACTTGATCTGTTTTGATTGTGGTAACCTCATCCCTTCGTTGCTCAATTTGTTAACTTTTAAATTTATGTGCATCTTAAATAATTAAAAGAGCTTGTCCCGAACGTTCTAATCGCTTAATTACCGTATTTCATAAATTATTATGCGTGTATTGCTTGTGGATCTACAACTCTCGTCGCGGTTCAATTTGTTAAGCGCTCGAGTGAGTCCCTCTCAAATAATTGTTAACGGTTTTACAAAGTCCACGTTGAAAGTAATTTGCGTGAAAGCTCGATTTTGGCCAACTCGGCTCTTTTTTAAAATTAAAATCCATGTTATCTCAAAAAATCCGAATTTTATTTTATAACAAAAAAAACTATTTAGCTTAAAATATCATAAATTTTGAAAGACCCGAGTCGAGTTTACATCACAAATGGAGAGTATGTTCAAGTGCCCCCCTGCTAGCATCCTCTCCAAACCTTGTTGCTTCATCCATGTGTTGCTCGCATTTTTGGATCCCCTCAACAATATTTCCCGACCATGGCTAGTGAAGTTCAAACGGATTGCCGAAATCCCAATGGAATACCCTCAATGTACTCGACCATTGGATTCCAAGAACCACTTTGCAACCACCCAACGGAAACACCAACATATTGGTTGTGAAGAACACCCCTTGCATCTGCCATTTAAATCCCACTACCTTGTTAGAGCTGGACAAACGTCTCTCGTCCGCAATAGCCACATTGAAAGGAGGTATCAGCGTCAATTGGCATTGTAAGTTTGTAACCGGTGAGCCGCGCGCTCATCCACGAAATTGTGTGTGCTCATAGAGACAATTAGTATTTGAATGGCATGCCCTTGATACGATGAGGTTACTTTCATAGTGTGATATTGAGTTATGCCCATGAGAGCATGCACTGACAAGTGTGGAACCGCCTCCAAGTCCCCTGTTCTGGTAGAGTTTCAGTCTCCTCAAGGTCGGCTGGTTCTTGGTTTGTGTCCTCGTCTTCGTCAATCAGTTCCAAGGCGTACGATCTCCCCTTCGCCAAAAAACGGTGGTTTGGTGTATACTTATTGACACACCAAAAATAGAGGCCTTTGTTGCGCTTGTCCTCCATCTTCACCAATGTTAAACGGCGGTTGTTGCTTTGGCTCCCCTTTTGTGAATTAACTGGTTGTTGAGTGGTCGGCAGTTAATGTCTGGATGCCCTCCTTTCAACCGCCAAACTTGTCTATGTCATGCTGGAAAAACTATGACGGTGTGAGACGGTTGTATGTCTCACCTCCATGCGGGCCAGAGCAAAAACCTCTTAGAGGGTTTTTGGTTGGAACATACGGATAGCGTAACCGATCTCGTCCCTCAATCTGGTGATGCAAAAGCTCATCGCACAATCCTCCGTAATATTCACCCAATGCAGGAGGATGTCGAATTCATCCAAAAAATCTTGAATTGTGCCTTTTTGCTTTAGGTTTTTTAATTCGGACATCGGATCGTCGAAGAGGACTGATCCAAAATGCGTAGCCATGGCTTGTGTGTACTCTTCTCATTTTGGCCTATGGTGAGTGTGTCTAGACTTCATGTATGTTTGGTGCCAGTACAATACCTTACCCTCCACGTGTGTCGAAGCAATTTTCACCTTCAAATCCTTTGGCATGTCGTCGAGTTCGAAGAATTGCCCGGCTTTGTATATCCATTCTTGTAGAGCATCGCCATAGAAATGGGGAAACTCAAGACGTGCAAATCGCGGGTTCAAGTGATTGTTCGGAGCAGAGTAGGGGCATCCCTCGGCGGGAGATCCTCGGCCACCTGAGTCCACAGTTTTGTCCAGACGGGTGCCGGTGAGATTAGCCAACATGTCTCGCATTTCCTCCAAGGTTCAGCATTGTTGATCGGACTGCACGGTGAGTGACTGGAAGGATTGCGCCATTGTCGTTTGTTCTTGATGTAACATGTCCAGATGCTGAAGTGTCTCCTTCGAACGGGTAGCGTCAGAAACGGGCATCGTGTTTCCTACCCGTGCTAGCTCTGATAGCAATTGATATGTTCCAATGCACTCAGAGATATGTCTTCCAAGTGCACACAACGATATGGTATGTTCCAAGTGCACACAACGATAAAATGATGGGTTTCCAAATGCAACCCAACGATAACTTACGGGAGCTCTGGGACAGAGGAATGATTTCACACACTAAAGAGATTGTCCCATCCACGATTGCAAGGATACAATCAACCCTAAGGGACAGGCCCTGAACAGGTTGAACTTCAGCAGGAAGGGAAGCTCCCCTTCTACCGTCCAAGTCACAGAACAATCAACACAAAGACATAAGAAACAACACCCTACTACTCTGCCTTATATAACCTGGCAGTACATGGCCAAAATAACCCTCCTCAAACCAAAATACTACAACCCAAAATAATAACTTCCCGCCTAAACAATTCAGCACGCATCACACATCCGGCTAACACAGAGAAATCAGATGCTGGAATAAGTACAGGCGGCTAACTAAATACGATTTATAAAACTAGATAATGCCTAGCATCCACTGTAAATACCTAATAGGCGACTACAATACCGTCGATGGAGCTCGAATGCAGAAGATGGATAGTCCCAGCGGTGGAGCTCGAATGCGGATGGGGAAAGAAGCGGGAGACAAAATAGAATGAAGGAGATGGATAGTCTTACCGGCAATGGAGCTCGAATACCGGCGGTGGAGCTCGAATGCATGATGGGGAACGCCGGCGATCGAAGGAAGAGGCGAGTCGAGGGGGGTTTCGCACAGTCGGCTAATATGTAAAACCTAACCTATTTGGAGGAGCAAAAAAAAACTAAGCTAGTTGCCCATAAAAATGATCACAATATAAATTATTAATTATTACATTCTTACACATGCGGCTTATGTAGTTATGTTTGGCCCTGTCTTGCCATGAAAAGCAGAACGAAAAATCCTGTTTCCATCCCGCGCTACCTCCCTTCAGTTCGAATGTTGTGGTTCCTCCCTTACATTCGTCCCGCCACCGCCGAATCGGCTTGGTTTTAGGCTCTGTTTGGCGCGGCTGCAGCGACTGGAGAAACAGTGGTGGAAAGCAGTGGTGAAATAATCGGCTGTTTTACAGAGTGGTGGCAGAATCTGTGAATCTTTTTGGAAGAACAGCATTTGGAGTGGTGAAATAATTATAACTTGATTATAATAATTATTAATTTATAATAACTAATTAATTATAAACTTAATTATATAATATTAATTTAATATATACCTTATTATTATATAATTAATTTAATATATAACTTACTATATATAATTATTTATTATATATTCTTTAATATATAACTTATTATATATAATTTAATAATAATATTATAATATTAATTTAATATAAAAAAAAGTAAAGCAGCGCTGCAGCTTTGGCTGCAGCGCTGCTGCTATTTTCCAGTCGCGGAAAAATTCCGCGACTGGAAAATAGCGGGCCACCGCTATTTATAGCGGTGGCGGATGCCACTGGAGCTATTCATTTTTTTGTTTGGCGGAGCTTTTGAAAATCTGCGATTCACTGGACCTAAAACGCCGCGCCAAACAGAGCCTTAATACTTTAAGAATTGTTTTCAACTTTTTAAAATTACACGGACTGATATTAAAAAGTTATCAAAGTTCGGATACTAATTAAGGTTTGGGAGGACTTATTTTCACTGGTCAAGCGGTCACGATCGCATGAACCTGGCCTTAATTAAGGTTCGGTTCATGCGGCCGTGACCGTTTGACCGGTGAAAATAAGTCCTCTCAAATGAAGCCTAATTTGTGATTTTTGCCCAAAATTTATTTTGGACAGGCTCCTTATGATCGCCGCTTTGATATGCGTCCATCGTAATAATCTGAGATCAATACCGGTTCTTTGCTCATTTTATTTCTTCTATAACGTTTGGGGCATAATTTAACTTAAATGCCGGAAATCACTTTAATGATGTTGGAATCGCATGCAGATGACATTGTTGTGTTTGTGTTAAGGTTATGAGTCTAACCAAACCAAATGAGGTTAATTCAGAAGTCATTTGCTTGATTTCACATTTTCTGATAATTACAATATTTAAAACAATGTCCGAGTGTCAAATTTTTTTATATTCATCGGAATTCAGCGTGGACAATTTTATTGTGTTTATATTGACTTTTTTTTGAAACTCGGATACCGGTTCAACAAATTTCGTAATGGGAGGGAATAGTTCAAGTTACTTTTCCCGTCGTCGGGTGCTCAAGGAAGGTCAAATTCGAACCAGGATTCAGCTCTCGCTAGTTTGAGGTGGTTGCGTACACTCAGACCCAATGAGCTGCAACGTGGAGGTCTCACTGCTCACCCGGAAGCGCGTATCGAGACTCCCCCCCCCCCCCCCTCCTCAAAGTCAAAGGTTGAGCTTGGCACCTTGGATGACACGGAGCAAGAGTTCTACCAAATTCATGAGCTCTATGAGGTTGGGTCTGCCTCTCCAAGGGTGCTTTGAGGGTCTATTTATAGGCAAACCTCAAATCAGGGGTAAAATCGTCTTTATGGCCTGAAATAGCGATCTCCGTCTTTTGGTTTTTGCTATTAGCACTCGTGATTAGCCTGCGGATAGCGAAATACCGCAATTTGAGACGGCTATGGGCAGACAAGGCTGAAATGCGAGTAGACGGAAGAGCATACTAGCTCTTCTCGCTAAGGCGAGTTCACGAAGAGAACGAGGGTCGCCTCGCCTGCGTGCGCCTCGGCGCCCGATCGCCCTTGCCTCGGGGGATAGTTCAACGAGCTGGCATCTGGCTAGGGAGGCCGACTCGCGATCGTCCATGCTAAGGCGCGTGGTCCGCTCGCCTAACCTAATTTCTCCTGATGGGCTCACCCTGCCCTGGTTGGGCGCAATATGGACTGTGGGCACTAAATTGGGGTTGTACACAATCTCCGCTTCTTTACAAGCTCTGCAGAGGTCAGAAAGAAATCATCCAACTCCGATTTGGCGAGCCCGGAACGTTGCCTGCCCAGCCGCATTGTGATCCCTTCCTGGCTCTATAAATACGGGGGGAAGGGTATGACCATCCCAAATGCACTTCCTGGTCGAATTGTCGTTTCCATGACCTTCATGGGCTTGCCTGAGCGAGACGACGTGGAGGTTATTGTCGTGTTCGGCCTGATTGGTCGTTCTCCTCCAAAGGTGTGTCACGATTCCCGGGCTGATGAACTTGATCGAGCTCGCGACCATCAAGCCAGGTCAAAGCTGCCAGCTTCAACAGACTTGGCCTCCTCTACCTCGTCTTCGTGGCGCGCACCATCCCTTGGGGCGGTGATAGATACCGGTGAGGCGGGTCAACTTCCACCTAACAATCGGCCCCCGACTATCAGCGTACGCGATTTCACCACTTTCTACCACTTTGACACGTCTCTGACCGCGCCGCCCTTTGATCCCACGGGTCAATGATGGTACTGATGTCGTGGTGGCTCTGGCGACTTCAAAATATGGTGACAATGCGAAGTGGGAGAAGATGAAGTTTATAAAGGGAGGAAGCAGTCTCGGCCGCCCGCGAGGGATGAGCACTTCACTTCCCCTCGGTTTCCCGGGAAGTCAGTAAACGAGCATCTTTCTTACATGACGGCTTCTCGCAGGGACTCACTGGGTGAATGAGCTACTTCGGACCGTGTCGACCCTAGGCACAACTGGGCTCCGTCCCCATCGCATATCGTCAGAATTATCATCGCATATCGTCAGAATCGTCATCGCATCTCGCCATCTCGAGACAGGAGAGCCAAGTCGACCTTGTACTGGCGGAAAATATTTGAAATTGAAGCCTCCCCGCCTCACAGAGGATGGCGTTGAATCCTCCCACGGTAACGCCTGAATCTTCTTGTTCCTTTCCTGCATTTGCCCTGACTTCTCTTCCTTAGGTAACGAGTATCCCCTTGCACACGTGCTCTTATCATTGGGAACGCCTCCCGAGCCGACGCCTCCTCAGATATCCAACTTGCTTCGCGAGATGTTGGCCAACCCGGCAGTGGACAGCGCCGATTTCAGCTCGTGCCTGATCAGGGTGCTCACGTCTTATGATTCGACCCTCAGCAACGCGAGCCCGCAGGACAGCAGGAAGGGTGTTGGCGAGCTCCGAGGTCGCTTGGAAGCGAGGGAAGATTATTACAAAACACAATTGGTGGGCAATGATGGGATATTTCTGCAAATGTTGGATCGTAAAGAGACGATATACGAGCTGGAGACTCGCCAGAATGCCACTGAAGACCACATGTATAAATTCGGCTAGGTTGTCGGCACTGTTAGCGAGGCGAACGGACTCGAAGAACATCTGCGCAAAGGGGTGGACCTTCTTAGGCAAGCCCGGGATCATTTCCACAAGGCCAGAGGTTTTGCGTGGTCAGCCCACCATCCCGCCCCTCTACGCGTGAGGGGCGGGGGACTGTCGCGACGCGAGTAGGGAGATAGCAACCCATTTAGATTTCTTTTGTTTCACAACTTCTTTGTACTCCCTCGTGGTTCGCTCGTAAGAGCTACTTTTTGTTTCATAACTTTTTGTACTTGCACAGTAGTATTGATGACTTTGCAAATACTACTTTGTACTCGCATAACTGACGAGTGAAGGATGATTTTATATACTGCAAGTGTGTGCTTTCTTTTGCAACTCGACTCGTTTCAAGCCGTTGGTGTGATGAGTAGTTTGAATACAATAACGGTGAGCTCGCGTCGCATGAGGGATGCGGGGAACTCACAGATTGACTGGGGGGGCTTGACCCGTTCTGTTGTGAAGACTTATAAATAGGCGGGAGGGGTCGGGATTGGTTGTTCGATTCCCCCTTCTCTAGCTCCCAACCCTCCCCCTTAGAATCCCTACTTGCTTTGCCTGTCATCGTGGTTCGTGGTAAGGGCGAGGAGAGTCAGGCTCACTGTGTGGTAAACTTCGCAGGTCACTTTTTTCCGACGGCAAAACAACCTCTGCTGAGCTGGAGGCTTTCCAGTCGAAATATTTACCCGAAGGATTCACAGCGAGGCGATCAACTGCTTCTCCAATGATGAACTTGCCCTTCCGCTGGCTCACTTTGAGGCAGGACTGCGATTTCCTCTGTAGCCCCAGGTGGTTCAGGTGATCAAGTACTTCGGCTTGGTGCACGCGCAGATAAATTCCAACGGAATCAGTGTGTTGGTCGCCTACGATTGTTACATGCATGAGTAGGGGATCGAATTCGACCTCGTCGCCTTTCGAAAAATTCTGAATCTGAAGGTGACCAATGACAAGGTCGTCTTCTTCTCTAGCACGTGCGTCAGGCTGGCAGATACGCTGAATAAAGTCCATCATTGGATTGATAAATTCGTGTTTGTGTGAGGCGTGTTCGGGTTAATTCCCTTGGCGTTGGTTCAGCGCAGCTAGAACACGTTTAAGCCTCCCAAAATGGCGGGGCGACGCACCATTGCTTTATGAGATGTTGAAGGGTCGAGTATTCAACGTTTTGTATTTGCAGCGACATCAGGATCAGCTCGTCTACGTCATGCCTGGGAACAGTATGTATTTGCCTATACCCATCCAGCGAGCTCACCTAGAGCACCGCCTAACTCGCCCTTGCAGGTTTGCGGACTCTCCCTCTGAATGCGTCGTTCCCGCCTGTCAGGCCGTTGGCTATACCTGCCTTGCAAGCTTATGGGACAGCCCTGAAGTCGACCGATATTTTCTCGACCTCTTCGAAGGGCAAGGGGAAGGCTCCCTCATCGATGTCCTTCCCTCCGAGCTCGCGCCCAAAAATGGTCAAATTCTTCCTTTCCGCGACTCCATTCTGCTGAGGTGAGTACGTCGCTGTCAACTGATGTGAGATCCCATACTCTCTACAGAAATCATCAAACCGCCCAGAGGTGTACTCCTCACCTCTATCTGTTCTCAACATCTTTAGTGGTTGTCCACTCTCCTTCTTTGTCATCGCCTTGAACTCTTTGAACTTGTCAAAGATCTCAGATTTATCCTTCAGAAAATACACCCAACACTTCCGACTGAAGTCATCAGTGAAAGTGATATAGTACTTGCTCCCACCAACTGAGGTAGTCTCAAACGGACCAGCAATGTCCGAGTGAACCAGTTCAAGCTGCCTCCTTACTCTTCGGGACTTGCCACCTTCGAACGTCTGCCTCTTCTGCTTCCCCTTCGTGCATGCCTCACAGATCTTTTGTGGAGGTGAGATCATGGGCAGACCTTCCACCATCCTGGAATGAGATAAGAGCTTCAAACCAGTGAAGCCCAAATGACCCAGCCTGTGATGTCACAACCATGCTTCTTCCTCTTCTTCAGTTCTCACAAGGCACACTGTCTCCTTGGCATCCATCCATAGCGTAAAGAGACGATTCGTCGTTATCTTCACCTTCACTACCTCTCTTCCTTGATGATCCTTCATGACTAAGGACCCATCTATCAACTGCACACAGTACCCTTTCTCCACCAGCTGCCCAAAGCTTAAGATGTTACACTTCAAGCCTGGCACATAAAACACATCGTTGAGGTGCACCTTCTTGCTATTTAGGGTGACCACTATCAACCCTCTTCCTTCCACCGAAATCTTTGAAGCGTCTCCAAAGCTGACCTCACCAACATTTGGCTCAAGGTTGGTGAACAACTCTTTTTCTCCACACATGTGGTTGCTTGCTCCCGTGTCCAAGTACCACACTTCGTTCCTTCCTCCCTCAGCTCCTATATATGTCAAGAACATCATTGGGTCGCCACCAACAGTGCTTGCTTCTACATAATGGTTGGTCTCTTCTTTCTTCCTTAGAGCCCAACAATCATATCTCATATGCCCAAAACGGTTACAGTTGTAACACTATATTTGGGACATGTCACCTCGGCCTCTTCCTCTTCTTATTCCTTCATGCCTTCCTCCTTGATGTTGCTCCGTCTTTCTCTGGTTATATTGATTTATTCATTGATCTCTTCCTCCTCTTCTTCCTCTACCTCTTCCTCGGTAGCCTCGGCCTCACTGGCCTCCTCCTCTTCCAAAGCTCTCTCCAAAATTCAACTGAGTCTGGAGTGCTTTTCCTAAGCCACTTGACTCTTCTTCGTCTTGCAACATGCATTACTCATGAGCTTGTAGGGAGCCAACAAGCTCATCCACGGACATCTGGGTGAGATCCTTTGATTCTTCAATCACCACTACAACGTGACAAAATTTCTTTGGCATAGACCGCAAGAGCTTCTCCATGAGGCTCACGTCATCTATCGTCTCTCCATTGCGCTTTATTCATTTGTGAGCATCTGCAAACGAGTCACATAATCTTCAACCTTCTCAGAACTCTGCATCTTCAACACTTCATACTCAGCTCGAAGGGACTGCAACTTCACCTTCTTGGCCTTATCAACTTCTTGCATGGAGCGTTGCAACACCTCTCATGCCTCCTTCGAACTTCTCGCATCTGAGATTTTTTCAAACGTCACCTCATCTACACCTTGGTATAGCAAGAACAGAGCTTTCTTGTCTCTCTTCTTTGAATCTCTCAACGTCGTCCTTTGCGCGTTAGTCAACGCTGCCTCTGCTTCTACAGTAAGTTCCTCATAGCCGTCCTCGACTATCTCCCATAACTCCTTTGAGGCGAGTAACAACACCTTCATAATTTGTCTTTGTCAACTTGGGGACTTGCATCGGCATGGCACTTCTCATCTCCATCTCCACTTGTCACTAATTCTACCAAGGGGGTTGAACCTCCCTCTGATACCACTTGTTGGAAACGTGGATATGTCGATACAACTTCTAAAATAACTCAACACAAAGACACAACCATGCCGGCGAGCACAACCCCAGCGAGAGGTGTGTGTGGGCGAAATGGGTACGCCGACGAGATCACCTTCTCGCCCGGCGAGATGACCCTCCGCTCGGCAAGATGCCCTCCGACGACACGGGCCGGCGAGAGCTTCCGGCAGGATGGGGCCGGCGAGACCTCCCAACGAGATGGGTCCCAATCACTCGGCGAGGGCACCAAGGTGAGTTGCTCGCAATCTCTCTTGCGTGCTGCTCCAGGCAGGTAACAACCGCACGCGTGGTAAAAAAACAAAACGAACAAACACCAGGCGTTGTAGCGCTCCACACAGGAAATGAGATAAATTTCACTATCTCATCAACCTATCAATGAACTACATCCAAGCCTTTATATAGGCTAACACGACAAATAGGAAATAGACACGTGGCTCCACATTAAGGCTCTATTTGTTGGGACGTTTCGCAATTTCATTTTGGGCAAACGCCACCGGAAGGAGGGTAAACAAATGAACCTCAGGCGGCGTTTGCTCCGTTTCCACCCACCCGTCTTGAGAAACGCTCCAAAAAGCTCCGTTTAGAGTAGTCACCTTTCCCCTCCGGTTCGAACTCTAAATGCCACCTAACTATTTACATCTCTCTCCTTTTATTAATTAAACATATATAAATATATAAAAAATCATTATTGACCCGGTCAACCCCAAAAAAACACCAACAGATAAGTTACTAGGTAAGATTGTGCGTTCACGAACGACAGTACATAACCACCGCGTTTATGACCGCCGCCAACATGACTCTTAAGCACTCAATTATTCATTATTGTTAAAAATAAATGTCCAACAATTAATTTCCTTTAAACCTTATAAAGTTATGATCTTTAAAAATACTTTTAATATACATTCAAATATTTTTGAACTTGAATATGTTAATTCAAAAAGCAGCGGCATTATATAATATATTATATATACACCCACAAAAGTAATCGTGTACAGTCTGCCCATGATGCTGCACCCACAAGCTGTTCCATTAATGTTCGAATCTTGCAAAACTTAAATTAAAAAAGAGCATAATTGAAATAATAAATATTACACAAGGCCACCTTTTTCTTATAGATAATGTGTATAATATACAGTGGCGGACCCATGATTTTCATCCAATTCGGGCATCAAATAAATATTTTTAAATTTTGAATAATTTTTTTAATTCAAAATTTTTAAAAAATATTATTGCAGATGACAATTATGAACAAATTAATGAATTAAACAATAATATGTACATCTTAAATTAAATTGAAATACTAAAACATACCTTTGAATAAGCCTATCTTGCAATCTTAAGTTAAGCAACCTTCCTAACATTTCAATTAATCAAATATACGAAGCCTGCCACAATCCGCATAAGACAATTTTAGAAGATAGAAAACCCTAATTTCAATTTCCAACTCTAGCCGAGTTCCAATAGACTACCCTTCAATAAATATGCTATTTGATTTTTTATTTTTTCACTCAAATCGAGATAGAGAGAGGGAGGGAGAGAGAAAGACAGATAAGGATGACGAGAAAGAGAAACCAGAAAAACTCAAAACAAGAGATAACGAGAGAGGGAGAGAGAGTGTGTGTGAGAGAAAAACCAGAAAAACACAGTCCAGCCTCCAGCGAATGGAAGCTGGGGGGGGTGAAGCTCGAAGCAAAAAACTGATCCAAGGAGAAAGGATGAGATGAAATATTTTGAGGAAGGCGAATAGGAGATCGTACCTGTCAAAGCTTGTCGTTTTGGACGTCGAGGATGGTCTTAGGGCACTTGGCTCAGTGAAGAAGCTGTCACACCTTCAGCTATTTTCCGAAAATCATACCCGGGCACTTGCCCGGGTATGCCTCCACTTGCGTCCTCCCCTGATTATATATATATATATATATATATATATATATATATATATATATATATATATATATATATATATATATATATATATATATATATATATATATATATATATCTTTATTATATAATATAATAGTCATATTTGGATCACACCATGAAAGGCATCTGCACCGTCCGATCTTCAGGAAATGGATTCTGGCCATTGGATTCATACATATTGGCCTGCAATTAAAAAACCTGATGCCCCCCGTTCCGTTGGCCTGCAATTAAAAAACCTGATGCCCCCCGTTCCGCCTACCGTCCAGCCCAACTCCTCTGTCGCCGCCGGCGACAGGAGGCGGAGGCTGCCCGCGCGGTTTTTGTTTTTTTTTTTCGATTTTCTTATTTTTTTTATATTTAAATAATTTATATTATTAATAAATAATTAAATTATTTAAATAATTTATATTATTAATAAATAATTAAATAATTATTTAAAAAATCAGAAAATTAAACTTTATTTTTTATATATTTAAATAATTTATATTATTAATAAATAATTAAATAATTATTAAAAAATCAGAAAATTAAAATTTTTAACTTTAAATTTTTAAAATTTTATGCCGGGCTAGCGGTCGAAGCCCGCCGGGGGGGGCGGGCGAAGCCCGCCGGGGGGGCGAGCGAAGCCCGCCGGAATGCCAAGCGGGCGAAGCCCGCTTGGTTGCGGGCGACTGCGTTAAATTTTTAAAATTTTATGCCGGGCTAGCGGTCGAAGCCCGCCGGGGGGGCGGGCGAAGCCCGCCGGAATGCCAAGCGGGTGAAGCCTGCTTGGTTGCTGGCGAAGCCCGCTTGGTTGCTGGCGAAGCTCGCTTGGTTGCGGGCGAAGCCCGCAGCGACGCATCGAGAACGGGCGAAACCCGTTCGTAGATGCTAGTATATATATATATATATATATATATATATATATATATATATATATATATATATATATATATATATATATATATATATATATACAGCAGTCGTGCTCGTGGGACGACATTTGTCATGGGAGAGACATTTGTCATGAGGACGACATTTGTCATGGAGGCGACATTTATCATGGGGTGACATTTGTCATGGGGCAACTTTGATCGTGGGGACGACATTGGTCATGAGGGCGACATTGGTCGTGATCGAGACATTGGTCATAGGGGTGACATTTGTCATGGGGGAAACATTGGTCGTGGAGGCGACATTGGTCGTAGGGGTGACATTTGTCGTGGTGGCGACATTGGTCGGGGGCGGCGACATTAGTCGTTGGGGGTTGACGACACTGGTCGTTGGGGGCGAACGACATTGGTTGTTGGGGGCGACATTGCTCGTTGGAGGTGACATTGGTCGGGGTGGCAGCATCGTTCGGGACCGGCGACATCGGTCGAGGGGAGCATCATCAGGCGTGGGCGGTGTCATCGATCGTGGGCGAAGTCAACGGTCGTGGGAGGCATAACCAGTCGTGGGCGGCGTCATCGGTCGTGGGCGGCAACATCGGGCGTGGGTTGCGACATCGGTCGTGGGCGACAACATCGGTCATGAGAGGCGACATCGATCGAGTGCGGCGACATCGGTCATTGGAGGTGACATCGCTTGTGGGCGGGGACTTTGGTCGTGGGCGGCGACATCGGTCGTGGGCGGCGACATCGGTCGTGGGCGGCGACATCGTTCGTGAGCGCCGACATCGGTCGTGAGCGGCGACATTGATCGTGGGCGGCGATATCGATCGTGGGCGGTAACATCGTTCATGGGCGGCGACATCGCTGATCTCTGACACATAATACATTTGAAATGAATTCTCATATACAATAATATACATCTCACTTTTGTTTTAATTTTACATCAATTTTTGTTATAAATCTATTATCCAAGTATTTTGTTTCCATTTTTGTTGAACTTCTCTTGACGGTGTAATATGTTTTTGCAGGTCAATTATTGGACATTATTTTTAGCAAATTCATAAGTTAATTATTACAGGAATGCTAAGCTATCATGTAAAGTATAGTCTTTATATTGTGAAGAAAATTTATTGCCATGAATGAGAAGGCCACGATTTCTGATGATCAAAATGAAAAGAACAAAAAAGTTGCATCTCCATAAAGGTTACCATCAGTCCTCAGTTTTTCTAAATTATTAGCAAATCCAGAAAGAAGAACAGTTACATATTTGGAAAGAGATCATTTCTATCTACTGCAATGACGATGAAACCTGTAACTCGTGGCAAAAACGTTTCATCACCATGTAAATAACTACAATGATCATTGTAGTTATGAAGAATGATGTGTAATTAACTACAATGATCATGGAAAGGAGATGAATTTTTGTCACAATGATCTCCTAAAAATGATATCATAGATCTGGTAAATAACTACAACTATGTAAATACTGTAAAAGAGATTAGTCAAAAATAACTGATCATAAAGAAATCATGGAAAGACCATTTTTTTGATCGGTTAGGAATCATGTAAATAACTATGAAAATCATTTCTGAGATCATTTCTAAAAGAAGGTCAGTTTGTAGAGATCACTTAAAAATGATCTCATAGAAATCATGGTAAGAGATCCGTTTTTACAAAAAGGTTGCATCTGCATGATCTCCTTTTCTATGAGCCAAATCCAACAACTTTTCAAGAATAACTTTCGCCAGGGGCGACCTTCGGCCGGGGCGGCTCATCAGCAGATTCCTCTCACCCTATTTGCTACCATTGCTTTCTTAAGTCATAACCTAGTCTCTCTTCATTTCTTCCGGCAGACTCTCATTTGTATTCCAAAAAAGTAGGAAAATTTTAGAGAAATACAATATTATTGTTGTATTGAATTGACGTCGTAGACACACAAAGCCAAAATCAACGCCATCGATTGAGAAACCCTAAAAACACTGTGGGAGAGAAATGAATTTTTCCCGGCATGAGCCTTCTTGAGGAGCGTCCTCCACTGACTCATCTGAGGAGGTATTAAAAGGGCCTGCGATCACAACAGAAGTTTTGAATAAAGCTATAATTAATTGATGCGATACTCACCGGTGGTTTAGGAAGGCAGACAGCAACTCCACAACAACCTGAAACACACAGAGAAGGGTTAAGGAAGAGGACGACTCCTCCGGCACACCCGGGCTGCCCACCAATAGAGTCTTTTGCTGCAAAGTTTTTAGAAAATTTGAAAGAAAAAAAACAGAGCAAGGAGACAGAGCAGCACAAATAAGAGGAAGTAAAAAACTTGAGTGTAAGTAAAAAAAGTAGATATGAAATTAATTGATTCTCTGATGTGATGGAAGAGCATCATCAGTAAATCTCTTCTTCCCAAAAAAATTCACGATTTTCAAATTTTAATCATTTTAATTGATGGTAACTATCAGAAAAAAGATGTGAACCTGGCCGGATAATCCTTGAAGAGCATGAATAAGTGTAAAATTGGAGTTTGCTCTGTCGAGTTGGAGAAACTCTTGCGGCAAGGTGCTGTGGAGGAGAGGCGCGGTGGAGGAGGTTATACATGCATCGAGGCGGGATGCGATGGTAGCGTGTGGGGAGGAGAAAGTAGGACGAAGCAGAGGAGACAACTTTTGGCGGGAATAGCATTGTAGAGTTGCGTGCTGGCGCCAATAGCACTCTCCTTTTCCATGCTGGAGGGGATAGCGTTCGGACAAAAAATGCCGTCAATAGTAAATAAAGAGGATGGAGGGGATAGCATTACAGTAGATTTAAAGTCAAATAAAAATCTCCTTCCAAAAGACCAAAAGACCTCAAACAAAATGAATAAGAGAGTAGTTTAAGAGGGGTAGTGTAGTCCAAAAATGTTACACCATGATCTAAAAGGTGTTTGCTTATATAATAAAGAAATATATATATATATATATATATATATATATATATATATATATATATATATATATATATATATATATATATAATATACGGGCAATGTTAAGGTGCAGGCTGTACAGACAAGTGATTTTGGGGGTCAAGATTGTCTCAAAATGAAAAGTGATCACCATAAAAGTTGTAGATCTCGACGAAATGAACAACTTTCATGATAACTACTTTTTGATTTGGAGCCGTCTTGGATCTCGATTTGGGCCACAAAATCTGTGGTAGCAGAACGGTTTACTGTAGCATTTCCGCCGCCCCAGATTTCGGGGCCCAAATCGAGATCCAAGACGGCTCCAAATCAAAACGTGATCGACATGAAAATTGTTTGTCTCGCCGAGATCTACAACTTTCATGTTGACCACTTTTCGTTTTGAGACAATCTTGACACCCAAAATCCTTTGTTTGTACGCCCGCACCTTATACTTGCCCGCACAGTATATGTCATATATCTTTATCATATAAACCAATATACCTATCTCAAATCACACCATGAAATAGATCTGGACCGTCCGATCAAACTCCATCAAACATGGGCCGTTGGATTCAACATAGAAGGGCTGCCTTTATCCAAATCCTAAAAAAAGTTACTGTTCACGATGCTTGAAATCCCGCATCCCCCCCTCCCGCATCCCGCATCCCGCCCCCTCACCCCGCCGCCGGCGGCCTGCCCGGCGCCCACCAGCGCGGTCGCCGCCCTCCGGCGAACCTGCCGGGGGTTGTCCGGCGGCGAGCGGGCAGGGCCACCGCCGGCGGTGGCCCTGCCCGCTCGCCTCCGGACAACCCCCGGCAGGTTCGTCGGAGGCCGGCGAACCCGCCGGTGGGAGCCGGGCAGGCCGGCGGCGGCAGGCGGAGGCGGAGGCTGCCGCGCGGGATTTTCTTTTTTTTTGATTTTTTTTATATTTAAATAATTTATATTATTAATAAATAATTAAATAATTATTTTAAAAATCAGAAAATTAAAATTTTTTTCTTTAAATTTTTAAAATTTTATGCCGGGCGGGCCGGGGGGGGGCGGGCGAAGCCCGTCGGGGGGGGCGGGCGCCGGAATGCCAAGCGGGCAAAGCCCGCTTGGTTGCGGGCGAAGCCCGCAGCGACGCATCGAGAACGGGCGGAGCCCGTTCGAAGATGCTAGTATATATATATATAATATACGTGCTTCGCCCGCTTGACCCCCAGCGTGCTTCGCCCGCTTGACCCCCAGCGTGCTCCGCCCGTTCTTGATGCGTCGCTGCGGGCTTCGCCCGCAATCAAGCGGGCTTCGCCCGCTTGACCCCCAGCGTGCTTCGCCCGCTTGACCCCCAGCGGGCTTCGCCCGCCTCCCGCATCTTCGAACGGGCTCCGCCCGTTCTCGATGCATCGCTGCGGGCTTCGCCCGCAATCAAGCGGGCTTCTCCCGCTTGACCCCCCAGCGGGCTTCGCCCGCCCCCCGGAGGGCTTCGCCCGCGGCCCAGATTTTAATAAAAAATTTAATAAAAAATTTCTATTAAATTTTAGTAGAAAATTTAATAGTAATTTAATAATTTTATAAATTATAAATAAATTTAATTAATTAATAATAAATTTAATAAATTATATAATTAAAAAAAGCTGAAAAGATATATATATATATATATATATATATATATATATATATATATATATATATATATATATAATATACGGGCTATGTTAAGGTGCAGGCTGTACGAACAAGTGATTTTGAAGGTCAAAATGGTTTCAAAATGAAAAGTGATCAACATGAAAGTTGTAGATCTCAACGAGACGAACAACTTTCATGTTGACTACCTTTTGATTTGAAGTGGTCTTGGATCTCGTTTTGGACCCCAAAATTTGGGCGGCGGAACGGTTTAGTGTAGCATTTCCGCCACCCCAGATTTCGGGACCCAAATCGAGATCCAAGATGGCTCCAAATCAAAAAGTGATCAACATGAAAATTGTTCGTCTCTCCAAGATCTACAACTTTTATGTTGATCACTTTTCGTTTTGAAACTATCTTGACCCCCAAAATTCTTTTACCCGTACATCTGCACCTTATACTTGCCCGCACAGTATATGTCTATATATATATATATATATATATATATATATATATATATATATATATATATATATATATAAAACAATAAGCTTATCTCAAATCACACCATGAAACACATCGGGACCGCCCAATCTCCAAAAAATCGCTTATGACCATTGGATCACAACAAAGGACCTGCCAATATCCAAATCTCCCCAAAAAATCACTGTTCACTGGCAAAAAAATCTCGATACCCATCGTGAGCTCCCGCCCCCTGACGGCCTCACCCCCGCTCGCCGCCGGACAACTCCCGGCGGATTCGCCGAAGGCCGACGAACCCGTCGGTGGGCGCCGAGCAGGCCGGCGGCGGCGGCGGGGGTGAGACCATGAGGGGGTGGGAGTGCGGGATGTGATTGGTTTTTTTTTCTTTTTTTTATTTAATAATTAATTTAATAATTTATATGTTTTTATAATTAATAAAATAATAAAAATGCTTTTAAATAAAATAATTTATATGTTTTTATGGGGTGAGCCCGTGAGAGGGCGGCGGGCGAAGTCCACCGGGGGGCGGGCGAAGCCTGCCGAGGGGTCAAGCGGGCGAAGCCCACAGCGACGCATCGAGAACAGGCGAAGCCCGTTCGAAACCTTTCGAACGAAACAACCCCATTGGCCACCGAAACCTTTCGAAGCAACACATTGGTCCAATGGAGAAAACATGACATACACACATACATCTGGGTCAGAGCCAGCAGCTCAGCTAGCTCTATAATTTGATCATTCCATGAAGATGGCTGCCATCATCACCCAGGCCTCCCTCGCCATTCCCCGGCCATGTTTCCTTACGGGCTTCTCCGGCAAGCTCGCCAGAGCGGCGGCGGCAATTCCGGCCACCACTGCAACCTCCTCCACCACCACCCTCAAGGTGGAAGCCAAGAAGGGGGAGTGGCTTCCCGGCCTCGCCTCCCCAGGATATCTCAATGGCAGGTGCCCTCATCAGTTCTTCCTCCACTAAATTCCTACATGGGCGCATGTGACTTTTACCCACTGCTTCTTGCGAAATTTTTATGTCGGCGCTCCGGATAAAATCCGATTATGGAGTTATTTCCGACATCTGACATATCAATTCCGACATCTGAGACATGTTTACTGCAACAGGACATCTCAAATGTAGGAAATGATTCTCTGAATCTGGGCTCGGGGACACAAAAATCATGAATAATCTGCACTGCATAGAATCAATCAAAACTCAACTAATGAAAGACTATGCTTTGAATCTCACCATAATAGCCTGCCGGGGGGACAATGGGTTTGACCCGCTGGGTTTGGCGGAGGACCCGGAATAATCTGCACTATCATTCACACCTTCATCCGCTAGCTGTGATCCTAAATTCGCTATTTACTACTCTCAGCTACAATTACTACTACCACTACTACTACTATTGCTACCACAAGAAACTTTCCTTTCCAGCAGCTGTATTCCTATTTGGCAACTTTTTTTTGTTTTCCTTGTAATTTCTGGGTGGTTTGGGACTTGATACTCTGTTAAAAAAAGGGAAGGAAAATCAAAATGGCGGCAGCAGCAGCGGCAGCGACAGTGACGTATGTACATGAAAATTGAGAGTCTATCAACAGCAGAATAGAATGTACTTATTATTAAGGAGATGGAGTGCGCAGCATGCATCACTTATAAATCATGAATAATCAATCATATATGTACAAATATTAATTTAAGCGCAACATGAAGAATAATAAATGCTAGGCCTAGAAGTGTGTATTACCCTAAACCCTATAATACTATTATCAAACAATCATCATTCTCTCATGATTGATGACTGGCAATCTCCATTTCTCCCTCTCTCTCTCTCTTCCAAAGAGAGAGCCTAAATTAATAAAGCTCGTCATTGAATGTATGTTTGGCATGACAACGGTTACAACAACCATCAAGAAAATAAAACTAGTTTTGAACATAAAAGTGGATGAAGTTTCTTAGATGAGGTCAGACGTTCACAAACGACAGTTCATAGCCGCCGCGTGACTACCACCGTTGTGCAAAACGGAGCCTAAATTATCGCCTATGCCCAACAATACCGTTCAAGAGGTGAAAAATCATCCCATGATTATTCTCTTCAATCCGACCGTCAATTGTAATCTATCATTGTTACACTCGCACATTCGCTCAAGCGAACTCCCCTCGTCGGAATTCATGGAGCGTGTATATGGAGTCCGCTACGCCAAATTCACATAATAAATTGTAATTAATTAGTTAATATTAATTGATGAGTATTAATTAATAGTTTTATGTATGCCCTCCCTCATATATATAAGGCGGTGAGGTTTGAGGCATTGGGATCAGGGTGGATCATAAGTGTATGTGATCTCTCTCTCTTCCTCCCTCTCTCTCACCTCTTGGGGCTCTCGATCTCTACCTTTACCATATGAATCTTTTATGAATGTAATGCAATGTTCGTGCTTTTGAGTCGCTCAATCTCACCCGCGCTCGCATCGCATTGATCGGATCACTCATCAAAGATTCTTGTTCGTAACAATTGGTCCGACCCGCCATTTTTCGGGCGCAGTTTCCGCAGTCGGAATTTTCCCCAACACTCCTATTGGTCGCCGGTTGGACAACATTCTCTCCTACCGTGTCCTCCACCGCCGATCCGTTCCAATGTTTGATTTTATATAATATTCAAATATAATTACATTTTATATTTAATCATATAAATAAAATTTTAACTATATTGTACTATTTGCGAACTATTCGCGAATTCTTCGACCAAATATAAAATTATTCGGATTCGAATTCAAAAATTATTCAAATTTGAAATCGGTTTCGAATTCGAAAAAAAAAACGAATTTTAATTGAATTTTCACGAATCGAATCCCGAATTATTCACGAACTATATTATTTGTGAACAACCCTAACTATATCTGCTCGTTCCCAACATACTCTATGTCGGGCCATCATCCCTTCCCTCTCTTGAGCCCCACCCACGCCATCCCCTGACAGATTTGTTGTTTCTAGTAAAGAAAACTATGTCGTCTCGCAGTCCCCTGTTCACTTGCCCGCCTTCTTGCCCCCCCAGCCCACCCCTTTACTGCCATCCAAAGCACTTTCCCTCCTTTGTACTTGCACCACTTTTTACCCCCATCCCTCCCCCCAGTATCACATCCACCAGTCATTTTTTCCTGCACCCACCCGCGGGACCCACTTATATTTCTCATCAAATCATTGTACTTCACGCTCCACCTCCTTATCTACCCACACACTTTTACAATCCTCATTTTCCATTCCTGTCTTGCCACTGCAACCTCCTCTCATCCAAAACTTTTTCTTCGCCGCCATTTTTAAAGATCCCGACAATTTTTCAAAACTTGACCTCGTGGGAAAGGTCAATTTTCAAGGGAAGTATAGTGTTACACTCGCACATACGCTCAGGAGGACCTGTTGGGTTTTCTATATATGAGTGAAACATTTAAGAATGATGCTTCTTATAAATATAGGCCCTGACATTCATGTTTCGCACTTAAATTTGTATAGAAGCAAACGTTCTAAAGACATTTATTATGTTAATTAATCTATCGCATATAAATAATTTACATAACAAAAGAACTTTTCATAAATATAAAAGGAAATATACAATACTCTATTCATCACATGAATAACAACCGACACATATACAATCCACAGGTCTCCCAATAGAGACGATCATTCAGGTACCTAATACCCATTGATCTAGTGCGATAATCATGCTTTTTCAGTGCAAGAGGCTTCGTCAGTGGATCCGCAAAATTTTCTTCCGTCGGTACTTTGCATATGCCCACATCTCCTCGATCGACAATCTCTCGAATGTGATGGAACCGCCGAAGTATGTGCTTGGAGCGATGCTGAGATCTAGGTTCCTTAGCTTATACTATGACACAATTGTTGTCACAGTAAAAAATTACGGGATCAACAATGCTAGGAACTACATTAAGCTTGCCGATGAATTTCCTAATCCACACAGTCTCTTTTGCCGCATTTGCATCAGCGATATACTCGATCTTAGTTGTAAAATCAACAACTGTCTCCTACTTTGAACTCTTCCAGCTCACAACTCCGTCATTCAAGCAAAAGACAAAACCTGACTGAGACTTTGAGCCGTCTCTATCAGCTTGGAAGCTAGCGTTCGTGTAACCCTTTACAACGAACTCTTCCTCCACACCAAATACCAAGAATGCATCCTTAGTCTTTCTCAAGTACTTCAAGATATTCTTTACTGCTGTCCAGTGATCATCACCGAGACCAGACTGATATCTGTTAGTCATGCTCAAAGCATAAAAAACATCGGGTCGAGTACATAACATCGCATACATGATTGATCTAATTGCCGAAGCATATGAAATCAACTTCATGCGGTTCTTATCTTCCAAATATTTAGGACACTGGTCCTTAAAGAAACTCACATCATGAGACATGAGTAAGAATCTCTTCTTGAACTCAAGCATGTTGAACTGTTTCAATACCTTCTCAATGTATGCACATTGAGTCAAGCCTAGCAACTTCTTCGATATCTCTATAGATCTTAATACCAAGTATATAAGTTGTTTCGCTCAAGTCTTTCATATAAAAGCAGCCCCCTATGTTGTTTTTAACAGCTTGCAGGGTCGGAATGTCATTTCTGATCAGCAGTATGTCATGTACATACAATATCAAGAAAACAACAATGCTCATACTAATCCTCTTTAAAACACAAGACTCATGTTCATTCTTGATGAAACCAAACTCTTTAATTGTATCATTAAAACGTATATTCCAACTTCAAGAAGCTTGTTTCGATCAATAAATGGATATTTACAGCTTGCATATTTTAGTGGCTTTATCTGGAGATACAAAACCCTCGGGTTGTGTCATGTACAATTCCTCAAGCAGGTTTTCATTAAACAAAGCAGTTTTGACATCCATTTGTCAGATCTTATAGTCATGATACGCAGCAATAACAAACAGAATTATGGACTTTACCATAACAGCATAAGAAAATGTCTCATTATAGTAAATAACATGAATTTGCTTGAAACCTTTAGCCACTAATCGTCCTTTAAATGTCTGTACATTTTCATACATGTCAGTCATTTTCTTGAAGACCCACTTGCACCATATAGGTCGTATTCCTTCAGGTGGTTCCACCAAGGTTCAAACTTAGTTTGCATACACGAATTCCATTTTAGATTTCATAGTCTCAAGCACTTCTCGGAGTTCAGTCCATTCATAGCCTTTTGATAGGTTGCAGGCTCATCATCACGATCCATAAGCAACACATTACCTATTTGAGACACGAGAAATCCATATCTTTCAGGCTCAAATCTTGGTCTACTAGATCTACGTATGACTTGTGTTTCTTGAGCAGCATCTCTAGCTACAACTTATAGTCCTTGCTCAGGCTCCAATTCCGGTTCATTTACGATTTGCGATTCTTGAATTTCTTCAAGTTCTACCTTTGTAGTCTTTCTGTATAAGAAGTCTTTCTCTAAAAAGATATTAGTCCTCACGACAAATACTTTGCATTCAGATGGTAGGTAGAAGTAGTACCATTTCATTTTCTTAGCATACCCACAAGATAACACTTATCTGAATTGAGTTCCAGCTTGTCAAGCATCTGACGTCGCACATATCCCTTACAACCCCAAATCTTAATAAAAGACATACTAGGACGCTTCTCAATCCATATCTCACATGGTGTATTTAGAACTGTTTTTATTGGAACACAATTTAATGTGAAAGAAGCAGTCTGTAAAGCAAATCCCCAAAAGGAAACAGACAAATTTGCATGGCTCATCATCAATCACACCATGTTTAACAAAGTACGATTCCTTCCCCCAGACACATCATTATGTTGTGCTATTTCACGTGGAATGAGCTGTGATACAATACCACAAACTCTCAGATGATCACGAAACTCATGACTCAGATATTCATCGCTTTGATCGGATTTGAGTGCTTTAGTTTTTTTTCTAGTTGGTTCTCTGCTTCGTTTTTAAACTCTTTAAATCTTTCAAAGGTTTCAGATTTGATCTTCATAAGATACACATATCTGTATCTATTGAAATCATCAGTAAATGTAACAAAGTAGTGAAAACCACATCTAGCCATAGAACTCATAGGTCTGCATACATCACTATGTATTACACCCAAAAGATCATCAACCCTCTCAGTATGATCGTGAAAAGAACTTTAGTCATCTTGGCTAATAATCATCACTCGCATCTCTCAAATAATTCATAATCAAATAAGTCCAATAGTTCATATTTATGGAGCTTGAATATACGTTTCTTGTTTATATGTCTCAAAGGACAATATCAAAAAAACGTAGTATTTGAGTCATTCCTTTTTAGTCTTTTCGTATTCTCTACATCATAGATCGGATGGTCTAAGTCCAAAACATATAAATCATTAAATATTTGAGCTACAATATAGCGAACATCATTCATAAAAATAAAACAGTTGTTCTTAATAATGAAAGAAAATCTTTTCATGTCTAAACATGAAACAAATATAATATTTCTAGGTATGAAAGGAACAACGTGACAATTATTTAGTTCTATTACAATTCCAGTGGGCAAAGAAAAACGATAAACATCTACGACAATGACATCAACTCTTGATCCATTTCCAACACGGAGGTCTACCTCTCCTTTGCCCAACAATCTTCTCCTTCCTAGTTCCTGCACATTTGTACAAATGTGAGAACCACATCCGATATCTAATATCCAAGATGAATGAGTAGAAAAGTTTATTTCTATAACAAAAATACCTGATGAGGAAATCACACTTCCCTTCTTCTACTGCAGATCCTCAAGATAAAGAGGATAGTTCCTCCTCCAATGTTATGTCTTACTACAATGGTGACACTTCCCTTCATTTGCCAAACCCTCTCCTTTCAGTGTTGAAGATTTGGGATCGAGATATGACTTAGGTCCTACCTTGGTCTTCTTTGATCCCTTGACCTTGTCTTTGCCTTTACGAGCCATCAATATGAGGCTAGCAGACTTGGTCTTCTTCAGATTTATCTCGGCAGTTCTTAACATGTCTAGGAGCTCGGATAGTGTTTTGTCAATCTCATTCGTATTATATTTTAAGACGAACTGCGCATAACTGTTAGTGGCTAACTCTTGGCCCAAAGGAAACCTCAATCTCTCAAAGTTCTCAATGTATCTAATCATCTTGAGTACATGAGTCCCTACTGTGTCTCGAGCTCTCATCTTGCACTGAAACAACGCCTTAGAGATGTCAAACCTCTCTTGTTGAGTTTGCCCTTGAAAGTTTTCTTCAGGTGCTCGATTATCTCATAACCACATATGTTCTCATGTTGCTTCTGAAACTCAGAGCTCATGGTGGCAAGCATGAGACATTCAACATCTAAGAAATCATCTCCATACTTCTTATAAGCATCTTTATCTGCACGAGAGGTAGATATGACTGGCTTCTCGGAGGGATCTTCTTCCAAGACATAAAACTTACGCTCTTGCTGAGAATAATTCTCAGATTCTTGTACCAGTCAAGAAAATTAGTCCAATTGAGCTTGTCCTTCTCAAAGATGGTTATAAAGGACAAGGCGGAGAGCAAATCACTTGTTATGGAAATTCTACAAAAATTTAAGCAAAATAATTTTAGTAATATAATTTTAGTCAACGACATATTACTATACTATTTCAAAATACATTTTATTTTAATATGAAATTTTATTAAATACTCTAATTATTTTCATCAAATTGATAACCTTCAATATCAAATCGGGAAGTTTATGTGAGTTACTCTCTAGTGGACACGATCCATATTTCACCAACATCATAAAACAATTTTGGTTGATCACCCATAATGTGGTAATTTATGTAAGCAACCTTTGTCAATTACATCATCATGCAACTCATGTATGGTTGATGAATAACTCTTTATTCGCATTCATCATATGGTGCACGTCAACCCTATGCATCCAGACACTCAACCTTTGAGGTCACCTAGTTAAGTTGAACCCGATACCGACACTGGGATATCACAATTATCCGCTCGCACCCTTACCCAGATAGATTAATGGACCTTACTTTGGCAAACTTACATTTCATCGATCGAGACAGGAAGAGTGTCATCCATCGGAAGACATCCACATACTTAATATTGGATTAAGAGATTTTCAAATATTTGATTAATACTTAATCATGATTAACATTTAATCAATGTATACATTTACAAAACATAAAAATTACAATATTCGCATTCCAGATAGATCTCAAAAGTGCATAAAATAAAATCATCAACATTAGATGTAAAAATGACTAAATCTCAATATTTAGGACATTTCTAAATTTTTGGATTTACACGTACTGGACAGAAACACAATCAATCTTCCTAATGACAGTAGACAAGCTAGCCTCTCAATGTCGAATACAAAATTAAGGACAGGAGTTGGTTTGACAAATCACATAGAGAGACAGTTACTACTAAGGGAGAAACATTTCTGAAACATGAAAATCATAGCAAATCACATGCGTACCTGGCGGGGTTCCAAGGGGCTACGCCCCTGGCGGTGGTCTCGTTGACCGAACAAGTGGGTCAAGGGGCAGAGACCTTACAGGGTACGGGGCGGAGCCACGACCAATTTTTGAAAAACCACCACCAATTTCATAGAGAAAATCATCAACATTTAATGTTATAATAATAAATCTGGATATTTAGAACAGTTCCAAATTTCTTGTTTTACACGCACTGGATCTGAAACCTCCATCTGATACCACTGTTGGATTTTTTATTCATGAGTGGAACAACAAATCACATGTACGCGGCGGAATAAATTACAAGAAAAACCCTACACAGTAAAAGATCTTGTGATACCCATGAATCTAGAAATATATAAACAACAAATGTATAGTACCTAAATGAGAGTGAGTCTCCGCTTAACCAAGATGCTCCAAAGATCTGTTCTGATAACTGTCTAAACAGCAGGCGACTGAGTCCACGTAGAAATAGATCTGCGATTCTACAGGTATCCACACGAGCAGTAGAGAACCCCAAGGTCTTGTCCCACAAGAACTGGGTTGGAGAAGGAGTGCTCTCTACGTGTCCACGAATTACAAGATTCACTTCCAGGAGAGGCGGGGACAAGAAGAGATCACGACGGATTCTAGGGTTCGGCTTGCTCTCACAAAAGTCACACTGAAAAACTCTTTCCCAAGTCTATTTATATTTAAGGATATCAAATAGACAAGCCACTGCAATCCCCAAGAACTCAACTTGCGTCGATATACGTCAACTTGCAATCGACGTGCGTTGATAAGAACTAGACGCAGCGTAGAGAAGCTCTCGACAACACTCGACGCAACATGCGTCGACACGCAGTCAACACACATTCGTCAAGTAGAACTCGACCTGCGTCAATATCTACTCGACGTAGCGTCGACAAGGACCCGCTTCGACTTCGAGTTCAGCTTCAACACAATCCTTCTCCAATTTCTCCAAACACTCTTATGTGTGACCATATAGGCTCATATCGTGTTGACAGTGAAACTAACTTTTTGACCACTTCTAGATCACTATAGAAACACTAACAGACCCCCGCGTAAGAATTCATGGTGTAATATCCTGTAAATATTTAATCAAAATTAGCAATAATTATTTTTGATTATGGACGGATAAATGTGTTTAAAACAAAAGGTTGTCAAAAAAATAAGTTTGGGCGCTAAAATTTTTAAACATAACACAATTTCAAATAACAGGGTCCACGAATAGGCTCATATAATTTGTTAAAATCAGAGATCATTAGGAAAAACATGTTTTTCAATGCAACCAACACAAATATTGAGAAACGGAGTATATTCAAAACATCAAAATACATAGGGATCAATATATAATTTGACGAAATCAGAGTTCATTAGAAAAAGATCGATTTTTGATCCAATCGATGCAAATTTCAAGGAACTAAGCCGCCAGTAAACTCAAAATCCATAATAATTGATATTTTAATCGCCAAAATCAAAACTCGTACAATAAAAGCGTAATTTCGGCAAAAAAACATTAGAAATGTGACGAAACGAAGGCCGAAATCGGATTCAGAGCGTCGAAAAACCTTGGGATAACTATTTTCATAATCTTTTGAGACCCAAAAGAGACTCAACACACAAATAAAGGATCAGCCACCAAGTGGTGCCGCCGCCAAATGGCAGCCATTGGCCACGTTCTGTACATACAGAATGTGCAGCACGCGCTGGCCCGGATGGGCACCACGTGTCGCCTGTATAGGTGACGCGGCGCCCATTTGATTAGAGGAAAGTTTCAAATTGAATTCCCTTCAATTTTTTTGGACTTTCTGGGAAATTTAGAGCTCGAATTCAGGTGATTTTGTTGGCATTGGAAAACTGTGTTTATGTTTACAAGGAAATATAGAGAGGAGAGAGAAGGAGAGAGAGTTTTGAATTGCTATCAAAACTTCAGGGATACTTCGGGAGAAACACGGGAGCCAATTTTTGGCCTCGTCTGGTGGACAAAACCTTCCCAGGTGCTGCGAAAGCAGTGCCAAAATATAGTTTTTCCGCCGACACGCAATTAATTGCCGTCAAAGGGCAATGAAATCGAGGGAGATGAAAAATAAATACAACACAAGTGTGCAGATCTTGCTAAGAGTTGGTTCAAAGCTCAAATTTCAGAGCATGAAATCAAGGGAGATGAAAAACAATGCAATATTTATGTCTCGCATTACCTTTCATGATGTCTCTAGTAATTATCATGCCTAAATAATACCAAAATTATTACGTTAATTCGTTAGCCATGACAAAAGGTCCAATGCATGATACTTAAAGAGAACATAGATTATTTTAAGTGATATAGATCTACGATTGCTTGATGATAGCATTAAAATATTGCTCTGAAAATAACAAAAGAACCATAAAAAGTGCGTTGATCGCATCCACGTATTCCGATCTTCCGCATGAATACTCTATGACCGTCTGTGACAAAAATGGACCCTAACCAACCAGTCCAACCCTTAATGAGCGCACTCCAATTGAGGCTTATGATCCTCGTCAATTCAACCCAGCTGCAGATCCAACTCAAGTGCGAGTCCATATAACTCCTAGAAAGCCAACAAGTAAATGAAGGCCTCTCAAATGTATCAAATACCGTGCAGCGGATCCATCTGATCGCTACAATCTTATGACCCAAAATAGCTATAGCGTCCTCCAGAAATCGTTATGCTTTTGAAGATGCTGAAGGCCCTGCAAAAGGTGTAAGGTGCGATGATGTTGAGATTGAGGGCGAGGATGCATGAGGTTTGTGTGGGATATCATGTTGAGGGTCTCAATTACTAGGCGACTCATAATTTAGATTCCAATCATCTACATTAAATACAACATGAATATCCATATTTCTAGAAATATGGAGCTAGTAAAAATTTAACTAAATTTCTCTCATGACGGTGTATGGATCAATCTGTTTACGCGTAACAAAATGAGAGGTAACAAAATGAGAGCACCGGTGGTCTCAATGAGGGGGGTTACGCGTAACAAAATGCCACCAGGACATGATCCTATGATTGGGGCCTGAGCCTTCGTGTCTATGGGAACATGACTAAGCTCAGCAGTGGCCCCATATTAAGGAGGCTTCCAGAAGGGATGGTCATGGTGATCATCATCGCTATTAAGGGGTGGAGTAGGGCCTCGTCGAGGTAGAATAGCACGACCCAAATTCCTAGGTTTTAACTTGTCGACTCTGGTGGTTAAAGCTCCAAATTGGTTACTCAGAATGTCTACGTGGATGTTCGTGTGAATAAATTGATCTAATATAAGTTTTTGAAATTAAGCATTTTATATCACCGTATTAGAACTAGTTGCTTGGGCATCAGGATTACTAGGATCTATAAGAAAACACTGACCTAACTCGATATGATGATGCTGACAGACGTGAAACATGCAATTATATGAGTCAACATGCAATAATATCTGACACAATTAATTAAATAAGAGAGTTCTAAAACTTAAACAATTAATTTCAATTGATTACAAATAATTCAAACAAAGCTAGCAATGTAATAGTTGCACGCCAATGAATATGCCATAAATTAATAATCAATTCTACGATACAAAACTACACGAGCATAACTAAAAGCTAATGTTCATAAGGAATACAAGTAAATCCGTACAATTCAGAAATCTGAAACTAAATACAAAAGTAACTAAGAAATCAACTATGATGTGACAGAGTTGTAGAAGACTGATCTGGATGGTCGCAGGAGCGAAGAGTGTAAGCTAATGTGCGGTTGCGAAGGGTAAACAAGAATCTAGGGTATTAGGGTGGTTGGCCACCTGATGGTGGAGAAGTGTCTTTAGAGAGAAAGTTGTGCGGCTAAGGTCGAGATGCTGGAGGAGTTCGATACAGGGCAGGATAAATAAATGATCGTTGAAGGAGGAAGAGGGGGAGGAGGCGATGATTGTAGACTATTGAAGAGGTTGTGGTGGCTGGATTAGAGGGCAGTCAGTTGGAACAGTAGGAAATGGAGAAACATTGGCTTGCAGCGGGAGGGTACATCAGCAGGTGATTGGAGGAAACAACAACTTGCGGGTGTAGGTGAGATACGACAGCAGGAGGTTTCGACAGTTGGAAGGAGCGGAGGCACTAGGCAGCAATGGAAACCTAGGCTATGATTCTTGGCTTCAGCACCGAGGAAGAGAGTGGAGGCTCCGAACCTTTGTCGGGGATAACCTATCGATTGTGTGGAATGCTTCAACTGCCTGATCCCTACCAAAGCCCCTAATGCTTGGTATTTAAAAAAAGTGGGATTACGTTAACTGACACAAGGGGCTCAAATTAACAGATCGTAGCATTAAAAGTAATCCTAAAATACAATAATAATAATAATAAATACATAAAAATCATAAAAATGTGATTAACACATTAGTAGGCTTCGATTCTCTAGATGATTCTATATATAACTGCCTTTGACAAAAATCAACACCAAATAGCCTTTGATGGGCAGGCTAATATTGAGGCTCCTAATATGATGGGGATACGAGTTCACAGGGAGGCTGACCGTTATCGAAACCCATTCGTGTTTAAGCTCGCAGTAGGAGTTAGAATCATCGTATAGATGATCCAAGCCATATCCGCCTTCAGAGCGATGACGGAATAATTTATGTACCTTTATGTATTTTAGGTATTTTACTTATGAATATTTTATGCATGTTTTGTATCTGTCAATCATAGTCGTTCGTAGTGGGTTTCAAGACAATATAGAGATTTTAAGGGCTATTTTCAGGCATTGCAGAATTTGGAGAAAAATCTCAAGTTCTTGTGATCATTCCACGGTGCCAATTTGGTGGATTCTATGTGCCAAGGCCTAGAACTCCTTTCTATCATTTGGCTGACCACCATTGTCTTCCCAACCCATTGAGCCACCAGAAATCACCATTCCAAACGCCAGACAGTCAACCCCCATACTCCCCTCTCACTAATGCCTCATAACCACCCATCTAAACTAAGGGCGGTCCACCGCAATCTCTGAAATCAACCTCCATAGACATTAACTGTCCACTACCAGGCGGTTACTGTTGAAATTCCTGCAATGCAGCCATATTCGAAATCTCCAATGCATCTCCCGTGAACGACCACATCACAACAAACCCTATCCTCTTCCATACGTCAAACCTACCCTTACAACTTTCAGGCGAGTTTCCCAGGAAGCCGCAAAACTCAACTAGCAGTCTACCCCTCTGTGTACGCCACCATAGTGACCCGATCCTCCAGTAAATCATGTCAACGTGTTCTGAACCCGTTCAAGGATTAAACTTCATCAGCCGGCTCTCTAAACCTCTCTAGCCCTGAAAACAACATATGCGAGACCACTGGCACTGCAGTTACATCGCTGAACAGCGTTCAAACCAGCACCCATTTACTCGCCCACCAATTACACAAGCATGTTCTAATTTGAAGTCTTCAGTGATTTGTGTTGACTACTTGTTGAAGAACATACAATTTGGGATCTTAATTTCCTAAAAATTTAACTAATTTTAATTCTAATTGAAAGACACATTTGTCGGGCAAGTAATTGAAGCACTCTCTACTGAAATTCAGTTCAATCTCTCTTGTATTTGTAAGGACTAATCTCTAACACGAATGTTTGCAGATCTTAACATTAATTTCAAAATTTATTACAATTAACCATGGGGAAATTGCATGTGCATCACATCATTTTGGGAGTCACAATATCACCACATTAACACTCATTCATTAGAGTTAAATTAGGGCATAGTCACACCACGATCTTTACCTTATCCTACGTCATGATTTCCATCAGCTCCTTGGTTTATATAATAATTATATCTTATAACATAAATCCCTCAACCAACAATTATTGCCAACATTCATAGTCCTAACAGTTCTTATATATCCACAACAATTATATCAGTCAACATACATATCCATGTCCTTGTATAGGAATCACGGCAAAGTTATACACACAAAAACACACAAAATGTCTAAAGCAAACATGAATTCATAGCTAGAGCAAATAATTTATATATATCCACTGATAGGCTGCCGTACAATTCAAGTAAGGCTTGAGCTAAAAAGAAACAGCTGGAGCCCAGACAAGGCTGCTAAAAAACAACTAGTGTGAAAAGAATCAGCAAAAAACTCGGCATCTATTCAAATTATGGGGTCAGAACCTATCTGACGGTGGGGTTTCCAGTGTATTGGTTCTTTAAAATGGTCCATTATGCTTCAACCTGTTTTAAATTTAGCTTGATTCCATTAAAATAATATAAAAAGTAGAGCACAAAATATATTATTTTTGACTAGATGATGTCTATTCGGAATCAAAATCTTCAACCGTGAGTTGGGACAAACTCAAAAGCAATCAAGAACCATTGCTTTAAAATTGTTGGAGTTGAAAAGGAGGATTAATTCATTGAACAAGGGGCTCCCTCCTATATATAGGAGGGAGATACAACAAGTGCAATAAAGGGAAAAATATACTAAAATAATGTAATTCCAACACTCCCCCTCAAATTGGGCGTGTGGTATCTTGCATGCCCAACTTGCACATAATTTTCTCAAACACCTTCTGACTTAACACCTTGGTGAGAGTATCCGCTAGTTGTTCTGAAGGAACAAATGGTGTGCTCACAGCTCCTCTTTCTATAATCTCTTTGATGAAGTAACGATCAACCTCCACATGCTTTGTGCGGTCATGTTGGACAGGATTGTGAGTAATGCTAATGGCGGCTTTGCTATCACAGTAAAGTCTGACAGGGTCTTTGTTTTTCATGTCAAGATCATTCAAAAGAGATTTAATCCATAGTCCTTTGCAAATCTCATGTGTCATAACTCTGAATTCAGCCTCTGCACTCGACCTGACAACCACATGTTTTTTACTTCTCCACGTTACCAAATTACCACCAACTAATGAACAATAACCAGAGGTGGACCTCCTGACATCAACTGAACAGGATACCCTTTCCAGGAGAGGACTTGAGATACCGAAGGATTCGGTATGCAGCTTCTAAGTGACGGATTTTTGGTGAGTGCATGAACTGACTAATGACACCAACAACATACAAAATATCTGAACGAGTATGAGATAAATAGATAAGACGACCAACAAGTCGTTGAAATCCAGTGATATCAGCCACCACTTCCCCATCATCTCTACCCAATCTGTGGTTGACTTCAATTGAGTGTCAGCAGGTCTACACTCACTCGTCGCAGATGACTGGAGCAAGTCAAGGATGTACTTCCTCTGAGATATGAATATACCGTGATTTGACCGAGCGACCTCAATTCCCAGAAAGTATCTGAGATTTCTCAGGTCTTTTACTTCAAACTCATTTGTCAGTCTTTGTTTCAGAACCTGTATTTCTTCAGTATCATCGTCCGTGATAATGAGATCATCCACATAAACAATAAGAGCAGTGAGTCTCCCATGTTTGTGTATTATAAATAAAATATGATCTGCATTGCTCTGGGAGTATCCAAATGTGACCATTACTTTATGAAATTTCCCAAACCAGGCTCGAGGAGACTGTTTTAAACCATATAAGACTTTCTCCAACCCGCATACCTTTCCTCCAGATTCTGCCTAAGACCGGGCAGTAACGACATGTAAACTTCTTCTGCCAAATCTCCATGAAGAAATGCACTTTTCAAATCTAACTGGGTCAAAGTCCACCCATTGCAGGCAACACATGAGAGCAAAACTCTTAAAGAATTTATCTTTGCTATATGCGCAAAGGTTTCTTGATAGTCAATCCTCATGATCTGAGTATAACCCCTAGCCACCAATCGAGCCTTGTATCATTGAACAACACTTTGAGAGTTCTGCTTGACGGAGAACACCCACTTACACCCTACCACGGTCTTGCCAGGTGGCAAAGGGACCAAGTCCCATGTGCAATTATTTTCCAGGCACCAACATCTCCTCACGCATAGCATCTTGCCACTTTTGGTGAGCAATAACATCCTGCCAAGTTAAGGGATTGAAATGGAAAAGAGAGAGGTAACAAAGCGTTTATGTGGGGGAGATAATGAGTTATAGGACACAAAGTGAGACATCAGACGTTGGCTAGAAATACAGTTACCTTGAGTCCCCAAAGAAGGATTCAATGTTCGAGCGGGTGGCCTGGGAGATGCCGATGTACCAGGACCGAGGATACACCCCATGAGCAACACATTTCTTCTGGATGCATTGATGGAAGAAATGGACATCAGCACGCGATCAAAGGAAACTAAGGTGCTTGCTGCTTTAATTTATGGGATTTGGAAAGCAAGGAACCAACGTGTACATGGTGAGCCCTTCTTGCAACCCTCCTCCATTGTTCTAAATGCAATCTTGGAAGCATCCAATGGTAACTGGGCGGCCCGTTTAAACCTCGAGCCCATTTGGTCGCCCCCGCCATTGGGTTGGTTAAAGATAAATTTTGATGGGTCGGTTCATCCGAACAACATCGTCGGGCTGGGTTGCTCTATCCGTGACCATGATGGGTGCCTCATCTTTGCCAAGGGTGTCCGCATACATAGCCGCTCGGTAAACATGACGGAGGTCAGAAGCGCCCTTCTGGGCATTATTGAGGCAAAGAATTTTGCAAACACTGCGGTGGGGTTAATCCTAGAGGGCGACTCGGCCTTCGCTTGCGCCACGTTGAACTGCATTCTTTCAGGCTTGTGGGATAGAGAGGTTGAAGAATTGCTAGCGCGCTCAATGAAGGAATGCCCACAAATTATGATTTCTAATATCGATCAAAGGGCCAACTCTGCTGTCAATTATGTGGCGAATACTGCTTGTGTCTTGGATTTCTTGTGGGAAAGGGGAATGCCCCTAACCCAAGCTTTTTCTTTCATCCTTTCTAAGGATAGCGTGGCCATGTAATCCTTCTCTTATTTTGGTTTATATATATATAGGCTAATGCCACATTCAAGGAAGAGTAGGGGCAGGCAAAGATGTAGACATAGCAGATATAGGCACAGGAGGAGGAATAGGTAGAGGAAGAGAGCTCACTTTCATTGGGTAAGACTCCCCCAGAAACGAGGACTTGTAGTAAGACTCAGACTCCCGAAACATGACGTCCATAGTAACGAAGGTCTTTTTGGAAGCTGGATGAAAGAATTTATCTCCTTTCCGGGTAGGTGAATACCCAATAAAGATACACTTCAGGGCACAAGGATCAAGTTTGGACGTGGGGCGCAAATGAACAAAGCAGGCACACCCATAGATCCGGAGAAGGAGATGTGTGGGAGAGACAGAAAGAACATCGAGACTCGAGACGAGATTTTTGGCCAAGAATGCGAGTCGACACACGATTAGTAAGGTACGTCGCAGTAAGAACCACATCACCCAAAAAATACTTAGGAAGGTGCATCTTCAGGAGAAGGCAGCGAGCGAGCTCTAGAAGATGACGATTCTTGTGCTCGGCGACCCCATTATGAGTCGGGGTGTAGACACAAGATGACTGATGTATAATGCCATGATCACTAAGATAACGCTCAAAGGAGGAGTCAATATACTCACGACCATTATTACGGCGCAAAACTTTAATGGTAGTGTTAAACTGAATAGATACCATTTTATGAAAACATTGAAATAAAGGGATGACATCAATTTTGATTTCATTAAGTAGATCCACGTACAACGAGAAAAACAATCAATAAATGTAACAAATCAGTGGAAACCGGAAATAGAGGAAACATGGCAAGGACCTCAAACATCAGTATGAACCACAACAAAAGGACAGTCACTAGAAGTAGACACATGATTAAGAGAAGTGTGATGATGTTTACAAAGAGCACACACATCACATTTAAAAGTATTCAAAGATACAGTTGACATATGCAAAATTAAAAGGTGCATAGTAGATAGGGAACGATTACCCAGGCGACAGTGTCAGGAGTCCACAGAGGTCTGAGCAGCAAAAAGGGCCGTCGGAGAGGACGCAGAGCTGGAGGGGTCAAACAGGTAGAGACCATCACGCAGGCTACCAGAGCCAATCACCTTCCCCGTCTTCAGGTTCTGAAAGACATGGGAGGGGAAAAAATTACAGAGCAATTCATGAAATTAGTAAGGTGACTAATATAAAGGAGGTTATAGGTAAACTTAGGAACATGAAGCACCGAAAAGAGAGTGATGGAGGAGCAAGTAATGGACCCTTTCCCGACAATGGGAGACAGGAATCCATCAGCAAGTAATGGAACCTTTACCTGCCAGACAAAGGAATACAAAACGCAAAACTTGTAGCAGAACCAGTCATGTGGTATGTGCTGAAGGAATCAATGATCCACTGGGTGGAAGGGCAGGCGGTGGCGGAGTGAGCACCTGGAATCCCCTGGTGAGCATATGAAGAGCTGGGAGACTCAGATGAGTGTCCAAATATGAAGCGGCGGAAGGCGTGAATCTCCTTAGCAAAAAGGGTTGGAGGAACCTCAGGGGCAACAACTTCTTCATAAGGAGCAGTATCATAAACAACATTGAGGAGATGAGCTGAGCGATACAGAGAAGGGCGGACCAGAGTGCGACCAAAACCACGACCACCACGAGGAGGACCCCCGCAAGAAGGAGGAAAACCATGAAGCTTAAAACAAATGTCCCGAGTATGGCGGACTTTCCCACAATAATCACACGTCCAAAGGTCATTTTCCATACACTTGGACATAGTGTCACGAATAGAGTGGCCACCGGAACTGAACCGAGTGGCAAGGGAAGATCCCTCAGCAACAGTGTCTGGTAGATGAATCTGTCGGCGATCATATTATTGTTGAACCAAACTAAAAACCTCAGGTAAGAAAGGCAGAAGAGAGTGGCCAAGAATCTGAACACTGATCGGATCAAGGTCACAGTGGAGACCATGAAGAAACTCAAAGATATGGTTGTGTTCCTCCCTGGCACGGACCAACACCTCTTCCTCAGGGGAGAAAAGAGTAAGCGAATCAAAATTGTCATATCTTGGTAAAGTTGGGTAAACTCCAGGTAGTAGGCAGCGGGGGGACGGTCCCCTTGGCGCAAGAGGAAAATCCGTCGCCGCAATTGAAAAATCTGAGCGGCATTCCCATGATAGGAGTAGGTAATCTCGACACACTTCTAATTCACAATGTCCAGAAATACATAGTTGTGGGCAATAGACTCCTGCATAAAGTTGGTCAACCAGGACATCACCAAGGAGTTCTCGAATTCTAATTGGGGCCACTCTGAAGAGGTAGTAGTAGGTGCCCTAGTAGTACCACTGATGTAACCAAATAAACGGCGGTTCTTGAGGGCCAGAGTAATGGAACGAGCCCACAAAAGATAATTGGCGTCATCTGTTGGATCCGTAGGCTCCCTTAGAGGGGGGAGGGGGTGGATAACGGTTTTAAAATATTTTTATGATTTAAAGTGAGCAGATGAAAACAGACAAGTTGAAGTTTTTGTTGCTACCGCCAGCGGTAATAATTACTAAACGATAGTAACAGATATTTCCTTTTTTCTTATATAAAGTTGATTAGAAAATCAATTAGCCAGTAGTAGAAGAAAAGATAATATTGTTTCAGAAATAATGTTTACAAAACTCTGATCCCAATAACGTTTGGGATCAAGGCGGTCTTAAAAATCCTTTTGGTTTTCTATACCGACCATTCTCCAAAGGATCGGTTGGCTCTAGCCTATCAACCCCCAGATGAGCCCTTGAGCCACCCCCTAGATCTAGACCTAGACCTAGTCGTCACTACCTGCGGCGAATTCCCCTTAAGTCTCGCAAGACTTAGTCCGCCAACACTTGCGGCGAATTCACAACCACACAAAAATAAGAAATACAAAAAATAATTTTAAAACAGAAAAGCTCCCTCAATAAGTTGAACTCGAAGATGATGACGAAGAAGCGCCAAAGTGATCGTCGGAGTAGATGTGTACGACCATCGCGTAGAGTAAGAGTGATCAATCCTTCTTTGAGTTTTTTGCCTTCGCAAGCGTTGACAGGAGTTTTCTCGACTGCAGGGAGGAGGCTCTCACAAAAGTATAGGAGTTGTGGCAATTGGTCGTGATTTTTTTCTCTTGAGAGGAGGAGGACTGCTCTTTAAATAGACACGGAAGCTAGCACATGCGTTAGTGTTACTGTTAGGTAGTAGCTGCATTAGGAAACTGACTGGCACGCGGATCGAGCCAAAATTGGAACCACGCTGCTCCAATTTAGGTAATGCCTTCCTTAGCGCTCAGCATTAGAGATACTGTGTCTGCGCCGTCGGATCTTCTTCCTTTTTTTGCTCCTTGATCAGCGGTTGATTGGCGATGTTTCCAAAAGTTAACGCCCGACGTTAGTATTAACGCCCGACGTTAGTATTAACGCCCGACGTTAGTATTAACGCCCGACGTTAGTATTAACGCCCGACGTTAAGAGTTGCCTATTCCAGCACCAACTTTCCTTTCTTGCCGATCATCCCTTTCACATCGATATTTCAATTCAAGTCGATATGCTAGCGCCAGCGGTAGCGTTAACGCACGCGGTAGCACCTGATTCAGAGCACCATCTTCATCATTCTGAGTTGCATTCCAAGTAGTATTGAACTTGCGGTTCCTGCACACGACAAACATGATTAAATATAGACTGAGATTTGTTATTCTCAAACCAATAGATGCGGAACACTTGCTCCAACACCATCCAACTTAATAGTAGTAATCTGAGAAGTCTCGTGATCATGGGTGGCACGAAGAGATCCAGTAGAGGGCAGAGAATCTTAAGGAGCACTCCCACCGAAGGAGACATCCGAAGTTTCACCACTTCTCGACATAGCAAGCGAGAGAAAGAAAACACCGGGTTGCTAAGGTAGAAAATCTCACTCATAGAAAGAGGATAAGCCACGGAGGAGCGCAATCATGCAAGGAGGGGAAGGGACATCCCTGCAAGAAGGAGAAGCTGACACCGGAGGGGCAATCCCTGCATAAATCCGGCGTCAAAAAGGGCGCAAGCAACCATGCGAAGGAGGAGAACGACTGGCGCCGACCGGCGCTTGGGGAAGAAGCGGGTGCAAAAGTAGCGCGGGCCGACGCTTGCGGGAAAAAGCGAGAGACGCGGGCCAGCGCTTGCGGGAAGAAGCGAGAGACGCGGGCGAGGGAGGTGATGCAGCCGGCACTTGTGGGAAGAGGCGGGAGACGCGGGCCGACAGGAGCTTGCGGAAGACGGACACGAGCAAAAAAAAAAGGTTACGGCGGCTCTGATACCATGTTAGAGAATTGAAAAGGAGGATTAATTCATTGAACAAGGGGCTCCCTCCTATATATAGTAGGGAGATACAACAAATGCAATAAAGAAAAAAATACACTAAAATAACGTAATTCCAATAGAAATCTTATTTGCTAAGGAACTGAGATGAGAGAAAGAAGGGGCCACTGTATCATTTATAAAGGAGGACACGGAAAACAAACAATCAAATTCATCTCAAATATAAGCTCAAACTAACAAAGTCAATTTAGAAAAGTTAACCAACAGTTCATCAGGATATCCATGTTTACTTCCCAATTAATAATAGCCTGTTCAGAGCCACCGCTGCTGGGAAGATGATGATTTACTTATTTATACCTACTACATCAATTAATTACGGCGTACCAAAGGAAGCAAATAATTAATATAAGACAACCTCAAAACTCAAAGTATGTTTGCATGCCGAAAAATTAACATCAATTATTATTATAAGAACATCTTCTCTTTCTATTATTTTCTTTGAAAGCTTGTTCGCTCGTATTACATATGAACAGAGCAAGCTGCAATACTTTCAAGTGTAGAACCCAAACCTCAAAAAGAAGTTATGAAGAGGATGATTGAAAAGAAAAGATTTCATAAAAGAGCAGCTCCTGAACAAACCAGCTTCAAAGAACACTAACCCAAAGTGCTGCGACATCATGCTCACAGGTAGAGAACTTCAAGACAGTCAAACAAGCCTCTACCATTCAGGCGCGGATCATCTGAATCAAAGACAATTCTAATTTCAGAAGTAACTTAACAAAAAAAATTGATCTAATATAAAATTTATACAATCAAGTTTTACCAGTAAAGATAACAAAAATGGCACCAAATGAACAGTGCTAAAGAAGTTTTTCTCTAAAGATCTTAGTTCAAATCTCTTCATACATGATATCCATATTGATGGAGATCGATCGCACGCCATTTGAGTTATCAGGTCTTGATTTTTTGGATCGTTGGGCGGACGATCGGTGGTTGTGATTGCGACTATCTCAAATTTTCATATTTGTATGTATTTTTCTTTTATTTTTCCAAGTTCTATTTTAAAAATTAGGTTAAGTCGTTGGTTCGGACAATTCAATTCGGACAGGCTCTATTTGTTTGGGCGTTTCAACTCCGTTTTGAGCAAACGCCGCCGGAGGAGGGTAAACATCGTAAGCACTTAACCTCCCCCCCTCTGGTTTCCCGTCCCCCCGCCCCCCCCCCCTAAAACAATGAAGCCTTAATTTCCCCCCCCCCGCCCAGTGAGATGCCGAGCGGACACCTCCAGCTCATTCCAACCGTCAGTCACTTGTGAGCCCTCTGCCAACAGCAGCTCGTGCTGCCCTCCCTCCATCACATCTCCAAGGTCCACCGCTCCTTCCCCTTCCTCCCACCGCACCTGTCAGCCCCTTGTTGCCCTCTCTCCTCCCCTCCTCTATGTCGGGGGCTTCCAGGTACCTGTACAGCCACCGCCAGCCCCAATTGCCACGCCAAATCCCCTTTATAACCACTGATTCCCCTCTCCAAGCCATCAACCACCCTTGGACGAATCCAACAGCCCTCCATCCTGCGTTCCAGCATCCCAATTCCCCCAACAGCAATTTCCTCTTTGTTTTCCCCATCCAGCACCCCTCCCTGACACATCCAGCCCCTTGTACCACCTCTCCAACCCCGGACAGCCCTCTTTTCTCCACTCAGCGTGTTACATAATCACACATGGAAACCGCCGTGGTCGCGGACACATTCACTCAAGTGGACCCTCCTCGCCATAATTTATGGAGCGCATATATGGAAGCCTCCTTGCTCAATATGTTACATAATCGCATATGGAATCCGCATAGTCGCGAGCACATTCACTCAAGTGGACCCCCCCTCGCCATAATTTATGGAGCGCATATATGGAAGCCACCTTGGTCAATTTTTAACTTATATGAATTAATTAATTAATGTTAATCAATTAAGTTAAGTATTTTGTATTTCCTTGTTTGGTTGTCCTCCCTCATCTATATAAGTGGGAGGGGATTATGTGTGAAAATATCTTGGAATGATGCAAGTATTTGGGTTGCTTCCTCAGTTCCTCTTTATACTTCCTCTTTACTTCTCGCTCATCACCACCGGCCCCCTCTCCTCGTTGGATTCCTCCCGGGAAATCATCTAAATGGTAACAATGGTCCGACCGGGGATTGTGTCACGACGGACTCCCGCCTCGACCCCATCCCTCTCCGTCTACGCACGCCTCGATCGGCGAACAGATGAACTCGCCAACCTCCTCACTTTGCTGCGCTTTCTCGACGCCAAAATCAATCGGCTCCTCGCGTTAGAAGGACATGCGGCCACGTTTCTCCCTCAGGATTCGCTACTCTCTTCATGTCCGGTCACTGGTTCCACCGTCAACCGGGACGTACGAGCTCTAGGTGTCGCTACAACCACAGCCACGGAGGTCCTCTACCCTTTCTGTCGACGGGTGTGGACGAGCCCTCCCCATTTGCAGCCACCTCCAACGAGCCTCCTGCACCTTTTGCGGTCAACCCACATGAACTTCCAGAACTTGTCGCCGGTCATCATGCCCATACGGCCCCATCGACTGCCACTAAAGCACCCGACGAACAAGATCTACCGTCGATGGCCGCGAAAAGGTCGTTCGAGTCCTCGGCGGAACAACCTCCTCCGCCGGATCTGCCATCCCGCCTCTCTCTCTCTAGTTGGAAGACAACCTCCAAGGACTCGCACGCCAGAGTCCTCCACTTCTCTTCGCCGCGCCTGCAACTTTCCCAGTCCTGCAGTGCATCGATGCTTCTCGCAAGCCCTTTCGCAGAGCTGTCCCAGACCTCGTCGTGGACACCCCAACACCTATTTCCTTTGATTCTTCTCCCCGACCAACACCCCCTTCATCCGCCTTGAGCCACGAAAGCTCCTTTCCCACGTTCTTTTTCATCTCGAGCCACCTCCACGCCCCGACGCAATTGTTGTTTCTTGCAGGGAGGCGTGACCCACTTTTCTGATTACTTTTGATTTTCAAACCTATCATGTACCCTCCCTTCCACTTTTTCATACCGTCAGCTATCCCTACCCACTAGCTGCCGAATTTTTTTTCTTCATTCTCTCTATTTTCCCATCATCTTCATTGACTTTCCCCCACACCAGCAAACCATGCCCCATTTTTCTTTTATTTTTTTTCCTATTCACCACGTATCTTATATTCACCCCTAAACATTTAATTATTGTGAGAGCTATTTTCCTATCTGCACGCATCCCAATTTCCCAAATTATCATATTATGCTTTTCATTACTCCTTCACATCACTCATCTTCGCTCCTATGTTTCACCTCTATTATTAAAGCTCTCGCTATCTATTGGAGGCTCGACCTTGAGGGCATGGTCGATTTTCAAGGGCAATGGTATGCTACATAATCACGTATGGAAGCCGTCGTGGTCGCGAGAACATTCACTCAAGTGGACCCCCCTCGTCATAATTTATGGAACACAAATATGAAAGTCGTCTTGCTTAATATATTACATAATTGCATATGGAATCCGTCGTGGTCGCGGGCACATTCACTCAAGTGGACCCCCTCCCCCTCCCCATAATTTATGGAGCACATATATGGAAGCCAGCTTGGTCAATTTTTAACTTGTATGAATTAATTAAAAAATATTAATTAATATTAATCAATTAAGTTAAGTATTTTGTATTTCCCTATTTGGTTGTCCTCCCTCATTTATATAAGGAGGAGGGGCTTATGTGCGAAAGTATCTTGGAATGTATGCAAGTATTTGGGTTGCTTCCTAAGTTCCTCTTTATCCTTCTAATTTTCTTCTCGCTCCTCACTGCCGGCCCCTCTCCTCGCCGGATTCCTCCCAGGAAATCATCTAAATCGTACCACAGCGTCTCAACATACATAGCATTGAATCCACACCCTTCCCCTTTCTCCTCCAGAGGCGCTAAAGTCTCTGCAACCATCCCGAGTACTATCCAACAGCCGTAATTTTCTCCCAAGGCCTTCAAACACTTTCCACCACCGGTGCCACTGACTTAGTAGCTAGAAATTTTATGCTCCAATATAATTTGACTACTCTTTCAGTAAACATGTTTTCTTATTCTCCCAACATTTAATTTTAGTGAACTCTCATTTAATTGAAATTATTATTCACTTGCTTACATTGATAAATTGTGATCAGTTGTGAAGTTATTGCGATACTTTAAAATTAGTGTTTTTTGTTAGAATATAGTAGAAAATTATGTAAAAGCCCATTGTAATTGTGTCTCATTTATGAGCCCAATTTTGTCTTAGGTTTAGTCCCACATTGTATTCTTGGGATTTCTCTCTTCCTCTCTACCTATATATTTTTACTCATACTTAAAGTTTATACAAGAAATACAGCCTACAAGGTTCCTTGCTTCCATTTTCTACAAGGATCAGAGGGATACGGTCCGGCCTGTCCGTTTCTGTCCGATGGGTCCTCCTGATTAACCGGGCGGCCTCCTCTGGTTTCTAACCGCGGCTTCCCGCGCGGTTAGTTTTTCGATCCGCTTCTCTTGCTCTCTCTTGGGGTTTCCACCTCTTCTTCCCCCCTCCCCCCAATCCCTTTTATAGACCTCTCGGTCAGTGGGCCCTCTTGTTCCCCTAACCGGGCGGTCTCCTCCTGTCTTCTTGCGGCTTCCCTATCCACCTTTTCTTCCAGCCTTCTCGCACCGCATCTTGGTTGCGGCATCCTCCTGTGCCGTTGGTGTGCTCATCGTGACCGTGCGGTCTACTTTGCTTAAGTCTCTTCGGCTCCCCTTCCCGCTATTGCTTCCCTACCCGCTGCGACGTCTCTTCTCGCGCTGCGGGCACTTCCCGCTGCGAACAGACTCCCTTCCCGTTGTTGTTTCTCGCGCAGGCGACCTCTTTTTCTCGCCACGGCTTTCCTGAACCGCTGCGAGCACCGCATCTTGGTCGCGACACCTTTCTGTGCCGCTGGTGTTCTCGCCGAGACCGTGCGGTCTCCCTTGCTTAAGTCGTTGCGGCTTCCCTTCCCTCCCGTTGCGGCTTCCCTCCCTTGCTTAAGTCGTTGATGCTTTCCTACTCGATGTTGTATTTCTTGGTCTCTGCGGGCTTCCCTCACGGCCTTCTCTTAGCCGCTGCGGCTTCTCTACCCGCTGCGGGCTTTGCATCTTGGTCGCGGTCTCTTGCAGCTGTTGTGTTGACACCGAGACCGTGCGGCTTCTCTTCCTCTCCTCTGCCTGCTTTCTTCAGGTTGCAGGTTGCCTCTCTTAGCCGATGCGGCCTCTCTACCCGCTGCGGGCTCCGCATCTTGGTCGCGGCCTCTTGTCGCTGGTGTAGTGACAACAATACCGTGCGGCCTCTCTTCTTTTCCGCTCCGCTTTCCTCAGGTTGCGGGTTACCCTCTGCTGTTGTCCGAGAACGTGCGGCTAGTTCTGTCCTCAGGTTGCGGGTTAGTGACACCGAGACCGTGCGACTAGTTCTGTCCGATGTGGTTTCCCTCTGTTGTTGTCTTCTGTCCGCTGCGGCTAGCTTCTTCCTGCGGCTTCATGGATTCTACCACTGCCTCCGACGAGTCCGCTGGTGCTTCATCTCTGCCACCTCGGGCTGCTTCCTCTGCTACTGAACCTCGAGATGAACTCAAGATTACCACTATATCTCTCTCTGGCAAAAGGAACTTTGTGGAATGAATTCATTCAGTTCGTCGGGTGCTCCAGACAAAAGGACCGCTTCATCACTTGACCCGGGCTACTCCTACCGTTCCTACTGACGAGTGGCTTCGTGATGACAGCCGTGTGCAATCCTGGCTTCTCAACTCCATGGATACTGAGCCATACATGATGGTCATGTATCATGACACGTCTAAGTACATGTGGGAGGAACTCCACTCCTTCTATTCTGGCCAAAACAACCTCCAACATTTGTTTGACATCATCATTGATCTTCAATCCCTTGATCCCGGGATACCTGGCGATATGACTTCCTTCGTTGTCAAGCCCAAGACACTTGTTGAGGCATGGATACAACACCAGCCTCCTCCTACTGATTTGGTTGCCCAACGGGCACAAAAAGAAGTTGTCGGGATTGCCATGATGATGGCAAGGGTTCCTCCGCATCTGCGCAGTGTTCGAGCTCAGATACTCTCCTCTGCCACTACTCCCTCTCTCTGATGTCTGCTCCATGCTTCTGAAGGTCACTCTGCCACCCGAGGCTCCTCTGCCTCCCTCTCCAGCTCTTCTCCAGTTACCTTCACCACATCCCTCCACTCGTGGTACCTCGACCCGCGGGGGTCGCCATTCATCTCGGGGATGAGGACGTACTGGAACCCCCCCCCCCTTAAATGCACTTTCTGCGGTCGAGAAAATCATTTGGAGGCTACCTGCTATCGTAAGTGTAGAAAGTAATGGGCAAACCTTGTAGATACTTCTTCATGTGTAAAATACAAAAGAGAGTACAAATATATAGGAGAAGAGAGGAAGAAATAATCTTATACAAGAGATGTGGGACTAAAGAAGAGGAAGGAATTGGGCCTATAAATGAGCCTTTACATCAATATTTCCTATATCATCTAACACTCCCCCACAAGCTGGAGCGTAGAAATCGTAGGCACCAAGCTTGAACAAGAAATGGTAATATAACTTGAGAGGTAAAGCCTTGGTGAGGATATCAGCAACTTGCCCAGACGCAGGAACATGTTCAAGCTTCAGCTCTTTTGATTGGACCGTTTCCCGAACAAAGTGACAATCAACCTCAATATGTTTTGTTCGCTCATGGAACACAGGATTCTTTGCAATGTGTATTGCAGCTTGACTGTCACAAAACAGGGTTGAAGGTGAGGTCAATTTAACTTTCAAATCTACTAGGAGACTTTCAAGCCAGGTTAGTTCAGAAGTAACAACTGTCATTGCACGGTACTCAGCCTCAGCAGACGAGCGGGCAACTACTATCTATTTTTATACCTACCTCTGTGCAGGACGCCCTCCGGCATCCGCGGTGGTGGGCCGCCATGGATGAAGAAATGACGACTCTGTGGGGTAATCACACTTGGGATCTTGTGCCTCTTCCTCCAGGTCACAGTTGCGTTAGCTGCAAGTGGATCTTCTCTATCAAACATGTTGCGGATGGGACAGTTGACCGCTTGAAAGCTCGGCTTGTGGCTCGGGGTTTTACTCAACAGTATGACCTTCAAGATTATGAGGAAACTTTCTCCCCGGTCGTCAAATTGAATTCGGTTCGGGTCCTTCTCTCTTTAGCTGTTCATCGTCAATGACCCCTCCATCAGCTGGATGTCAAGAATGCTTTCTTGAACGTCGATCTTCTTGAAATAGTTTACATGCATCAACCACCCGGGTTGGAGACTACGGGGGAGTCTCGTGTATGCTTGCTTCGCAAATCTATTTATGGTCTCAAACAGTCTCCTCGGGCATGGTTTGAGAAATTTAACAAGGCCGTTCTTGAGGTTGGCTTCAAACAAAGCTTGGCAGATTCCTCTCTCTTCACTCATCACCAATCAACAGGGACCATAATACTTCTGGTTTATGTGGACGATATTCTAATCACTGGTGATGACTCAACCGGGATACAACATGTGATGCAACACCAGTCCACATCTCCTCTCATCCCGGTTTCCTCAATACCACCAGTCCCCTCGAAACCTCCCTTTGATACCATGTAGAAAGTAATGGGCAAACCTTGCAGATACTTCTTCATGTGTAAAATACAAAAGAGAGTACAAATATATAGGAGAAGAGGGGGAGAAATAATCCTATACAAGAGATGTGGGACTAAAGAAGAGGAAGGAATTCGGCATATAAATGGGCCTTTACATCAATATTTCCTATATCATCTAATAGTAAGCATGGTCTGCCACCCCACCTTGCTGCTTTTACGAAGGCTGAGTGGCCCATGGCTTCTCCTTCGACTTCCTCAAATGCTCAGTCTGACATTGATGCTCTCCGCACCCAGCTCCAGCAACTCCAAGGGGTGATTGCTCGCTCCTCGAGCTCCGTGGCTTCCATCGCCAATGAAGGTATAAACTATCTATCTTGGAGTTCCCACTGGATTGTAGACTCTGGTGCCACCCACCACATTACTTGTCAGAAGCCACACAATACTTGGTCGCTCCTCATCCCAAGTTCATTACTGTTGCCAATGGTGACTTCACCCCTGTCTCAGGAGCTGTTGGTATCCATCTCACACCCAACCTCTCCTTAACCTCAGTTTTTCATGTTCCGGGCTCCCCATTCAACTTGTTTTCAATTAGCCGACTTAGACATGATCTTGATTGCCATGTTACATTTTCACCATCTTCTTTTGTTGTGCAGGATCGGCAAATGCGGAATATTATTGGTAGCGAACGACTGTCTCATGGGCTCTATCTTCTTGATGTCCTTCCATCTACCCTTTTTGTCGTCTCCTCAGTTGAGTGGCATCGTCGGCTTGGACATGCTCCCCTCCAGATTCTAAATCAAGCTCTTCCGGATGTCTCATTGACTGAGTTTACTTGTGAGTCATGTATCTTTGATAAACAACATCGAGTTTCTTTTAGTCATGTCTGTAATCGGAGTAGTACTCCTTTATCCATTGTCCATTCTGATATTTGGGGTCCTTATAAAATCTCTAGTGTATTTGGGTATCGCTACTTTGTTATCTTTATTGACGATTTCTCTCGAATGACATGATTATACTTACTACGGGATCGTACCGAACTCACTTCTATATTTCGTACGTTCGTTACTGAACTTCGAACTCAGTTTTCTTCCTCGCTTAAAATTATCCGCACTAATAATGCACAGGAATATACGAGCCGAACGTTCGCCTTATTTTGTGATGAATTTGACATTATACATCAAACATCTTGTGCTTACACTACTCAGCAAAATAGTGTTGTTGAGCGCAAAAATCGGCATCTTCTTGACGTTGCCCGCTCCTTAATGCTCCAGATGCAGGTACCCATCGAATACTGGAACTTTGCAATTTCGGTTGCGTGTCATCTCATCAATCGTCTGCCTTCCTCCGTTCTCAACTTCATCACTCTGTTTAGCCTCCTCTTTCCTTCTCAATCTCTGTTTCCTCTCCCACCTCAGGTGTTTGGGTGTGCTTGTTATGTCCATAACCTTGGTCCACCTACGAATAAATTTGCCCCCCGTGCAACCAAATGTATGTTCGTAGGGTACTCTCGTGTGACACCTCCCTTGTAGTGGACGTATAATATGGGTCCGGCCGGGGCCCCACAGCATACGAACGCCACAACTTTGGTATTATAAGTTGATATGACTACCCAAACTCAAAACACTTGCACAACACAGCGGAAACAAAACAGGACTAGAAGTTATCCACCACTAAATAGTAAAACAAATGGCCTTAAGGCCTTACATCAAGTGTCCAAAAAGAAATAGTACATCAAACATGAAATGTGCTCAGCACTCCTAGTCTACCTCGGCATGCAAGCCGGACAAAATAGTTTCAAACAAACATCATCATAACTGTAGTGCTACAAAAAGGGAAAAACACTTCATGGGCTTAGGCCTTTCTGGCCGGCGTGCTAGCTTCTGCATGCGATCCTTGCCCTGAAAAAAATTATTAGTAACGTGGGTCAGCAAAGGCTGACCTCAAACTGTGTAACAACACATCTCCTCCCGGCCGCCCCTAACTGACCCCGGGGAACCCTCCAACCTGCAAGTCAGCACTTCGTATGCAATATAATCATCTATAAATAGAAAAGCATTAAAACAGGCTTGGATGTCTCAATCATCAAACACGTTCTCTACTGGTTGAGCATGTAATAAAAGGGCCTACTATGCAACATGTATGCAACACTCGGGCTTCGCCCAAGGCACCCTACTGCGTATGAAACTAGCACAACATCACAACATTTGGGTACTTACATTTCCCCATTGGCATAAAGCCACAAACAATGAGGGAGACACAACTCCCTCAAACGGCGCACAGGCCGCCACATGGAATTCTTGCCAAGGCCCCACCCGCTCGTGGGCTTAGCCCCGGGCTTGCCTGCAAACTCTGACGTCTCATGTCAGGATTCCAACAAACACAGACCGACCGATTCTAAGAAGCCTTGCTGGACCCCACCCGCTCATGGCCTCTTTGCCCGGGCTTGCCCCAAGCTTGGCATTCTCGTCAGTCTCACAGAAGGGGACTAGTCTCGCCGGGACACTCTCCACACATGACGCACATGTCACGGGATAGTCAGCCGACCACAGAGACATAGCCACGCCTTGGCACAATACAAACCAAGACTAAATACAACATAATCCCTCATTGTACTGCAGCGTTCCCGCGCACCAAGGAAACCATCTCCAACTCGTGCGGAGCTAACCTTGTCCCTCAAGGAAACCATCTACCGCCACGAGGAGCTAACCTTATCCGGGTCCGACTACACGTACCTTTGCAAATAAACGGGACAATCACCATCACAACACAAACGGCATCTTGCCGCAACGGAAAAAATCTCTACGAATCACTAAGTTCGTATGCAACATCACCGAGTCGGACTAACGGTCGCGACTACGACTTCACCCACCATGCCTAATCCACTAGCGAAGCGGATCTCTAATGCAAAATATGCCGGGGACGGACTCAATCAACCCAGAAGTTCCTCTTGAAACTTGGCAAACCAAAACCCCTCTCATTTGAGAGTTCGGTGCCCAAAAATTAGGGAGAAAGAAAACTAAATGATGCTAATACATGCATCCTAAGGACCGAGAGGAGAGATGTCGTTACCCTCCGACTCCTCTTCCTTGCCATGGCAAAATAGCATGATGGAAATCTTCGCAACGCTCCAAGCTTCACGGATCCGGACTCGGCTCGCGATTTGGAGCTCCGAAACCCCTCCTACAGCCCAAGACCTTCTTCTTCCTCCTTGCTCTAGTTTTCTCAAGAACTTAGAAAGAGAAGACTTGGAAAACAAATGAGGGTTTCCAACCCTAGAATCAGACTTAACTTCCCAAGAACAGTCCTGAGCCGTCAGATCCCAAAATCTGGGAAAGAATGACCACGATTCGCCTGGAAAATAAAAAACCTGGGCCGAACACGTCCTGGCACACGCCCGTGTCCAGGGCCGTGTGCCTCATTCGCCGTCTCAAATCGACGCGCCTGGAACCGCACACGGGCATCCGACACGCCCGTGTCCAACCCGACACGCCCGTGTCCCCAGTGACACGGCCGTGTGGCCGGCCGTGTGCCTCCAATAACACGGCCCCGAAACCAACCCGAGAGATGACACGGCCTGGGACACGCCCGTGTCCCAAGCCGTGTGCCAAGTCTCGACACCCGTCGACAGACTTTGTGTCGACACCGCGGAAAAACGTCGAGCGAAGATCGTCGACCAAGCGGGACACGCCCTGTGACACGCCCGTGTCACAGGCCGTGTGCCCCAGTCTCGACACTTTGTCGAGCGAATGTGTCGACACTTGGGCCGAGTGTCGACACGGCCTCGACACGCCCTGCGACACGCCCGTGTCGCAGGCCGTGTGCCCCACTCTCAACACTTTGTCGAGCGAAAGTGTCGACACTTGGGCCGAGTGTCGACACGGCCTCGACACGCCCTGCGACACGCCCGTGTCGCAGGCCGTGTGCCCCACTCTCGACACTTTGTCGAGCGAATGTGTCGACACTTGGGCCGAGTGTCGACACGGCCTCGACACGCCCTGCGACACGCCCGTGTCGCAGGCCGTGTACCTCCTGCCAGAAACCCAAAAATGTTCAGAACTGCAGACTGAACCTCTTGCAAAAACTGGGGTGTTACAGCTCGCACTCAAAAAGAGTATGTGTGTTACTCTCCTGTCGATCAGAAAGTGGTTGTGTCCGCTGATGTTACTTTTTTGGAAAACCAAACCTTTCTGTCATCCACTTCAATACCTCCTTATGTACACCTTGTGCCTCGTCCTGCTATCCCAGTCACGACTTCTCTACCTCCTCTTCTTCCAACACCCCATGTGGAACCACCAGCAACCAAACCACCAGCAACCAAACCCCCTCTCATCCGTGTCCACACTCGTCGTAGTCTGAACTCCAGAGCCCAGCCACTGCTACCGTCTACCAGTACTATCTCCCGGCCAGCTGACCCTGCCCCAGCCTCTACAACTCATCCTCTGGCCAATTATATTTCCCTACATCGGCTCTCTCCTCTGCTCAAATTTGCTCTTGCTATTTCCTCTATTTCTTTGCCTAACACTGTGCAGGAGGCTCTCCAACACCCTGGGTGGCGTGCGACAATGGAAGCTGAGATGTCAGCCCTTTGTGCTAGTCATACTTGGGATTTGGTACCTCTTCCGTCTGTCCAGTCCTGCGTTAGCTGTAAATGGATAATTGTCATTAAACATGCTCCGAATGAGACTATCAATTGCCTCAAAGCCCGTCTTGTGCCTCGTGGGTTCACTCAGCAACAGGGCTTGGAATATCTCATCTACAGACTGTCGAACGCATCCTCAGGTACTTGAAAGCTGTCCCAGGATGAGGGTTGGTATACAAGTCATCCTTCTCTTTATCCCTTATTGCGTACACTGATGTTGATTATGCGGGCTTGCTTGACGATCCACCATTGATTTCTGTACCTACTTTGGAGGAAATCTCATCACATGGAGCAACAAGGTTGTTGCTCGCTCTTCTGCTGAAGCCGAGTATCGTGTTATGGCTGTTGTCGTGTCTGAACTTACCGGGTTAAAGAGCCTGCTTTGTGATTTGGGTGTCAAACTCTCCTCACCTGCTACTCTATTCTGTGACAGTCAGGCTGCTATACATATTGTCAAGAATCCTGTGTTCCATGGGCGAACAAAATACATTGAGGTTGATTGTCACTTTGTTCGGGAGAAGGTCCAACTGAAGAAACTTGAATTGGAACATGTTTCAACCTCCGAGCAAGTTGCAGACATCTTTACCAAGGCTTTACCTCGGCCATTGTATCAGCAGTTTCTATCCAAGCTTGGTGCTTACGATTTGTATGCTCCAGCTTGCGGGGGAGTGTTAGAAGATAGTAGAAAATTATGTAAAAGCCTATTGTAATTGTGGCCCATTTATGAGCCCAAGCTTGTCTTAGATTTAGTCTCACATTGTATTCTTGGGATTTCTCTCTTTATCTCTACCTATATATTTGTACTCATACTTAAAGTTTATACAAGAAATACAGCTTACAAGGTTCCTTGCTTCCATTTTCTACATTTTTAATTAACTGCCTGCCAGAACAAACTGCACAGTAGAATTGTTGCATTTGCATTAAGATTTAGATTTTTCTTGTTACGTGGTTACACCTTGTTGTTCATTTGCTTGCCTGCATACTAAAATCATCATTTAGAAAACCTTATAGCTCCATTTGCACGTTGTCTACTTGTAACAACCCGATTCTTGATTAAATGATAATAAGGTTTATAATAATAATTATATTAATATAAACCTAATATATCCCCTCTTATTAAACCTAATTCCTACCTACCCGAGCCACCCCGTTCTTTATTTTCCCGCATCCCGCAAAATCGCAGGAAAGCCCGTCTCCCGTGCCGATCCCGTCTGCCGCAAAGCCGCGACTCCCCCATTCCCGTCTCCAGCCAGCCGCGCGCAGGTCGCCGCCTCCTCCTGCTCCAGGCGCCGACTCCTCCGGCTTCTCCTCCTCTTGCTTCGGTCGACAGCTTCTCCCCCTCCGATGCTAGGGCTGGCGGCCTCCTGATCCTCCAGAGGCCGACTGCTCCCTTCCCTCTTTCTCCTAGGGGTCGGCAAGGCCTCCTCTTCGTCGATCAGCAAAGGCAGCCGCCTCCCCTTCCCTCGGCAGCCCTCTTCCTCTCCGATTGGGCCGATTTTGCAAGAAGAGCGTCTAGGGTTTCCTTCCCTCTCTTCTTTGGGCCCGGTTTTGATTCCTATTTGTAAGATTCCCCTCTTGTTCATCTCTATCCAGATTTTCATGAGTTTTCTTGTAAAGATTATGCTCCGATTTCATATATTTTGTGATCCATGATTTTTGCCCCTATCGTAGTCGTCTAACCCTTGTGTATGTGTGTTTTCCAGTGCCCCTCCTCGTTCTTGGTGGTGGAATCGCTCCAAGTTCTCTCCGAATTAGGGTTTCCCCTAACCCAAACATCGCCAAGTCTCCGCTTCTGTGTGGTATCTCTCGTCTCCTCTCTCATGATGGAGGTAAATTTCTTAGCACTCTCTTGATCTAGTTATATATCGATTCATGTCTATGTTAGTGTGATGTTGATTTGCTTTGTCTCTTTCATCGTTCTTGTACAGGTTTAAAGTAGGGTTCCTGTTTTTGCTACCGTCGGTTAGCCATCTCCGTCAGATTCAGCCTCTTTCAGGCAAGTAGAGATCACTTCTCTCTTGCAAATATTGAAATTAATTGTTTTGTCTAACCTTATATTTATATGAATTAATCTTTAATAGCTGGTTTTGTCAGTTAAATTTTGGCATTTAATCATTTATTAGACTTGTTCCTAGTTTGAGGTTCACGCGATATAATTAGGACGAGTCGTGAATATAAATAATGATATTTGAGTAATTGGGAGACGAGTTAGTAAATGATAGTTAATTGGATATTCAATTTGAGGATTTGTATTTTTATTTGATGAATAAAATGAGAACAGTAAGCTTGAGTACGAGCATTAATAGATTTGAATGATCATTGTTAAGGCTCCTGGTTAGGGATTTAAATGATTGGTGATTTGTGTCATGCTTGTACATACATATATACAGTTATTTGGAGGATATTTATGCCCGAGAATTGACTAATCTAAAAGAATATTTAGTGTCCAGAAAAGTAGCGTATGACGATCATATCACTCGTACATACTTGAACCCGCTAAATATATTGCTCCTTATCCGGTTTTGTCGTGCCGTCGAATCTTGTGACAAAAAATCTTGTGTCATCGAATCTGCTGTCATCAAATTCAGTTTCTGATGTCTGTCTGATTTCTTAGGTCTATTTTAAGAATTGAGCGAATGTGGCTCCATAACTCAAGTCCTCTCTTGCCGCGTTCATGAACTCTAATCTGGTACAGTTGTATCGCTAAATTTGCATCCGGGCTCGACGTGTTACGAATCTCCTAAATCATGAATCTTTGAAGTCATTAATGTCATACACAATCAGTGAAGGGTAGTGTTCAATTGATGTGACGCTTTGACTCGAGTTTCCGCTTGACTGACAACGGAAACCAACAAATGGCCATAGCAAGCTCAATTATTTTGATAAGCCTTGCGTTCAGACTTGCATCAGAATCACGTGCATCAAATAAAACACTTTCACTTTCCACTGATTACTGCTAATGACATCTCTTGGTCCGTCTAAATGTTAAACTCCAAAGTAGTATAATAAACTAACCTGTTCTGTTTAGCATTTTTATTTGCTTGCCTCGAATAACACAGCTTTATGAGAAACTGATACACTCATATATTTTTGCTTCTCTTACTGCACTTTACTCTTACTGTGCTCCTATTTATTTCAATGTTCTGAGGCTTTTTCTTTATGTTTTGGAATTGCCTTAGAATTCATGCAGCGCCGCCAGGTCCTCGACCCCGATCAGCATCAAGCTCCAGGTTCTATGATTACATTTTTTTTACTGTCAATTAATTTTTTTATGTAATAATTGCAATCAGGCATTTTCTCTGGCATCATGGACAACTGCTAGGCTACTTAAATATTTATGTACTAGAATCTGGAATTAATGCATGTGCACCCTCTATTGAATCATAACTGCATGAGAACTATTGTAGTAGCCTGTAAAACATGAATTTTACCAAGTACATGTGCATCAAAACTCTTTTCACTGATGAATTTAAGAGCTTTCGCATAAAAATCAAGCTATTTTACTCAATAATAACTATTATCAGCTACTCTGCATCCGCCTTAGCAGGCATGACTTTCTTTTCGCCCATGCCTGTGGCATCGCGGCTCGTCTCAAAGCGCACTCTGACTCCTGTCGAGACGGGTCGTGACACTACTTTCATTCATTCATCTAGGATTAGTGCATCTCATGTCTATCACCTCTAGATTTATCCTACAACAAATATCCTTGGTAGTTTATATGAATCCATTCATTGAGCATTCAAACGAGTGTGTTTTGAAAACTAGAGAACAGTGATCTGTAAGTGGAAGTAACGAAGACAAAGGATACTCCATAACCCAGTATTCCAGTTCAGACTTTTCTCTTTAAGAAAGTATAAAAGCTTCTGGTTGTGCTCTTCTCAAAGTTTATGTATCCCAGAAATTTCACCTAAAGGTTCGTTAAGTTGCTTGTAGACAACCAGATTTAGAAATAATGATTAGTTTCTACTTATTTTGTCAGTGAAAAATGAAACCATCATTTTAATGAATTGAAAGTGCTATTCAATTTTTAAACCAATACTTATTGCTTGTGAAAAAGAGCTAAATAAAAATAAATTTTATTGCTCAAAAAAGATAAACAATGCATAGGTATGCTCCCTTATTTATAGAAAATGGGGGGAGATGAGAGAATACAACAAGAGATGTGGGACTAAATACAATCCACGCGGTTTATGCGGTTTGACACTGTCAAACCACAACACTGTACAAAGCTGCTGATCATAGCGACAACAGAGGTAAGTCGCCAAACCGCCACTGAAGACCGATAGACCGTTGTTGCTAGCCGTCAGACCGCAACTACGGTTGCCACCAGACTGCAGTTGCGGACTCCCATCACTACTGCTGCGGTTAGCCTCCAGGCCGCTACTGCGGCTAGTCTCCAGGCCGCTATTGTGACTAACCATCAGGCCGATGCTGCGGCAAGTCTCCAGACCGCTGCGGCGGCTAACCATCAGGCCGCTGTTGCGGCAAGTCTCCAGACCGCTGCGGCGGCTAACCTTCAGACCACAGCTGCGGCTAGCCTCCAAACCACAGCTGTGGGAAGTCCTCCAAGACTGGAAAGCCCTGCGGGAAGCCGACTACCAAACCACAACACTGCTAAACAAACAAACTGTCAATCCTGCCAAGATAGCCGCCAGACATAACCACTGCCACTAACTAGCAGACCGCTAAGCCAAACCACATGACCGGGGAGACTAGCTGACCGCTGTAGCTAGATATTAATCCGCTCGGTCTCCTCAAGCTTCAGCACTCCCCCTCAAGTTGGAGCATATATATCTACCATGCCCAGCTTGCTACAAACCTCCTCAAAAGGAGTAACCAGTTTGGTGAATAAATCAGTTAGTTCTTTCTCTGAGGTAACAAATGGTGTGCAGATCTGATTCTTCAAAATCTCCTCTCTGATGAAGTGACAATACACCTCGATATGCTTCGTCCTCTCATGAAAGACAGGATTCCTCGAAATATATATGGTTGTCTTATTATCACAGAATATAGCAGCTTCTGCACTTGACCTGACAACTACAGCCTATTTATTGCTCTTCCAGCTGACTAGATTACCTCCAATGAAGGTGCATAAACCAGATGTAGACTTCATATCTTCCTTATCATCTGCATAGCTAGCATCAAAATAAGCTTCAACCTTCAAATATCCCCCTTTTCTGAAACAGAAGTCCTTTCCCTAGAGCATCTTTCACATACTCTAGAATCTTAATAGCCGACTGTAGATGACACTCCTTAGGAGCTTGCATAAACTGACTCATCCTTCCCACTGCATAACAAATATCTGATCTTGTGACTGTCAGATAAATGAGTTTCCCCACAAGCCTTTTGTATCTGCTGACATCTTCAAGAAGAGGAGTCGTCACTCTAACACTTGTCATCCTCAACAACCAGTGGAGATCGAGCAGGTTTAGCCCCAAGGAGAGCTGTCTCTTTTAAGAGATCCAAGACATACTTTCGCTGTGAAAGAACTATGACGTCGGGTTTTCAAGATATCTCAATTCCCAAAAAATATTTAGGAGATCTCATATCCTTGGTAACAAAATGCTGAGCAGATGTTTCTTTGTCATATCCACACTCTTTCTATCATCCACTGTAAGAAGAATGTCATCCACATAAACTGCAAGAATAACAAGACCAACCGAGGTTTTGCGGGATGAACAAAGAATGATCTGCAACAGTCCGAGCAAACCCAATAACAGAAATAACTTCGTTGAACTTGTCAAACCATGCCCTGAGACTTTGCTTAAGATTATAGATCGCCTTCGACAGTTTACAGACCTGAGACTCCTCCAGAGAAACATACTTTGTAGGTTGCTCCATATAGACTGTTTTCTGCAAATCAGCATAAAGAAAAACATTCTTCACATCCAATTGAGACATTTCCCAGTCTTTGTTGACAGCCACAGAAAAGAGAATACGGATTGTAGTAATCCTAGCAACAGGAGAGGAGATATCAAAGAAATCTGCATCAGATGTTTGTGTAAACCCTTTGGCAATAAGCCAGGCTTTGTAACGAACAATAGTACCATCAGAAAGAAATTTGATGACAAGACCCAGCGACAGCCAACCACATCAGCTCCTGGAGGGGTTGGAACAAGAGTCAAAGTACCTCGTTCAATAAGAGTTTTTATCTCTTCATCCATAGCAGCTTTCTAATGAGAAATAACAAGTGCATCTTGATAGGAAGCTAAAATAACATTTGTCGATAGAGCAAGAGCAAAGCTCTTAGACAAAGGAGATAGCTGTGCATAAGAAACCACAGCCTGAAGAGGATGTTGAGTGCATGAGCGAACACCTTTCCGAAGAGCAATCAGAAGATCTAGGTATATCCAATCTACAGTGTCAGTTTCATCCGAAGAAGGGACAACTGGCCCAGGAGCTGTTGACAGCGGTTCAGTAGAAGAATCAGATACAATAGGAGAATCTGGAAGAGAAGGACAAGAAAGAAGGACAGGCTCTGGAAGAGGTGACGACACAAGAGGAAAAGAAGCAGAATCATGAGAAGAAGGAAGAACAGAGGGAGGAGAAAATAACGGAACATCCTCAAAGAATGTGACATCTGCAGAAACATACTGTCTCCGGAGAACAGTATCACAACACATATATCATTTCTGTGTCGGACAATAACCTAGAAAGATGCACTTAACAGACTGAGGAGAGAGTTTGTCACGACCAGAAGAAGGAGAGTGAACAAACGTTGTGCATCCAAAGACACGAGAAGGTAAAGAAAACAGAGTCGCATCATGATACATGATAGAAAATGGAGTCTTGCCATGGAGAACCGAAGAGGGAACTCAATTTATGAGAAAACAAGAGAGAAGAACAACATGAACACAATAAGACCAGGGAACATGCATATGAGTAAGAAGACTACGAGCCACATCCAGAAGATGACAATTTTTACGTTCAGCAACCCCATTCTGTTGAGAAGTGTAAAGACAAGTAGTTTGATGGACAATGTCATGATCCAAACAAAATGACGTGAACTGATGACTAAGATACTCCTTAACATTATTAGTGCGAAGAATTTTAATATGAGTATCAAATTGTGTACGAATCTCATTATAAAACATAGTAAAAACAGAAAATATTTCAGAGCGGTCGTGTAACAAATATAACCACGTACAACGAGAGAAATCGTCAATAAAAGTAACAAAATACATGATACCCTTACCAACAGTCTGAAGAGGAGCAGGAGCTCAAACATCTGAATGAACAAGATAAAAAGGACGAGAAGAACTGCGTTCATGCTTTGCGGGAAACGTAGATCGGTGATGTTTGCCAAATTGACAAGCCTCGCAATTAAGAAAAGAATCCTCTCGAGGTAAATCAGACAGAAGCTGATAAAGAATCAGGGGAGGAGGATGCCCAAGGCGAAGATGCCACTGAAGTAAAAAGGAGGATGAAAAAGCAGAAGCGGTATCAAGGTAGAACAAACCACCGCTGGCAGTCCCAGTAGCAATCGACTCCTTGGAGTGAGGGGCCCGAAAAATACAAGTAGAAGCAGTAAAAATAGCTTCACAATTCAACTGTTTGCAAAGAGCAGTGATAGAAAGAAGATTGCACAGAAAACTCGGGACATAAAGAGTGTCCCGAAGTTCAAGAGAATGAGTAACATGCACCGTGCCAGACCCACAAACCGGAGACGGAGAACCATCTGCAATAAGAACTGGAGGAAACCGGTTACTCTTGTCAAGAAAAGAGAAAAGACGAGAATTCCGGGTCATATGATTAGTAGCACCAGAATCAATGAGCCACCTCCATGTAGCAGCCAACTGAGCAGCAGCAGAAGTAACAAGAGAAGAGAAAGGAGGAGTGGCCATAGAATACAACAGCAAACCGCACAGTTTAACAGAACAAACCGCGAGAACAAAGGGCAACGAACAGACGACCAAGAAGAGCTCAAGCCGACAAAGAAGAGCTCAAGCCGACAAAGAAGAGCTCAAGCCGACAAAGAATAGGCCGCAAACAGAGCAGATTGGTTAACCGATCGGCAAACAGGTCACATAAAGAAGAGAGACCGCACGAGTAGAGAAAACCACCCGCGCTAGACGAGAAGAGAAAAAAAGGAGAGGAAGAGACCGCACGAGTAAAGAAAATAACCCGCGCGAGAAGAATCAAGCCGCAGGAAGAAACAACCCCCAAGGAAAGCAGGGCGCACAACAGCAAAGCCGCGCAAACAGGGAAAAGAAGTCGCGAGAACAGGGCGAAGCCGCACAAATAGGAAAGAAGGCAAAGAGACAAGTCGTAGGAAAAACGACAAGCAAGGGAGGGCAGGGAGGGAACAGAAACCGCTCGAACAGAAAAGAAGCTGAAAGCAGTTAAAAAAACAAACCGCGAACAAATTGGAGCAAATGACCGATTAACTCTGATATCATGTGAAAAAAAGCTAAATAAAGACAAATTTTATTGCTTCAAAAAGATAAACAATACATAAGTATGTCCCCTTATTTATAGAAAATGGGAGAGATGAGAGAATACAACAAGAGAAGTGAGACTAAATACAATCCGCGAGGGTTTATGCGGTTTGACACTGTCAAACCGCAACACTGTACAAAGCTGCTGATCACTAGCAGCAACAGAGGTAAGCTGTCAAACCGCCACTGAATACCGCAAGACCGTCGTTGCTAGCCGTCAGACCGCAACTGCGGATTGCCACCAGACCGCAGTTGCGGACTCCAACTACACCGCAGTTGCGGACTCCCACCACTACTGCTGCGGTTAGCCTCCAGGCCGCTGCTGCGGCTAGTCTCCAAGCCGCTGCTGTGACTAACCATCAGGCCGCTGCTGCGACAAGTCTCCAGACCGCTACGACGGCTAACCATCAGGACGCTATTGCGACAAGTCTCCAGACCGCTGCGACGGCTAACCTTCAGACCGCAGCTGCGGCTAGCCTCCAGACCGTAGCTTCGGGAAGTTCTCCAAGACTGGAAAGCCCTGCGGGAAGCCGACTACCAAATCGTAACACTGCTAAACAAACAGACCGCCAATCCTGCCAAGATAGCCGCCAGACATAACCGCTGCCACTAACTAGCAGACCGCTGAGCCAAACCGCCAAACCGGGGAGACTAGCCGACCGCTGCGGCTAGATATTAATCCACCCGGTCTACTGAAGCTTCAACATTGCTGACCAAATGTATTGGATAGGCCCAATAATGGCTGCACTTTGGTGTGCTTTACATAAAAATACATTTCTTGAGCAAGACTGAAGCATACACCATCCAACACTGAATTTATTCGCCGCGCTTGCATAATTCATTTCATGATTAAACCAAGGTTATCAGGATCGAGATCCTATATGAGATCGTTTTGAGGTAGGATTGGATCAGATAGTAGGGTCGGATCGAGGATCGCTTTACAAAATCTGGATCGTAAGATCATATGATCCAGATCGCGATCCTGACAACCATGGATTAAACTATACAAATGATGGAGTTGTTGCAATAAGGTAAATCATACCAAAAAGATTTAAATAGCATATTTAACTAGGAGCTAAGAAACATAGTTACATAGATAAACTGCTCCAGAAACAAAACAGGGATCAAAGAAACAAAAGATTTCAAAGATAGCAAGTGTGAAATGCCACGTAAAACATTCCTGCAGAAAGGTGAGAAAGCAATACCAGCTTAGTTGTATTTCTACTTTTCAGCGTCAACATTGCTGCCTCTGCAAAGGCTTGTGCTGCTTCAGCATCAGCTTCAGCAGCTTCTGCTTCCCTCGTAGCTTCTTCCGCTTCCGCCATTGCTTTTTCTGCCTCTGCTATAGCTTGAGCAGCAGCAGCAGCAGCCTCTTGAGCTGTCATGTTCCTCATCCATGCCAATTCAGCATCAACTTGAAATTTAGTTAAGGACTTATCATCTCTATCCTCTTTTGGGGTTCCCTTCTGCTTAACTTCAAAATGTGCCACTTTTGATTTCCTACCTTCCATCATAGCCGGGCTTGGAGCAATTCTATATTTACGTTTCACCTGCTCAGGCAGAAATAAGAAAAATGTGTGAAATACATAATCATAGTGTCTTTTTTTGGAGTTGATTCGACAATGAGAGGGCTGGTGGTGGTTCCGCGGAAGAGGAGGTTGCGGCTGGGGGTGGCTGGTGGCAGAGGATCCGGACGCATCCGCGGGGTCTGATCGGTGATCCGATCAAGTCCTCCTGCACGAGTACACGAACGTGTGTCTCTCCTTGCGGCGAAGCTCTCTTGGAGCATGCTCTGATGGATCCCCATCACCTTGCATCCTGTTAAGTGAGCATTCGAAGCACCATTTTGACGTATTTTTCTTTATGTAATCAATTACAGTCAAACAAAAAATAATGAGCTCGATAATTCATTTCAGGGCAACGCCCTATATTTATAAACAATGGGTCCACAAAATAAGAAAAATAAATGGGCTTTTTATTATGGGTCTTTTATAATATGCTACAAATAATGAATTAATTCAACTCTCCCCCTAAAGATGGGAGTATATGTCGAATATTCCCAGTTTGATAATATTGTCTTTAAACAAGTCACAACCCAGACACTTGGTAAAATTGTCTGCCAGTTCATCTTGAGATTGAACATGCAGCGTGCAAGCATTGTTTTTTTCAAGGTAATCCCTGATAAAGTGTGTATCAATTTCGATATGATTTGTTCGATCATGTTGAACAAGATTATGCGCAATATTAATAGTAGTTTTTTTGTTGTAGTATCATCTGATAGGCCTTCCAGTTTATAGTCTTAAATCCTACATTATCGAGTTAAGCCACAGCCACTTGCATATTTCTTATGGCATTGCCATATACTGTCTTTGCGCTGGATCTTGCTACAATATTTTGTTTCTTGCTTCATCATGTCACTAGATTCCCTCCAACAAAGGAGCAATATCCAGTGGTGGATTTTCTATCGTCTTGACTTCCAGTCCAATCAAGCATCAACATTTGTATAAACTTCAACATCCAACTGCTTATTTTGGGAGAATAGAAGTCCACGTCCAGGGGAGTTCTTCAATTACTGAAGCACATGCATGGTAACTTCATGATGTCGCAGTCTGGGAGAATGCATGTATCTGCTAAGGATCCCAACAACATGTGTGATATTTTGGTGAGTATGTGAGAGATAGATTACCCTTCCCACCAGTCTTTGATAGCTAGAGGAGTTCACCTTCTCACCATCCTTGTCTTCAATAATTGTACAGTTTACTTTCACAAGAGAATTATTAAGAGCGCAACCAAGCATCTCTGCTTCTTCAAGATGATCCAAGACATACTTCTCTGAGAAATGAAGATTCTGCGGTTAGATCGTGAAACTTCTATTCCCAGAAAATACTTCAAATTTTCTAGATCTTTAACTTCAAACTCTTTACACAGGTGCGCCTTAAGTCACGTGATTTCTGCAACATCATTTTCGGTGATGATTATGTCGCTGATATGAACAATAAGAATTGCCACTATCTTTACTTTCCTTTTCACGAAGAGAGTATGATGTGAGTGACACTGTTTGTATCCAAATACGGTCGTGTTGTTCTGAAACTTTCCAAGCCAAGCCATGGGGGACACATTGAGTGTAGAGAGATTTTTGAAATAGACACATCTTTCCCTCAAATCATGCCTTTATGAAACCATGTGGAACCTTCATATAGACTTATTCTTAAAGATCACCGTGTAAAAAGACGTTCTTATCACAAGCATGTAACACATGATAACATGACACAAATGGGGTTCATTTTGGCAACAGAGGTAAACGTTTCATGATAGTCCACACTTGGGTTTTGAGTATACCCTTGAGCAACTAGCCTTACTATATATCTCCCAACAACCCATCGGGAACCAATAGACTTCTTATCGGCGGGAAGATGGATGAGTGTCCATGTCTAGGTTTTATCTAATGTCAGCATCTCTTGTTCCATCGTCTTGTGTCGCACAGGTATCTATATGACTTCATGCCAACTATTAGGAATGCAGACATAGTTCAAGGAGAAGATAAAGGTCTTATGTGTCTGTGTCAGGTTTTGATAATTGAGATAATTGGCAAGTGGGTATTTAGTAGAGGATAAAGGTCGATACCCACTTTAGACGTAGAAGAGGACGATGAAGCTCGTCATCAAAATATGAGTCAGAAGAGCATACCTGTGGTGGTAGAATGACCGGGGGTTGTAATGTCGTAGCACCAAGGTTGTGTCTGTGATAGACCAGGGGAAAAAGAGGAATGAGACTCCTGGAAGGTGGATTCGTGAGAGTATGTATGTTTGGGGCAGTCATAGGAGAAGGCGAGTTCACAATAGATGGATTCACGGGAGGAGATATGTCAGAGGCAAGCATATGAGGTGATTGCGAGGTCACAAGATGGAGAGGAAGATGGGGATCGACAACAATAGTCCTCCCTCTGGCGAGAACTGAAGTATTGTGCCTCCTCATGAAACGTCATGTCCATGGTGCAGTAGAATCGTCAAGAGGGAGAATGATAACAACACCCTTTCGTATAAACAGGGTAACCACCAAAGACGCGTTGTAGGATATGTTGTTAAAGGAGGGTCTAAGGCTTAAGGCTCACCAGGCTCAGAGGTTTGCGTCTTCGTGTGCCTTATTTGCACCTTTGGAACATAAAAGACGTGCCTGAGTGAGGTTTTTGTTGCAATTTTTTTTTCAAAAATATAGAAAGGCGTCGGGCGCACCGGGCGCAAAACGAAGGAAAGACCGCAGAAGGGGCTGGAAGTTGCACCAACTGGAAGTGGCTGCACAAACTGAAAAAGAAAAGCACACCAGTCGCTGGAGGAGGCACAAGCTGGAGAAAAGGCTGCACCACCAACCGGGCTGAAGAAGAGACCACGGAGAAGGGAAGACCGCACGGGCCAGACGAAGGAGCAACCGTTGAGGAGTCCGCACAGATTGTAGAAGAAAGAGATCATGATATCTTATGTGAATGTCTGCATCAGTGATGCTGCACTAGAACATCAAACAAAGATGCCACACAATAAGAAATACGACGAGGAACTCGCATAGTCCGCAGAGCCAGGGAGATGGCTGTCACCTCACTCTGTAAGGTAGTTGCTTCATGCCACATGTCCAGGGCGATGGCTGTCAATTCTGTTGCGCCTGGCTGGTAAGAAAGTGCGTCAGCTACGATGTTGGTGTTGCCCGAGCGAAACTCCACAGTAAAATCATAACACAAAAGTTTTGTCGCCTAAAGTTGCTTCGTGGGAGTGGTCATCTTCTGACTAAGAAAATGGCGGAGGCTATGGTGGTCCGTTCGGATCACAAACTGTCGGACGAGTAGATAGAGCCGCCAATGTTGAACTGCCAGCACGAGTGCCATCAACACGTTGTCGTAAGCGGAATGAGAACGGTGATGGTGGAGAAGGGCCGGCTGAAGTACGCAATAGGTCGGCCATCATGCATGAGAAACACCCCAACATCAGTACACGAGGCACCGCACTCCACCGTAAATGGTTGTAAGAAGTCTGGCATGGCCAGAACAGGGGCGGTCACTAAGGCCAACTGTAAGGCCGAGAAGGCGGTGACTGCCTCGGGAGCCAATGGAAGGTGGTGTCGGTAGACGTGTAAAGCAAGCGTGCGAGAGGCAGAGCCAAGGTGTTGTAATCGCGGATGAATCGACGATAATAGTCAGGCAAACCCAGGAATGTTTGGACATCCCACACTGTACGAGGTTGCAGCAAATGCACAACCGCCCGAACCCGAGACGACACTGTATGGCCTAGATATCAGATCTTGTGTTGGCAAAACACGCATTTCTTCAGGTTGGCGACTAGCAAGTCCTGTCAAAGGGTTGCCAAAATAAGCTCCAGGTGCCGCAAATGGTCTTGCCAAGTCAGGCAATATACAAGAATATCATCGAAAACACCAGAACAAACTTATTAAGTACCGGGCAAAACATGTCGTTCATAATCGCATGAAAAGGTAGTTGGGTCATTGGTAAGGTCGAAGGGCATGACCAAAAACTCATAGTGACCGTCATGAGTGTCGAATGTTGTCTTATGAATATATGAGAAACACACTCGAATTTGATGATATTCGAAGCGGAGATCGATCTTGGAGAAAATGGTGGGGCTGCTCAACTCGTTCAAAAGTTCCTGAATGACTGGCATGGGGTACTTATCAGGCACTGTGGTTTTGTTGAGCACCTGATAATCCACGCAAAAGCGCCAATTTTTGTCTTTCTTCTGCACAAGAAGGACCGGGCTGGAAAAGGGGCTGAGTCGGGCGTGCAGAGGCGGCAAGGCGATATAAGGAGGCATCCCCCACAAGTGTTCAAGGCCGATCAGCCCACTGGAAAGTCATTCGCATAGAAGCCCAATTGTGCTGAATATCACCCAAAGTTTTGCGCAATGCAATTCTGAGAATCACGCCCACGCCGTTCAGAGGAATGAAGTAAAAATATGCGGTCGTGTTGTATGTGCCCATGAAAAAAGTAAGGTCGTGATAGTCTTCCAGCCCTAGACCATCGGCCACCCCCAGGTGGACGAGAAAGGTCACACTCGGATTGGCGGGAAACTAAAGGCGAGAAATGAGGTCCACCAAGATGAAGTTGTGGTTTGCACCACTGTCAATCAGGAGTACCACGGGGGTCCCCTGAAGAAGCCCCTAAAGAAGCCCCTGAAGTTTCATAGCATGCAGCCCGAAGATGCCGGCAAGCGACAAGTGCGACAGGTTCAACCGGAGTTGGCCAAGTTGTATCGGGTCGGTCGGTAGTGGTTGCTCCAAAACTAAGGCATTGAAATCGTCCGTCGTGATTACATCACACATCAAGATACGCAACTCCTTAAGCGGGCAATCGTGGGTCGGCGAATAGGGTTGCTTGCAACAAACAAGATTGCAGATGTCGGATGTTGGGTTCATGTCGGTTTGAATTTGAAATATCGTACGTCGGATTGCGAGAGATATATTAGAGATATTTTATAACGTCGGATTTTAATATTTAAATAAATTTATTCATATATATGAACATTTTTTTGTAAATATGTGCAGTTATATTCATAAGATATTTTTATAAATTACACAATAAATATATATACACATAATGAATGTTTATAAATTATACAATAAACATATATACACATAATGTGCGTTTATAAATTAAACAAAAAGAAGAGTTGACGACAGTAAAAGATATAAAAAGCACCAAATGAAAGTGAGACGAGAAAGAAGTCAATTCTTGGCTCAGAGAGATGCACAAAACGTAGCACAAAACATAATATTACTGCTCAGACGCTTAAAAGAAATGATATATATATAGGGGAAGCTGGAAATCCGCGGGCCGCGGATATAGGATTTATACGCGGGGTTTCCTGTAGCTGTTGGATTTAATCCAAGGGCTACAGAAAACCGCATTACTTAAAAAAAAATTTGACTACGCGGCGGCGTTTTTACGGCAGGGCGGTCGGCGGATGCGGGCTCGCCGGCCACCGGCCGCTCTGGGCTCGTCGGGGAGGACGCCGACGAGCCCAGGGCGGCCGGTGGCCGGCGAGCCCGCAGCCGTCAGCCGTCCCGCTGTTACAAACTTTTTTACAGTGGGACCACCGACGGCTGCGGGCTCGCCGGATTTTTTTGACAGTGAGGCGGTCGGCGGCTGCGGGCACGCCTGCCACCAGCCGCCCCACTGTCAAGTGCAACCCATTCGTCGATATAATGTCTGTACGCGGGCCACGTAGAGACATTATTCCGATATATATATATATAGTACTCGTCATATATCGTCTGTGAGATATAGTCCGTGAGATATCGCCCGATATATCGGGTAAGATCGATATATCGGGGTCTGAAGACCGATATATCGGGGATATTTTCAAAAATGACATTTTTGTTTAAATTGTTGATGTCGTGGCATTTTTTGTCCAAAACTTTTACGTCGGTCGACATGTCAGACATGTCGGTCGACAACTACAACACTGTCAGCAAAAGAATAAACCCTTACTGTGCAGCTAATTGTATTCCTGGGTCAAGAAATGATTATGAATTGTTGGTTGGTGTGGCTGAGGAAACTGTGACGACCTGGGGGTTGAACCGTGGAAAGTGGTTCGGTCGTTAAAGGTTGCGGGTTTTCGGTCAAAAGAAAGAAAACGCGCGTGGAGTTGACTGCTGCTGGGGGACCATGAGGTCGATCGAATGACCGGACTAAAAAATCTGCCACCACTTAGCGAGCGATCTCCATGGAGTCCGAGATCGTAAGGGTGGTGAGTGCGCAAGCAGAAGCAGATATGAGGCTGGAGACCTTGGAGGAAGAAACCCACATAGTGATCCGATTACACAGAGCCTTCCATTGCGAGGAGTATTAGGGAGATCTTTTGGTGATCCGGTGTGGCCTAGATGATAAAGAACTTCTTGGCCTTGGTGATCCACCCAAGAGGAATTGAGCCGTTGAAATGAGGAATCTCTAGGGTTTGAGGAGCATGGACGGTGGCAAGGGCGGCCAAGAAAGTGGGGGCTGGCGGCAGTTCAGCGAGGTCCACGGAGCCAGAAGGGGGAAAGGTTTGTGACGGCAGTCAGGCGTGGATGGAGGCGCGGGCCTCGTGGTGGTCCAGGCGCTGGAGTGAGGATTGCAGGAAGGCGAGGATGGATGATTGCGCTGGAGTGAGGCCTGCTCAACGAGGCACTGCTTGACAACAACCGCGCGCTGCGCAGCCATGGATCGAGTGGACGGGCGTATATTCAGAGGAGGCGTCAGGGGCTGATGGTGGATGTAGCGGAAATGGGCATGGCAGAAGACGATGCGCGGGCGAAAAGGTCGGTCGCGCTGCTAGCGAGTTTGCTGATGCCATGAAGTCGGGCGCATGAGGGCTACAGGTTGATGCGAACGGACAAGACACCGGGCGGTTGTAGGCGGGCAGGACAGTGGTGTCAGACCAAATTGTTACCCTATAGGGTTCAACGGCAGAAGGGTGACTGAAATTACTTAGCAAAATACCCAAGAGAAGATCCTCTTGTTAGCCCTAAGCTTCAATTCCAAATCAAACCTCAAAGATAAATAATTAAAGATACAAGAGAGGGAAATATATAACCCTCACAAAGTAGCAAAGATGTAAATAATACTAGAAGAGATAAATGAGGAGTTGCGCTCTCAATTTGTCTTGTTCATCGGTTTTGATCTCCGAGAGTAAACCACCAAAGTAGTCGCGACGTCTTCGCTCACCAAGTCGTTCTCCTCCGTCGTAACATATAATCTCTAGGTTAACTTCAGTGGTTAAAATGAGGAAGTGTCTCTGAAATAATATACGACAAGAAGATGTCATGAGAAAGCCGCACCAAGTACGATGATGTTATATGGATCTAAGTGTTGGCGGTAAAAAAATAGTTGTATCTAAGTTGAGTGTGGCATAACTGCGAATATTAAGAAATGTGCGACAAAACTACAATAATAAATTAAAGATTAATTATATTAGAAGAGCAATATGAGTGACGTATATGGAAGATAAACTAATAGAAAAAAGACCTCGGTGATTTGAGAATGTATGAGGGTTAAAAATGTACAAATTTGATGAGTAGATGGTAGTTGTTGAAGGATTAAGCATGAGAAGAGGTAAAACCAATGTGAAGGATTCATATAACTAATCCAAATAGTTGGAACTTTAACCAAGCGCATAAAGTTACCAAGTGATCTTCTAGTAATATTGACGGATAACTAGCAATTTATACACTACAATGCAAATAGCAATTAACTTTAATATGCCTCAAAATTGCATTTCATGTATTTCAATTTTGTTTTGATCAATACCCCAACTTTTCACTTGGTGATATATAAACATATGTATTTAACAATGATCCATTATGTAATCATGAGGTAATTTAGAATTTCTTTAAGCCAGTAAATTATCAATCAGTATAACAAGTTTCATGTACAAAACAAGAAGCAGTAGATTAGACAATTTTTAACCTATCCTCATAAGCTCAAGCTAGCTGGATATCTATTTCCTGGATATTACTGTTCAACACTTATGATGGTAAAAGTAATATACAAATTTTAAAGCAGACTTCAGGTGGAATTAATTGCTTCAATCATAGTATGCCAAATAAAAAAACAGCTACCTTAATTAATTTTCCACTACCACTAGTCATCGCCTTCAGTTTTACAGACAACAATAGCTTGAAATCTGCAGGAGTCATGTATTGATCCTGCATAATATCAGAGAAGTAGATGTAAATGGATGAACAGCTTCAATATGAAAGACTTGATACATTCATACAGAAGAGGCTGTTGAATTGTAGGTCACCCAAAAAAGAAACAGTAAAAACAAGCAATGCCACATCAACTTATATTTTGATGCAACTAACAACCAAAGTGCAGAAGTTTTAGTACAACAACAACACTCAAGCCGCCTAGCTAATGCCTAAGTACATCATGTCTTTCCTTATGGTTTCATTCCAAGTCCTTATTGGTCTATCCCTCCCCCATTTAACATGCATAGTGAACACCTAACAGGTTCCTCTAATTGTCCTTTTGTATGTGTTCGGACCATCTTAGTCGAGCTTCTCGCATTTTCCCTGCAATTGGTGTCACTCCTGTCTTATCTCTGATACATTCATTCATAATTTTATCCAGTCTCGTGTGTCCACACATTCACCTAAGCATTCTCATCTTCGGAACTCCCATTTTTTGCTCATGTACACAATTCATTGCCCAACACTCAAAACCGTAGAGCATCGCTAGTCTAATTGCAGTACGGCAAAACTTGCCTTTAAGTTTTAATGGTACTTTACGATCACATAAGATCCCTCACACACCTCACCACTTCAACCAACATGCTTTGATTCTATGCATCACATCTTTATCTACACCTCCATAGTTTTTGAACTATGGATTCTATGCACTCATTGCGTGAAATATCTTGATCATCCAACTTAATAACAGAGTCATACGACCTTCTTGCACTGCTAAATTTAAGCTCCATATACTCTGTCTTTGCCCTTCTCAACCAAACACCCTTCTTTTCTAAAGTGTCTTGCCAAGATTCAAGTTTTATGTTTACACTCTTGCGTGTCTCATCCACTAAAATAATAAAAAAGTTACAAATTGTAGAAGTTTGAGTAACCCTCGAAAAAGTTACAATTTGTAGAAACCCAAAATACGAATAAAATATTAAATTTTAATCTCCAAAAAATCTACTTATTACATGGGTGGGTCGTTCCTTAGATAGAGTAAAGGAGAGAGAATGTGCAAACAATGATGTAAGACTAAATACATCGGGTGGTTACAATACAAGTAACCACCCGGACCATAATCAAGAAGCAACATTGGGCAGTTATACAAAGGTAACCACTCGGCCCTTTACAGTGCAACAACATCACCAGGCGGTTACAGACAAGTAACCGCTCGTCCTTCATACAGATTCCTTCAACACTCCTTCACAAGCTGGAACATACAAATCATTGGAGTCAAGCTTGAACATAAATGATAATATAATGGTCGAGGTAAAGCCTCGGAGAGGATATCAACAACTTGCCTAGTAGCAGACATATGTCTCAGATCTAATTTTTTAAGTTGAACATTTTCCCGAATAAAGTGACAATCGACCTCGATTTGTTTAGTGCGTTCCTGGAATACAAGATTCTCGGAAACATGAATAACAGCTTGGCTGTCACAGAAGAAAGTGGTCGGAGAGGGAGTTTCACACCCAGATCGCTCAGAAGGCTCTCCAACCATGTGAGTTCTGAAACGACGGAAACCAATGATTGATACTCAAGCTTCAGCAAATTATTGTGCAACCACAGTTTGCTTCATGTTCCGCCAAGTGACAAGAGGTCAACCAAAGTATGTGCAGTACCCACTTATGGAGCGACGATCGTCAAGATAACCGACATAGTCAACATTAGAGTAAACAACAAGTGATAAAGAGGAGGGGGGCTTATACACGAGGTTTTGTCCCGAAGCAGTCTTCAAATACCGGAGAATGCACTCAACAATCTGGAGATGAGAGATCCATGGAGTATGCATAAAACGACTAACCACCCCAATGACAAAAGATATATCAGGTCTCGTGACTGTAAGGTAAATGGGTTTGCCCACAAAATGACAATAATACTCCGAGTTAGGGAGGAGTACATCAGAATTGGATGCATGAGCGCAGAGCTTATGGTTGACATCAATAGGAGTATTCGTAAGCATGCATCTAGAGTAGTTGGTGTCATGAAATAGGTCAAGGTAATACTTCTGTTGAGACAAAACAAGACCATCAAGTTGACAAGGCACCTCGATGCCAAGAAAATATCAGAGAGATCCCACATCCTTAGTCTGAAAAGTCGGGTGTTTCTTGGTCATAGTTATATCATTGAGATCATTGTCTATGACAAGAATATCATGAACATATACTAAAAGAATCATTGTGCATGTCGGGTGAAGACAAGTACAACACTCAAGCATTTATCCCACTATAGTGCGGTCGGTTATATGGATCCTTTGGGGTCATTGTGCCCTATCATTAGTCATAATCTCACTAATGCCCAAGTACATCATATCTTTCCTTATATCTTCATTTCAAGTTTTTATTGGTCTACCTCTCCCCCCATTTAACATGTCTAGTTACTAGACTCTCACAACACATAACAAGTGCCTCTAATGGTCTCCTTTGTATGTGTCCAAACCATCTTAGTCGAGCTTCTCGCATCTTCTCTGCAATTGGTGTTATTCCTATCTTATCTCGGATATATTCATTACTAATTTTGTCCAGCCTCGTGAGTCAACACATTCACCTAAGCATTCTCATCTCCGCAACTTCCATTTTTTACTCATACACACAATTCACTGCCCAACACTCAGAACCATAGAGCGTCGCTGGTCTAATTACAGTACGGTAAAACTTGCCTTTAAGTTTTAATGGTACTTTACAATCACATAAGATCCCTGACGCGCCTCTCCATTTCAACCAACCTACTTGGAATCTGTGTCATATTTTTATCAACACCTCCATCTTTTTGAACTATCGATCCAAGATATTTAAAGCACTTCTTGCGGGAAATATCTTGATCACCCAACTTAATAACGAAGTCATCCATCCTTCTTACATTGCTAAATTTAAGTTTTATATACTTCGTCTTTGCCCTGCTCAATCTAAAACCCTTCTTTTCTAAAGTGTCTTACCAAGATTCAAGTATTGTGTTTACACCCTCACGTGTCTCATCGGCCAAAACGATATTATCCGCAAACAATAAACACAGCATCCAAGTTCAATTTTTTTTATCTTTTGTTTTATAAAAGTATCTTTTTCATCGTTCTTTAATAACCACATCATTCATCAAAACTGTATCAGTTTCATCCTTTATACATTTAACTTGTCTTAAATCTCATCTTTCTTTCTCTAACTCGAGCAATTTTATATAAGTCATGTTCTTTATCTTTGGTATCTAGTCAATTATAAAATTCTTCATGAACTTGACTTTTTGCTTTATTTACTGCATGTTTAGTTTTTTTTTACGACTTAATACTTTGCCAAGTTTTCATCATTTCTACCAGCATAGAATGATTTATAGCTGACCTTCTTTTCCCTCACTTTGTCACGCACTTGCTCTTTCCACAACCAAGATTCTTTATTTGGGGGTGTACGACATTTTGATTCTCTAAGTATGTTTTTTCTACTTATCCTTAAATGTGAAGACATAACTTTTCATGAGATACTAGGATCAACATAAGGGTCATCAAATAATTGTTTCATAACTGTTGTATTGAAACTTGAAAGCAACCTGTTTTCCATCTCCAAGTTTTACCATCGAATTTTTGATAACATTTTTTTCTTGTCTTAAATTTATTACATTTAACTTATATGTTCAACAGCACTAACCTATGTTGTGTTGTCAAACTTTTTCCTGGTATGACTTTGTAATCCTTACAAATCATTTTATCCATTTTGCAAATCATAAAATAATTAATTTATGATTTATTTAGTCCACTTTTAAACATAATTAAATGTTTTTCCCTCTTTATGAAAAGTGTATTTGCCACAATTAGTTCATGTGTTATGACAAAATGGTTCATTCTTCTTTATTTCTTTTTGTTGGGTACATTGGAAACAATGTACTTGATTTGAAGAAGCACTTTCAACTCAATGATATACACAAGTATGTATTTGATGTATATTTCAATTCATGCATGCAGGTTGCCTATATCATTTTGATTGGACAGGTGGTCCAAGTTATATTGACAGGTGTACTTAAAGAAGCTGACTAGAAAGTGAAGAAAATTGTCTAAGTACAAAAGCGTCGAGTGAAGTCAAGCATAGTGCTGAGTGAAGTCAGCACAGTCAACCTCTAGAAACTTGCAGTGTAGAAAAATGGCTAAGTACTAAAGTGTCGACACACTTCAACTGTGTCGACACCTTTGCAGAAGCAGTGTCGAGACAAGTCTGTTAACTCGACACTTTGAAGACCAAGTCAGCAGTGTCGAGACAAGTCTGTTAACTCGACAATTTGAAAACTAAGTCAACAGTGTCGAGACAAGTCAATTAACTCGACACTTTAAAGCTTAAAACAGTAGTGTCGAGATAATACAACTGTCTCAACACAATGAAAACTGAAGTGTAGACTTATACAAGTGTCGACACCGGCAGACTGAAAATTATACTAAGTAAAATGGTGTCGAGACATTTCAAGTGTCTCGACACAATGAAGGATTAAAGCAAGTACAAAAGTGTCGACACCGACAGATTGGACTGTCAAGACAACTCAACTGTCTCGGCACAGTGAAGAAATAAATCAAACATAGAAGTGTCGACACCCGGCAGACAGTTGTGTCGAGACAATTCAACTGTCTCAACACAGTGCATATTTAAAGATGTCGACACTGATGACAGTTGTGTCGAGACAAGTCAACTGTCTCGACACTTTCAAGTTCAGATGAAAATTCTTCGAAGTAAAATTATGTCGAGACTTCTAAGATGTCTCGACACCCTCTAAGAACAAGTGTCGAGACAATTTGGACATCTCGACACTTATGTTTCTGAAGATGTGCAGAGTCAACACAGAAGTGTCAAGACAAGTCAGAACTGTCACATCAGCTACAGTAATGTGATGTCTCAACAGAAACAGTTTAAGGGAGAATTTGAAGTATGATGTCACGTGGTGATGTCATCAATCAGAAACCAGCAATCTACGAAGGCTATAAATAAAGGGGCTGTCTATACAGAAATGATTAATCAGACAAATCATTCTATTCTCTCATTCTGATTTTTCTAATTCAGAGGAAGGCGACAATCCCGAGAAGGAGGAAGAAGACGAAGGTCTTCAAGAAAATTTTCAGATCCTTTCATCAAGTTGATCTGAAGATTAAGGTGGATTTGGTCTACAATTTCTTCAAGTAAATCAAGCCGATCATCAAGAAAATTGCAGATCCAGAGAAGTATCTCTTCAGCCAGATTATTCATCAAGATTTGATTCTTTGCAGCTGAATTGAAGAATCTGAATTCATTCAGATAAGTCAGATTACAGATTTGTTTTCTGAATATATTTACCTCTTAATTTTGTAAGATCTCCTTGAGATCTGAGTGGGTAGGAAAGTTTATCTCTAAGTTGTAAGTCTAATTTATAAAGGCTGAGATAAGTGATTTGAGTGGGATCACTGAGTTGTAAGCCTAATTTATAAATGCTGAGGTAGAGTTCTTGAGGGACCTGAGGTAGGAGATTAGGAGAATCTCTGAGATAGGACCTGTTGGTCTGAGTGTAGATTTCTTAACAGAAATTGAGTCTGTAAGATCTTTAGATCTGAATTGAAGAGTAGTAGCTATAACCTTATCTAGCACATTGCTAGTAAGCAAGAAGGGGGAAAGTGGATGTACCCTAAGATAGGGGAACCACTATAAATTTTTTGTGTGCTGTGATTGCCGGTACTGTGATATGTGGTTTGATTGCGCTGAGTTATTGTGTGGTTATTCTTTCAAGTATCAACTGAACATCCAATCTAAGTGACAAAAAATTTCAAAAGACACATATTCACCCCCCCTCTAGGTGATTAACTACTTGTAGGATTAACTTTCACTTTCTTCATACCAAAATCCTCCATGAATGGTTGTATAATCATATTTTTCTTCCATATATGTCCATTTAAGTCTTCTCATATGATAATCTTCTCTCTTTATGGGATTTCTCATTTCTCTTACTAAATCATCTAAGTCTTCCCAAAATTGCACTTTAATAGTTACACTTAATCGTACTTGTGTCGTGTAAGCACTAATCACAGTAATAGTTTTCATTCCTATGACCAATGTAAGAGTTATGATTTTATCATATTTTTACTTACCTCAATAATGTCATCCCTACAAATAGTATCCACAATAAAACCTACTCCATTATTTTATTTTTTTCAGTGTACCATAATTTAAAACCTAAATTTTCTAAAAAATTAGTTTTCTCACTCACACATCTTGTCTCTTACAGGCATAAGATATTTATCATTCTCCTAATCATCGTATCCACTACTTCCATCGTTTTTCAAGTTAGCATGTTTATATTCCAACTTCCAAACCTAAGTCGATCACAAATCCTACGATATACTTTCATAGAATGTCTAATATGTGAGGCATTTTCCCATTTAACACTACACTTAAGTCTTCTTGGAGGCGAAGATAAGTGGGTAGGGAAAAATCAGTCGAGCTCCAAGTGAAGCCAACATCACGAACAACTTGATTGAGCTTATCAAATCAGGCCCGCGGAGACTGTTGGAGACCATACAGAGATTTCTTGATGTGGCATACAAGAGACTAGCATATGGTCTCATAACCAGGTAGTTACTGCATATAGACAGTCTCAACAAGATCCTCATTCAAGAAAGCATTTTTGATGTCGAGTTGATGTAACGGACAATGTCAATGAACAACCAAAAAATCAAGACCCAGATAGTATTCAACTTTGCGACATGTGGGAAGGTCTCTTCATAGTCGAGCCATGTTGCTGAGTAAAACTATGAGCCACAAGACGAGCTTTCAGTCGTTCAACTGACTTATCAGGGTCATGCTTCACAATAAAGACCCACTTACATCCAACAAACGTCCGGCATGATGGGAGACGGGTAAGGTCCCAAGTGTGACTAGCCTAGAGGGCATCCATTTCCCGCCACCCCAGATGTCGGAGAGCCTCCTGTACAGAAGGGGTGGAAATATAGGATAGAGAGGTCGTAAACCTGCAAAGCATCAATGATAAGCGATGCAAAAAGACTTAATTTGAAAGAGGGTGAGCGGTAGAGGCTCGTGCATGATCAGCGGCCTGCGAAGCATCAGTGGGCATGGGTGAATCTCGTAGGGCATCAGACCGAGGACGTTGGTGGGTGTAGACACGAAGAGAAGGAGGTAGTGACGGGGGGAGCACAGTCGAAAGAGTGGGCAGTAGGGGAGAAGCATAAAAGGTGGGCATGCAAGGATGCAGAATGTATGGGGTGGAGGTGGTATGAGGGTTAGAGTGATAGAATGGTTGATTTTCAAGGAAGGTCAGATCGACTGAGGTGACAACTTTCCGAAGAGGTGGAGAGTAGCAGATGTAGCCCTTCTGGGTATAAGAGTAGCCAAGAAACATATATTTGATTGCACGGGGAGCTAACTTATCCACGACAGGGCCAAGATGATAAAAAAAGCAGACACAGCCAAAAACACGAAGTGTCAGTTTCAAAGGAGAGGTGGTGGGAAAGAGGATGAAAAACAGTATGTCAAAATTCAGAACATAAGAGGACATACGATTAATGAGGTGACAGGCAGCGGACACGGTGAAATGTCAATAGATGGTAGAAACCTGCATTTGAAACATAAGAAACCTAGCAACCTCGGGGAGGTGACGATTCTTCCGCTTGACCATACTGATCTTTTGCGACGCATAGAGATAGGAGGTTTGGTGGGTTATACCTAAGGTATTACAAGTGTCTTGAAAATTGTAACTGGTATATTTGCGAGCATTATCAGATCGAACATATTTAAGGAAGCATGAGAACTAGGTTTTGGTGTCAGTGAGAAAAGAATGAAAGATCTGTAACCAATTAGAACAATCACACATCATATGGAGCCACATCATTTGAGAATGATCATCAACAAAAGTAACAAAATAACAATAGTCAGAGACACTAACCACTTTATAGGAGGCTCAAATATATAAATGTCATAAATCAAAAGCAGCAGTGCCCAAGTATATAAGGAAAACAAAAGTAGAATGATGCTGCTTCCCGTAAATACAACATTCACATTAAAAATCAGTAAAAGAAAAATCTACATGAGCGCGCTTGAGAATATGCAGAGCGTGTCCAAGATGCTGATGCCAGTAAGTGGAGCTGAAGGAGGAAAGAACGAAGGGTGGAAGGTCCAGAGTGTATAGACCATTAGAGAGTATCCCTTTTCAATAATATTCTGAGTCCGTTGATCCTGTATCACAAAAGAAGCCAGAGAAAATGTGAGTAAGCAATCAAGGTCCTGAGATAAACAGTGGTTATCCGACGAGGTGTGTCGTTTGACTCTCCGGCGAGGTGCTATCCGACTGTTCGACGTGGTTTCGTCTGACTGTCCGACGAGCTACCGTCCAACTGCCCGACGAGCTGCCATCTGACTGTCCGGCAAGGTGCCATCCGACAGTCAAACAAGATGTCATCTGACTAGTTGTCTTTCGACTGTTAGACGAGTTGTCGTCTGACTGTCTGGCGAGTTGTTGTTCGACTGTTTAATGAGCTACTGTCTGACTGTCTGATGAGCTGTCGTCTGACTATCTGGTGATCTACCGTCTAACTGTCCGACAGGGTGTCATCCAACTATCTGATGAGCTATTGTCTGACTATATGACGAGTTGTCACCTGACTGTCCTTTTTTCATATTCATGTTTACAAATTTTAACTTTGGTCTAAAATTAATGCTTGTTCTAGTAATTTGAATTTTTTCATTCTCTTCTAATGACCTTGAACTAACCCTATTAGCTCTATAATTCATCAAAATTCGATGGTAAGCTCTTATAATTTTTACCCTTCAACCATCTATTATATATTCCCTAAGCTTCATATTTGTTAGATAGCACATTCATTATGAATAGCAACATGTACTAACCTTCTGGATTGACGTTCTTACACCCTTAAAATGTATTTAGGAGTTGACTTTCTGACGAGTTGCAGTCTGACTGTATGATGAGGTGGCGTCTGACTGTTCGACGAGGTGCCGCCCGACTGTCCGACGAGGTGTCGTCCAACAGTCCGACGAGGTGCCATTCGACTATCCGATGAGGTGTCGTTCTGACTGTCTTGTTGGAAATTTCCTTGACTTTCATGTCCGACGAGGTGTTGTCCGACTGTCCGACGAGGTGTCGTCCGACTGTCCGACGAGGTGTCGTCCGACTGTCCAACAAGCTGCCGTCTGACTGTCCAACGAGTTGTCGTCCTACTGTCCGATGAGTTGCCATCCTTCTTATTTTTTTTCATATTTATGCATATAAATTTTAATTTTTTTTTGGAATTAATGTTTGTTCAAATGATTGGAATCTTTGCATTCTCTTCTAATGAGCTTGGAGTGGCCCCATTAGCTCTATAATTTGATCAAAATTCGATGGCAAGCTCTTATAATTGCTACCCTTCTACCATCTATTATATATCCCATTAGCTTCTTATTTAGTAGATATCACATCCACTCTGAATAACAACATTAATCTTATACTAACCTTGTGAATTGACATTCTTACACCCTTGCAATGCATTTAGGAGCTGAGTTAAGCGTCCAAAGAAAATATGAGATCTCAAAAAAGATAGTGGAAAGGGCATTATTACATGTAGTGCAGAACATGACTTTTCAGAATAGTGCAGTGCCTTCTAAGTGTCTTCCTCATGAAACCTAGATGTAGTGTAGGGTTTAGGGGTACATTTTTGAAACCATGTGTTTTTAGGTTGGAAAAGAATTGCGGAGTCATTGAACTGCAAGTATGTGGATGGCGCAAGTGGAGGGGTGGAGACCCATAGAGTTGTCGATTATAATGGGATGGAACGGTCAGTATGTTGTGTAGTCAACGGTGAAGAAGACAGAGAACATGCCGAGCTGATTGGTGAAGAAAAGGGTCTATTAGTTGATTGGCAAGGATGGGGATGTCTTATCAATTTGATTGGAAGAGAAAAAAGGGCTCAAGCTGTAGCTTGTAGATAGGAAGAAAACATGGGTGCAATGGACTTTTAGAAAGAATAGGTCAATTTGAGAAATTGTGGCTAAGGCATTGATGGGGTTGAACCTTTGAGCAACCCATGGTGGCGTCGATCAAAGACGAGGAGAAATCAGGATCTAAGGAGCTCATAGCAGGCCTCAATGTCAATCGACTGTTTCTACTGTTGTGGATCTCCAAAAGGAAGGAATGGGAACTGCATTGAGGATCGATCAGCGTTTGCATTGTTGCGGGCTGGACTGACCCCTAAGAATGGTCGACTCGGAAGAATCATTGAGAGATGATGCATGCGGTGAGCGTGGAGACAAAAACGGAAAGCCCTCAAACAAAATTAATACGATTTAAGCTTCAAAACAAGCCAAATTGGAGAAACCATATAGGAGAAAGAGAGAGGGGAACTAGAGATGAGAGACTATAAAGACGAAATTAAGGAGAAAAATGAATACTTAAATCTCGGTCGTTCATTTCTTAGTCCTAAGGTTCTTTAAATAGAGGCTACATGAAAGTCATATTAGCGAATAAGACCCAACAATTGGACAACTATAAATTTGTTTTTATTTTTAGACAATTATAAAATTACACGTACATAAAAATCAAAGACAAGCTGCATAATTAAAACTCCTAATCAACTCTAATTAAAAACAATTAAACAAGAGAGAACTACCATAAGACAAGACATGTAATATCCTAATTAATGCTTGACTAAAGGGGATCTATAACAAATAAATTATGCATTTGTATTATACTATGTACATAAAAAAACAAAAGAAAATATGAGACACTTAAAATGAAAAGAACAGTTTTTGAGTTAGACCGCACTATTTGAAACTGTAGTTACCTTAATTATAAATAAGTTCAATAGATTTAACCATAAGGGACCACATGGGATATTAGTAAATCAGAAGCTAGTCATTTGATGATGACTTCGTGGGATATTCTGAAATAAGTAAAGTTTAAAAAATTTTCTGCCCCCTCACATTCCAAATTGAAGTTCATATATAGAACATCCAAGTATGAAGACACATAAAAATACAAAAATAACAAATAATAATCGGGATCAAGTAAATAAAAATTGCAAAGAATAATTTCAAAATTGGAAAATACCTCGATGTACGTAGCTATAGCTGTCTTGTTGGAACCCTTGGGCTCCTTCAAAGATGTTATAGCTTCAATTATAAGATCCTCCATCCTATGTGTGAAAACAATGCTGATAATGTAAGTCATCATCAGATAAAATAATTAAACCAAACAAGATACTTACAAATCCATTAAGAAGAAGACATTTCCATGAGAAAACCTTGAAAAGACTGTTAGAAAAGTCATTGTAAAGGTCCATCTAAATGGCCCGTTTATTTTCTTTTGCTCTTGTTGTATCAGTCCCACATTGTGTATAAGGGACTCTTCTCTCTTTTTCCTCATATCCTAAGTGTATCACTGTGGCCAATGACGCTACCGTCCCTGTCTCTGGCTCTGCTGATATCCCTCTGAATTCATCTATATCTTTCCGCTCGACTCTTCATGTCCAGGGCTGCCCATTTAATTTACTGTCTGTTAGTAGCCTCACTACCGATTTGAATTGTTCTGTCACAATTACCTCTACTTCTTTTATGATGCAGGATCGACAGACGAGGAAATATCATTGGTAAAGGACGACTGCACAACGAGCTCTATCTTCTTGATGATTCTCCTACCATCCTCTCATCAGTCTCCTCCATTGATTGGCATCGGCGTCTTGGGCATGCTCCTTTACCAGTCCTCAAGAAGGCTCTACCTGATATTTCTCTTCCTCCTTTTACGTGTAATTCATGTATTTTGGGAAAACAACATCGTTCATCTTTTTCCTCCTCATTGTACTCGGAGCTCTGCTCATTTTATTTTAGTGTGTTCTGATGTTTGTGGCCCATACAAAATATCTAGTATATCTGGCTACCAGTATTTTATCACATTTATTGATGACTATTCTCGGACGACATGGTTATACTTACTACGTGATCGCTCCGAACTTCCCCGTGTGTTCCGGGCTTTTGTTCTTGAAACTCGAACACAGTTCTCCGCCAACATTAAAACTCTTCGTATTGATAATGCTCACGAATACACTAGAAATGAGTTTGTCAATATCTGCTCTGAATTTGGCATTATTCACCAAACTTCATGTGCCTACACACCGCAGCAAAATGGTGTTGTCGAACATAAAAACAGACACCTCCTTGATATTGCTCGCTCCCTCATGATTCAAATGCATGTTCCCAAGGTGTATTGGAATTTTGCTCTTTCGACAACATGTTATCTCATTAACCGTCTCCCATCTTTCGTTCTACAAAATGCTACCTTGTTTAGTCTACTTTTCCCGTCAACTTCGTTGTTCTCTCTCCCGCCTTGCATTTTTTGTTGCACCTGCTATGTTCACACACTTGGTCCGTCATCGGACAAGTTGGATCCTCGGGCAACCAAATACATGTTTGTCGGATACTCTCGTACCCAGAAAGGTTATGTGTGTTATTCTCCTACTACCCGCAAGGTGACCGTTTCTGCTGACGTTACTTTTCGGAAAGATCAACCATACTTCAACGCTCCAACATCACCTCTGTCACCACAATCTTTGCCAAGACATGTTATTCTTGTTACCTCTCCTCCGCCTCCACTTCTGCCCAACCCAGATCCCGTTCTTCAAAAATCCCTTCTTATTTGTGTCTATACTCGCGTCCTACTCGCTTCGTCGCCCCGGTGCAATCGGCTTCGACCTCTGACAATCTACGGCCTGATGATCCGACACTGGCCTCAGCCGCTCATCCCATGACGAATTATGTGTCTCTACATCGCCTATCCATCAGCGCTTCACACCTTTGCTACTTCATTGTCCTCTGTTTCTGTCTCTAACTCTGTGCAGGAGGCTCTTCAACATCCAGGTTGGCGGGCAGCTATGGACGAAGATATGACAGCCCTCTGGGCTAATCGGACGTGGGATCTGGTTCCTCTTCCTCCAGGCCAGACTACGGTGGCGTGCAAATGGGTCTTTGTCACCAAACATGCTCCTGATGGAGACAATTAACCGTCATAAAGCCCTTCTGGTAGCTCGTGGGTTTACTCAGCAACAGGTCTAGACTATGAAAAAACATTCTCTCCAGTGGCCAAGCTCAACACGGTTTGTGTCCTTTCAGTGGTTGTGCATCGTCAATGGCCCTTACATCAACTGGATATCAAGAATGTCTTTTTGAATGGTGATCTGCAAGAAACCGTCTATATGTCGCAACCTCCGGGGTTTGAGACCACGAGGGAGTCTCAGGTTTGTCACCTCAAAAAATCGATTTATGGTCTCAAACAATCCCCCCGGGCATGGTTCGACAAATTCAGTAGAGTTGTGCGAGGGATTGGTTTTACTCAGAGCTCGGCAGACTTCTCTCTGTTTACTCGACATCATACAACAGACATTGTGCTTCTCTTAGTATATGTCAATGACATCTTAATCACAGATGATGACTCAAAGGGAATGCAAATGATCAAAAAGCACCTGAGTTCTGTAAAACAAAAGATCTGGGGAACCTTAGATACTTCCTCGACCCTGAGATCGCGAGACGACCGGATGGTCTTGTCCTATCTCAACGGAAGTATTGTATCAACCTCCTTCAAGATGTCGGTTACTCCGGATGCAAGCCGACCAAAACTCTCATGGATGTCAATCATAAGCTTTGTGCTGGAAGCTCGGATACAGATCCTCTACTCTGAAATCCGGAATATTATTGACGCCATGTTGGAAAACTAATTTACCTAAAGGTTACAAGACCTGACATATCCTTTTGCGGTTGAGGTTGTCAGCAGGTTTATGCACTCTCCTCGGATGTCTCATTTACAGGTTGTTGAACGCATCATGAGATATTTAAAAACAGTCTCGGGTCAAGGGTTGCTATACAAAACCTCTTCTACTTCTACTCCAACTCTTGTTGCGTATTCAGATGCAGATTATGCAGGATCCCTGGATGATCGGCACTCTACCAGTAAATTTTGTACTTACTTGGGAGGCCATCTTATTACTTGGCGCAATAAGAAACAAGTTGTGGATGCTCGATCTTCAACTGAAGTTGAGTACCACTCAATGACGTCTGTTGTATCCGAGCTTACTTGGCTCGAAAGTCTCCTAGGTGATATGGGAGTAAAACTTTCCTCACCAGCTAGCTTACTCTGTGACAGTCAAGCTGCTATACAAATAACTAAGAATCCGGTCTTCCACGAAAGAACAAAACACATTGAAGTTGATTGTCACTTCCTCTGAGATAAAGTTCAAATGAAGAAACTAGAGTTGAGACATGTTCTGGCTACTAACCAAGTTGTTGATCTTCTCACAAAGGCCCAGCCTAGTACTCTGTTTTATAAGTTCTTGTCCAAGCTTGGTGCCTACGACTTGTACGCTCCAGCTTGCAGGGGAGTGTTAGAAAAGACATTGTAAAGGTCCGTCTAAATGACCCATTTATTTTCTTTTCCTCTTATTGTATTAATCTCAGATTGTCTAGACTATGAAGAAACATTCTCTCCAGTGGCCAAGCTCAACACGGTTCGTGTCCTTTCAGTGGTTGTGCATCGCCAATGTCCCTTACATCAACTGGATATCAAGAATGCATTTTTGAATGATGATCTGCAAGAAACCGTCTATATGCCGCAACTTCCGGGGTTTGAGAACACGAGGAGTCTCAGGTTTGTCACCTCAAAAAATCGATTTATGGTCTCAAACAATCCCCCGGGCATGGTTCGACAAATTCAGTAGAATTGTGCGAGAGATTGGTTTTACTCGAAGCTCGGCAGACTTCTCTCTGTTTACTCGACATCACACAACAGACATTGTGCTTCTCTAGTATATGTCGATGACATCCTAATCACAGATGATGACTCAAAGGGAATGCAAATGATCAAAAAGCACCTGAGTTCTGTAAAATAAAAGATCTGGGGAACCTTAGATACTTCCTCGGCCCTGAGATCGCGAGACGACCGGATGGTCTTGTCCTATCTCAACGGAAGTATTGTATCGACCTCCTTCAAGATGTCGGTTATTCCGGATGCAAACCGACCAAAACTCCCATGGATGTCAATCATAAGCTTTGTGCTGGAAGCTCGAATACAGATCCTCTACTCTCAAATCCGGAATATTATTGACGCCATGTTGGAAAACTAATTTACCTAACGGTTACAAGACCTGACATATGCTTTGCGGTTGAGGTTGTCAACAGGTTTATGCACTCTCCTCGGATGTCTCATTTACAGGTTGTCGAACGCATCATGAGATATTTAAAAACAGCTTCGGGTCAAGGGCTGCTATACAAAACCTCTTCTACTTCTACTCCAACTCATGTTGTGTATTCAGATGCAGATTATGCTGGATCCCTGGATGATCGGGACTCTACCAGTAGATTTTGTACTTACTTGGGAGGTCATCTTATTACTTGGCGCAATAAGAAACAAGTTGTGGATGCTCGATCTTCAAATGAAGTTGAGTACCACTCAATGGTGTCTGTTGTATCTGAGCTTACTTGGCTCGAAAGTCTCCTAGGTGATATGAGAGTAAAACTTTCCTCACCAGCTACCTTACTTTGTGACAGTCAAGCTGTTATACACATAGCTAAGAATCTGGTCTTCCACAAAAGAACAAAACACATTGAAGTTGATTGTCACTTCATCTGAGATAAATGTTCAAATGAAGAAACTAGAGTTGAGACATGTTCTGGCTACTAACCAAGTTGCTGATCTTCTCACAAAGGCCCTGCCTAGTACTCTGTTTTATAAGTTCTTGTCCAAGCTTGGTGCCTACGACTTGTACGCTCCAGCTTGCAAGGGAGTGTTAGAAAAGACATTGTAAAGGCCCGTCTAAATGACCCATTTATTTTCTTTTCCTCTTGTTGTATTAATCTCACATTGTGTATAAGGGACTCTTCTCTCTTTTTTCTCATATATATATGTACTCATAAATTGTATTTACATACAGAAGAAGGATATACAAGGTTAATCGTTTTGTTCCTCATTTTTGGTGTACTTCTCTACAAAGACAATAAAGATCAAGCTATGATTTCAGAAAATTTAAGTTCTTCCCAAGAACAAAAGTAAAACTCAAGGTAGAGAGTTTTTTAAATGAAGATATATCATTATATTATAATACCATATTGAAGAAATTGCACATAATTTTTTTTCCTAAGAACTCAAATGATTTCTCCACCATTTTTTATTCACCAGCACAAGAATGGGAAATGCCTTAAACAAAAAACAAAATCGTTGGTAATCATAACAAAATCCGAGTAACCACTTGCCATAAATGTTGCCTATCCAAAGCCTTTTTGGTAAACCTTCAAATTAATTACACTTGCAATTTCTTTTCTGCTATCTTATCTTAAATAGGTGCACTTCCATAATCTACATATAATCATATTACAATGTATCATTTCAAGCTTCATTGAACTTCTATCATAATATATTCTCAATCCTATAGTCACTTAATTTTTTGTAGCCTAATAAGCAAATCAACAATAATATCCAGTTTACTTAAACCTTTACAATATCTACCTTCAAGTTAAATTCTCTTATAGTAGTTTTAAGAAAAATATTCATTTTAACCGCCCTTCATTACCACCAAAAATTATATGCTTATCTAAATCCCAATTATAAAGTCCAAAATGCATAAGCAATCACACCCCAGTAATAACTGATCTTCTAAGAAATATTGACCGATAATTTAAGCTTTACACCCTCTAAAATTGTATATCCTAAACTCTATTAGGACACATTGTGCTTAAAAATTATCCCACCCTCTCAGTCTCTCTCTCTCTCTCTCTCTCTCTCTCTCTCTCTCACACACACACACACACTATCCCTCACTCTCTATACTACAAGAGGGAAGACCCCTAGAATACCCTTCAAAACATCTTCATTCTAATACATTTAATTAGGTTCACATTTCAAAATTTTGAGAATTCCGTTCCTGCCAAAAAATTCCCCTAATATTCTCAATCCCATCATTTAATATCCCCATTTATCAAAATTCCCCTAATATTCTCAATCCCATCATTTAATATCCCCATTTATCCTGCTATCGGGCTATCTCACCATTTTAGATTATTCGCTCGCCCCTTATTACCACTGTTTTGTGATCCTGAGCCTCTACATCAACCACGTTGCCTTCCTCCTTCCCGTGATATGGATCAGCTACTCTATCTTCTGATCGGCCCCACCTAGAAGCTCTGCGCCAACCAGCTTCAGCTCCACGTGGACCTCGCTTCCGATCACCATGATGTGGACCGGCATCACCTATTCTTTTACCCAGCTTCCACGATTCTCAGCTCTCTTCTTGTACTGCAATCAGGCATCATCTCTGTTTTAGGGTTCCATTTTATCTTCTCCATCTTTTTTGCATTGGGTTATCTGCTCATTGTTTAAGCTTATTCCTCGATCAGGTTTCTGATCGACATTTGGGAACATTGCTGGCAATGGGCATGTCACCTTGCCCTCTTCTCTCAAAAGATAAATCAAGAACTCCAGAAACTCCCTTCTCAACTGAATCCCAAAGAAATGCAGGGATTGGTTTTTTTAGTTATTTGGAGAAATTGATCGCAAATTGTTATGTCACTTATGTGGCGTGTTCGTGCCGTTATCTTTAATTTTTGTATTTACTTTTACCGTATTTGACCCATTGTCGTAAGCTTAAATGGGGGGCACATTTTGAAACCTATTTATATGTGCGTTTTGGACATTTTGAGGGGAGAAGAAATTAGAAGAAAAAGCTCTCTCTCTCTCTTATTTCCCCTCTCCTCCTCTCTCTCTCTCTAAACCCACGGGTTTCTTTCCCATGTTGCCCTCGCCGGCACCCCGCATCGCTCCGCCGACCGCAGACTTCGCCCGATCGACCAGCGCTCCCCTCTGCCATCATCGCTCCTCCGCCGGTGACAGGATTCAAGGGCAAGGGGCATAACAACTTGGTATAACAACTTTCCCTTCTCGCGACGTTCGGCCATCTCGGTGCGGGACAAACGGCGGCGAACAGTAGGCCGCGGAGGAGCGTCCTGGAATGGAGCCGTGTCAGGCAAGCTGGCGAGAGAGTACGCTCCCGGAAAAGAAAGCGGGGATAACAGTACGCCCACTCGACTAGCGCTCCCCTACTGCCCTATCTCCGATGGCAAATGCTCCTCTTCCCTCGCCGAGCTCATGACTCTTTTCCACTCTATGTTCGCGACTCAGAACGCCAAGATGGACGCCCTCAACATCCGTTTGGATGCCCTACAAGGCATGCCATCTCCTCCGCCTCTGACTACGGCCGACCACCCTTCGGCAAGCCGGGTGGGCTCGCCGCTCCTCCAGGCGCGGGCTATCCCACCGACGCACGTACTATTCGGATGGACTTTCCCATCTACGAGGGCCGCGAAGACCCTCTTCTATGGCTTACGCGTTGCGATATTTTTTTCGCAAACCACCGCACACCAGATGAAGAACGCGTCGGCATCGCTTCCTTCCATTTACTCGACCCAGCACAATTATGGTTCACTCAATTTCTGCGGGAACATCCCAACATTTCCGGGGCAGATTTCAGCACGGCCTGCACCCTTAGGTTCGGCCCGGCTCTACAGGGCAACCCACTCGGCGATCTTGTGAACCTCAAACTGGACGGTTCCATCGACACCTACCTGGAAAAATTTCAGATTCTTCTCGAGCGACGTCCGTCTTACCGGAGCAACATGTTCCGCTCTTCATTGCTGGCCTCCACGAGCGCTTACGTTGGGATGTGGAATTCCTCCTCCCACCTAATCTCAACACGGCTATGAGCCTCGCCAGTGCTTGTGAACAACTCCTGTAGAGCCGGACCGAACCGAAGGGTGCAGGCCGTGTTGAAATCTGCCCAGGAAAAGTTGGGATGTTCCCGCAGAAGTTGAGTGAACCATAATTGTGTTGGGCTGAGTAAATGGAAGGAAGCGATGCCGACACGTTCTTCATCTGGTGTGCGGTGGTTTTTGAAAAAAATATCGCAACGCGTAAGCCACGGAAGAGGGTCTTCGTGGCCCTCGTAGATGGGAAAGTCCATCTGAATAGTACGTGCTTAGGTGGGATAGTATGCGCCTGGAGGAGCGGCGGAGTCCACCAGGCTTGCCGAAGGGTGGTCTGTCGTAGTCAGAGGCGGAGGAGACGGGATGCCTTGTAGGGCATCCAAACGGGCGTTGAGGGCGCCCATCATGGCGTTCTGAGTCGCGAACATAGAGTGAAAAAGAGCCATGAGCTCGGTGAGGGAGGGAGGAGCATCTGCCATCGGAGATAGGGCAGTAGGGAAGCGCTGGTCGATCGGGCGTACTGTTATTCCCGCTCTGATACCAAGTTGTTATGCCCCTTGCCCTTGGATCGTGTCACCGGCGGAGGAGTGATGGTGGCGGAGGGGAGCGCTGAGCGCTGGTCGATCGGGCGAAGTCTGCGGTCGGCGGAGCGATGCGGGGTGTCGGCTAGGGAAACACGGGAAAGAAACCCGTGGGTTTAGAGAGAGAGGGGAGAGGGGAAATAAGAGAGGGAGAGAGAGCTTTTTCTTCTAATTTCTTCTCCCCTCGAAATGTCCAAAACACACATATAAATAGGTTTCAAAATGTGCCCCCCATTTAGGCTTACGAAAATGGGTCAAATACGCTAAAAGTAAATACACAGAAATTAAAGATAACGGCGCGAACACGCCACATAACACAAATCCTTCACATTTAAATTGGTTTTACTTGGAGAAAGGTTGAAGTGTTCAGAATATAAGCACTGTGTTCTTAGCTGGTTTCATGAGCATGTTCCAAAGGTTGGATTGATTTTGTTGCTGCAATTAGTACTGTTTCTGGAGAGTTAGTTGTGGGGTTTGTCAATATGCACTTCTTTGCTATAGCAAATATAAAATCCATTGCGACTTTCTGCATATATGAAAATGAAATGTGATCTCAAGCATGCCCATATTGACAGGTGTTTTGGGCAACTCCAGGAATCAGGTTACTCCGATTTGAGGGTTTGGTTTTAACTGCTACTCTTTTTGGTTTTCAGAAATCTTGTCGTTCTAACTCTCTAGAGGTGAAGTCCATTCTCTTTGGGGGTTTTATTATCTTGATGGTTCAACAACTCATCAGATACTTACAGAATTTAACTCATTACATTTAAATCATTCTCTATTATTAACTTTTGTGTAATAGCTGAATTTAAGTCGTCTGGTCATATATCCCAGGAGTAAGTCTTCAATTATTATGAGATTCCATGTTGTTGAACCTTAATTTTTTCTTGGAGATGTTGGAGCGGAGCCTTTAGAGCGTGGTAGAGAAGTTAACAGAGAACCCACCACGGACCAGAAACCCTCAGGTTTTTCTCCTGAGCTCTTCTCAGTAGTCTCATACTTTGACGTGATTTTGTGAACCCTTCCTCCTTTGTTCACGAGGCGTATAAGTTAGGAAGCAAGGATACGCCAATATTACACTCGTACCCGTACCGGGTGCGTTTCCGGTACAGGAATGTGTACCATATGCACGGATACGACCTTTTATCGCGATATTAGATTTTCTTCGGTTCATTCTTCAATCGACCTAACGCCGTTTCTGCTAAAGCTCCCGATGTCGATCCCGCTACCTCTGTCGATCCCGCTGCCACTGGAGCTAAAGCTCCCGCTCAGGTTGCCGATCCCGCTAGAGATCCTTTTCTTCTTCCTCCTCGTCCTAAGTTCTTCTTCTTATTATTTTTCCTCTTCTTCTTCCTCCTCTTCGTCTTCCTCCTTTTCTTCTTCTTCTTCTTCCTTTTCTTCTTCTTTCAGAAATCTGTACATTGTAATCTCGTCCATTTTAATCTCTATAAGATCTCCATCTTTTGTAGAATCCATTAGAATGAGGTAGACATTACTGAGTATATGTGGTTTAAGCATAATGATTTAGGGATTAGTCGGCTAGAAATTACTGGGCACTGAACTACATTAATGTTTCAGCCAGTCACAGAACTTAGATAAGTGTACCGAATGGATTCCAAATCACATTGTCACTTCATTGGTAGTAATATCAAGGTAATTATATAAACAATCTGAAATTTCAACTTCAGATTTCTTCCAATAATTAGCATATGTTTGTATATGACATTGCAGAAAAACATTTGATCTACCCTTTTGGTCACGATTGTAGAAATCAATGGGCCAACATTATATATACTTTTTCATTAATCAAATACAAGTGAGAATACAAATATATAGGAGAAGAGAAGAAGAAAGAATCCTATACAATAGATGTGGGACTAAAGGAGGAGGAAATGAGCCTATAAACGGGTCTTTACATCATTTTTTCTTATGTCTTCTAACACTCCCCCGCAAGCTGGAGCGACAAGTCGTAGACATCAAGCTTGGACAAGAACTGGTAATACAATTTTCGAGGTAAAGCCTTGGTAAGGATGTCAGCAACTTGCCCAGACGCAGGAACATGATCAAGCTTTAGCACCTTTGATTGAACCTTTTCCCGAACAAAGTGACAATCAACCTCAATATGTTTAGTCCGGTCATGGAACACAGGATTCTTTGCAATATGTATTGCAGCTTGACTGTCACAAAGCAACGTCGATGGTGAGGAAAATTTAACTCCCAAATACATTAGAAGACTTTTCAGCCAGGTTAGTTCAGATGTAACGGCAGCCATCGCACGGTACTCAGCTTCAGCAGACGAGCGAGCAATCACCGTTTGCTTCTTACTCCGCCATATGATAAGATTTCCTCCAAAGTAAGTGCAAAAACCAGTAGTTGAACGTCGATCATCCAACGAGCCTGCATAGTCCGCATCAGAGTATGCAATAAGAGAAAGGGAGGAAGATGACTTATACACAAGTCCTTGCCCAGGAGCAGCCTTCAGATATCTGAGAATCTGTTCCACTGCCTGAAGGTGAGAAACCCGTGGGGTATGCATGAACCGACTAACCACTCCAACCGCAAATGATATATCTGGTCTCGTAACGGTTAGGTATATCAGTTTTCCCACAAGACGACGATAGTATTCTGAATTTGGAAGTAGAGAGTCAGCCTCAGATCCCTGAGCACACAACTTATGGTTGACTTCCATCGGGGTTTCCGCTGGTTTGCAACCTGAGAGACCAGCATCTTACAGAAGGTCAATGTAATACTTACGCTAGGATAAGACAAGGCCATTAGGTCGTTGTGCTACCTCTAGTCCAAGAAAATATTGAAGATTTCTCAGATCTTTGATTTGAAAGATAGAGTTTAAATGCTGCTTAACATGTTGTATCTTAGCGAAGTCATCACCAGTGATCAGAATATCGTCCACATAGACAAGAAGTATTGTAGTCCCCGTTGATTGGTGACGAGTGAAGAGAGAGGAATCTGCCGAGTTTTGCTTGAAGCTAACCTCACAAACAGCCTTGCTGAATTTGCCAAACCACGCCCGTGGAGACTGTTTTAGACCATAAATGGATTTGCGAAGTAAACAAACACGAGACTCCCACGTGGTCTCAAATCCGGGCGGTTGTTGCATATAGACAGTTTCAAGAAGATCGCAATTCAAAAAGACATTCTTGACATCCAGCTGGTGGAGAGGCCAGTGACGATGAACAGCTAAAGAGAGCAAGACCCGAACCGTATTTAATTTCGCGACTGGGGAGAACGTTTCCTCATAATCAAGCCCGTACTGTTGAGTAAAACCCAGTGCGACAAGTTGAGTCTTTAAGCGATCAACTGTCCCATCCGCGGCATGTTTGATTGTAAAGATCCACTTGCAGCTAACACAACTGTGACCAGGAGGAGGAGACACAAGATCTCAAGTACGGTTACCCCACAGAGCAGTCATTTCTTCATCCATGGCGGCACGCCACTCCGGATGTAGGAGAGCTTCCTGCACAGAGTTAGGTATAGAAATAGAGGAGCGAGAGAGAGCAGAGATAAGAAGAGGTGGAGAGAGCCGATGTAGTGAGACATGATTAGCCAAGGGATGGGCCGTCGAGGAGGAGGCCGGATAACAGGTCGCGAGATCGCATCGGTAGAGGGAAGCCGTTGCAGGGCAGCTGGACGAGGAGGACGACGAGTGTAAACTTCAATGATAGGAGGTTTGGAGGGGACGGGTTTGGAGGGTACTTGTGGTGTAGGAATCGGAAGTAGAGGAGTAGGGAGAAGTGGGGGAAGCGAAGAGGTTACGGGAATGATGGGTCGAGGTAGCGGAGGAGGAAGAAGGGGATCAGAAGGACTTCCGTGATACGGTTGGTCTTCATGAAAGGAGACATCGGCAGACACAACCACCTTTCCAGCGATAGGATTAAAGCAAACATACCCTTTCTGAGTGCGGGAGTACGCAACAAACATGGTTTTGGTAGCACGAGGGGCAAGCTTGTCATTGGAAGGACCAAGGTGGTGGACATAACAGGTACACCCAAAAACACGAGGTGTGAGAGAGAAGAGATTTGTGGATGGGTAAAGAAGAGTAATGGGTGCGACAAAGTTGAGGACAGACGAAGGCATGCGGCTGATGAGGTGGCAAGCAGTAGAGACTACAAAGTTCCAATATATGGGAGGAACCTGCATTTGGATCATAAGAGATCGAGCCACATCAAGGAGGTGGTGATTCTTCCGTTCCGTGATGCCATTTTGCTGAGAAGTGTAGACACATGAAGTCTAATGTATAATACCGAACTCAGCGCATAGATTGAAGAAGATACGACCAGTATATTCGCGAGAATTGTCTGTACGAAGAGTTTTGACATAGGTAGAGAACTGAGTGCGAGTTTCCGTAAGAAATGTACGGAACGTGGTTGGGAGCTCGGTGCGATCACGAAATAAATACAACCAGGTTACCCGTGAGTAATCATCGATAAAGGTAACAAAGTATCGATACCCAAAAATACTATGGACCGTATAGGGCCCCCAGATATTAGAGTGAACTAAGGATAAAGGAGCATTGCTCTGGGTACAGGAAGGAGAAAAGAAGACGTGGTGTTGTTTGCCGAAAATACTTGATTCAAAGAAAAACTTATGAAGGGAGACAGTAGGAAGAGCTTTCCTGAGGATTGGAAGAGGAGCATACCCAAGACGACGATGTCAATCAGTGGTGGAGACAGTAGTGAGAGCAGAGGGAGGAACATCAAGAAGATATAGTCCGTTAGACAGTCGCCCTCTACCAAGTATATTCTGCATTAGTCGATCCCGCACCACAAAGGAAGAGCGTGAGAAAGTAACACAACAATCAACGTCTTGCGTAAGACGACTAACAGAAAGGAGATTAAAAGGAGAACCTGGAACATGAAAACCGAGGATAAGGAGAGAGGAGTAATAGGCAGATGAGCAGCGCCAGAAACCGGGATCCGGTCACCATTGGCCATAGTGATGTGCTGGGGGTAAGCAATATCCAAGTATTTGGGCGGCTGCTGTGGAGAGAGATGATTTGTAACACCCGAGTCCACAATCCAGTGAGAGCTGTGTGAGAAGCACGATATACCTTCCTGGAAGATCGAGGTCACGGAGCCAGAGGAGCGACGAATTACTTCTTGAAGCTGATGGAGTTGAGCACGCAACACAGCAATCTCATCAGCAGTGGTGGAGGCAGAAGCCATAATCCTGATCAGTGACTAGCCACAGAAACCGGGCGGCATGAAGGCACGCGGCTTGCCGGACAGAACCAACGGTTATTACAGAGGTAGCACGGATAACAGCGACGAGAACAAACTGCAGCGGCGAGAACAAGCCGCTCCAGAAGAGGGAAACCGCAACCAGAAGAAAGCGAAGCGGAGCAGGGAGGTCGCATGGTCTCGGTGTCAACACACCAGCGGTTAAGAGCCCGCGACCAAGAGGCAGAGCCCGCAGCGGGTAGAGAAATCCGTGATGAGAAGAGAAGGCCGCCACGGGTAAAGACAGTCCGCGGGAAAGGAGGAAGCGGACAGTGCGGTTTTAGAAAAAGACCGCACCTAAGCGGAGGCCGAGTGGTTAGGAGCAGAGAGGCGAGCTTGCCACGAAAAGGCCGTTGCGAATAGAAGAGGTCGCCGAGACTAGGTGAAGAAGAATTCGCAAACGGGAGAGCAGGGAGAGCGCTTGCACGACAAGCCCGCGCGATTTCAAAAGAGGTCGCAGCGAGTAGTCACAACAACAAGAGCAGCGATTAAGAGGAGCAGACCGCAACGGTTAAGAGGAGACAAGAGGGGCAGTCGGCAAGAGCGGAGCCAGAGAGAGACCGCGACCAAAGTGCAGAGAAACAGACCGCACGGTCTCAATGATTACACCAGCGGCCAGAGAAGGGGCGACTAGAGAAGTCGGCGCGAACAGGGTCAGAGTAGAGAAAGAGGCCGCAGCGGTTAAGAAGAGACCGCGCGGTAAGGAAGAGAAAAGAGACCGCGAGAGGTTAGGAGAACTCGAGCGGCAAGAGAGGTCAGCGGCTAGCGCGGGAAGACCGGGCGACTAGCGAGATAACGAGCAATTTTTGGCGGGAGCTCTTCCGATTACAGGGGACTAGCCTGCGCTTTAGCATGGCGAATCACCCCCAGACGGATGGCCAGACAGAGGTTCTCAATCGGGGAGTGGAAACATACCTCTGTTGCTTTGTGATGGACGATCCGCGAACGTGGATCAGATTGCTACACCGGGCCGAATACTGCTACAACACCTCCTACCATTCCGCCAGCAAGATGACCCCGTCCTCCCCCCTCTTTGAGCAGCTGCGAGCCTGGCAGCACAGCGTTGCCCGCTGTGGATCGGGCACTCCGCGACCGGGACCGTACTATAGCCACGTTGCGTGAGAATCTCCGAACAGCACAAGAATGCATGAAGCTCCAAGCAGACAAGCATCTCAAATAAAGGGAGTTCGCAGTCGGCGATGAAGTCTTTCTCAAGTTACGTCCCTACCGACAAGTCTCGGTAGCACGCCGAGTGAACTAGAAATTAGCTCCTTGCTACTATGGGCCCTGTCGCGTAGACCTTGTTGCTTACACTTTGGCACTGCCCGAAGGGTCGTGCATTCATCCGACATTTCATGTGTCCCTATTAAAACGAAAGATCAGCGAGTCCGTACAGGCCAGTCCTTTTCTTCCAGAGGCAACAGTAGCGGGAGAACTCCGCCCATTACCCGAGAAAGTCCTGATATTCAGGTGCTGAGTACCGACCTGAGCTCTTTGTCAAATGGAAACACTTGTCAGAAGCGCACAATACATGGGTTGATCTGCTGGACTTCCGGGAACTCTATCTGTATTATCACCTTGAGGACAAGTTGGTTCTTGATGGGGAGGGGAATGTTAAGCCCCCGAACATGACTCAATTCTTTGGGCGTACTTACACTCCCAGACGGAAGACGAAGACAGACGGCAACGGGGCTGAACCATCCGGTTCAGCCCCCACTCTCTAAGTTGGCGGGTTGGGGGGCTGAACCACTCCGGTTCGGACCCGTTTGGGAGGGGTCGGCCAGCCCCTCTTGGCCCGGGAATATATATATACCCGGGCCTCTTCGTGTGGAGGCATGCAAGAGTAATTTCAGGTATTTCTTCTTCCTCCCTCCTAACCCTAATCTCTCTTAGCTTTCTCCTTATCCCCCACTTCTCTAGTCTTCTCCTAACAAGACCCTTCCTAAATCAATGACTCTAACTTCTTCCCAACCAAGAGGGCAATGCCAAGTAAAAGAAAAAAGGGGGAAAGACCTTTCAACTCCTCTCCCTTTGTAGGGGTTGTGGGTTTAGAGGAGGCTTTGCTGGAAGAGGCAACCAAGGAAGGTTTTTCTTTAACGCCGCTACTGACATTTTCGATTAACCCACCTATTGGAGGCGTCATGTTTGCCCGGGTATTCTCAAGAGAGTTCTTGGGGGATCCGCATATTCCTCTGGTGAGTACAATGTGAGGCACCACGATGGAGAAGGGCGTGGGAAGTCGCAAACTCTGTCGAAGGCGATTACACCCTCATGTGCAAGGTTGTAAATATCGGATGTCGACATGTTTGATTGAGTTTTTAAATGTCGAATGTCAAAATCCGGAGACATGTCAGAGATATTTTAAAATATCTTATTTTCATACCTTATAAATACAAAATTTACTGTTATATATATTAAATACAACTATAAGTCATGTATATCCTAAAATAAAAGCGATCAAAAATAAAATATTATTAACATGTAGAAATTATATGCTGTAAAATATATTTAATATTATATAATAATTTATTTTCATAATAATAAGTTTAATTATCAAATATAGGTTTAAAACCCAAATATTCTTGATTGATTTTAAGTCTTTTCAAACTTAATAAATTTATGTTAGAAGATAAAAACAATCAATTAATAAATATGTTAACATTTTAAACATTTTTTGGAATCTAAAATAAAAAATATAATGTGGCAAAATCATACAAAATTGAGCATAAGAATAACACATATTAAAAAGAATGAAACAATATGTCTAATTGATTTACGCATATATAATAAATACATATGTGATTTAAATATAGTAGTGTGCTAACATAATTTAAAATAAAATAACGAATGATATATTCAAAAGTAATGTCAGCTGATATGCCAGAAAAAATTGGATATGATGGCTTATCTTTTAGGAAATGCCATAATCTATTTTTTAAAATATAGTTTTACCCTCAAAAATAATATGTCAGAGGGCATTTAAAACAGTACTCGTGTGTAGTCGCAACTACCTCCATTTTCCCCGTCCTCACGACTGAGAGCACCGAGAGCGCAAGACCGCCCCATGCCTAAGAGATATGCGATGTGATTTGTTCACAAATAATTGAATTTTGTTGTGTGACACGTGATGGTTTTTTAACTGTGTTTTCCCATGAAATTCCTCTTATTCACTTGTCTCTCGAGGGCTGCTCACTTTTGGTTGAAGGGAGAAAAGAGGTAATGACCAAGGTGTTGGAGGCCACCATGACCTGCTTAGCTAATTATGAGCGGGGGATACTCGTCATGACCAATTAGGTCAAGAGTGCACACCGAGCTCATGCGTCAGTGGAGGCGGCATTTAATGTGGAGATAGTGCAATATAAGGCGGGGGCCGACAATATGGAAGGAATTTTAAGTCGTGTTACCAAAAATCTCACGGAGTTGAACAGGAGGCAATGATTTAAATATAGTAGTTGGGGAGAGTGTCATCCTCTTCCTCCTAACCCCATTGTTCGAGATGACCAGCACACAATCGAAGCACATGTTTGCAAAGATGGATGAGGTGATCTCGCTAGGGTTCAACTCGCTGCAAGCGGGCCAAAAAGCTGCCCAACAGGTCGTCAGTGCGTGGGGGCTTTCCATAAGACAGTTTGTGGTGGACACACGCCCACTTTTGAAGAATATCTTAGAATTCGTGGAGCTTATGATAGAAAATATAGATGTTGAGAAAACCATAGCGACTCTGCCAAAATGATGTATTTTACTTTTCTTCCCTATATTATCGAATGTAATCATTTTACTTTCAGAAGTTGAATATATCTTGAATACGAAACATTGTTTCCCAAATGTGATTTCAAATCTTTTCTGGGGGGGGGGGGGGGGGGGTCTTGTCGTTCTGTCATATGTTGATGAGACATAGCAATCCAATGATGATCCATCGTGACTCCCAAAAGGTGCATTTTGAGTGAGCTTCCTATGCTTCGATATAAATTGGTGGGAGATAGCAGAGAAAGGATCTTGCTTCACTTCATAAGCTTCATTCTTTTCTGGGGGGGGGGGGGGGTCTTGTCGTTCTGTCATATGTTGATGAGACATAGGCACATAGCGATCCAATGATGATCCATCGTGACGCCCAAAAGGTGCATTTTGAGTGAGCTTCCTATGCTTCGATATAAATTGGTGGGAGATAGCAGAGAAAGGATCTTGCTTCACTTCATAAGCTTCATTTTCTCCTTTTACGGTGTATTCAGAATCATGGCTTCTACAAGGATCCTAGGTCGTGCAACTAATTTTCTTGGTCATGAGTTTGAGCTCCCATTGAACGTCGTCGAGGAGGATTTGGTCGTTCCATGCAAGTTGTATCCTTCTCCAGAAGGGTGCGCCTATAAGATCCCCGCTGAAGGAGGGAAAAAATTTACCAAGGAAAACATGTGACTTTTTAATATGGATCAGTTCCATTTTGGTGCACATCTGCCCCCCTGCCGTGAGTTCAAGGACATGCTCCACTACTATGGTCTCCATCCAGCCCAGATATCGGTTAATAGAATATGATCATCACCATCGTTGTTTACCCCAATTATAGAGGGTGGGGTGGAGTCTCTATCATTCAAGAACTTCACATTCGCGACCTTGATGATGGAACAGTACACTTCGGGAGTGATGGGCGTTGAAGATAGCTAATACCGAGAATAAGATGCGTGAGTAAAATTAATTTTACTGCTGCATAATCGGGCCCTTTGACTCCTAAATCCATAAATGTTCCACCACGAGGCTCAAAAAGATTTTCAAGATGTCGGGACTTATTGCTACGTAGCGGGAGCAATTAGGATTTTTTGAGGAACATCGCCTAGACATGGTTCTGTATCGTCGGTGTATTAATGAAGGCAGCGCTCTCGAGAAGCGGAAGGGCGAGTATTCTCATACTAGTCTCTTCCGATTTCAGAGCTCAAAATCTTTGCAAACATTCTTGTGATTTGCGCAAATGGTTTGGAGTTTCCGATGGAACATTTGGTTGTCTCTGGTGGGTGAAACATGATGTCTACCCAAAGAAGATCAAGACGCCTTACCAGGTCATCACCCTCGTATTTGTTGCTCTCGTGAGAGAGTTAAAAGAGACTAATGGCCATCACGAGCCGATTCGCAGTATATAATTGGCACATAAGTCTTCCGGCAAAAGGAAGACCGCTCTCTACTCCTAGAGTGCATTGCAACCCGTTCAATTATCAGTATTTCAATGTATTTTTCTTAGGTGTACTTTGAGAGTTTTGGTTAAGTTATATAATTGAACGATTATGATCGTCGGATATACTTAACTTAAATCCTTCCCCTTATGCATAATATATCATGTTTTGGTTAAGAGATATCGAGAGTTGCGGCCAGTCTTTCCGCTACTTGATCATTAAAGGTGTTAATGACTTCCTCCCCACTGTGAAACATCGTGGGTCACTCTCCCTCCTCCAGGTGTCGTCGCCTCAACCACCAGCCTTAGGAAGTTCCTTCGTCGTCTTCTTCTCCATTTCAAAGTCTCTTCTTCGCTATTGTCATCTTACAGATCCCAAACATGGTCGTCCCTTCCTTATCCGCCTGGAGCTGACTACCTCCATCAAAAGGGTGACTCATTGCTACCTCCCTCAACTCTGGCAAGCCCCTTCCGCCTCTACATATGCTTCTAGCAGCTTCCACAGCCACTAATCCCTCTGTTTCCCCCTCCAAGCCACAATCTCTGGTGTTGCTGCCTCTTTTGGGTCGGTCCATACCATCTTCGACAGACATGCCCACAACCACTGCAGCCCCTCTTTCCCTCTATACTTGTGCTGCTCACCCCCCCCCTTCCACCAAAAGTCCCCATTCACAAAACCCTAAAATTTGCATACCACTTTTCCCAGCAAAACCGCACATCAGAACTTCACAACTTTCCTACACCTATCGTAATCCCGCTTTCCACATCCTCCACTACTTGTGGCAATTTCTTGGTGAGTTTTTTTCATTTTGTTTTTATTTCCTAACATTATACAGATGTACTGATATGAACTAGCAAGAGAAAAAGAGGAGAGATGGAGATTCTAGAGAGAAAGAGAGAACTAGGGTTAGGGTTGAGGAAGAGAGGAGAAAGAAAGCTGATAGATCTTCAATAATTCCTCCCCAAAGCAGCCCCGGGCTATAAATACCCGGGGAAAGGAGGGGGCCGCCCCCCCCCCCCCCCAAGTGGGGCTGAACCGGAGTGGTTCAGCCCCCTTCTGGTCGATTTAATGAATGGGGGCTGAACCGGATGGTTCAGCCCCGTTGTCTTGCGCGCGCTCCTTGACCCGCCGCGAGTATTTATGCCCCGAGAACCCAAGCGGATGTGGGGGCATAACATTCCCTCCCCATCAAGCACCAGCTTGTCCTCAAGGTGGAAGTCCGGAAACCGCTCGCGGAAGTCCAACAAGTCAACCCATGAGTTATGCACTGTGTCCATCTGCTTCCATTTGACGAGCACCGCCGGCCGATATTCCGTGCCTGACTTCTTCCATTTGGTTAGCAAAATGGTCTCCGGTGACGGACGCAACTCACCCATGTTGGTCGCCTCGGGAAGTGAAGGGCTGGCCTGAACGGAAGCCCCAAGCTTTCTCTTCAAAACAGATACATGGAATGTCGGGTGGATGCGAGACCCCGCGGGAAGATCCAAGGTGTAGGCCACGGGGCCCACGCGACGAAGAATGCGGAATGGCCCGTAGTAACGTGGGGCGAGTTTCTGATTCGTCCGCCGAGAGACTGACAGCTGGCGGTAAGGTTGGAGCTTGAGGAAAACTTCATCGCCCACGGCAAACTCGTGCTCTGTCCGGTGCTTGTCTGCCTGTGCTTTCATGCGGTCCTGCGCGACCCGCAGGTTGTCCCGGAGCAAAGTTAAAGTGCGATCTCTGTCCTGAAGTGTCCGTTCCACAGCTGGAAGAGCGGTGCTGGAGGGTTCATAAGAACTCAAAGTAGGAGGAGGGCGGCCGTAGACCACCTCGAAGGGGGTGAGCTTGCTGGCTGTGTGGAATGACGTATTGTAACAGTACTCCGCCCAATGCAACCAACGCGTCCACGCGCGCGGCTCGTCCATCACAAAACACCGTAAATAGGTCTCCACCCCCCTGTTGAGGACCTCAGTCTGTCCGTCCGTCTGGGGATGGTGGGCGGTGCTCATGCGCAGTGTCGTGCCCTGGAGTCGAAAAAGCTCCCGCCAAAAACTGCTGATAAAGACCGGGTCCCTGTCGGAAATGATGGAGCGTGGGAGGCCATGGAGGCGCACAATCTCTCGCGCAAATAACTCTGCGACTGTCTCCCCCGTGTACGGATGGCTCAACGGAAGGAAATGACCATACTTGGAAAGCTTGTCTACCACCACCAGTATGACGGACTTGCCTTGGGACTTGGGCAATCCGTCAATGAAATCCATGGAAATGGTGTCCCAGACCTGGTTCGGGATCTCGAGCGGTGTAAGAAGCCACGCAGGTGATGTAGTCTCATACTTCTGCCGCTGACAAATGTCACACTCCCGCACAAATTGTTGGACATCGCGGCGCATCCCCTTCCAGAATACATTTGCTCGGAGCCGCTGAAGCGTTCGTAGAATCCCTGCATGGCCGCCTGTGGGTGATGCGTGAAACTCCTGCATCATCCCCGTCCGCCATGGCGACGCGGATGGAATGACCACTCTGCCTTGAAAGTACAGCCGCTGACCCTGAAGATGGTAACCCGGCTCCGTAGCTTGACCCTGCTGTAGTGTCTCGATAATGGTGCGTAACGCGGGGTCCTGGAGTACCGCTGCCTGCATCTCGTCCAATGTGGTAACCACCGGTCCCGATACATGAGAGAGAGAGCTCTCAGGTAGGCGGGAGAGAGCGTCGGCGACCACATTTTCTCTGCCCTGCTTGTACACAATCTCGTAATCGTACCCCATCAGCTTGGTCAACCACTTCTTCTGCAGTGGAGACGCCAAGCGCTGCTCTAGGAAGTGCTTCAAACTCTGGTGATCCGTACGGACCTGGAAGTGCTGGCCCAAGAGATAGGGTCGCCACATCTCGACTGCATGTATAATAGCCAACATCTCTTTCTCGTACGTTGAAAGCCCCAACGTCCGTGGGGCCAAAGCCTTGCTGAAATAAGCGAGCGGGCGGCCCTCCTGCATCAAGACTGCCCCGAGGCCGACGCCCGAGGCATCAGTCTCCACCACAAATTCCTTGCTAAAATCCGGCAGCTCCAACACCGGTGTAGTGGTCATGGCCTGCTTTAAGGCCCGGAAGGCCTCGTCCGCCTCAATGCTCCACTGGAACGCATCCTTCTGCAGCAACTGTGTCAGAGGTCGAGCAATCTTGCCGTAGTCCTTGACAAAACGGCGGTAGTACCCCGTCAGCCCGAGGAAGCCACGCAAGGCTCGAACCGTCGTGGGCTGGGGCCACGACACCATACTCTCAATCTTTGTGGGTCTGCCTGGACCCCACGGGCGGACACGAGGTGCCCCAGGTACTCGACCTGACTCTGGCCGAAGGAGCACTTGGACTTTTTGGCGAATAACTGGTTTTCCCGCAGTATAGTAAGGACATGTCGCACGTGCTCCAAATGGTCGTCTCAAGTCCTGCTATAAATTAGTATATCATCAAAAAATACCAGGACATACCGGCGAAGAAGTGGGCGAAAGATCTCGTTCATAACAGTCTGGAAGGTGGAGGGAGCATTGGCCAACCCAAACGGCATCACCAAGAACTTGTAGTGACCGTCGTGGGTCCGGAACGCCGTCTTGTGGACATCCTCCTCCTTCATCCGAATTTGATGATAACCGGATCGGAGGTCCAGTTTGGTGAACAAACTCGCTCCATGCAGCTCATCCAGCAACTCCTCAATCATAGGAATGGGAAACTTGTCCTTGATGGTGGAGCTATTCAGCCCCCGGTAATCGACGCAGAAGCGCCAGGAGCCGTCCTTCTTCTTGACCAAGATGATCGGAGAAGAGAACGCGCTGGTGCTGGGCCGAATAATGCCCGTCACTAGCATCTCCCGGACGCTACGTTCGATCTCTGCCTTCTGCACGTACGGGTAGCGGTAGGGACGTATATTGGTAGGGTCCGTCCCTGTCTTTAACTGTATCTGATGATCCCGGAAACGCGAGGGAGGCAGAGTGTGCGGCTCCTGAAAGACGTCCTCATACTGAGCTAAAAGAAACTGTATCGGGTCTGGCGCCCTCTGCGTGTCGGCCCCCTCCGCCGCCATCCCGAGTATCACGGCCATCATACTACCCTGCTCCTCCAATCTCTGCAGGCTCCGCAGGGAGATCTCCTTGAGAGGGGAGGATCGGATACCATGCAAACAGTAATCCGTCCCCTGCTGCGTGAACTCCAGTGTCATGCGGTCCCAGTCCGTGGTCACCTGCCTCAGTTGGCGGAGCCACTGTACCCCCAGCACCATATCAGACCCTTTAATCGGAAGGAGGTAGACGTCGGTGCGGCACACATAACCTGTAAGTTGTATCTCCACGCCCTTCAGTGCCCCTTCGCACCGCAGTTTGCTGCCATCCGCGACCATCACCTGGAACGCCGCGTTCCTGTCAACTGGGTGTCCTGTCTTCAGTGCCACCTCAGGGTTGATGAAATTGTGGGTACTCCCACAATCAATGAGAATGGTGACCCGTTCCTTGCCAATCCTGCCCTTGATCCGCATGGTGGTGGGTGCCACACACCCCTCCATAGCCTGAATCGAAACACCAAACTCAGCCAGATCCAACTCCTCCTCTGCCTCGAGGCTCGGGTGGTCCTCCTCCTCGTCCTCCTCCCGCAGCATGAAGACCTGCACCTTCTGGCATCGATGCCCCGGTGCGTATTTTTCATCGCAGTTGAAACACAATCCTTTCTCCTTCCTGGCCTGCAGCTCAGGCCACGTAAGTCGTGTCACCGTCGGCCGTGCCGCCGGTGCCTGCTCCCTTCGGCCCGTTGCAGGGGCGGGTGGAGCCCTTGGTGGAGCTCGAGTTCTTTGGCGGTTGAAGCGCTCCTCCTGGATGCGGGCCAGACTGATAGCATGGCTTAGACTGCGGGGCATATACGCGTGGACCTCATCCCTCAAATGGTCCCGCAGGCCGGATATGAAACAACTGAGGAGCGTCTTCTCCTCCCAATTAACCCAGTTTGCGAGCTTCTCGAAATCCGCTCGGTACTCCATCACTGTGCCCTTCTGACGGAGTTTCTGTAGCGTAGCCTCCACATCCTCGTACTCCAACGGTCCGAAACGAGCCACGAACCCTTCCACAAAATTCGCCCATGTTGCGTACCCGTAGGCCCGTATGAACCACTGAGCCCACTGATATGCATCTTCCTCCAGATGGAAAGAAGCCAGCTGCACCCATTGATCATTCGGTATCTCCTGATAAGTGAAAAATAACTCCGCCTTTTGCACCCATTCCAAGGCGTCCCCGCCGCGGAATTTCGGGAAATTCATGCGAGTTCTCTTCGGGGGCATGTAGGGCCGTTGTTGCATATCTCCATGTCTCCCGTTGAACTCCGGTCCATGCTGTGGTCGGCCGAATGGGTCGTGGAAATTAGCTCCCCCTTGGCCGTCGCCCCATTGTTGTCCCCCACCGTGAAATCCCTGACGGCGTGGCTGCTCGGCCCATGTCTCGCCGTTTCCAAACCTCATTGGACCTCCCATGTGCTGCGGCGTCGGTAGAAGGCCCGTTCTCCCTCCGAAATTGGCGTCAACAGCCCCCGGTGGTCGCAAGGGAGCCGCTGGTGCCTCCCGGTTTCTCCATAGGTCGGCCCCGGCCCCTTCCTGGGCGGCGGACGGACCGCCTGCACCGTTTCCGGTCGGCACGCCCGGATTTGGCGTTGGCTGGCCGGCCCAGGCCGCAGGCTGGCGTGCGGCGTAGGCGCCCCCTGGCCGGCTTCCGCCGGTCCCGTCGGCCACGGTTGACCAGCCGTGGTAGGCGTGCGGTGCTCCCATCCAGGCGGGGGCCGATCCGGTGCCCGCTGGTTCCGTGCGGCCCGGATCGGTCCCGATTCCGTCGGGACCGAAGTGTCCTGACCCCGCGCTTCCTCCGTTGCCCGTAGATCGGACATTTTGTGGTGCCTCGGCTTCAGAATCGCTTCCTTGAACCGTCTTGCCCTTCAACGATTGCATCAACAGCGCCTTGATCTCCTCCATACGCCCATCCATGCGTTCCTCCATGTTTTTTGTGGACGTGTTCAAGCGGCCTTCCATGGCCGTCGCCGATTCTGCCAACCCCACGTAGTTCTCCTCTAAGGTAGCCAGTCGTGCAGTCTCCGCCTCCGAACGTGTCACCATGGTCGCAGGAAGGATGCTATGATACCAAATGATATGAACTAGCAAGAGAAAAAGAGGAGAGATGGAGATTCTAGAGAGAAAGAGAGAACTAGGGTTAGGGTTGAGGAAGAGAGGAGAAAGAAACCTGATAGATCTTCAATAATTCCTCCCCAAAGCAGCCCCGGGCTATAAATACCCGGGGAAAGGAGGGGGCCGGCCGCCCCCCCCCCCCCCAAGTGGGGCTGAACCGGAGTGGTTCAGCCCCCTTCTGGCCGATTTAATGAATGGGGGCTGAACCGGATAGTTCAGCCCCGTTGTCTTGCGCGCGCTCCTTGACCCGCCGCGAGTATTTATGCCCCGAGAACCCAAGCGGATGTGGGGGCATAACATGTACCGTATTATTCAAAGTAATATCTTGCTCTGCTTATGTTTGACAAATTTTCTTTCATTGAATGACAATTTCCTCTTTTTATGGTGCATTAATTTGTGTGCACTTCCAATAATTTGCAGTTGTTATATGTTTACTTAAATTGCAAATTTTGTGATCAATTATAACACTTACACGAAATTATAATATTGTTTAATTAATTGTGTTGGAAAAAATTGCGTGATTGAAATGTTGCATTCACATTAGGATTAGAGTTTATGTCGTGAGCTTCATGTTCATTAAATTGCATGTTTTGTGCTTGCAATTTCTTTTACGGGGTAAATCGTAGATCCATTTGCATTTCTCGCGTGCCTGCACACATTCATCTAGGGCTAGGACAATGCATATCTGTCACCAGTAGATTCCCCTTGCGTCACTCCCGCTAGGATTATCAAACAGGTTCACATAATTGTCACTTCTCCGTTCAGTGGGATCCAGATCCAATGAGGAACTTCAGATTTTTCATTGGTCTAACATCATGGTAGCCGTTAGACAGCAAATATGCACTTGGGTTAAATGGAATGGTACTGATGGATGATATTACTCTGTGTAGATGTAGACTTTAAACTGTCCAATCTTTAAAAGGTGGAGTGGTATCAGGGATTCCAGAGGTAGCACCATTAGCCGGATTTGCCTCCTATTACAGCTATGTACCTCCCATTGTTGCTGAATGTCAACCCATCCGAGATGGTCTTACACTTTTCTTCCTTTCTTAACATCATAAATATTCAAATTCACAATGATTCTATTATGCTGGTTGCGTACCTTAAAAGCGGGAATTTAAGCAATGGTCAGCATAGAGAATTGGCACATAAAATTCTCTATGTTGGGAGATTGGAGAGGAAATCATGTTTCTCCTACAACAAATGGAATACAATATATTTTTGTATATACAGGGAAGGTAACAATGTGGATGATGTTATGGCCTCCTTTGCAATTCAATAAAAATCCAACTGCAGCGTCAACCAAAGGCATCTTCCTGCAAACAATACATCACCTTGAAATCAGCATTTACAATTTTAACTTGGGCCTAACTTGCTCAAGCTCGACTAGATACAACCCCTGCCCGCATTATGAAGAAGCAATTTCATGTGTCACTGATAATCCAGGCTAGGCTTGTCTAAGCCCGATTAGATAGCACATTACCCGCCACATCTCTTTTAGATGATAACTTCATCAACTCTTCATTTGCAAAAGATAGACTATGTGCCTTACATTGAATATATTTTAGACATCTCCATATTATATGCAACACAAACAAGCAAAACGTTGATTGTTGATATAATCCAATTGTGATTGGGAATTCTTATGGTGCTCCATATATTTAGTACCAGTCAACGCTTCATCATGCACACCATTGGAATATCAAGTCATTTCAATTCTTACAAAAACGCGTGGAAAAAATAATTAACTAATCCTAATTTTCGAAACGAAGACACTAGCTTGATACTTATGTTCACGATTAAGACAGTGAAGAGCAACATGAAACAACAATAAAATGATAGCAAAACAAAATTAAACTCATTACATAAAGATAAACAACTGAAGTTTCCATATTTCTGTTTAGTCGAGCGCATATTAAAAGATAATGAAACAAAACACTAACTTTGAAACATATGTCTTGGGACCAGTAATCTGCAAGATTCCACTTGAACTTTCAAGAAGCTTGGGATCAATGAGATCATCATCAGCATACACAACGTCTGTGCTAAGAGCTAGTGGGTTGTCATCATGCTTAGGCACAATTCGACTCTTTTTCAAGGCAATCCTAGCTTTCTCTCTAGATCCACATCCATTTGCAGTCACACGCATGTTTCTCCATTTATCCTAATAAAAGCAAAATGAATGAGTACAAGAAAGTACACAGCATTGTTGAAAACTCATTGAAGAAATAGTTCAAAAATAAAAATACTTATTGGGCCTTCCACTTTCACGTAAATAAACACGTGCTCAAAAATCATGTTCTTCGTAACAAGTTGCATCAAGAATTATCATAATTTGAGGAAACAATTGTGGTTTGCTCTATTTAGTTCAGAAATGAGAACTTTAAACAAAATAACATATCTTACTGAACAAATGAAGGTATAGAAACTCACCTTGAGATCAACATTAGACCTCAAATATAAGATGCCACAGAATTCTGGGTCTCTCAATATTGTGCGCCAATTACCCGATCCATGCTTGACCACTCCAGCTTTAAGCGCAGACTCTTCCTCAGCCGTCCATTTTTGCTTTGGTGCACCCATTATGGATTCCAAGGACCTTTTCAAATAGAATGAACATGTTAGAATCCTTTATCAACACAAATGAAAGGGTACAAAAAGAAAAAAAAAGTGATCAAACCCATGCTTAATTAATTTAATGGGATGAAGCATAGAAAAACATGCTAGAACTTTGAAGATATTAAGTATTTCAGTATTCATCATCCCATCGCCAGTAGCCAATTATAGCAAAATTTGGGCTCAACTTAGTTGCAAAGAAAAAAAAAATACAAAAACAGAAGTTCTATTGAGATCCCCTTGAATAAACAAACACCATATAAACCTCTGAATATGAATAAAAGGGGAAGAAGGATTCCAATATTGATAATCAAGGCTATCTGTAGCGCTTATCCTGGTTTAGTATACATATAAGTGATACTTTTAATGAGGCTGGCGATAACATTTTTCCTGAAAATTAACAAAAAAAATGTAATAACGGATAAGTACAGCAACAATAAACCGTATGATTAAGATACTGTGAACAGAGATAATATTGAATTTCCTGAGTCGAATTTAGCACATGAATAACAAAAGACAAGTGATTACAATATCGGATATCGAAATAAAAAAAAACGAGGACAAACACGTGAACAGTGTCCAGGCAGTAATAAATCGGCGACTGGGATGCAATTTATAGACAGAAACCATAGAATTCTGGATATTAAGATGGAACTGCGTGAACTAATTAAGATGGGATTACCGATGGCAAAACGGAATGATTGGCCGCCGGCGGGTTTAGGGAACGAAGGTCAGAATGAAGAGCAAGAACAGAGATGGATGATCGACGGATAAAAGCTCGGGAGAGGACACGTTGATGGCGAAGGAGGGGAAGCCCATTCATTAGGATACGTTTAGGGTTTCCTTAAAACAGTTATTATAATTAGGTGATTGTTAACCGCAACCCGCAATTTTACGTCGATCCAAAAATCCAATTTTTCGCGTCTTTTTGCTCGCCTTGTAGCAATATCAGAGGACACGAAAGTTGTAGTTGATGATCACTTTTCCTAAAAATGCATGAAGGAGAAATATGCCCAAATTTTGCGCCTTTTCAAAAACGCCTTGTACGTGCAATTTCAGGAAAAGTGTTCAACACAAACGTTATAGATCTCGTCGATATCTACAACTTTCGTGTTGAACACTTTTACTGAAATTGCATGTACAAAACTTATTTCGAAAAGGCGCAAAAAATTGGGAGATTTTGAGGTGCGACTAGCCAATTACGGGTTGCGGTTAACAATCACCTATAATTAAGAGTTAAGTACAGTGTGTCTACTTGAGGTGAGATTGTTGGGTGCTGGACTTGGGCACAAAAGCTTTGTGGGTCGGACGCAATTCACGTGGTTGATTGACACCATCTAAATGTTAGATCTCAAGGAAAAAAACACGGAAAATTGTATCGTAATATTGATGAAAGGGATTACAAGATAATTGATCTTATCTAAGGGGACCAATCCTGAACAGCTCAATCTTCCGGCGAGAGGAGACTCTTCTGATTCAGCCGTACAAAATCACAAGAACACACAATACATTCAACATAACTAATAAGACATATCAAACATTGCGTATAGAGTCCAAACTACCTCTAAATATAAAATATGGACGCATCATCTTCACTGTAAGGGATTCTTCGTCTCGTCTTCGCTATTGTGTGTGTGCGTTGAAGAGATTGGAAGTTCCTTTCTTTTTGAAGAGATTTTCAATGTGAAGGATTGTGAGAAGAGGATTCGATTTGTAAATCTAATGGGGATTCTAGGTTGGGCAAACCTAGATTTCTATATTTTCTAACCCTTATTTTCGATAGTGGATTTCGTGTGCCCCGCCTCGTGGTATTTCCCTTATTGATTTAGAGAGAATTTTTCACATAAAATTTGGTGTTTTCTGTTTTTTTTTCTTTACTATATATTATCTTCTTGTGTGATCTGTTGTACGAATGAGTAAATTCCCATCAAGCGGCATCAGATGGAGGTCTGTCTTGAGCCATCGGTCTTTTGAAGAAGATGGAGCCTGCAACAAGAATGATTAGCATGAACTACATGAATTGGATGTAGAAGGGTTTGCTCAAAGTATTATATCATACCCCATCTAAGTATGGAATGTGGTATAAATAGTACTTTCAACATAGGGTCAAACTCTAGTATGACACGAACTCATTAACCTATTTTGAGTCGACCTCAACACGTGCAGACATATTATTATATAAATCTAACAATCTCCTCATATGTCCGTCGTGAACCCAGACTTCAGATAGAGGGTGGTTTGTGCAAAGTTCAACAAACCGTGAGTCATACACAACCGTGTCCAGCACCTGTTCCAAACAAAACTAGACTTAAACAAAAACAGTATGCACGCATAAGTAAACTGAAACTCAGCTGCAACACAGAATAGTCTCAGATATAACAAGACACGGGCCCTAGACGTCTGTCGTCTCAAACAAGCAGAGAGCTAAAAGTCAAATCAAACAGTGCATAGAAAGAAGAGTTAAATAATGCTCTGAACGGAAGTAGCAAAAGATAAACTCATAACACTCTAAAGCTCATCATTCCAAAAGATTATCCTGATCCGGATCACAGTCAACCAGTGCTCCTCCTATCCCAGCAGCCCCTGCAATTTCATAAGAGAATTTCATTTTAGAATGAATTCTATCCTTTGCAAATTTGCAAATATCCAGTTCTACTAAAAGAACTTAGTATTAATTATTTTAATTGGGTTGGGAGAACACGTTCATAGAGTATTATAGTTTTACCTCTGAACCTGACATTTGTTTCAACCGAAACGATTTTCAGATTTCGAGACACCGCAGCTATATCTGTGATCCTATGTGGAATGTCATGACTACTGCCCTTCTAAAGTTAATTGGAACTCATCAACTTTGGAATGGAACCAATCTCCAGAAAAAGAGACAAAAACAAGTCAGATTGTGTTATCAAGTTTGGAATAACACTCTCCTCCAAGGCAAAAGGCGAATCCAGGTGAAGTTGTTAGCATCAAGTTTGGAATGAAACAACTTACGGGATCCGAACTCAGCAACCAAGAGAATCAACGGAGCACAACATGCATGCTTTGACAAAGGAAATCAGAATAGTCAAAACGTTTGGACAAAGGCTGAACTAAATCGTCTGATGCTGAACTAAAGCCGAACTAAATCGCTTTTAATCTCATTTCCCCCACTATTTTGATTAAATGATCTTGGGCATTACTTTAGTCAATGGATCAGTTAGGTTATCCTTTGAACGTACATAGATAAAAAATGATAATTTCTTGTTCTTTCAGATAATTCAACAATGTATGTCTCAGTCGTACATGTCTCCTCATAGTATTGTAGAGGGCATTTTTAACGACTTGGACTTCTGCTTGATTATCACAATACAAGCTCAACGAGTTGACTTGTAACTTAGACAAGGGAATGTCTAATGTCAAGTTCCTGATCCAATCTACCTCTTCACCAGTCGAAGCTAAGACAAACAACTCGGTTTCCATAGACGACAATGTTATGCAGGTCTGTCTTTTGGATTTCCAAGTGATAGCAGATCCACCCAATGTGAATATATATCATGTAACAACCACATCTGTCTACATAGTATATACTAGAAGGTCCGGTCGGGGCCCCACAACATATACCACAAAACAGACGATGAAGTTACGGTATGAAACCAGAGTAACGCAGCGCACCCTAACACATTGCATTCTAGCGGAAGGCTAAATACTAAACTTGAACTCCACACCTGAATGTCCAACATATAGAAGCTATATATAAAATAGGAATGTTTTACAAGTACAAACAGTTGGCCTTATAGTCTTACAGGGCTTTCACAACAATGCCTCAACATTGGCGCGCAGGCCGGCAACGTATAAATAAAACACAACATTTAAAAGTTTAGCGTTCGAGGGCTAGCAGCAGCAGCAGCAGCAGTAAAGGTAGCAGGGACTTCAGCCCTTATGCGTCCCGCTCGGCTCTCCAACACCTGGACAGGGACATCCCACCCAACGGTGGAAAACATAGGCAACGGTCAGCATTCAGCTGACCAAATTATAACGACCATACCCCTTTCCCGGGGCAGTGGTATTCTTCCCTGCAGGCATAACATTTCACAAGCATATATATATATATATATATATATATATATATATATCATATAATGTGATTTCACGCACACATTCCATCACAACCGTCAGTCACTCGGCCCGACGATCCGTGCACTCAGGGCACATTCTTGGTGTACCGGCGAACCAGAGTCCCACCACCGTATCAGGGTCACAACCCAATGGTAAAAATTGAGCATTTCACTCCATGGTGTGCAGCCGGAGTTCTAGTCGTAATGCACCGGGATTGGCCCGTAGCCCCTCATTGTGTCATGGCGCGCAGGCCTACGACTCATGCTATGCGCTCCAACATACCGTACTTTCAGGTCTCACGTCGGACGGACATAGCGCAGGTCAGATCATCCACCCCTCGTTGCTCAAATCGCCTTGTCATCACCGAGCACAGCGTACTCGCGGCTATATCAAAGGCGCGGGTCGGTTTCACCGATCCTGTTCTGGCATTCAAGCCTGGGTGCTTTCCGGGGCGCACCGGTACTTACTCTTACACCCATTTCATCTCACACACCAGGGGGTCTTTCCTGGGCATACCAGTACTTCCTGCTTCTCTCTTCACAGGTAGGACCCCGCAATTATCACAAATGTCAAGGGTATTTACATGGCTTACCATGCCAGTACTTCCTGCGACTTCCCTTCATAGGTCCGCCCATGAACATCAAACATTACAAAGGATATTTTCCTGGACCTCCAATCCAGTACTTTCTGCTACTTTCCTTCGCAGGTACAACCCAATAACATGGGCATCACAAGCATCACAAGGGTATTTTATTGGACTACCACTCCAGTACTTCTTGCTACTGCCTTTTACAGGGTTAACCCACCGACTCCGAAACTACATGTTTATCACGGAGTCTTCTCTGGTTCGTATATGCAACATCACCAATGCAGACCAACCTGTCCAGATGGGCTTCATACAGCATGTCTATTCCGTACTCCCTTTCCGGATCTATATGCCAAATTTGGGATTCCATGAATCAACCCAAAAGACTCTCACAACAAGCCACCCTCTGGTGGGGGAATCAGATGCACATTGAAAGTGATAGATCTTAACTTAAGCTGATTAGAGTTATGAACATCACAGCACAAAAATAAAACTAAAATAAGAAATGCAGAAAGAAATCAAGCAACCAGAAGACACAAGGATTTTATAGTGGTTCCCCAAATCTAGGTAGTCAACTCTTCTACCACCATGGTAGGAATCCACTCAGGTTTTTGATCAGGTGCCCTGTCACCAATGGATTTTAATCAGGTCCCAAAAAACCAGACCTCAAGTCTTTTGGAAGGAGACTTACAACCAGGAATCACTTTTGAAGGGAGATGACAACCCTTTATACAGGAAGGGAAAAGAGGTGATGGAAATCTTCTCTTTCTCAATAGCAACTGAGAAGACTATGTGGATATTGATGTTAGCAAACAGCTCCCCCTGAGATATTGAATGGTTCAGGAGTGGAAGCTTTGCTTCAGGGTGATAGGTCTTCTAGGTGATGATGTCTCCAGCAAGCTTCTTAGACTGATATTGAATGGTTGTCTCTTAAAGCCTGGAGCCAATGAAGAACACTGATGATTGTTATGATTGATGCAGAGTTCTTCCTTCTCTGTAGAAAACATTTTTCTGTCGTTCTGTTCACTACTCTCTTCTCTGTTCTTTCTGTATTTGAATTCCTTTATCTTGATGGCGGAAGGAACATTCCCGAGAGGAGAAGATACTTTGGAAACTGATCCTCACTTAATTCCTCTGTAACTGTCCGTTTGAACGGCTATTTTCACTGAGAATATTGACTGTAATTAATCCTCAATTAATTCCTCCAACTGTTACTGATTGCTCAGAAATCGTCGACCTGAACTTTCGTCGAGTTCATCAATCGTCGACCTGAGTTCGACATTCGTCGAACTCAACTAGATTTCGTCGAGCTGAATATCTTGCATGCGTTCATCGACCGAAGCTTGAAGTTCGGCGAGCTTAGCTTCTGTGTTCGTCGAGCTGAGAGAACTGTTGAGTGTCGACACAGTTGTTGTGATGATGTCGACACAGCCTTGCTTGAGTCTTGAGATCGTCGACCTGAGTTCAGAGAAGCAACTCAGAATTCGTCGACCGGAGATCGCCTTTCGTCGAACTGCGTTCGACGATCGTCAATCTGATTCTCTGACTTTGTCTTAACTGTAATTCTTGGAATTCTTTCAGCAATTCTGGAGAAACCTTCTGAATGACCTGGCCTAGAAAAAGTCCTATGACCCATGACTATACATGGTGGGTCAATCTAAAATTCCTAATAGTGTTCCTTACTCAAATCAGAACTAGGGTTCCAACAATCTCCCCCTATTTGGGTAAGGACACTATTTACATAAATGTAAATAAAATACAAGGCAATTAAATACAATATCCCCCTAAATCTGGATCAAGTACTACTATTGTTGTTGCTACTGCTACAATTCCCACAAACTGCTGCTGCTGGAATATCTGCAGCTTCATTTACAGGCATCTCCCCCTATATGCATAGCCTTGCACAAAGTATTCAGCCATTGATATCATGTATATTTGCTGGACTGAATTCTTTTCCTGCAAGAAGATGTTAGGAGTTCTGGACCCAGATAACCTTGGGTCCTGGTTCTCTTTTATAATAGTCAGCAGTAAAAGAATAAAAATTTCTGATGTGAGATTCTGAGTTCGACAAAAAATATTTTCGTCGATCTGAGTTCGACGAATGATATTGAGATCGTTGATCTCTATTCACAGAATGGTAACAATTGTTTTCTGTGATCCATTTTCGTCGATCTCTATTCGACGAATTAAGTTTGTTTCGTCGAGCACAGAGTTTTGAATAGATCAAAACAAAATCTTTGTTCATAATTCGTCGATCTGAGTTCGCCGAATAGTATTGATGTCATCGATCTCCGTTCAACGAAAGATTTTGAACTAAGATTTTCTGATGATTTTCATGAGATAATCGGAAATCAGTGTTAAATTTAGCTGACGAAGAGTCAAAGGAAGAAATAACCTGATCCTCTTCATCTGATTCATACTCTGATTCTTCATATTTTGTAGTATAGCTGCTGCGAGAAGCATCTATTGCCATTAGGCAAAATTCTTTTGCTCTTGCTTCTTCTTCATCACTCCAGGATTCAGCTTCAATTATGCTTTCTTTTGCTGATACAGCAGCCATTGCTGTGATGGAGTCTCACATCTCTTTGGCAGATGAACATTCAGCAAGTTCTTCAAAAATGTCGTTAGACATTGATTGTGCCAGAATGTTCATTGCTTGTGCATCAGCAATCTTCATCTTTTCCTGGGCATCTGTCCATTGAGAAGATGGAACAACATCTGGACTTGTTGTATTCTGAGGTTGAGCTGGACCTGTCAAAACAGATTTGAAGATGTTTTCATCAATGAAGTCCATATAAAATCTAATCCTTGTCTTCCATAGTGCAAACTTATCTAGATTGCACATGAGCAGTCTGGTGCTTGAAAAATCTACAATTTGTGTCATGATAACTCTAAAGATATTTAAGATCTATCAAAGAATCCTTGTGGTTCAGGTGTTAGGCTGTACAACCAAGACAACCTCTTAAGGTGTGGTATTTTAACCAACCTCAGGAGAGTTAATCAAGGTAATTTAACCAACCTGCCTCTGATACCAATTGAAAGTGATAGATCTTAACTTAAGCTGATTAGAGTTATAAACATCACAGCACAAAAACAAAACTAAAATAAGAAATGCAGAAAGAAATCAAGCAACCCAAAAGACACAAGGATTTTATAGTGGTTCCCCAAAATTTGGGTAGTCCACTCTTCTACCACCCTGGTAGGAATCCACTCAGGTTTTTGATCAAGTGCCCTGTCACCAATGAGTTTTGATCAGGTCCCCAAAAACTAAACCTCAAGTCTTTTGGAAGGAGATTTGCAACCAGGAATCACTTTTGAAGGGAGATGACAACCCTTTATACAGGAAGGGAAAAGAGGTGATGGAAATCTTCTCTTTCTCAATAGCAACTGAGAAGACTATATGGATATTGATGTTAGCAAACAGCTCCCCCTGAGATATTGAATGGTTCAGGAGTGGAAGCTTTACTTCAGGGTGATAGGTCTTCTAGGTGATGATGTCTCCAGCAAGCTTCTTAGACTGATATTGAATGGTTGTCTCTTGAAGCCTGGAGCCAATGAAGAACACTGATGATTGTTCTGATTGATGCAGAGTTCTTCCTTCTCTGTAGAAAACCTTTTTCTGTCGTTCTGTTCACTACTCTCTTCTCTGTTCTCTCTGTATTTGAATTCCTTTATCTTGATGGCGGAAGGAACATTCCCGAGAGGAGAAGATACTTTGGAAACTGATCCTCACTTAATTCCTCTGTAACTGTCCGTTTGAATGACTATTTTCACTGGGAATATTGACTGTAATTAATTCTCAATTAATTCCTCCATCTGTTACTGATTGCTCAGAAATCGTCGACCTGAACTTTCGTCGAGTTCATCAATCGTCGAACTCAGCTAAATTTCATCGAGCTGAATATCTTGCCTGCGTTCGTCGACCGGAGCTTGAAGTTCGTCGAGCTTAGCTTCTGTGTTCGTCGAGCTGAGAGAACTGTTGAGTGTCGACACAGTTGATGTGATGGTGTCGACACAACCTTGCTTGAGTCTTGAGATCGTCGACCTGAGTTCAGAGAAACAACTCAGAATTCGTCGACCGGAGATCGCCGTTCATCAAACTGCGTTCGACGATCGTCGATCTGATTCTCTGACTTTGTTTTAACTGTAATTCTTGGAATTCTTTCAGCAATTCTGGAGAAACCTTCTGAATGACCTGGCCTAGAAAAAGTCCTATGACCCATGACTATACATGGTGAGTCAATCTAAAATTCCTAAAAGTGTTTCTTACTCAAATCAGAACTAGGGTTCCAACACACATGCCAAAAAGGAAGCCTTCACATGTCTAGGAAGAAGAGGTCGCTACCCTTGAAGACCGCTTCGATGCCATGAGCTCCTAGCTGGCTAGAAAGAACCGCAACATCTTTTCCGCCGCAAAGATGGCCTCGGATCTCAGCTTGACACTCTCAAGCTCCACCAGCGATCAGCTCCACTTCCTCCTCCTCCTTCTTCCTCTCCCTTTCTCTTTCTAAGTTTTAGAAAGATGAAGACATAAACATAATGAGAATTCTTTCTCAATTTTCGGCCTTAAGGAAATAGGGAGGACTTTCAGCTGTTAGATCCCAGCTGAAGAAAATGGACAGCCACAAAAAAGCCTAAAAATCACTTCTCGGGTCCGATACGCCCTGTGACACGCCCGTGTCACAGGCCGTGTACTCTAAGCAGTGCACAAACCGTGTCGCAGGGCTTTACGATCGTCCTGAACACACACGCCCGTGTCGGATGGCCAGAGTCTCTCTTGAAAAGCCATAGAGGGACCCGTCGGTGGAAAGTAGAGGCTTTCTGGTCTTCAGCCCTCGAAGGTCGGTTTGAAGAGGAGGTTGACGGAGCTTCCTGTGTCTATTAGGATCTTTATCTTATGTAAACAGTATGATATTTCGGAATGGCTTGATGACTCGTCACGTAAAAGTATAAGGCATTTGGCAGTCGTCTGGGCCAAAGGTGGCCAACCCTCATTTCAACGGTGCCAGATTTTTGGTGCAGGAAGTGGAGGTTGCAACTACCTCCTGTTGGTCCGTTCAGTTTGGCCATCAGTTTGGGGATGAAAGGCCGTACTGAATGTCAACTTCGTGCCCAACAGTTGATGAACGAGCCTCCAGTCGTTCGATGTGAATCGCCCATCTCTATCACTTACGATGCTCCGAGGAACACCGTGTAGCCGCACAATCTGCTCAACATATAATTTTGCCAAACTTTCCACTGAATCATCCCGTCTATTCGGCAGGAAGTGTGCCACTTTCATTAGCCGATCGACAATCACCCAAATCGAATCATTTCCGCGCTGAGATCTCGGCAACCCGTGCACGAAATCCATGGAAATATCGTCGAACTTTCATTCTGGAATCGACAACGACTTCAAGTAACCACCATGCTTCTGACATTCCGCCTTCACCATAGCACAGGTTTGTCATTTGGCCACATAATGAGCAACATCTTTCTTTAGCCCTGGCCACCAGAACAGCTTTTTCATATCCCTGAACATTTCTGTGCTCCCTGGGTGGATTGAGTAATTCGTATAATGCGCTTCATACATCAGTTCTTCCCTCAATTTACCCAAATTCGGGACGCACAAACGGCCCTCCTTCCACAGAAGACCATCATCCCAGGAGAACTTGCCCTCTGGCCCATCTTTAGCATAGCGTAGGAGATCTTCATCTAACCCCGTTGCTCGTCGAATTCGGTCTGCAAGGTCACACTGCACCTCCGTCCAGTTCAAACAGGCATTGACGACAGAATTCTTGTCAATACAAGAAATCTCCAATGCTTCTAGCTCCTGGATGAGACGTTCATCATGCATCTACAACCAACTCGCCCTTGCTGGAGCTCTCCGACTCAAGGCATCCGCGACTACATTTCCCCAAGGAACTCCAACCACCTTCGTTGTCGCATATTCAAGTCCTTCTGCTCCAATAGGTACTTTAGGCCCTTATGATCTGTATAGATCTCCACCTTCACACCATAAAGATAGTGTCGCCACAGCTTTAGTGCAAAGATCACCGCCGCCAACTCTAAGTCGTGGACGGGATAGTTTCGCTCGTGCATCTTTAGCTGGCGTGAGCCATAAGCAATCACCTTCCCATTTTGTAGAAGAACGCAGCCTAAGCCGCTACTCGAGGCATCACTATATATTACAAATCCATAGGTACCACATGACGATGACACCATAGGCGCCGTGGTCAACCGAACCTTCAGCTCTTCAAAAGCTCGCACGCACTCTGGCGTCCAAACGAACTTCTGATCTTTTCTCGTCAGCGTGGTTAGCGCGAAAGCAATCCGCGAGAAGTTTTCAACAAATCTTCGATAGTAGCCCGCCAGTCCAAGGAAGCTCCTGACCTCGACCACTGAAGACAACACCGGCCACGCCTGTATGACCCTTATCTTTGCTGGATCCACTGCTATGCCCGCTTCACTCACCACATGGCCTAGAAAAGCCACTGACGATAACCAAAACTCGCACTTCGAGAACTTAGCATAGAGCTTATTCTGCCTCAAGGTATTCAACACCAACCGCAAGTGGTTCTCATGCTCGGCCTTCGATCGAGAGTAGACCAGAATATCATCAATGAACACTATTACGAACAGGTCCAGGTACTCTCGGAACATGCGATGCATCAAATCCATAAACACTGAGGGTGCATTGCACAACCCAAACGACATTACCGTGAACTCATAATGCCCGTACCGTGTTCCAAATGCGGTCTTAGGAATATCTCCTTCCCGGATTCTCAACTGATAATAACCATACTTCAAGTCCAACTTGGAGTAGACGGTCGATCCCACTAGCTGATCGAATAACTCATCAATCCGCGGAATCGGATATTTGTTCTTTTCTGTCAGCTTGTTCAGTTCGCGGTAACCAATACATAACCGTAAACCGCCGTCTTTCTTTTTCACAAAAAGCACAGGGACGCTCCAAGGTGACATACTTGGGCGAATATAACCCTGCTCCAGCAACTCTTGCAGTTGGATTTTCAATTCCGTCATTTCCTTTGACGCAACGCGATATGACGAGCGGGCCACAGGTTTTGCACCTAACACCAACTCGATCGTGAAGTCAATCTCACGCTGGGGTGGTACGCCAGGGAGATCCTTGGGAAACACATCTGCAAACTCTGATACAATCGGAACATCGCACACACTGCCTTAGGCTCCACATCCTGAATTGGCGTGAAGTATAACTCTGTGCCCTTCCGAACAGCTTTAACAACTTGGAGTACAGACATCAACGTCCCGCCAACTCCTCGCATACCCGCGAACCGCATTTCCTGATCGGTATTCTGGCCCAACATGATCTCTTTGGCATTACAATCAATCAAGGCATGCTGCTCCGCGAGCCAATCCATACTAAATATCACGTCAAATTTCGATATCGGTAATACAGATGCAGTCAAGCAAAAATCTCGACTTACTATTTGCACTGCCACATCGCAAGCTTGATCCGCAAGCATCATACAACCATTCGGCAACACCACTCTGACGCTATATGTCTTCACACGACTAGGTATCCCAAGCCGCGCTATGAACTCTTTAGACAGAAAATAATGTGACGCACCCGTATCAAACAGTGCTCGCGCAAGCGTGTTCCGAATCATTACAAATCCTGTGCCAATCATGTTACGCACACAAACCGCATACGCATAGGCAATAAACAAAGCATGCAAGCAATACAATACTCAAAAACTTAACTCGTACCTGTGACGACGTCACTCTGCTTAATGGCCTCCTGCAGGCCAAGATTGTAGACTCGGGGCTGCGCCTGCGAGGCAGAAGACTTCACCACTGCCTTTCCTTTTTCCGCATAAGACGCTCCCGCCTTCTTTTCATTCTTTGGCGGCACCCGACACTCACGGGCTATATGTCCCACCCGTCCACAATTAAAGCATGTGCGAGTATCCGGCCTTGAGGTGGTCCCCGATGTTGCTCCCGAGGCAACCGAAGAAGGAGCTTGTCCCGCCGTCTTGGGCATCTTGCTCCATTTCTTCTTATAAAATGACTTCGACGGTCGGGGCACCTTGAACTCCTGTTGTGTCACGGCCAAGGACCTCTTCCCTTGCACCATTTTCATATCTTTTTCCAGCGCGCACGCAGTGTCGACCAACGCCTGGAAGCCTTGGTTCACAGAACTAGAGAGCAGGAACCTCAACTCGTCCCGCAGTCCTTCATAGAACCTATTTGTCTTCCTCTGCTCATCAACAAAAATAGAACCAGCATACCGCCCCAAGCGTGTAAACTCATGCAGGTAAGCTTCAACACTGTCATCACCTTGTGTAGCCTTTGGAATTCGTTCTCCATGGCAATACGATGTGCCGCCGGGAGGTGCTTTGCCAGGAAGAGTCGAGCGAATTCCTCCATCGACACTTGTGTCAACGGTCTACCCGCCAAATGGTGTCACTCCATCTTGTCCCACCACAAACGAGCTTCGCCTTCCAATAAGAAGGTATCCAAGGTGAACTTCTGATTCTCCTCCGACCCAATCGCCGTCATTATCCGCTTGATGCGCGATAGTCAATCCTCAGCCTGCGTAGGAGATCCCACTCCCGAAAACGTAGGCGGATTGAAGCTCATGAACCGCTTCAACTGCCATTCAGCTGCCCGAGGGTCCACAACCGCAACAGGTTCCGGCCTCGCCACCACCTGTTCTGGCCTCAATGCCGGCTGTGTCTGCCCAATAGGTTGGGTTTGGATCATGGCAAACAAAGCCCCAACAACTAATCGTATAGTTTCCGCATAAGGCGGAGGTGTAGGCACCTCGGCTGGTGTCGTACTTTCATCAGAATGCTGGGGCTCCGACTGCCCAGCTCCACTCCGTGTCACCTATAGGTGAACAAGACACGCATATTAGCGACCGTACACAAGCAATAGTAACAAGGTAGGAACACACAGGTTCCTCAAACACATGTATTTGAATTCCTATAGTGGACATTCAGGAGTTCAATCGTGTTAACTTGGTTCGCACAGACACATGCTTGCCACCCCACAAAAGAAGTCGACCACGACTTCGAAAGGGAAAGACCAAGACAGCTGATTCCAAAAATATAAGAACCCCATCCGTTTACATAGTATATACTAGAAGGTCCGGCGGGGCCCCACAACATATACCACAAAACAGGCGGTGAAGTTACGGTATGATACCAGAGTAACGCAGCGCACCCTAACACATTGCATTCTAGCGGAAGCTTAAACACTAAACTTGAACTCCACACCTGAATGTCCAACATATAGAAGCTTCATATAACATAGGAATGTTTTACAAGTACAAACAGTTGGCCTTATGGCCTTACCGGGCTTCCACAACAGTGGCCTCAACTTTGGCGCGCAGGCCGACCACGTATAAATAAAACACAACATTTGAAAGTTTAGCCTTCGAGGGCTAGCAGCAGTAGCAGCAAAGGCAGCATGGACTTCAGCCCTTATGCGTCCCGCTCGGCTCTCCAACACCTACACAGGGAAAGCCCACCCAACGGTGGAAAACAGAGGCAACCGTCAGCATTCAGCTGACCAAATTATAACGACTCTACCCCTTTCTCGGGACAGTGGTATTCTTCCCTGCAGGCATAACATTTCGCAAGTATATATATATCATATAATGTGCTTTCACGCACACATTCCATCACACCCGTCAGCCACTCGGCCCGACGATCCGTGCACTCAGGGCACAATCTTGGTGTACCGACAAACTAGGGTACCACCACCGTATCAGGGTCACAACCCAACGGTAAAATATTGAGCATTTCACTTCATGGCGTGCAGCCGGAGTTCTAGTCGTAATGCACCGGGATTGGCCCGTAGCCCCCCATTATGTCATGGCGTGCAGGCCACGACTCTTGCTATGCGCTCCAACAGACCTCACTTTCAGGTCTCACGTCAGACGGACATAGCACATGTCGGATCATCCACCCCACGTTGCTCAAATCGCCTTGCCATCACCGAGCACAACGTACTCGCGTCTATATCAAAGACGCGGGTCAGTTTCACCGATCCTGTTCTGACATTCAAGCCTGGGCGCTTTCCTGGGCGCACCAGTACTTACTCTTACACCCATTTCATCTCACACACCAGGGGGTCTTTCCTGGGCACACCAGTACTTCCTGCTACTCTCTTCACAAGTAGGACCCCGCAATTATTACAAATGTCAAGGGTATTTCCATGGCTTACCACGCCAGTACTTCCTGCTACTTCCCTTCTTCATAGGTCCACCCATGAACATCAAACATTACAAAGGATATTTCCTGGACCTCCAATCCAGTACTTCCTGCTACTTTCCTTCGCAGGTACAACCCAATAGCACAGACATCACAAGCATCACAAGGGTATTTTCCTGTACTACCACTCTAGTACTTCATGCTACTGTCTTTCACAGGGTTAACCCACCGACTCCGAAACTACACGTTTATCACGAAGTCTTCTCCGGTTCGTATATGCAACATCACCAATCCAGACCAAACTGTCCAGATGGGCTTCACACAGCATGCCTATTTCGTACTCAATTTTCGGATCTATATGCCAAATTGGGGATTCCATGAATCAACTCAAAAGACTCCCACAACAAGCCACCATCTGGTGGGGGAATCAGATGCACATGCCAAAAAGGAAGCCTTCACATGGCTAGGAAGAAAGGTCGCTACCCTTGAAAACCGCTTCGATGCCATGAGCTCCTAGCTGGCTAGAAAGAACCGCAACAGCTTTTCCGCCGCAAAGATGGCCTCGGATCTCAGCTTGACACTCTCAAGCTCCACCAGCGATCAGCTCCACTTCCTCCCACTCCTTCTTCCTCTCCATTTCTCTTTCTAAGTTTTAGAAAGATGACAGCATAAACATAATGAGAATTCTTTCTCAGTTTTCGGCCTTAAGGAAACAGGGAGGACTTTCAACTGTTAGATCCCAGCTGAAGAAAATGGACGGCCACGAAAAAGCCTTAAAATCACTTCTCGGGTCTGACACGTCCTGTGACACGCCCGTGTCATAAGCCGTGTACTCTAAGCGGTGCACAAACTGCTTTATCCCGAAACAGGTCACGGCCAGGGTACACGCCTGTGTCGGCCTAGACACGCCCGTGTTGCAGGGCGTGTTATTGCACTCGACGATCGTCGAACTCATTTTGTCGACCAAAAATGGGGGAATACGCCCTCCGACACGCCTGTGTCGGATGGTACACACATGTGTAGTATGGCGTGTTTCCTCTGTCGACCACGTTTGTCGACCAAAGCACTTGAGTGTCGACTAGGGGGGACACGCCCGAGGTCACGCTCGTGTCACAGGGCGTGTACCTCCCGAACACTTCGTCGAACACATTTTCATCGAACTCGCGACATCTTCGCACCCGAGCAGGACACGCCCTGGGACACGCCTGTGTCCCAGGCCGTGTCACCCAAAATTTTCCCATTCTGAAATTTGGGCTGTTACATATCCACTGGTATACTTGCCGGCTTCTGAACACCACGAGACATCAACATGTCCTTCCACAGTAGGTGGGTAACCAGTGTAGCACAGAGCATGATTTTTAGTGTCTCTTAGGTATCTCAACAGCCTGTTTAAGGCTTCCCAATGCTCTTTGTCTAGATTACTAGTAAAACTGTTCAGCATGCTAACCAAAAAATCAATGTCTGGTCTTGTACAACTTGTGACATATTTATTTCTTGTTTACTTGTTCTCTCATTCCAAATCTTTTACTGTTTTATCCCTGTATTTCCCTTCTGTACTTTATTTACAACACATTTCATTTACCACACTTTGGCTTCGTTTGGCACGGTGGCGGAGGTTATGAATATGGGGGTTAAATTGTCATTCGTTAATGCACATCTAAGAAACTACATCCACTTTTATTATTCAAACAGATGCTGTTTGTTAGGTGATACTTAACGAATGACGGTTTAATCCATGCGTTTAGGACCGCCACCACCACGCCAAACGGAGCCTTTATTTACTACGACTTGCTAATGTTTTCATTTTTGCACCTTATTTTATGTCTCACTCTGATAAGCGATTTAACAAGTTGAACTTTAATTAGAATTAACTTGAAGATGAGTTGTTCCACCAAGGTTAGTCGTAAATAATGAGCTCCCTTAATCACCACGCTCCTTGTCAAGCGGTATGATCAAGCTATACATAAAATGGTCGCCTACCCGATTTATTTCATGTCAAGTGGGGCAAACCATCATAAATTCGAAAGGTACCAGCTATTTACTTTATTGAATGCTTGTAAATTTTTTGCGGTGAAAAGCGGAGGGTCACTCATACTCGTAGACTATTCGTACCGATACAGGAAAATTGACGGATCTAGGCAGTAGGGAGAGAGTGTACACCGGAATCTCGGCCATATTTTATGCTTTGTTGGGTCCCTCCACTGGTTAGTCGAATTTAGAATCTCGCTGGCCTGAAAAAGAGCCGCCCACGCGTTCAGCGGCCCTCCCCTGCCCGCGACCTCCATGATCGCGATCCCTGTTCCTCGTCGGGAAGTAGTTAGGCCGCTGTCTATCCGACCTTCGAGCCGAGCTGTCCAGTGGAGGAGATGGTGGCGGCGTCGTGCCCGGCAACGGAGTTCGCAAACTCGTCAGTGGAGGCGGTGGAGGCAGAGGTGTACTCGCAAGTTGTTGTGAGGTTGAAGGGACAGCGGGAGGTGGCGGCGGCGCAGGGATACTCGCCTCCAGCTGTGACTTGGAGACCTCCCCCGCCGAGGAGACCAGTCCTTCTATCGCCTTCTTGGGGCTGACGTTGATCCGCAGAGTGCGCGCAGTTTTGCCTCGCTTCCCGGCTTCGAGAGCGATCAACGGTGCCTTCCGCAGAGGAGTAGCGTCGAGTACCACGACGGCGTCGTCTGGCGAAGGATCTGCATGTCAACAAAAATCAAGTAAGAAAAAGCTCTGACAACCAATAAACTTTCAATGGCATCGGCGAGATAATGACCTGACGAGACAGCGAGGTCGACCTGATCCTGTGCTCGGGTATCGACGACCTCGGGGGCAGGGGGGATGATCGACGATTTGACAAGCTCGGGGTTATGGACTGATATGTCAGGAATATTGACCAGCCCGAGCTCATCAAGGAGTTGCAGGGTGCTTGTAGAGGGTGCGAGATCCTTGGTCGTCGCGGTGACATCCTTCGGCGATGGAGGCAGGTTGTCGACCTTAGAGGCGAGCGACTTCTTCGATTTCTTCATTTTCTTCTTCTTTCTCGGAGGCAAGTCGGTGGCGGCTTCACCTTCCCGCGGCCTCTTCAACTTGGAAGGTTGGAAGAAGCCTGCCAGCGCGTCGAGGCTCTGTTTGAGAAGTTCCTCATCGGTTTTCGACATAGTAGACGAGCTCCAAAAGGAATACCTCGAAAACCAGGCCCTCTAATTTATAGAGATCGGCAGGCTTCTACAAGGTGCGAGTAACTCAGGAGCTCGGTATAGCAGCTCGCCGAATAAGTGTTGGATGATTCTTTCTGAGTTCCCACATCGCACGAAAAGAGCGGGGATTGTGTACAACATATATTCACCGAGGGTGGGCCCCTTCAGGGCAAGGTCAGCAAATGTCAAAGTCAGCAAGTCAAGATGAAGATCATAGACAACGTGACACGCAACAAAAGGCCTAGGCGAGTATGACGAGCTCCCATCGCATACTCGCTAGGTAGGCGACTAGGCGAGCTACTCGCCCAGTCGTGCGAGCTTCTCAAGGAAGTCGCTTAGTCATTGAGGGGTGTGGGTATAAATAGACCCCCTCCCTCAGGATTTCCCTATAAATAGGACTTCAGGGGTACGAGGAGAGACACTGGAAATCTCGGTCAGGATCTCGCAAGCTCTTCTTTTTGGATACCAGCTGAGGCTTCAGATTCCTTTTCCTTAGAAACCAGGTTGCGACCTCGCGACTTAGTTAACAGCTAGTCTCCCTCATACCTTGCTCGACCAATTTTGGTTGTGGAGGGGTTGCTTCTTCCAAGCATCCGGGTACGTGGTGGGACCTTCCTGCCGTAGCATCTGAGGCCCTGTTTGTTGATTTTCTTCTTCCTCCTAGTCTCCTTAGCCGTTTAGCCTGACTGCGGAGCCAGTAGCCTTAAGCTACCTTGATTCGATTTCAGAAGAACGGGTACATGAAAAGTCCGTATGAGTATGCACTATACACGAAGGTGGAGAAGAATGGTGATTTCATGATTGTATGTTTGTATGTTGATGACATGATATTCACTGGCAATAATTCTCGCATGTTTGAGGAGTTCAGGAGGACGATGAAGGAGTTTGAAATGACAGATCTGGGTGAAACCATGTACTTCTTGGGCATAGAAGTACAACAGAGTGAAGATGAGATCTTCATTTCTCAGAAGAAGTATGATGAGGAGTTTCTGAAGAAGTTCCGGATGAAGAATAACAAGACTATCTCAACTCCTGCAGATCCGGGAATGAAGCTGAGGAAAGATTTTAAAGAAGAAGCAGTTGACTATACGTTGTTCAAGAGTCTGGTGGAAAGTCTACGCTACATGACTCTCACTCGGTCCGATATCATGTGTGCGGTTGGAGTTGTTAGTAGATATATGGAGAAGCCGAAGCAAGATCACTTCACAACATATGTCAATGACACGAGAGATCATGGTATGATGTACTCTATTGCAGAAGAGTTTAACTTGGTCGGGTACTCCAATAGTGATTATGGAGGAGATGTGAATGACTGGAAGAGCACTTCTGGATACACTTTTCATGTGAGAACAACTGTGTTCTCATGGAGTTCGAAGAAGTAGGCCACGATTGTCTTATCTACTTGTGAAGCTGAGTACATTGCAACGGTAGCCTGTACGTGTCAGACGATTTGACTGAGAAATTTCTTGCAAGAGTTGCATCATCCACAGAAGGTTCCTCTGACGGTGTGTGTTAATAACATGTATGTTATTCAACTAGCGAAGAATCTCGTGTTGCATTAGCGTCGTAAACACATTGAGACGAAATACCACTTTCTTCGTGAGCAGGCGCAACACAAGGTGTAGTTAGTATATTGCCCCACAAGAGAGCAGATGACAGACATCTTCACAAAGACTTTGAAGACTGAGACGTTTATGAAGTGCATAAGCAAACTCGACATACACTGCCGTATTTGAGGGAGAGATTGTTGGCATGAATATATATATATATTCAAGAATTTAGCAAAACTATAACGAAGAAGAATAATTAAGCTCATTATAAACAAAACACAACAAAACACACCACCCACACTCTGCTATTACAAAGAATTTAGCAAAACTACCACTTTCTTCGATGACATAACAAAACATTAGCAAAATGACTAGCTTTGAAAACATTTTGCAAAACGATGTTACTTAAGCTTAATTAACACATTTCTTCGATGAAAGCTTAATTAACACATTTGTGAAGTCATTTTATATATATATATTCAAGAATTTAGCAAAACTACCACTTTCTTCGATGAAAGCTTAATTAACACATTAAGTTGATGCAAACATTTTCTTGCGTATGAGCTCATTATTGTTTTATAACTCCTAGCTTTGAAAACATTTTCTTGCGATGAAATAATCATTCCTGCTACCAAATTCTTCAGAATATTTAAACTTGAAATATTGCTTCGTCTACAAGCTTATGTTGCATCGAATGGTTTCAATGACATTTTGGCTCTGTTTGGGACAACTTATGATGATCAATAAGCTGCTTATGAAAAATTGATGATTTGAAATAGATTATATAAAAACAATGATGAATAAGTAGTACACTGTTTGGATAGTTGTCTATAAGTGCTTATCTAAAATTTCATTCATTCGTAAAAGTCTGTTCATTTGGATACGTTTTTTTCCGTCCGGACGGGATTTTCATTCAGACAATTTTTTTTGCGTGGGTGCGACTTTGCATAGTGGCGCGATTTTTTTCTTCCGGCCCCAATTTTTTCGTCTGAGCGCAAATATTTCTCTCAGACGCGGTTTTTTTTTCCGGACTCGGTATTTTCACCGGGGCGCGGTTTGTTCGCACTGATGTGTTTTTTTCGCCCGGACGCGAATTTGTCGCCCCGACGTAAATTTGTCGCCCCGACGTAAATTTTTCGCTCGGGCGCGAATTTTCGCCCCGGCGTAAATTTTTCGCCCGGGCGCAAATTTTCGCCCGGTCGTGAATTTTCGCCCGGGCGCGAATTTTCGCCCGGGCGCGAATTTTCGTTCGGGCGCGAATTTTTCGCCTGGGAGTGAATTTTTTGCATAGACGTGATTTTTTGCCAGGACGCAATATTTTTGCCTGGACGGATATTTTTGCTCGCACGCGTTATTTTTGCACCGAAGCGAAAAAAGGCATTCTGCCAAAAAAATTGCGTCCGGCCGAAAAAAGTACACGTGGGCGAAATATTCGTGCTCGGGTGAAAAAAATCTTTGTTAGGCGAAAAAATCACTGTCGAGCGAAAAAATCGCATCAGAGCGAAAAAACAGCTCCCGTGCGAAAAAATCGCGCCCGGGCGGAAAAATCGCTCCCGGGAGAAAAAATCGCGTCCGTTCGGAAAAAGTCTCGCCCCGATAAAAAATTCGCGCTCGGGCGAAAAATAGATCCCGGGCGAAAATATTCGCGTCTGGGCGAAATATCCGCGTCCGGGCGAAAAAATCGCGCCCGGGCGAAAAAATCGCGCCCGGGCGAAAAAATCGCCCCCGGGCGAAAAAATCGCGCCCGTGCGAAAAAATCGCGCCCGGGCGAAAAAATCGCTCCCGGGCGAAAAAATCGCGCCCAAGCGAAAAATCTCGTACGGGTGGAAAATGGACCCGGCCGAAAAATCTCGTACGGGCGGAAAAACAGACCCGGGCGAAAAATTTGCGTCGGGTCAGAAAATTCGCACACGGGCGGAAAATTGGCGTCCGAGTGGAAAATTCACGCACGGGCGAAAAAATCACGCAAAGGTGAAAAATACGCTCTCGGGCAAAAAATATGAGCTCTGGCGAAAAAAACGCACCCTTGCGAAAAAATCACGCCCGAGCGAAAAAATCAACTTTGAGTTTTTTTAAGGGATAAGCACTTATGAAAAATCATAAGCTGGACCCGAATAGCTTATGAAAAATCAGCTTATCATCCATTTTAAAATAAGTGATTTTCTATGAGCTGCACAAACAAACAGCTGAAAAACTACTTTTGTGTTTTAAGTATAGATTATTCATCAGCATAAGCTGCCCCAAACAGAGCCTTTATTCTTCTTCCTTATAGTTTTGCTAAATTCTTGAATAGTGGCGGTTGACCGCTTAATGACAGTTATATATATTTTTATATTAATAAGCGTTAATGGTGGCAACAAGAAATATTGGCGTGAAGTGGAGGGCTCACGTGAAATGCTTGAAGGAGTTATTTATGGGGCCATGTGGAGAGCACCCATTTGCCAGTCATGCCTATATATAGGGCTGAATGGATGGTGTAAATGCGAGTGTGACGGAAGATTGGAAACCCTAAACCCTAAACCCTAAACCGTAAACCCTAAACCGCATCAAAACAGTGGAACCTGCGCACTATTTTCTGCGCACTTAGAAAAGCAACGTAAACAGTACCTGCGGACAGCTTCCTACGAACATGAGAAGTTGACGGAATTTTTGCGAACTGTTCTTTGCGGATAGCACCGTGCCAACACAAAAGATGCAGAGTTTTTTTTTTGGACTGGTTCTTGCGGACTGCATCTTTGCGGGCAGCCGGCTCGCAAAGCCCGCCTGATCCGGTGACTTTTGAGATCAGAGATTTCTAGGAGTGAAGTTGTAATACTCAAGTGTGGGTGGTGTGTTTGTAATAGCAGAGTGTGGGTGGTGTGTTTTGTTGTGTTGAGTAGAATTTGTGAAGTCATTTTTGTAACTTGTTTTGTAACGTCTAGTTGTTTTTATAGAGAAGTTGTTTGCTCTTTTATTTGTGCGTGCCCACTATTATTGCTTCCAACATAAACTTCACCAACATGACAGTCTTCATGAATTTTTGCTCATGCTTTCAATCTTAGCTGCGAGCCTGCGACGGTACCTACAAAATAACCAGAGAAGGAACTATCATACACTGCTTAAAAGCTCTCCCATCACCCTCTGTAAGGACAGATCCAAAAATTTCAACATTAATGGGGATCAAGCAAAAGAGGTAGAGTGTCGCGGTAATGACACATCTTTTCTTTTTTGGCCGGTGTCTTTTTTGGAGACCGCTCAATTCGTGGCTCCTCATTTTTAGAATTCCACAAATTCCGATATTTATGGAAGAGCATTGGTAACAAAATATATTTTCTACCGCTAACGGAGGAGGATCTCTTGAAAGAAATTTGATCTCTTTCCATGAGTGCATCCCCCCTCTCATCTTTTGGAATTTCTATATTCCAACAATTATTCTTTTGAAGATAGGAAATTTTCTTTATGTTTTTGACTGGATTCAGTCGGTCTACATATTTTGAGTGGCCGATTATCCACTATGAAGAAGAGATTTTTGTGCAGCAGGAATACGCAGAGAGGTCGGTCGGTCTCGGCCAAACCAGGGGTTTTCTTCCTCGTTGCTTCTGCGTGTGTGTTTCTTTATGGCTGACGCCGCCTTCCTTGTCGTTGAGCTTGTTCCTTGTCGCAGCTTTGCCGACGAGCTTCTTTCTTACCGCAACGTGCTCAGCTTTGCCGACGAGCTTCTTTCTTATTGCAACGTGCACAACTTTCGGTCACCGACACTTCTTTTGCAGCCGGATTTCTTTTTCGTCGCAACGTGTACGTCCGGATCTTGGAGTAATCAAAATGTTATCAATCTCTCGGTTTATTTTTTTCCTTTCTTTTGCTCATATTGTATGCTTGAGAAAAGAAAATAAAATATTTTGTCTGCACAATCAACGTACTCAATTTTGGAGAACCACTTTATATTTGGCGTTTTTTGTTTGTGGTGTTCCTATTGTTTCATGCTTATCGTTTTTTATAACCGTTTTTTTGTTGCTAGATTATTTTTGAGGATCTGAAATTATTTGTCTGGTGACCGTTTTCATAACAGGAGAGATGGTTGGCAAAGCTGGTAGAACAAGAGTCGGTGGAGTTATGACGGGTCGTGGAGGTGGTGCGTCTGGGAGAGAAAATTGCGAGTCGACGGGTGGGTCCACATTGTTTCCCAAACGGGTCTTGATGGAACGAGCGACGGGCGGTTTGAGAAGAAACGACAGTTGTGCATAGAGTAGATGGCCTGGGACTCCAAAAAGGCTGCTCTTCCCCGTGCATTCAGCAAAGACGACCCTCACAAGTGATTGAGCGGATTCAATCAACAACGATCTCGTGAGGTGCAAGCAGGTGCCGCTGGTAGGGCACAGAAAGGGGGGATTGATGGAGGCTTCAACTGTGGCTGTCGATGACGGGGAATCGACATGATGAACACAATGGCGAGTGTTGTTGTTTCTCCATGACAAGTGCGCCGTTTGCCAAATGGATGTCTTCATCGACGACGATAGAGATCGTGGAGGCGTTGAAGACAGCAAATGCAAGGAATCGTCTTGTCGGCCGTGTTGGGATGCGTCTGCATGCTTGCTGGAAACGACATAAATGTTGTTGTGTTCGTTTATTGGCGTAGATGTCGTTGCACGCTTGCGGGAAAGGAAGAAATGGGACAGTTAAAAATGGCAATGACTTTATAAAAGTGGCATGCATCGTCTTCCTCTCGTCAAAAAAATGTCATATACTACATCTAATCGAAGTCATTTCTCCATCATCCGGCCACCGTTTTTTACATGTAAGTAGTCAAAATCCATTATCTCCGGAAGAGAAATCAAAATTGACCAATGATTTCAAAAAAGTCTTGTGGGGCCCTTACCTCCAGATCTGTCCCTGACCATCGGTCACGGAAAAGACTATCAGAACAAAATATGTTGGACACATGATCTGGTCTGTTACGACAAGGCAAGCACACGGTCGTCAATCGTTCACCATGTCAAAATATGCAATTAATGAATTTCTTTCCATCTCTAAGTGTCCCGTGTCTGTTCATTTGGACGACATTGGTATTTAAGAATTGACTTTGATAATACAAAACCAATATTGTTGTTTGAATCAATGATTTTAGGGTGGAATTAGTTTTGGTGCACAAAACCATCTATGTTAAACTAAACTTTCAAAGCCCTACATCAAATTTTTAGGCCTTCTCGTCCCTTTAAAGATTGAGCATCCCGAAACTGCAAACTCACCGGGGCGCACACTGCCATCACATTTTGCACTCGAGAGTGCATTTTTTTGCTGTGTATGTATTTTTTGTCTGAGGTGCACTTTTCAATTGGGGAGCGCACAATTTTTGCCTGAAAAGCGCTTTTTCCGCACATGCACACAATTGCACTCAATTTTATTCCAGGGGAGCAATTTTACGCCAGGGCCCCCAAATTTATCCTCGGACGCCAAATTTTATGCCACGACGTGCAATTTTATGCCCGAACACATAAGTTTAAGCTCGGGAGGGCATTTTCTGCCCAACACGCATTTTCCGCTCAGACGCTCATTTTCTGTCTGAAACACATTTTTTTCCGTGAACTCATTTTTTCATGAAGCTCATTTTTCTACTTGGCGCGTATATTCCGGCAGGGTGCACATTTTTCGCCCAAACACACGGCGTTCATTTTATTCATGGGCACACATTTTTCACATGAGGGTGCATTTTCACCCAAAAGAGTATTTTTATGTCCAAACATGTATTTTTCGCTCGGCCGCGTATTTTCGCCATGACACTGATTTTTCTCTCGGAACAATTTTTGTCTGGGCACACATTCTCCACCTTGCCCCGCACTTCGCCTGGACGCACATTTCCACCCTGGCACACATTTTCCGCGCGGGAGCGCATCCCCCCCCCCATACACGCACTATCTACGCGTGCGTATATTTTTTTTCACTCGGGTGCGCATTTTTTCACCCGTGTGTGTTTTTTATTGTCCGAGCGTGCATTTTTTTTCCTGCCTACGGACCTGATTTGTTTTCGCTCGCGGACACGCCATTATTTGTCCAGGTCCTCATTTTTTGCCAGGGGGCATGTTTTTCTCGAAATCTTTCGTTTCTATTCACATTCACACAACATTTTATTTATTTTATTTTTTTCATTTGCATGATTTTTTTCTCTTTCATTTTGAAAGTTAATGTCTTCAATCCGAGCAAACAAATATGAATAATATGAGTAATATCAATTCCTGTGATAGAAAATTATGTAACTACGGACAACAATATTGTAATTAATTGACATTTAATTGAAAGTTAATTATTGAAAATAAATGTCTTACAACGATGCCTTTGCCAGGGTCGCCAGTTCCCGCCATGCCTTCGCAGCCGACTACTCCTTGGTGGCCGGAGATTTGGACGAAAACAAACGATGACAGGATCTTCTGCGAATCGATTCAATTTTCAATATAAATTTGAATGGATGAAACCAAACGACGCCATAACTGAACGAAAATGTGGTTATAACTGACGACAGTTCTTGCGCTCACTCCTACTCCAACGGCTCTTCTGCCGCTCCTGCTGTACGTCTGGCCGGCAATGCATGACATGGATCGTCCGTCCAACTACAGCACCACCGACAACAACACCACCCCCAAAAACATGTCCATGTCCTTCTCCTGCCCATCCTCTCCCCAAGTCGCCGCCTCCCCAACAACGCCGGACACCATCCTACCATTGTCCGCCGGCTTCAACCAAGCCGCGGGCGGCAGTCGGAAACGGCGCATCATCGCCAAGGGAATGCAGAAGACCCTGTCGAAGACGTCCATGCTTGTGAACTTTCTGCCGACGGGGACGCTCCTCACCTTCGAGATGCTCCTTCCGTCGGCCTCCGGCGACGGCGCCTGCTCGCCGGTGAGCACGATGATGATATGGGTGCTTCTGGGAATCTGCGCCCTGTCCTGCTTCTTCTTCCACTTCACCGACAGCTTTCGATCGCCGGAGGGGCGGGTGTACTACGGGTTCGTGACGCCCTGGGGATTGTCGCTGTTCAAGTCGGGGCTGCGGGGGGTGGAGGTGCCGAGCGACGAGCGGTACAGGATGGGGTTCGTGGATCTGATTCACGCGGTGATGTCGGTGATGGTGTTCGCGGCCATCGCGCTGTCGGACCAGCGGGTCACCAACTGCCTCTTCCCGGGACAGAGGAAGGAGATGGAGGAGTTGATGGAGAGCTTCCCGCTCATGGTGGGTGCCGTCTGCAGCGGCCTCTTCCTCGTCTTCCCCAACACTCGCTACGGAATCGGCTGCATGGCCGCCTAATTTAGGGTTTCCAAGTTTCATGCGTTTAATGCTTGTATAAGATTTTAGTAAATCTGACTTTTTCAAGAAATGATGTGTTTGGTTTTGTTAGACATTGCAAAATCACCTGGGCCTCTCTTTGACTTGATTACTCGTGCTCTGTTTTGCACCTCCGGCGTAGAATGCATGTTTGGCATAACAATGGTAATGACCCACGCCAAGCAAAGCAAAGATTACTAATTTTGAACATAAAAGTAGATAAAGTTCCATAATAGGTGAGGTCCACTGCCGTGCCAAACGGGCCCTTAGTTGTATCATGAATGATTTGAGAAAATTCTGTTGGTTTTATTAGCTTCTTTATTTATAATTGGCCAAACATGAACAATAATAGGGTCGTTGTGCCTCTCAGTTGGGGCTTTGAAGGGAACCAGGGGCTGTCATACCTGTTGCCGTCAGCCGGCTCATGATGACTCAGGTCCTTTGATTCCTTCAGAGAGACCTTACTTGAGGGATGGAGGGAGGGGATGATCGCTGATGAGAAAAATTAAGGCCATCACTATGTTGAAAATTACTGCTTTGCTGCTACTGCTATGTGATTCAATGTGGTTCTATCTAGATAACACACTGGAGAGAAATTAAGCATGTAAATATTCTTTGTTACATCTTTGAAGCAAATCTACATGAATTTAAAATATGGCTTAACAAGTTTATTTTAGTAGAGAACATTGATCAGTAGATCATTTAAAAAAAAAAATTTGACACACTGCAAGTCCTACATATGATTCTGCACAAATCCTGTGGTATGGAAATTGAAAATAGAGCAACAATGAACAATAGATAAGAGCAGGCAGATGAAAATGTGAGTTTATAAGAGCAGGCTAATTGAAAATGTCAAAAAAAATGATGTAAAAATTCAAGAGCAGAAGAAAAACTCAAGTGCAATGAAGCAGCATCACCACTGATACTTGGCAGCAACAAGAACCTCCTCGTAGCGTTGAGCTGCCATCCCCCAGCTCAGATCTTGCATCATCCCTCTCCTCTGAAGACCCTCCCAGCTCCCCTTATATTTTTTGTATGTCTTCAAACAATTTCGCAGAGCATCGATCAGCATATTCACCTCCGCCCTCTCGAACGCCCACCCCAGCCCCCTCTCGCGATAAGGATCGAACTGAGGGACCGTATCCCTCAGACCTCCGACAGCATGCACCACCGGCACCGTCCCATACATCATTGCATAAAGCTGGTTCAGACCGCAGGGCTCAAACCTCGACGGCATCATCAGAACGTCGGCGCCCGCCGTGATCCTATGCGCCATCCTCGTCGAAAACCCAACCCACGCCCTCACTCTGTCCCGATGCTCCCTCTCAAATCTCCTCAACATCTCCTCGAGGTCGGGCCTTCCCGTGCCCAACATAATCAGCTGGACATCCTGACTCATAATCCAAGGCAAGGCCTCTCCGATGATATCCACACCCTTCTGATGGTCCAGCCTCCCAATAAATGAAAGAATCTGGACGTCAGCGCGCACCGGCAGGCCGAGTTCTCGCTGCAGAGCAGCTTTGCACTGGGATTTTCCCGTCCGCAGCGTCTCCAATGTGTAGTTGGCATAGCCGTCGGACTGCAGGTGGGCATCCAATTTTGGGTTCCAATCCTTGGAGTCGATGCCGTTAACTATTCCATGGAACTTCCATTCAATCTCATTTACGATCCCATGCAGGCCCCAGCCGCCGTCTTGGGTTTTGAGCTCCCAGGAGTAACCGTGGCTCACCGTGACGACCCGGTCGGCCGTTTTCAACCCGGCGGCGAAGATATTGAAGTGAGTCCCGCCCACGGGGTCATGCAGCTTGAAAAGATTCATGCACTGGCCGGGCAAATCCACATGGTTGAAATCGTCCAAAGGCCCGCGACCCTGAATAAGAAATAACATGTGAACTATTATTAATAATGTTAAGTAAAGCAGAATCCCTAAGCTGATGAATTATAATCAAGTGGGAACAAACCTGGTGTGCTATATTGTGAATGACTAGAACGCATCTCGCATATGTCATGAAGCCGTGGTCACGATAGTATGTCTTCAAATAAACTGGCAACAGCGCAGTGTGCCAATCATTTGCGACAAACACGAGGTTTCCATCTCCGTAACAGACACCGCCGCAGGGAACATGCCAAGGGACCTATATATATTGAGTCATCATACCATCCTCCATATGTAAGTATATATATTATTCAAATAACAGCTGATGGTCAAAAGATTTGAATAATTACAAGGCATGCTAGCAGTACATTGTCAATGGTCCGTTCTTATACCTCTACAGCTGCCTTGCAGAACAAGACCATCCTTCTTAGAATATCCTGTTGAGGAGAATGGATTAAGATATGTTTGCAAATATAGGACGGCAAAAGCTGCATGCCGCCGAAACTTCTTAATGGTTCAAAGAATGCATCCTACCACTCGGTTTCCGCCGTATATGTCATTCTTGCAGTCGTGAAAAATTGGGCTATCAACGAAAACAAAATCAACCCCGTCGATATATGCATGAAAATAAGCTACCTCCATATCCTGTATAACCCCCCAAAAAAGAAGAGCAGCGAACTAATAGTAAATGAGCCAAAATGCTATCTCAAAATCCCTGATACAAGTGTGGATGCGTACTTGTCCGCTAACAGTGTACCTCTTGCGGATTCCTGTGTCACAAGCCTCGCTATAGTTCTCGTACCGTGGAACAACAACCTGCAAGCCAAAATAAAGTATAACTTGAAGTCATGTTCACCGGGATGCTTCCAAGTTGCTATCCCCAATAAGTCAACTAGCTGTGCATGTATGTCAACTGGCTTGCTTCCTTCAAATTTCACATGCATATTTTTCATCGTTTTATTTATAATTCCATCTTCATCGGAGAAAAAAGAAGAAGACAAAACCTCCTTAACAGCATTGTGTATCGAATAGTATTAGTTTACCTTCAGAAATCCTACATCTTGATCTATCCTACATCACTAGCCATCTTAAGATACCAGCAATCCGTAACCTGTAGAAATGCTAATAGAAAAGTTGCGGACGGCAGCAATGATGTTCCAAAACAATTTCTAATACGCTCGGTAAACTTCAATGTAAAAAGAAAGGGGCAGTGAGCATAAATACCATAACTCGATGCCCTCTCCTGGACAAAGCTTTTGGTAAAGCAGCAGACACATCCCCAAGTCCACCTATTGACCAACAAGCAATCAGGTCGAGCATTAGTTAGTGGCAACACGTGACAATTGAAATAAGATGTCGTAAAACATATAAAAAAAGGGCAGCCCGGTGCATAAAGCATCCCCGCACAGCGAGGGTCCGGGTAAGGGTCCCCCCACAAAATCATATTTCAACTTATTAAACGACGCTGCAATTACCCGTTTTCGACCAAGGTGCGCATTCTGCGGCAACTAATATAATATTCATGACATTTTCGCCAGCTAGAGCACAGAAGCTTTTGTCTTCTTCCTTAGATGCCACCATGTGGTCCGGATTCTCACCCTGAATATTTTTCCCTTTGAACTCCTCAAAATCCTTAACTTCCGAAGTATAAGATCCTGGTCTTTTTGAAGGACTTGGTGATACAGTGACTGTCTCAGTTGGTTCCAAACTTACTTCCCTTGAGAGTCCAAGAACGACTGCAAGGGATGCATCCAGTACATTATTCTTTGCTTCTTGTTCATGAGGAAGCTTTTTATGGTGTCCATCAAAAAAGATGGTTCTACTGTATTCAGCATCAACAGCTTCTGAGGTTGAGCTTTGATTGCTTAAGAAACAATCATCCTTGTCGCCAAAAGAATTTGTCTCCAAATTTGCATTAACAGCGCTTCTTTTTAGGAAAGAAACTAGCTTCCTTCTTTCTGTAATCTGCAAAAAAATGATGGATTTGAGAGAACTCAAACTCAGAAGGAATCACATTATGGCATAGCAGGAATATAGGTGGCTGACAATGACCAGCAAGCTTTTCTAACAAAACAGGAAAACTATGTATATGAGGCAACTTTTCAGAATGCAAATCTTATGCAGTGATGCTGGTACAGAAAGAAAAAGGCGCACATCTTTCTCATGCCCCACCATCCTATAATTTACCCTGTAGCTTTGGTAACCAAGAACATTTGTTCATAGAGCTAGGCATGCTAACATTGCCTTCATTTCACTTTCAGATAGATGCCTAAATCAGCAGTGCCACCGGGGTTCAAATTATGTGACAAACCTGCAAGGGAAATTCTTAGCAACTGAGAATTTCTTCTTCACTACAAAAGTTACCAAATCTTCCAACTTCTGACATTTCTGAACTAGTTAAACATCATCTTGATTTTTTTGCGGGCCCATTTCCTTAATTGTTTCTCTGTTCTTTCTGATAGTTTTTTGGGCTGGGGCCAATGCCAATTCTATCGGATTTTGAGTCGGCCATTATTTTGTGTGAAGAGGATTAGAAGAAACTCAAAAGCAAATATCAAACTCTAAACGAAAAAGATTTTACGAGGTATTGCTTCTCTTCAGCGTATATTGTGGCCCTACTGCATAGCAGTCTTGGGATTGCAATGACTGATAAAAGGTACTTTTCTTCAAAAACATTTAGAATCATGCCTCCTTACTTTGAAACCCTTGCCAAGAAACTCCTTTTCTTTTAGGGTCAGTCGGGCTGGATCCCGCTGCGATCGGCGGTGCCGTCGATGAAACCAGATAAGACAAATCCCTGGGTGGGTGGGTGTCAACAGTGGGTGGGCTGTAGTGGCTATCAGACGTAGGTGGAGTATGAGAGTGGTAAGACAACGAAAGTGGGGGTGGGGATGACTGGGGATCTCCACTGCTCGAGTCTACATACTCGTGAGGCTCGTAATACGGCGTCAGATCTTCGACATTAAATACTGGATAAATTCTCATACTTGCCGGAATATCGAGTCGGTAGGCGTTTGTCCCAATACGACTGACTAATAATAGAGTAGGGACCCATTCGTCTGACGCTTAACTTTTTGGCAGGCCCCAAGGGGAGTCTCTCAATGCGGACTTGCACCATCACTTTCTCGCATTCATTAAACACTTGTTCTCGTCTCTGTTTATCTGCATGAGTTTTATAGTTTTCATTGCTCGTTATTATTCGTCGGCGAACCGACTCATGTAATACATGCAAATGATGAATATGTGACCCAATTGACTCATACAAATGAAGCGAATGATGCAAATAAAGCACAACATACTCGACAAACTTTCTATTGGAAGGCCTAACAATGACTTGGATATTACTAACATGGGGTGGCCTATCAGGAGGCTTACCATGTGGTCGATAGAAAAATCCGGCCTGACCGACGTCATCACCCGTGGGGACGACGTAGATGGTGACTTAATCCCGAGGAGGTCGATAATGATAGGATAGTCCACCACGAGGAGAGCACCAATAACTGTAGTGTCTGTGGGAGCAAGTAGGACACCCACAACAAAGTCAACGCTAGCCTCATGATCCTCGTAAGGGAGTAGTGGCTCATCAGGAGACTTATCTGGAGGTTCAACGATGAGGTCATTAATAATGCGAAGATCCCTTAGATGAGTATCGCTGATAGAGGTCGTGTCCTCGTAAGTGGGTGTGGTAGCCACTATGAAGTGAACACTATACTCTTGACTCTTAGTAGTGAAGTGACTCGAGATAGTACTAAGGGAAGAGTAGGGGGTGCCCAGACTCAAGTGTGGGTCAATCGATATAATGTCGAGAACCGTATCTCTGTTCAAAGGGTACACTAGGTCTAGGTATAGGTCTAGGTGAGGTGAAAAGGATGGGTATACCATCACATCATCACTGGGTCGCTCGTCCTCACTCACGTGACCATGCTCACTAGTCATGCTAGTATCACTCTCCATCTGTATCATATGGTCATAATCAGATTCAACCTCAAGATCACATGAGCACCGAATCTCATCAAATTGAGAAGGATCAAAACCAAGTGTCGGGTCTGTTATCTCGGTGGGAGCACTACTCGCTGCATCAGTGACTTGACCTAAATTCCTAAGCTTTCTTTGTAATGTAGATCTTGGGTGATCAAATTGAGCTTCTAGGAGATCAAAACGGTCAAGAACTAATCACAAAAATTCAGCCTCAGGTAATGTAACATCTCATCCTAGTTTAACCTCACATCAGCAGTCCGGACGGGTCCAGCGATAAGTAGCATACTAAGAAACAGTATTAAAATTAGTACATAACAGGTATACATGAAAAGTACTGAAATTTTAACTTACAACGGAAGTAAAAAGTCTAATTAAGGGTAAAAGTGTACTTCATCAGCTGAATTCACAGAGCCACTAAAATTGCTGAAAAGTCAAATAACTGAATATATGAAATACTGTATATGTCTGGTACAAAGAGAAACTCTTAAACATTAATACTACACGAGTCCAAAACTAAACAGTAAGGTACTAAAAGTAAAACAACAACTGAAAGGAAAGACAAACTATATGAGCAACTCCAATATCACGCTCATCCTAGGCGCAGTTTCCCACCTGTTGTCTCCTGTAAAAACATGCCCAAACATGAGTCAGCTCAAAAAGAGAGTAAGAAACATTAGTCTTTCTAGTGACTCAAAAAATATTTTTTGAAAGAAATTTATGCATGTTTTTTTAAAAAATAATTTTTGTGCTATAGAGAAACTGTATGCTGGTATACTATGCATGATTTTCTAAAATAAAAGTAGCAAAAATAAATGATTGTTCTAATTACTCATATTGTGTGAAGATTACTCAAGTTCCGAAAAATTTGATTAACTCGAAGTTTCTAGGGTTCGGTCTAAACTTGAGTTCTAATTTCACTTATGGTTGTCTTTCAGCAAAATTCTAGGCAGAGTAACTCCTACCACACAATACTAGTCTAACGATCCGAGTCTTATTAACGAACTCAACTGTTCTACTGTCTCACGGACACAGACTCGAATCTACTAATCTTCTAAATCGGGATACATCTCCCAAACAATTTGACTCATAGGGTATACTATAACTTACGAGAAAGATAGTGCGTCTCTATCAAACGCAGGAGGAGATCTCTACCGTGTCTACAAAACATTTTCTATTTAATGCTACTCTACTTGCGAACATGTGTGTATGATTAAGACAGTTCACCAAATTGGTTTAAAATGACTAGAAATCACATTTCTAACTTTAATGATTCCTGCTCGTAAATCTATACGAGTGACTATATTGTTCATATGGTCTAACAGTTTTGGGACCTGTTAAAAATTAAATACATACCGCATATACTAGCTACCCAATAATTGCATTACCAATTTCTATTGATAGTAGAAATTTCACACTCATATCGGTTTTACTGAATTATACTTAACATTACTATACAAGTTATCCGATATGTCTAGTCAGAAAGAATAAGAATTTCCTACAGCGATATTGCAGCGTTCATACACTTGACGCGGCGGCATAGCCTCCATTGAGAAATAAACTGAAACCCTAATTGTTCTCTGATTAGTACGGAGGCTTATCTTCTCAAGAATGCTAACAAGTACATTTAGCATATTCAAAACTCTCCCAAAAATTTAGGAATATTATTCCAAAGTAATAGAAAGGCTCTTACCTCTTCTACAGTAGTGGAGGTCACTATTTCTGATATGGATAAAGTCCTCTTCTACACTTGATGTTGTCCCTCACAACTCTAACAAAAATTTCATATAACTATAAAACAGTTTCATTGCTAACTGAAATCGAGAAAAGATTGTGCCAAACCTGATCGGAAAAGGAAAGGGAGGGGATATTGACCTTTAGTTCTGATTGTGAGCCTCGCTGAATGCTTCAGAAATTTCTGCTAGTAAGAAACTTCGATTTATGGCTCAAAGATGGAGTAAGAGGTCGAACAATGCCTGAAAATGGAGGTGAAGCCCTAGAGAAGATCTTTGGATGACCCAAGACGCTCGATCTGCGCCTGTACTGAAGGCAGTCAGCGACAACCCGAGCCAACGGGGCTGGAGACTGCTTCAACGACGTCTACGGAGGTGGAAACTCTGTCGCCAACAATGACGGGGATGGAGACCTCCATGCCGACGCCGGAAGAGCGGAACAACTGCGATAGAATTGCTTATCGGGAGAGGCGAGCGACAATTTCCACGAAGTAGGGTTACGGGCAAATGGGTTTTACGGGATTTTCTCACAACCGAGCGGCGCCAGAGCGGTTTTAAATCGCGCGGAAGAGGCGTGTTGCGGAAACCGCCTATGGGCCCAACTGGCACCCCATTTGAGATGAAAAAGAAATTTCACCTGAATTACAAAATTGTCATTTTGCTAACTTTACTAACACTTAGAAAAATTTATGCGTTACGCCCTCGCGCTAAAAATCTACATGCGTCAAACACATACTCAACAGTTGCAACTAAACCAACAATTAATGTACAAGTTTTAACCTTAATAAAAACGTACCCCGTCATGATAATTACCCGAATCAAATTCACTTGAGATCAGACCCCTGCATTAAAATTTTATCCTCACGTCAAATTACGAATGTTACCGGTAACTCTATTGGTGGAAGACTAGGAGGATCTTGATATGTATTGTGATCCTGCCGATGGTGACCTATATAGGGTTCCTGAGGGTCGTCTAGATGGTAGTTCCTAACATAATCAAATTGTGCCCGTGGGTGCGTATGAGCCCTGCGAACGTGCAGTGGAGGTCGCTCATATCCAAACTCAGGTTCCTCTCCTAGAGGCGATGTGTAGCGGCGATGACCTGAACAATATTCGATTCTATCATCATGAAGTCGCGGAGAGGTGGAATGATGAAGTCGCGAGGACCTCTCGCCGTGGTGATCGCCTCTAGCATAATGGAATTGTGACGAGAGGTCGACACGTTCTCTAGGAGTAGTGTGCAGGGAACGATGATAATCATAATGAGAACATGACGGTTTCTCTAAACGAGCTTTATAAGGCCGGATATAGGTAGACTCAGGATACCCAGATAGAGGAGACGAACTACGGCGATAACTAGATATAAATGAACCCAAAGACTATTTAAAACCGACGACTACGATTATAAATGTGGGCCAAATCTCGCTTTGATACCAATTGATGTAGGGTAGGCTATGGAGGTGCACTAAACCAAGGCTACTAGGGGCGGAATGCAAATGCGACTCACAAATCTTAACTTAAATGTAATGCAACTGTCTATGACGGCGATGAATAATTCAGAGCAATGAGAATATTAACACCACGCAAAATAATTAAAGAACAAAGTGCAACATTCAATTTAACAATTACGTAATGACTTTCCTTCGCTCGAAAGACCAAATCTAAGTGTGTGGGGAATTGCTCTCACCTGCAAATTATAATCGGATCCCAACAAATTTCTACAAGCATGAATCTAAGCAAAGCATGAATCTAAGCAAAGCATGATAATCAACAAATAATAATGTGGAATCAAATGTTCCAATACAACGAGAGGCTCACCAAAGTAGCGGGCTGACCGAGGCACTGAAGATTCCGAAACCGAATGCGTAGATTGGTGATCGAAAGTGGAACCGGCGGCGTGGAAATAATGGCGTTGGCTGTCCTCGGCGGTGGATGACGAGACCGGGCCGGAAATTGATAGATCTGGCCTCGTGGGAGTAGATCTGAGCAAGGAATGGTTGGATTCGAAGTTTGGGAGCGGATCCAGGCTGCAAGAGGGTATATGAGTGGTGAGGATGATGAACGGGTGGTGGAAATAACGGATCGGGGCTGGAATTCTAGATCTCGACCGATCTAGAAAGATAAGGGCTGCTTTGGCAAGGGATAGTGATTGGCGGGGGGGGGGGGGGGGGGGAGTGGATCCACGGAAGGACTCAAGGGGGCGGTCGGAATGGAGCAAAGGCAGCAGGAGGGTGGCAGTTTAGGGGGGGCTGCTGCTTGGGTCGATGCCTAAAGGGGGGCGGCGGGCTGTAGAAGGGAAACTGGAGGCGGCGGACAGGCAGGGGGGATTCACTGTTTGAAAATTATAGCATGAATAGTAAATTTCATGAATGAACAGTAACAATGAATAGAAATTGGATTGTTTTCTGGACAGCAACGGTGTGTTGTTTGGGGGGGGGGGCTGCAGGGGGCTGCGGGAGGTAGTTTGGGAGGGGGAAAGGAGGCTTAGGGTTAGGAGTTACCTTGGGGAAGAAGATACAAGCCTAGGAGTCGTTACCTAGGGTTCCACGGAGTCGGCACCGTGGGATGATTGCGGGATTCCGAGATTCAATGTCTCCAAAATCTGCAATATCTAGATCAGCCTCTAACATCTCTATTTATGATAAAACAAGGATTGGAGCATCCCCCATCAACGGCTATGATTGGCTGGAGATGAGGCTACCTAAATACATCAAAATAAATGCAAACATAGTAAAATAATATATCAAATCAATGTGAATCCGGACACATCTACGGAGTCCTATCGTCGATCCGGGCACGTCATATATGGTAAGTCTCCAAATCAGTCCTGAATGGGCCCAAAACTCATGCCCGTCTCTGCTCTGCATCAAAAAGCTTGGGAATGAAATACAATGGTGGATCAGAACCTTCATCAAGGGAGAAAGCCGACAGTTGTAGATGAAGAAATCACCCCAAATGGAGCAGAATCTCCTCTACCTTCCAGTTCAAGCCCTTCTCCACTGTCATTAAGAGTTTCAGATAGTGATGATTCATCACCTCCACCTAAGAAATACAGAAGAATAAAGGAATTGTATGCTGAACCATATTTGACATACATGGTGGCCACATAATTATAATGAAGCGAAAGATAATCCCAAGTGGATTGAAGCAATGAAACAAAAAATACAAATGACATAAAAACATGGCACCTGGGAGGTATTAAATCAACCCAATAATACAGAAATAATAGGGCTGAAATGGATTCATAAAGTGAAGTATAATGAAATTGCTAATATAGCAAAATACAAAGCAAGAATAGTAGCAAAAGGGTATGCTCAAGTAGCTGATCGTGACTACACAGAGACATATGCCCCTGTCACAAGTCTAGAAACAGTTTGGTTATTCCTGGCCACGACTATACAACTCCAATTGCCAATATATCAGTTAGATATTAAATTAGCTTTTTTAAATGAAAATTTAACAGAAGAAGTGTTTGTTCACCAGCCAGAAGGATTCAAGAAAGAAAACTGTGAAGGCAAAATTTATAAACTTAAAAAGGCACTATATGGACTCAAGCAAGCCCCACGAGCCTGGAATGTCTACATTGATAACTATCTCCAGCAAAAAGGCTTCTTAAAGTGCCCATATGAACGGGCATTTTATATGAAGAAAAATGCAGAGGGTAATTTTCTATTTTTTGGCACTTTATGTTGTTGATATGATTTATGCAGGATCATGCCCAACTGAAGTACAACAGTTTAAAGAAAGAATGATGCAAAACCATGATATGTCTGATCTAGGCATAATGAGGTATTTCTTGGATCTTCAAATCAATCAAGCACCTGACTACATATTCATCAGTCAAGAAAAATATATTATTGATGTATTAAAAAGATTTAATATGTTTGAAGCAAATCCAGTCAACACTCCCATGACCGTGTATGAAAATTGAGTAAAAGAGATGTCTCGCATCCGGTGGATGAAACATACTATCGCAAAATGATTGGATCACTGATCTACATAACAACAACCCGTCTAGACATTGACAATGTCGCAAGAATTGTATCTCGCTTTGTAAGCAGTCCGTCTCAAATGCACTTAATGACCGTGAAACGAATAATAAGATACTTAAAAGGCACAACAAATGTTGGATTACTCTATAAACATGAAAAATACAATACAATAACATGATATTGTGATAGTGATTGGGGTGGTTCATTAGATGATCGCAAATGCATGAGCAGATATATATTTTTCAGCAAATCAAATCCTGCTACCTGGAATTCAAAACATCAAAAAACGATAGTACGATCATCTGCAGAAGCAGAATATGTTGCAATTGCTCATACAACCACAGAAGCCCTTTGGATCCAACGAATGATGAGTGAAATTAATTCACAAACCTCCGTCAAAGAAAGTAAAGAACAAAGAGAGGAAGAAAGGAAGAAGACGTTTTTGATCTTACATTGTGATAGTCAATCTGCTATCACAATAGCCAATAATCCGGTCCAACACCAATGAACCAAGCACATTGGCCTAAAACATCATTTTGTTCGACAACAAATCGAAGAAAAGTAACTTACCTTACAATTTTGTAATTCCGAAAATCAACTCGCAGATCTGCTAACAAAGCCCTCACCACAAGCTCGTTTTCAGATGCTACAAACTCAAAGTAACATCCAAACCCTAGAGGTTATGAAGGAAAATGTTTAGCAATCAACCTCGTCGGGAGACTAAAGACAGACAAAACAAAAGAGCTGTTAGTAGGAAGAAGAGATAAAGCAGCAGCAAAAAATATTAAATAAAAGAAACAAGTGGGCCTACTAGATAAAAGCCCCTCTCAATGTAATGAGTGTTTTTTTGTATAAGCGGTGATATGATGTAAAATTAAAAGCCATCTTGTAACTTAGCCTATAAAAGGCCTTGTGTAATGAAGCTTAATATGAAAGAAAAAACCAAATATCGTTTCCCGTGTTGTAAGAAATGCTGTTGTGAATCAATTAGCAAACATGTTTACTTTTACAATGTAAGCCTATGGATACTCCTATGGATGCAAATCATCAACTCCGAACTCATGTCTTGGATATTGATCAACTCCTTAATCCAGAATATTATCGCCGCTTTATTGAAAAGTTGATCTATCTTAGTGTCACACGACCTGACATTTCTTCTGTGGCTGGTGTGGTCAGTCGCTTCATGCGTACCTCTCAGGTTTCTTATCTTCAGACCGTTGACCGTATTCTTCGATACTTGAAGAATGTTTTGAGACAAGGGTTGGTATACAAGTCATCTACTTCTTTGTCTCTCATTGCTTTTTGTGATGCTGATTACGATGGGTCACTTGACGATCGTCGGTCTACGAGTAGTTACTGCACATATTTTGATGGGAACTTGGTTACTTTGCGAAGCAAGAAGCAAATTGTGGTTGCTCGGTGATGCAGGACGACACGTAGGGTTTGCGCGTCTGTCGGTTTTTTTAGGAAATCCTAATGCATGTGATGTTTAATGGAATTTGCAAAAAAAATTTGAGCGGGCGCTGCACAAACCTTTAAGAGAAACAACTTTTGATTTTTGTGTTAAGCATAAAAAAAAACTTCGTATCGAAAATGAATTTCTTGAAAACAGTTCAATTCAAAATCTGGGGAAGGACACTATCAATTTTTGTTCTGTTTCCATTGTCGTAGCAAGACGTAAATCGAGAACTCTATATACGTTTTCGATTGGAGTTTTCGGCGTAGCGTTCACTGACAAAATTTAGGTGAAAACTCAACAATGAATCTATTAACGTAAATAGAAAATGTAGACGCACACAAAGGAAGGGGAAGTAACAATTACCCACAGAAACAGACGTCTTTCCGCAATCAAAGTCGACGGCAATCCCGCGAGGAATTTCTCGTTGCTTTCAATCTCCCGCTCCAAGGCCAGCCGCTAAAGCTCACGGGCACCAAGGAGAAAATAGACTCACTCTCACACACGAGTGGCTCCACGCAATCTCAAAGCAAAACAAATCACTATTCACGGAACCAACTAACCAAAATATCAAAGTTCATTCAACTGATCTCCAACAATAGCAGCCTCACGTTACCCTATTCACTAACTCTTCACAAAAGCAATTAACATAAATCACTCCAACTGAACTGAAATCAACTCACTGTTCGCAGAAGGAACAATTCTTCAAATCATTCCCACGACAAACAACAATCACTCCACATCAACAAATCTGAAAACAGGAATAAAAAAATAGAGCAGCAATTTTTTTCAACATCCTAAACAGCACTGTTCATCATCTCTCAAAAAACTATCCAACGGGATTCAAAGCAGAAGCAGCTTTTTTTGATATTCAACAACAACCTCTACAGAAGCAGGTTACCTTTCCCTTTATAGGGTTTTGAAAAACTACAACCGGACACTTGAAACCCACGTCTCCACTATAGGCAGAGCCAATCTGTGTCGTGAATGGGAAGACATGGCCATGGAAGAAGCTTTGATGGGTGCTGAAACCGCTGCCGAAACTGTCGGGAGGAGCTCCTGCAGGCAGCGGTCGTGGGCATGTGTTTGGAGAAAGCGGAACTTCAACTGATGGAGGAAGCGTGCAGAAGCTTGTGGCAGTTGCGTGCGGATCGAAAATTTTTTGGTACCAGCTTGTACCATGCTCCCGTGCCCAAATAAATAGTTCTTAACTCCTGGGGCCCACCTTTCTTTCCCCCAAATCGATTTGTTCCATCATCTTCCCCGATTTTTCGTTTTCTCATCTGAACTTTTCTGCTGCCTTAGGGTTTCGGGATGTCACCGGTTGCTTTTCCGACCTTCTCATACCTTAGTTACTTGAGGTCTACGTCGCCGTCCACCTTTCCGACCATCTCCTACCACACCTTACCTGAGGATTTTGGACAACGACAGAAGACCGTGAGTGTGTCATTAATACTCCGTCATTACTAGGGTTTGTTGCTCGACGAAGCTTTTTCAACAGTGTTGCTTTTTAACTCCAGAAACTCTCTTTCTTGCCATTGCTGCAGGTCTTTGCGCTCATCGTGTTTGTTCTCCCTGAAGTTTCAGATCATGCAGGAGTCAAATGAGAAACCCGCCGTAGATAGTTTTGGCAATGTGAGTCTTAATTATTTTTTCTCTTTTGCGGATCTTCCTTTAATTTAAGTTCAGCCTCTTTCTTGTCGATTATCATCAAAATTACAGCTGTAATACACACTGAAATTTACTCTGTTACAACTGGAATTCATTATGTTACAACTGAAATTTATTATGTTACAACTGAATTTTATTATTTTACAACTGGAATTCATTGTTTTTCAACTGTATTTAACTTACGACTATTTTTTTTCTGAATGACAGAAATCCACAATATTATTTCCTATTGGACATAGTGAGGAGGAAGCATACTTCATGTATTGCGATTATGCCCATAAAACTGGATTCAGCGTGCGGAAGCAAAATAGTGTTTATTGGGCACATATCAGATTTATCAAGGGCCGAGGGTATAGTTGCGCAAAAGCTGACCTAAAGGTTTCCAAACCGTTGAATGACGAACAACAAAAATACCGTAAATTGAATACTCGCACAGATTGTTTGGCCTGCATATACTTTAATACAGACAAAGAAGGTAAGAATTGAGAGGTTACGAAGTTCGTCGAGAAACATAATCACCCACTTGCATCAAAAAATGACAAGCATCTACTGAGGTCTCATCGCAGTATATCTACTGTTTAAGCTAGTCTTCTAAAGAATATGACAGATGTGAGTATTAGAATAACCGATGCATACAATTTCCTTGCCAATGTAGTGGGCAGTGTTGAAAATGTGCGGTTTTGCTAGTCCGATACTTATAATTTTGTCCAACGCGAAAGAAGAGCGCTAATAGATACTGAGGATGCCATCAGCTTGTCCAAAGTATTGTCAGAACTTAAACGTTCAACCGAACTTGAGAGCTCTAGTGGATATACATTATAAATTTTCCGCAATTCCCGATGTTTTAAAATGGTAACGAGAAGTGAATTGCATGAAAATGTATTTATGACTATCAATGTAACTATCAACATGAAGTTGTATGTTATTATCAGTACTGAGCAAAGAGAGATTTGTTGAGCAATGTCAGACTAATCATTAAATGTTAAAGTTGCAGAAAATAGGGTCATCTGGCACATTAACTGTTAACTAATCATACTCCAGATCAATATTATGTCATCATTTACAATATCATTTAAAAATTAAATCCATTTTTTGTAAGCAAGGAAGACTGAAAAATCCGGCAAAAAGAGGCAACCAATTCGGCTCGGATCCTCGGCATGTCCTTCCCCCAAGTCTTGTGACTCTTTCAATCCACTGGTCCCTCTACCACACTGGCTTCCATATATTTCATCACAAATATCCCGCAATCGTTGTCGGTGTCCTGAGTAGGAAGTCCTTCAACGACGCGTAATGGTCATAGCGCTATGTCTCTGGAAAGCACATCAACTGTGTTTCTTGAAGATACCTCAACTTCACATATGTAGTCAAGGTAATCAGAGATTGAGTGTCAAGATAATCTGCACATATTAAGTTATAATTTATTTGAATAATACAACTACGTACATGGTTCCGTAGGGATGTCCTGTGCGTGAGATTCGTCATTGAGTCATAGAAATCTCAGTTTCGTTTTTTAAGATTGGCAACCAACAAGACTCAATGGCTAGCAACATGGCATGACATTACAATAACCTCAGCAGCTCCAACTGACTCATGGGTGATATGCTTGACCAGTCTACGACTGATCTTGCGGCATGATTTTAAATGCTACATATAATAAACAAAAAATAGTCAGTACTTAAGAAAAAAATAGTCAGTATTGTCAAGATGTATCTTTCATTACCGCATAATTTGAATATACAAACAAAAAATTGATCATATTATTCTCATCTTTCTCTTTGAGGATATTTAGAACGTACGCATATGCGTCCAAATGCGAGAAGCACACTTATCCAGTCCCTAGGATATCAATCAGGCTTGATCGAGAAATAAAAATATTTCCTCTCTCAATAACAATCGAGTCCCTGAATACAGAAGAATGAGTAAAATTACACAATAATAACAGTAAAGTAATCAAAAAAATTACGTACCGATTTGGATATCAGTCCATCACGAATGTGATCATCTCCCTATCTTCGGGACAAAGTGCATCCCTACCCGGGTATATTGTTCAGTATTATTTGTCAGACCTCTTCTTTTGTATCCTCTTTACTGGTGTATGTCTCACCATGCTTAACACTATTGCAGAATCATCATTTATGACGCTGACCTCCTTTTCACCTCCCCTTCCTTAACTTCCTCCCCCTTCACCTCCCGATCATTCACTCCCTCATCCTTCACCTCCTCCTCATTCATTTTCCACTCATTGGCAAGCCCTAACAAAGCCGTCAAACGATCAAATTTTGCTTGAATAAAAATCCTTAGTTGACCGACCGCTACATCAACATAGCTATTAAATCGATTCTCCCTACTCTTCTCTCTCTTCTCCTTCTCTGCCCTCTTCTTTTTTCCTTACTCACTTCTTTCTCCTCCTTCACCTTCTTCACCTCCTTCTTCTCTTTCTTTTCATTCTCCTCCTTCTCTTCCTTCACTTTCTTCTTTATCTCCTCTTTCTCCTCCTTCTCCCCTCTTAACCTCTTCTTCTCCTTCTTCAGCCTCTGCTGCTCCATTTTCTCCTCTTTCTCTCTTTTCTCCTTCTTCTCACTTCTCCTCTTCTGCTCTTCCTCAAAGCTTGATAGTCTTCCTTTCTTTCTACTCCTTGCAAGTTTTGCTCCTCAACCGATATATAAAGAAAAGATTTCTAACCTGTATGCAAACAGGCGCGTCATGTTATATGTTCATGAAATAATTAATCCAACAAATAATGATGTACTACTAACAGCATCGGGCTTTGACAGTTGGGCTCGAAGTCTTGAACAATGCAAGGTGCTAAAGGTAAGCTGGGAGGACCATCGGTGCAATCGGGGAGTGGTCATGTCTCCCCATGCCGATGCTATAGAGGTATGCTCCAAAAATCATACCTACGACATGATATGAAATAGCTATAAGCAATTAATAAAACAACAATGTTATGACAAGTACAAGTTGTACGTGCTCTTGCTTACCACTAGAATAACGGAGCACCCCTCAAGGTAGCCTAGATTTGTCATCTCCTCCCCAATAGCAATCTGCCTCATAGAAGCAAAATGAGAGTGGAGAAAGGTGTGGATGGCCTTCGGCCAGTTCACTGCTGCAAAATCCTCCAACCCTTTGAAGTTCAAAAGGCAGGTTGACACTCTGAGTCCTTTTAAAGGGAAGAAGAAAACTGCCAATACATATCTAATAAGACCATTTATTCTCCTTGACTCTATGGTTGGTGAACTATCCTCTATTTTGAGGTCACCTAGCTCTACTGTGAGGTCAGCTAGCTCTTGCACCGACTCCTTATGCTTGCGGTTAGACAAGGGAATTCTCTCGAATTGAAATTCTCTTCCCCGGTTTGGAAGACCCAATATGAGTGCAACATGATTCACTGTAAATTTCACATAAAAGTTACCAAAGAAAAAAATATTTCTCTTGGCAGAGTAAGACCTAATAATATAATATAACAGAGGAATATTTTGTTGAATCGTGGGCATGCTAAACAATTGTAGAATTCTTATTTCATGGAGCAGTCTCTTTGGAGTCTTCGGAGAGTACATCCAACAAAGATTTGACATTCTCTTTGAATGTTTTAATAACACGTCTGCTATATAAATAACTGAAACCTGACATCTGCGATTGGGAAGGAAAAATAAAAGAAGCTCAAATAATATTACAACTGGAAAAACTACAACATGACAACTGGAATCTAACTAGAATCAAACTGGAATATAAATGAAATACAAACAAGAGCAGCTGGAATTAAAATCCTAGTAACTACAACTACAAGAGCAACTGGAATGTAACTACAACTGAAATTAAACTGAAAGATAACTACAGAACAACTACAATAATGGTGGACACTACATGCATGACACTACAAAAGAAATTACAACTGGAATGGAACTGAAAATCAATATATTATACCTTGAAGGAGTAGTAATGACAACCTCCGGTAATGAACGTGCTCCAGTTGGAACTGAAGACCGGTTGGAAATGACAACCTAGTAATGGCGGAAATGAAATAGGAAGCACTGATTTTTCCGCTCAAATCAACGTGTTGGGGCGAGTATGGTGGAGTAGTAACGGAGACCTCTGGTTGCTTCCGCCGTGAAAAACCTAACTAATTGTCAGTAGAGGTCCGGTCGGGTGCGACGTTGTGCACTTTGTTGTGGACCGCTCATTCACGGGCCTAATCCCGCCGGTCGAGCCCACAACATGGGTCTCGGCTTTGCACCCTCAACCCTTCTCCATACGTGTTCTCAGTGCGGCGGGGTGTTGAGGCCGGGTCTCGAACCCTTTACCTCCTTCATAAGAGGCACTTAACGCTTGCCCTCATCACCAACTGATCCGCGGATCAGTTGGTGATGTGAGCTAGCGTTAAGAGCTTGCATCAAGGAGGTAAAAGGTTCGAGACCCGGCCTCAACACCCCGCCGCACCGAGAACACGTGAGGAGAAGGGTTGGGTGTGTAGGGCCGCGACCCATTTTGATGTTATGGACTCAACCGGCTCATTCACGGGCCTGATCCCGCCGGTCGAGCCCACAACATGGGTCGCGGCTCTGCACACCCAATCCTTCTCCGCACGTGTTCTCGGTGTGGCGGGGTGTTGAGGCCTGGTCTCGAACCCTTTACCTCCTTAATGTAAGCTCTTAACGCTAGCTCACATCACCAACTGATCCGCGGATTAGTTGGTGATGAGGGCAAGCGTTAAGTGGCTCTTATCAATGAGATAGAGGGTTCGAGACCCGGCCTCAACACCCCGCCCACCGAGAACACGTGCGGAGAAGGGTTGGGTGTGCAGGGCCGCGACCCATGTTGTGGGCTCGACCGACAGGATTAGGCCGTGAATGAGCCTGTCCATAACACACTTTTACGTCGACCTGATCTGGGTTGGTCTCCACCACTCGGTCTTCAAATGAAGCAGAGTATCGCTCCATGGCTACCGCTGTCTCAGAGCTTACAACAACAACAACATTCAAGCCTTTATCCCACTATAGTGGGGTCGGCTATGGTGGGGTCGTCTCAGAGCTTACATGGCTAGAAATTCTCCTCATTGATTTAGGTGTCCAACTTCCATCACCAGCTGTTCTCTTTTGCGATAGTCAAACTGCTATTCGCATCGCCGAGAACCCTGTGCTTCATGAGCGTACAAAGCATGTTGAAGTTTATTGTTATTTTGTTCAGGAAAAGATTTAACTTCGGAAACTGATTCTACGGTATGTGTGGGTTGCCGATCAAATCTTTGATATCCTCACTAAGGCCTTGTCTCTTTCCCTATATCAACAATTTCTCTCCAAGTTTGGAGCTTACGACTTGTACGATCTATCTTGTGGGGTAGTGTTAAATAAAATCTTATGTATTTAGGCCTATAAGATCTCTCTCCTCTTACGCTCCTTCTTTAGTCTCACATCTTGAGATGCATACTTAGCTCTTTCTCCCCCTCTCTATTGAAGGTTACACATTGTACAATTCATGACATATATATACATATTTTTATGAGAATAATAAAATATTGGCTCATTTTATTTTCAAGTTTACACATACATAAGATATTTAGGCTCCGTGACGGTGGCAGTTGTAAACGCGATGTTTGTGTACGGGCGTCACCTCGTCGGATAGTCGGATGACAGCTCGTTGGACAATCAGACGACAGCTCGTCCGACATTCAGACGACAGCTCGTCGGACAATCGGATGACACCTCGTCGGACAGTTGGACGACACCTAATCGAACGACAACACGTCGGACAGTCGAACGACACCTCGTCGGACAATCAGACAACAGCACGTCAGACAGTCGGACAACACCACGTCGGACAGTCGGATGGCACCCCGTCGGAGTGTCGGGCGGCACCTCGTCGGACAGTGAGACGACACCTCGTTGGACAGTCAGATAACACCTCATCGGGCAGACGGACGGCACCTCGTCGGACAGTCGAACGGCACCTCGTCGGACAGTCAGACGACACCTCTTCTGACGGTCGGACGACACCTCTTCAGACAGTTGGACGACACCTCGTCAGACAGTTGGAAGGCACCGTGTCGAAAGTCGGACGACACGTTGTCGGACAGTCGGACGGCACCTCGTCGGACAGTCGGACGGCACCTCGTCGGACAGTCGCACGGCACCTCGTGGGACAGTCGGACGGCACCTCGTCGGACAGTCGGACGGCACCTCGTCGGACAGTCGGACGGCACCTCGTCGGACAGTCGGACGACACCTCGTCGGACAGTCGGACGGCACCTCGTCGGACAGTCGGACGGCACCTCGTCGGACAGTCGGACGGCACCTCGTCGGACAGTCGGACGGCACCTCGTCGGACAGTCGGACGGCACCTCGTCGGACAGTCGGACGGCACCTCGTCGGACAGTCGGACGGCACCTCGTCGGACAGTCGGACGGCACCTCGTCGGAGAGTCGGACGACACCTCGTCGGAGAGTCGGACGACACCTCGTCAGCCCACCCACTGTTGACACCCACCCACCCAGGGATTTGCCTTATCTGGTTTCATCGACGGCACCGCCGATCGCAGCGGGATCCACCACTCGAGAGATGAGTGATAAGAGCATCACAAAGTTCAGATCCCACCAGCTTGTTTTTACCATGAGATCGATTCGCCCCAGGACTTCGACTTCAACACGACCGTCTCCATTCACCGGAGATGACAACTTTTTAGTCAGGGGGAGTTGATTGGCGAGGACACTCTTCCGTCGACGACACTTGGACGACTTCCGGTGGACCTCTTCGAGTTGTACCTGTGATTCATCGAGATAATTCCGATCCCAATTCATCGGGAGATGAATTCTTTCAAGTCGGGGAGATTGATGCGGAGCAGAGACGAGGACGAGTTTTGGGTCCGTTCGGGACTGATTTGACGACTTACCATATGATTTGCCCGAATCGACGATCGGACTCCGCAGATGTGTCTGGATTTACGTTGCAAATTGATTTGATATATTATTTTACTATGTTTGCATTTATTTTGATGTATTTGGGTAGTCTCACCTCCGACCAATCATAGTCATTGATGTGGGATGCCCTAATCCATTTTTATTATAAATAGAGGTGTTAGAGGCTGATCTAGGTATTACAAATTTTGGAGACATTGAATCCCGAAATCCCGCAATCATCTCATGGTGCCGACTCTGAATCCTAGGCTTGAATCTTGTTCCCCAAGGTAACCCCTAACCTTAAGCCTCTTTTTCCCCTCCCAAACTGCCTCCCGCAGCCCCCTACAGCCCCCCCAAAACAGCCCAACATTGTTGTCCAAAAAACAATCATGTTTCTATTCACTATTACCATTTATTCATGAAATTTACTATTCAAGATATAGTTTTCAAATAGTGAATCCCTCCTGCCTGTCCGCCGCCTCCTGTTTCCCTTTTACAGCCCGCTACCCCCCTTTAGCCACCGGCCCAGGCAACAACCCTCCCCATAAACCACCACCCTCTTGCTGCCTTTGCTCCATTCTGGTCGCCCCCTTGAGTCCTTTCGTGGATCCCCCCCTCAATCACTGGTCCCTTGCCAAAGCAGCCCCTATCTTTCTAGATCGGTCTAGATCTAGAATTCCAGCCCCGATCCATTATTTTCACCACCCGTTCATCATCCCACCACTCATAAACCCTATTGTAGCCTAGATCCGCTCCCAAACTTCGGATCCAACCATTCCTTGCCTGGATCTACTCCCACAAGGCCATATCTATCAATTTCCGGCCCGATCTCGTCATCCACCGCCGAGGACAGCCAACTTCATTATTTCCATGCCGCCGGTTCCACTTTCGATCGTCGATCTACGAATCCGGCTCCGGAATCTTCAGTGCCTCGGTAAGCCTGCTACTTTGGTGAGCCTCTCGTTGTATTGGAACATTTGATTCGACATTATATTTGTTGATTATCATGCTTTGTGTAAATTCATGCTTGTAGAAATTTGTTGCGATCCGATTATAATTTGCAGGTGGGACCAATTCGCCGCACGCTTAGCTTTGGGCTTTCGAGCGGAGGAAAGCCATTATGTAATTGCTAAATTGAATGTTGCTCTTTGTTCTTTAATTATTTTGCGTGGTGTTAATATTTCCATTGCTCTGAATTATTCATCGTCGTCATAGACGGCTGCATTGCATTTAGGTTAAGGTTTGTGAGTCGCATTTGCATTTCGCCCCTAGTAGTCATGGTTTAATGCACCTCCATAGCCCACCATACATCAATTGGTATCAAATCAAAGTTTGAGTCACATTTATATTTGTAGTGGTAGGTTTTAAATAGTATTTGAGTTCATTTATGTCGAGTTATTGTCGTAGTTCGTCTCCTCTATCTGAGTATACTGAGTCTAGCTATATCTGACCTCATAGAGTTCCTTTAGAGAAACCTTCATGTTATCATTATGATTATCATCATTCCCCGCACACCACCCCTAGAGATCGTGTTGACCCCTCGACATAATTCCATTATGCAAGAGGCGATCACCACGACGAGAGGTTCTCACGTCTTCATCATTCCACCTCTTCGCGACTTCATGATGATAGAATCGAATATCGTTCAGGTCATTGCCGCTACACATCGCCTCTAGGAGAGAAACCTGGGTTTGGCTATGAGCGACCTCCACTGCACATTCACAGGGCCCATACGCACCCACGAGCACAATCTGATTATGTTAGGAACAACCGTCTAGACGACCCTCAGAAACCCTATAGAGATCACCATCGGCAGGATCACAATACATGTCAAGACCCTCCTAGTGTTCCACCAATAGAGTTACCTGTAACATCCGTAATTTGATGCAAGGATAAAATTTTAGTGCATGGGTCTGATCTCGAGTGAATTTGATCGAGTAATTATCATGATGAGGTACATTGTTAGTATGGTTAAAACTTGTACATTAATTGAAAGAGTAACAGGAGCATCCTGGGGCGGTGTGACCTTCAGAAGCATAAAGCACACATCTGACAGATATGGAGTGGTAGTAGGCAAGAGAATCTGGGCTCGAACACTGTGCAAGTGAGAAGGAACGTGGGACATCATCATCGCAATCCCGACAACTTCTTTTTGGGACCGTTGAGTAGTTAGATCTGTAGTAGGGGGTTGATGCTGGATCCAAGCCTCGACCAGGGTCTTTGCTTTAACAACAAAGGAGATTATATCACCGGGAGCCCCAGGATCTAGGTTTTGAAGATCCGAGATCCAAGATGATGTCGAACATGTGTTGAAGACTATTCTGCCCAAAGTAAAAAAGAATGGAGCTCCTCCCACATGGCCTTCACCGTGTCATGATACACAGTCATCTTATAGGGCTCGGTGTCCATGGAGTTGAGCAGCCATGACTGGACCTGACCATCATCCCGAAGACACACATCGGTGGGGGCGGTAGGAGTGACTTGAGTCAAGTGATGAATAAGTCCTTTCGTCTACAGTACTCGACGAACTGAGGGCACCCATTCCATGAAATACCGCTTCCCAATGAGGGAGATAGTGGTAATCTGGAGTTCATCGCAAAGCTCGGGAACCGGAGCCGCAACACGAGCAGGCAGAGTGGAGGTGGCATTACAATCCTCGTAAGCCATGAGCCCGTAGCGGTTAGAGTGGGCTGCAGCGGTTAGAGGGAGCTCGCCGCGACTAAGAGAACAAGCTCGCAGCGATCACAGTGACTTAGCACATGAGCCCGTAGAACAGAATCCGCAGCGGTCACGACGACAATACACCAGCGGCAAGAGAGGCACCTAAAGAAGAGACCGCAACGGTTACGAAGAGAGACTGCAGCGGCAAGACGACACCACACCAGCGGGAGTAAGGAGGGCCGCAGCGGATAAAAACAGCCCGCATCGGTTAAGAAGGCAACCCGCAGCGGTTAAAGAGGCAACCCACAGCGGTTAAGGAGAGCAGACCAGCGACTAAGCAAAGCCGCAGTTAGAAGCACAACAGGTCGAGACTCAACGGCTAGGTAGAGAGACCACAAGCCGCAAGAAGATGCCGATAACAAGCGAGAAGCCGAGCAGACAGAAGCAGCGACAAGCAAGATCGAGGAGTGACTAACAGCGCCTGCAACGTTTAGAAGAGCCAGCGGCGAGGCGAATAGAAGCATAACGGTTAGGCGGACTGACCACAACCTGCAAGAAGAGACCGCAAGAGTGCAACGACTACCACGGGAAGACTGCAGCGGCTAGACAACACGCAACAGTTAGGAGAGCACTAGCGGGAAGCACGGGGAGAAGAAGGTCGAGCGGATAGCCGAGCGGATAGCCGAGCGGATAGCCGAGCGGATAGCCGAGCGGACAGAAGCACGGGGGTGGGGTCCACTAGTCAGAGAGAAGAAGGCTATAAAAGAGCAAAGGAGAATAAGGAGAAATGGAAGCCACGAGAGAGACTAGCCGAAGCGGGTAGGCTAGAGGAAACCGCGAAACCTTGCGGATAAAGGAGACCGAGCGGATAGCAGCGGTCATACAAAGTGTACTCGCTCAAAGGAGGGCGGATAACAATGGTCAGAAAAGAAGTATCCGATCAGAGGAAGATCAGTGGCTCTGATACCATGCAGAAGAATAGTTCAAACTTTGTATATTCTTGTTGAATACCAAAATACAAGTATGAGAACAAATATATATGAGAGCAGAGAGAAAAAGATAACTATACAAACAATGTGGGACTAAACCAGAATCCTAAATGGGCCATATTAATGGGCACATACATCATCTTTCCTAATATTCTCTAACAATTACTACTACGACCACCACAACGGAGTACAAGGAGGGAGACGTGTAGTAATTAGGGCACCCACATCCCCTAGGGAAAGCTTGGGGTCACAACAATGTCAACAAAAGGTCAAAGGAACACACAGAGTCTTCCTAGGTCACCTAGATGTGACACTAAAGTCCTCAGGTCCCCTTAGAAAAATGGGATGTTCGTTCTCCTCGGTATTAACCAAGTCAATACTAATGGTATTGGATCCTATACAATTCGAAGATCAATTAATATATATATATATATATATATATATATATATATATATATATGAACAGCATTTTATTGCTCTCTTCTTCCACATCATTTGCCTCAGCATAAAAATTGCCTCCAGCATAGATCTTCTAGCACGACATCAAATTAATTTTCAAGCATTGATGTAAAAAAAATAAATCTAAGCCGTGTGTAAAAGTACTACATGGTACAAAACCAGCTGAGAAGACTTTTAACAAGATCAAACAAGCGACAATCAGAAGGAGCAGTGATTCAAACATGGAAGCACCTGGCGAAGCAGGTCTTTCTGTATTGCCAGGACCTCTTTGCTGGTCTTGATTGTTTCCCGGAGAGCGTCGTCGGTAATTGCCTCATCTGCATCTTCACCATCAAGATCATCGTCGTCATCAACATCCTCAGCTTCTTCCTGGGTACCACCATTCCCAAACCCAAAGGCTTGCAAAATCTGCCTATTTCCTTCTCTCTCTGCCCAGCCAACACCGAACAGGATTCCTCCTTTTTCTTCGGTAACCCTAATAAAGGGGTCGAATCGGCAAACAATATGAGTAGGGTCTCTTGGGAGGCATCGGGTAACCGACGACGCCCTGGAGAGGACGCTGGCTCCATTTCGAGGTCGGGCTGAAGGGGAAGAGCAGGTTGGGGGTTCTAGGTGCAGATGAAGGTAGCTGAGGGTTGATGCCATCGCTTGCTAAGCAGATTGTGAAGCTGAAAGTTAATCAAATCAGTAGGGCGGAAGGAAGGCAGGCGCGCACAGCAATTCCGAAGGAACAAAAAGAACTTATAATTATATATAATAACGGAGATACAAGGGACAGCGTTAAATTGCCCGATTTTGATCAAAAGTTTTCCATTTGTGTTCTACAGCCGCCCTTTAATTTCCTCCTACTCAAAATATTTATTATTATTATTATATATCCTTTTACAAGTAGCATTCTCTAAAATATAATTGCAGCCCAAATTAGATAGTTGCAGATCCTAAAATATCCCTTACCTTTCCATTTAACATAAAAAATCCTCTAATTGCCGCCCCATTTTTTTTCACGAGAGCGTTGTTTTCCCGACGACGCCTCGCCCCTTTCTCGCGACGAAGTGCAGCGCCCGCCTCCGCCGCCAGTTTGCCGGGCTTTTCGCCGCCGGACGCTGCATCTCTCGCCGGTTTTCCCCTATTCCGTCGGGCTCTTCATCTGTCTCCACTTGTGAAGCAAAGATTTTTATAGATGAATTGGCCGGAAGCACTCCAATTTAATTTTTGTACAAGTGTATTGTTGAATATGGATATACCAGTTTCAACGTAATGAGTGAAAGTACTAACCAATTAACGAGTTTGTTTTTGCTCACCCAACATCAGTTACATTAAGCAATATGCTCTCAAATACTTTTTTGATGGATTACGTACAAGACAAATCATTTTCGGACTACCATTATTTTACATTGTTGCTATTACCTCTACACAACAGACATTTTTCTCTAATTTTGTATTCTTTTTAGATGAAACAGAGGCGAGTTATAGATGGGCAATGAACTGCTTTAAGAGTTTGTTTAATGAAAATGTTTGCTGAACTATTTTGTTACTGATCGTGAGTTAGCATTAATGAACACCATCAAGATTGTTTTCCCTCAATCAAAAAATATATTATGTCGCGACAATTTTTTGAACCCCATCAAGATTGTTTTCCCTCAATCAAAAAAATTATTATTGTGGCTCATTGCAAGAAATATTTGACTGTGGGAAAAGATTGTGATAGTTTTTTAGGCTTATGACAACATCTTGTTGAAGCAAAAACTGAAAATGATTATAACGTGTGCTTCAGTGAGATGATAAGTGATTATGCATTGAAATATCCTAATGTGATTTCCTATGTCACCACAACTTAACTAGAGCCTTTCAATGAATATTTCATTTCAGCATGAATTGATAAATATTTGCATTTGGGTAATACTTCTACTAACCGTGTAGAGGGTGGACATAGTTAGGTTAAAAAATTTCTAGAAATTTCTATTGACAGCCTTAAAGCTGTATGGAAGACCTTTGATCAGTTACTTGCTTTGCAATAGACAAAAATTAAGATGTTCGGACAGAGCAAATTACACATTAGCACAGGTTTTAAAAGCATGTTATACTCCGAGTTGGTTGGTAATATCTCCATTTCTGCTTTAGGGCTTATTAAGAAAGAAGAACTTTCTATCAAAACATGTTATGTTGAACCTGAAAAATGCACTCATACCACAAGATATACTCTTGGATTGTCTTGTGCACATGAGTTATTCCCATAAATTAATGAATGCAATGCATCTCCACACTGCTATGAACATGAGTGATAATTGGTTACAAGTCCGACTTGATTTATCTTAATAATTAAAGCAAAACGAAGACTTATACAATAATGTTTTTGGAATGACAAGAAGGTTGGAGTTAATAAGCTCACTAGATTGACATATTGTTCTCGCCTTGGTTGATAAGTGTATGTCAATGTCAGATATGGGCCTAGTAGTTGCATCGTTTTACAACATGCAATTTATTCATTTTTCAAGTGAGCAATCATTCACATTCCTTTCGTTGCATTCTGCGCCACCAACATTTAGAATGACAATCTATATTGGATTTATAGATGGCAATCACATTGTTCAATTGAAAATACGTGAAGATTGTCCGTTGTCAGGGGTGCTTTCACTATGGACGAGATACCATGACGAGATGGCGGAGAAGTGATACATTCATTATATAACAACTATTTATGATTGATGAAAGGTATGTTTATTTACTATAATTAAAAAATATTTTAAGTATGTGTATATGCTATTTAATTTTTGTTTATCAATTCTTTTGTAGGTTTCCGTTGTATCAGCATTCCATTGTAATTTTTGGGTTCTATGAGAATCAACAAATTGTTTGTTTTGGGACAACAAATCGTCAATGTTATTTATTGTTCGTTAGTACTAACTTATATTTTGTAATTTGCGTAAATATTTAATTTTTGAAATTTAGCTCATAATTTTGTCCTTATGACACTATTTAATTTTTGCTACTCTACTGTTAACGAAATTACTTAGTGCAAAATAAAAAAGTTTAAATTTTTTTTAAGTGGGTTGCAACTATCATGTTGGATTGTAATATCGATTGTGGGGCTGCAACTAATTATTTTGGGCTTGCAAATATAATTTTCTAAAAAAAATAACAAAAAATGAGTGGATATGACACATTTTTTAAAAGTAAATATAATACTATATATTGTGCTTTCTTTTGTCATAATTTAGGCTTCATTTGAGAGAACGACTGTGATTGTAAAAAAAGTTATTGCAAATGAAGATTTGTAAATGGAGCAGTTGAAAAATGATTGTTCGAAATGAAGATATGTTTGAAAAATCTGCGTTTGCAGAATATTTCAGAACAAAGATTCATTTGACAAAATAGCTTTTCAAAACGGAGAATTTATTAACTACAAAGATACACACTTTTACATAAACAGATTAGAAAACATATGTACGTCAACGTACGCATAAATTCAACATATAAGCAAACATCAAAATACATGCAAATATCAAAAACTCAAAATACATCTGTTGACTATGCAGATACTCTAAGTACGTTCAAGCTCCATGCAGTTATTCGGCAATCGAGTCATGCAGTGCCAACATCTCATCAACATCAATTCGAATCCCTCTAACATGATCTCCAACAGAGCTTTCATCATTTTGTACGGATCTTCTTTGAAGCCCCGTTGGGTAAATGAAATGCTTGTCTTGATCACAAGTCCGAAAATGAGCGTCTGAGAGGGATGAGTGTCTGCGAATATAATTATGTAAAGCCATTATTGCAATCATAATGTTTCGTTGATTTGCCAAACTATATGACGACATATCCCTAAGTATCATCCACCTCTTTTTTCATACTCTGAATGACTATTCTATAACACTACGTAAGGAATATCAAGTTGATTGAATATTTCTCGGCGTCCTTGTATAGGCATATTGCCTCTTGCATATCCCGATTGAATAGTTTTTGGCGTTCTTTTGCTTGATGTCTTGCAAGCTAAATTAGATGATCCACCAACCCCAGATAATTTAAAATCCACTAATGCTAAAAATTGTTGCTCACTGAGTGCTCTATTACGATAAAACCAGTTAGTAACTTGTTGCTGAGTCTACTCATTAGAACGGTCAGTTCAATCCGAGGAAGACGTTATAAATCTGCGACAATTTTAAATTTAACAGTATATTAACACATAATAAAACATGAAATTCCAGCATCATCTACAACATAATAAAAGACCAACATAAATGCTCAAACTTTAACAAAACAGCATAAAACATAAGTCCATCACAAAAAATAAAACATAAAAAAGTTCATCGCGGAATAAAACATAAGTTCATCACATAACAACTAGAATAAAGTCCATCACGTAGCACCTATCCTGATCTTTTCTCATAACGAGTCTGAGTCATTTGAGTCATCAATCCTTTCGAATGCTCATAAAGGTTTCTCTATCAGAAACATGGTGCAGTAGTCGTACAAGTCGTGTTTGATTCATCCATAACCTCCATCATAGTTTTGATTTCTGAAATCGCCTCAGGAATGATGTATAAGGATGAAGATATCTGGATGTGAGGAGGCTCTATCATGCACTTCCTAATAATGCGCGATGTTTCAGCTATATCATCCAACGTCGAACTCCTTGTCTTCTCGTTAGTCATCTTGTTTTTTCCTATAGTCGTCTGTTTGTTCCTTGCTTCAGCAGAATTGGTGACTCGTTCATGTTATTTGTCTCATCTCCAGCAGATAAGTCATGTTCGTCAATTGACTCATGCTCAAAATTTTTAGAATTTGGAACCCAAGCAAGATCTCCAGTTGCTACGACCTAGCTAAACATCATATTCAACTTCTCTTCTAACTCAGGGGATTTGCCAGAGAACTGAAACTTTCTTGCACTTGGAAACACCTGAGATGGAAATTAATATGTATCAGTTGAATCATCTATAACACATTAATAAACACAAGAATCTTAAAAATAAAATGCATAATTTGAGGTGTTCTTTCCACCAATATTTCGAAACAACAATAGTTTTGCGAATTGAATCTCTGCCCAAACTCGTCTCACGACCCTTAAGTTCTCGCCATAATTTCCAATCTTTCTTTACCTGATCCCACTTGTTCATTTGATTACGATCATAAGACTTTACCTTGCGAGCAAAGAAACATGTTAGGTTGGTCCACTCATCCCTGCTAAAGTGTGTGGTTGGGCAATTACCCAACTCAATCTCTTTCAAGCATAACTCACAAAAAATCAAAACCATTTGTCTCCCAATTTGCACTAACACTGTCTTATTTATGTTTACTCATAACGCATAAACTAGATGAGAGAAAAATAAAATTAAACAAGTCATAATCACACAAGTGCACATTCACACACAATCAACAGACACACACACAACACACACACACAAACACACACGCATTACATACACACACATTATTAAATACATGAACACGCGCGCGCGCACACACACACACAAACAAGTGTACATATACAGACTCAACACACACACACACACACACACTCAGACACACTCACATCACATAACACACACGCGTGCGCGCATGTGCATGCCCGCCCGCCCGCCCGCCCGCCCGCCCGAGAGTGAACACACACACACACAAGTGCACATATTCAAAATCATAGGCCTACACACAAAATATATACATTTTTACAATCTAACAAATCGCATTCCCACATCGTAAAAATCTACACATTAATATTTCTACACAAATCACATTCACACAATCCAAATCACCAAATAAAAAACAAGAGGAGCAGGTATACATGCTGTTGTTGAGGGCTGCAGATCAAGGGCAAGATCAACAAAGCATGTTGAGTGTATCGGGGATCACAACTGCACAAAACAGGGGAGAGGTGAGATGTCAATGCACAAAATAGGGCTTGTTCGGGAAGATGCTACAGGAGAAGATGATGCAATAGGAGAAGATGTTTTGAGAAGAATACCTGCAGATCCAGGAAGAATACATGTGTTGGAAGGTCGGGGAAGATCCTGGATGCGGCGGAGAAGAGTGCCATGTGCCGGAGAAGACAATTCTTGTGTGGAGTCGGGAACCCTGGATGCCGTCGGAGTTCGATGAGGCGGGATGGATTCTCCTCGCGGCAACATGGGAGAAGGCGGAGAGGTCGCGATACATGATGCCCGAGCGCTTCGGCCTCTTCTCATCCCCAAATGTGATAAACTAAAGCTGTGAAAGATATGGTACCTAAACACCTAGAGGGGGGTGAATAGGTGACCTAATCCTTTTCTAACTTTGTTGGCAGCCACTTAGTTAAATCACAGAGTTCTAACAACTTTTGCACAGCAAACAACAATAACAAAACATACACAGCACAACACACATTGTTTTATAGTGGTTCCCCAAGATATGGGTACATTCACTTTCCCCCTTCGCCTATCTAGCAGTGTACTAGATTCGACCAAACTTCTCCACTGTCTCAGAACCCAAATTGGTTCCTACCTCAGGCCCAAAGCCTTACAACTCAGCTTTATCCCAAAGCCTACACTCAGCCAATCAAGGCCTACACTCAGCCAATCCAAGGCCTACACTCAGCCAACAAGGCCTACACTCAGAGATCTCTATCTCCTACACTCAGGCAAACAAGCCCTACCCTCAGCCTTTATAAATATAGGCTTACAATCACTCAGATCCAATGGATCCTACAAGTTAAAAAGATATTACAAATTATAACTCTACAACTCAGAATTAAAGGAGGGGAGTTGAGAGATTCTTGATGAGTTCTTGGAAGAACTCAGCTGGATTCACCCTGACTTAGCTTTCTTCAAAGCTTCTTGAGTAGAACTGAAAAAGGCTGAATCCTCTGCAGTTGTTCCTTGACCTCTGGCACTTAAGATCCAGACTGAATCTGAATCCTTCTTCTCAGCCTAGTTCCAAAGGCTGATTTCTTGGATGGAGCCCTCTCTCTCCAACTTCTTAGATCTGCAGTTGGACTGCAAGATCTTCTTGTGTTGATACTTTGTGTACTACTTTTCTGATTACTTGAATAATCTGTACTACTTGTTAATCACTTGATCAACTCTTTCAACAACTTCAACAGCAACAGTTTCTGTAAACTGTGGATGCCTATTTATAGGCCTTCTTCATGGTAACCGGCTGATCCGGTTCATAACTGACTTCTGACATCTCTGACAGTTGCTGTAGACCGGCTGGATCGGTAGCTGTCATGTCAACCAGTCACTTCTTGAAAATCTCTAACAGTCAGTAAGTGTCGAGACTTTCTGTCTTTAAGTGTCGACACTTATAGACCAAGTGTCGACACATGCTTTGTAAGTGTCGACACAAGTCTACAAGGTGTCGACACATATCCTTATATGTCTCGACACAAATTCTTCTTCATGTGTCGACACTGAAATTGAGTGTCGACACAAGTACTTGTTCTTCTAGCTTTTGCTGAATTCTTCTATGTGTCGACACATCTCCTTTGTGTCGACACATCTTCTTTTGTTGAATCTGTCAAGTGTCTCTTGGTGTCGACACATAGTCTTCTATGTTGAATTTTGCTGAGTGTCGACACAGCTCCTTGTGTTGACACACCTTCTTGTTGTTGAGACTTCAGCTGAGTGTCGACACATTCTCATAGTGTCGACACTTGTACTTAGAATAATTTGTAGTTCTTTCTGTTCTTTGCTAAGTGTCGACACAGCTCCTTGTGTCGACACTTTCTTCAAGTGTTGAGTCTTTAGCTGTGTGTCGACACATTGTTCTGGGTGTCGACACATACTTCAAATGTTGACTCTTCTGTTGAGTGTCGACACATTGTGTTGAGTGTCAATACTTGTACTTAGACTCTGCAGACTTTTGCTGAGTGTCGACACAGCTCCAAGTGTCGACACTTTCTGGTGTAGACACAGCTTCACTGGGTGTCGACACAGCTCCTTGTGTCGACACTTTCTGTCTGGTGTCGACTCTGCTTCCCAGGTGTCGACACAATGACTCCAAGTGTCGACACTGCTTGTCTGGGTGTCGACACAAGTCTTCTTGAGTGTCGACACTTTCCCTCTGGGTGTCGACACATGGACTTAGAAACTTTTTGCTTCAGTACAGTGATTTCTTAACCTGCACAAATAACTCAAACATACATCAAATACATTATGATGTATATCATTGAGTTGGGTGATGCTTCTTCAAATCAGGTACATTTGACCAATGTACTCAACAAGCTGGCGATCTGGGTTTTGACCCGCCGATTTTTGACCTGCGATAAAACGTCGTGCGGTTGCAAAAACAATGAAAAAACAAATAGGAAAATACGAAAGGTTGCATTTTTAGAAAACAAAACGTGGAGAAAAAACTAAAACAAATGGAGCCTTAATTTTTGCAAAGAGTGACTAGCAGTTTAGTAGGACTTAAGTAGAGAGACTTGAAAGATCAGGTGTATTTTGGAATATGATGGTAGCTGAAAGCTTATATTTTGGGTCCCGGTTTTGTCAACGATGTGAAACGATCTGAAATGCCTCATACTAAGGCGGATTGTTTGTGTGGGGTGCGGGGGGCTGTTGTGGTTGTTGTGGGCGGGGCTTGAGAAGAATCTTATCCTGGACTGCAAGGCATCAAAGAAAGAAAAAGAGAAAGATGACAAGAAATCAATAAATTTGACAATGTAAGATTAATCATCTGATGATGCCCTAATTCTTTCATGTGTTACCAGATGTGATTCTCACAAGTTCTTAACTCAAGTGCATTGTTTCATGCCACCTCCAACCATTACACTTTCGTAAGTTATGAGAAGAAAAACTTGGTAAAATCTACCCAGATGATGATGCGTCATGTGAGATTGTTGGAAAAGAAGAAGTGCACATATGCCTTGCTAACGAGTCTACCACTGATTTAAAACATTATTTTGGTCCTTTTTAAGACCTCAATCACTTACCTCCATTTCTCACAGCTCCATTGTTAATGCTCTTATTTTTCACCACTTCAACTCTCACGACCAAAACAAAACAGGCCAAAGTGGGATTCATCCTAAAAGGCTAAAACCAAATTTATGAATCTTTGCATTATTATTTATTTGTTCAAGTGAAAAAAAGGAAAATTATTTGTAGATTTTTTTTTTAAAAAAAAGTCCGTGATTATAGTCGATACATATTTAATTAAAAAAAACAATAAAAACGAAGGTTAATACTTAATAGACGATTCATGAATCATGAATGAACAAACTCTTCTTGCTCATGAATGAACGAATCATCATCCCGACCTCCACTATTATTCTTCACGTCCACACAATGCATCTCTCTTCTCCGTTCCTACACCCGCCGCAGATCCCTCTGCTCCGGCAAGCAGCTCCACTCCCTCCTCATTTCCTCCGGCCTTCTCCTCCGGCACCCCCTTCTCCTCTCCACTCTCGCCACCATGTACTCACTTTGCAGCCAACTCTCCCTCGCACGCCAACTGTTTGTCGAAATTCCCCACAAGACTACTTTTCTGTATAACATCCTCATTCGCAGCAGCGTCGATGCCGGTCTTCCTCGTGACGCCCTCGACCTCTTCGCCTCCATGCTATGCTCCCCACAACAACCCAACAACCTCACATTCCCCTTCATCCTCAAGGCCTGCGGCGATCTCTCCCTCCTCCCCGCCGGCGCGCAGGTCCACTGCAGATCCATAATGGAAGGGCTCGGCTCAGACGAGTACGTGCAGAACTGCTTGATTTCTATGTACATGAATTGTCTCAACAAGGATGCGGCGACGGTGGTGTTTGATCAAATGTGCTGCAGGAGTGTCGTTTCTTGGAACACGATGATCGCTGGCTGCTTGCGTAATGGACTGTTTGATGAGGTAATGGTTGTTTTTCGTAGAATGTTGTGTTCTGGCTGCATTCTGATCGACCGGGCTACCCTGCTATCACTTTTGCCGGCGTGCGCTCAACTCAAGGATTTGAGAATGGGGCCGTGTGTTCACAAGTTAGTGGAGGTGTATGGCTTTAAATCATATCTTCCTGTGAGGAACGCTCTGATTGATATGTATGCGAAATACGGAAACTTGACTGCGGCAAGAAGGCTATTTGATGAAGCAGATTTCGAAAGGGATGTTATCTGCTGGACTTGTATGATCGGAGGCTATGTTTTCAATGGCTTCGAGGTGGAAGCGCTTGCCCTGTCCAATCAAATGCACTTGTCGGATATCAGACCTAATTCAACGACGATTTCATCTCTTCTTGCTGCTTGCGGGAGCTTGCCTTCTATGGCCCATGGGATGGGCATTCATGGCTTGTGCATTAGGATTGGACTCGAAGGTGATGGTTTTGTGGAGACTGGCCTCGTCGACATGTACTCCAAATGTGGAGACACGGATTTGAGCTCGCGGATGTTTGCAGGCAGCTCAAGAACAACCCCCGCATGGAATGCCATCCTATCAGGCTTAGCTCGAAATGGGTTGACACGGGATGCAACCGAGCAGTTCCGACTGATGCTCAGAGAAGGAGCGGTGCCGGATTTGGTCACAATGACATCTTTGCTTCCCGCCTACTCCTGCTCCGCATACCTGCGGCAAGCCAATAACATCCATGGCTACTTGGTGAAGGCCGGCTTCCTCAAAAATGTTGAAATAACGACATGTTTGATCGATGCCTATGCTAAGATCGGCTGCTTGGACGTTGCGATGGAGCTGTTTGATCGATTGCCGATCAAAGACTTTGTGAGTTGGAGCTCGATTATAGCTGGATACGGAACTCACGGGCATGCCGAGAAGGCAATCTGGCTTTTTAATGAGATGGTGGAGGCCGGGGTGGAACCAAGCGAGGTCACGTTTACTTCAGTTCTGCATTCATGCAGTCATGCAGGTCTGGTGGAAGAGGGCTTGCACATATTTGATGGAATGAAGAGATTTCATTGCCTGAATCCGACCATCGATCATTGTGTGTGCATTGTCGATCTCCTGGGCCGTATGGGGAGGCTAGAAGAAGCTTATAGGGTGATAAAGGAGATGCCGTTTGAGGCTAATCATGCGGTGTGGGGAGCCCTGCTCGGAGCTTGTTTGATACATGAGAATGTGGAGCTAGGAGAGGTGGCGGCGAAGAGGTTGTTTGAGATACAGCCGGAGAACACTGGAAACTATCTTTTGCTGGGGAATATTTATGCTGCGGTGGGAAGGTGGAAGGATGCAGAGGCTGTGAGGAGGATGGTGGGGGCGAGAGGATTGAGGAAAGTGGCGGCTCGCAGTTCCATTGTTCAAGGAATCTAGTAATGCCCCCCCCCCCCCCCCCCCCCCCCCCCCCAGCGCTGTGCTTGACTGTTGAATTTGCAATGATATATATGACCACTTCAATTTTCTGAAAGCATGGCGGCCTTATTTTCCACTTTTGGTCCTCTAGCTTTCTTTCAGTTGAAGGCCAAGCCAAGGAGACACGCTGGATTGGGAGGAAGCTCTGCAAAGCTGGCTCTACACGTGCTCTTAATGCCATTTTCCTGCATGCACAGCTTGACCACAAATTTTAGCGCAAAAAATATGCTCAAAACACATCAGTGAAGATGTCGGCCTCTAAAAAGAAACTGCAGTTGTTTTCATAGAGCATAAAATACCAAATAGAAGCATTTCCAAAAGGATGGCTCCTCTAAACTGCCTTCCAAATGTTCTCCACATGCACGAGGGGACTTTCAGCTGTATTATACATTTATTATATATATATATATCAATATTATACACCAGCTTGTATCTTTATCTGCTAGGCTGCTACTGCCATCAATTAGAACACACACACACACACACACACACCAGTTCGTACCACATGCTGTCTAGTCACCTTCAAATCCCAGAAAAAGAAAACTGCATTTACATGTACATAGTATAATACATATGCGCCTGAAAACGTTACAACAATATGGGAGGGCGACACTTGCTCTATAATCTATACAACCGACCCTCAATTCAGTTCTTAGTGCTGTGGAGTAAGTAAAAAATCAACAAAAAAATCGAATGAAACTTCAATGGCCACGACTAGTAACCTTTTGAAGGCAAGCAAATCCGACGAAGAACAAAAATCATCTACTGACTTTAGTTACTATGTAATGCCCTTTTTCTAGGTCGTATATGGTTTTCAGCTGCGGTTTTCGCATTCTTAGAATCAACCAAGCAATAAAGATTACGAGCGAGGACAGCACAATGACGCCATGCAGTGTGGGAGAGTTGATATGTATTATAGAAGCCCTCCAACCCATCTGTTCCATACTCTTCATGATGAATGCACCGAGAGCCCAGTCAAGATGGACACTGCCCACCTGATTCGAATACCAGAGCCTGATCACAGCATACACCAAGATGGAATTATGATGCAGAAATTACAAACTGATTCAACCGGATGAGAAAAGGAGTTTCATGGCAAAGGTTTCAAAGTACAGAGGCATGATTCTAAAAATTGCTGAAGAAAAGTACCTTTTATCAGTCATTGCAATCCCAAGACTGTCATGCAGTAGGGCCACAATATACGCTGAAGAGAAGCAATACCTCGTAAAATCTTCATCGTCTAGAGTTTGATATTTGCTTTTGAGTTTCTTCCAATCCTCTTCACAAAATAATCGTCCGGCCGACTCGAAATCCGATAGGATTGGCATTGGCCCCAGCCCAAAAAACTATCAGAAAGGATAGAGAAACAATTAAGGAAATGGGCGTGCAAAAAAACGAGATGATATTCAACGACTGCAGAAAGTTTGGAAGCTGGAAGATTTGTTGACCTTTGAAGTGAAGAAGAAATTCTCAGTTGCTAAGAATTTCCCTTGCAGGTTAGGGACATAATTTGAACCCAGGTGGCACTGCTGATACAGGCATCTATCTGAAAGTGAAATGAAGACAACGTTAGCATGCCTAGCTCTATGAACAAATGTTCTTGGTTACCAAAGATAAAAGGCAAAGTACAGGATGGTGAAGGCCTGACAAAGATGTTGCACCTTTTTCTTTTTGTAACAGTATCACTGCAGCGGATTTGCATTCTGAAAAGTTGCCTCTAGCATAAGCAATGGAATGATGTTCTGAACTGGAACCAGCAGTGGGAAAAGAGACTGAAGTTGGCGACACACTATGTGAATATCCTTTAGGAGAGCAGGGATCCGTGTACACCCTACTAGCGGTAGATTCTTCTCCTGCTGCATTACAAGATAAACGAGTAGGTCATATGAAAGTTTTATCAACTTTCAAAACAGTAATGTACTAAACTTGTGATACAGTCACTGGATTTTGAGAGAAAAAATTCGAAGATTTGAAGGAAAGAAAAAAAAGATGCATATTATTACCAAAAATGAAAATGAAAATATGCATATCTTTTAATAGGCAAAATACTCAAATCACTCTCATGTTTAGGCCTCATTTCAAATTGGTTTCTTAAGTTTATTTTGATTCAAATTAGTACTTTAAGTTTATTTTGATTCAAATTGGTCCCTTAATTTTCATATCTATTTCACATCATTCCCTCTTTTCTTTTCCGTTAACGGAGAAGCTTTGCAAACTATCCAAATAAATCCCTTATCTTTAAGTTCCATTTCAAGTAAGTCATTTAAATTAAATTTGATTCAAATTGGTCCTTTAATCTTCATTTATGTTTCAAATTATTAATGTAAATATAAACTAACAAAACTTCACTATTTGAATTATGATAGAAATATAACAATATAAAACAACCTAAGATAACAAATAGGTAAAAATAACTGCATAAACAGTCATTCATAGCTTACAAAATTAAGTGCCTTCAAAAATAATCTCTTGTCACACAAATAGTCCAAAAAGAGTACCAAAAAGAAGGAATGATAATAGAATCCAAAACTACAATTAACAGTCATAATAAGAGTACAAATATCCATCCTTCATGTCATCCAGAATAATAGTCAATTTTGACATCTCCTTCATGTTGTAGAATTTATGTTGAGAGAAAAATATATTAGTAATTATAAACTCCTAACTAGTTGAAGTATTATAGTAACAAATATTAAACTTACAACTTCTTTTGTTATGGCCCGAAATACCGTACTTTGAGCATTTAATTACTACATGCTTGCTACCCATCTTTGTTTGATTTCTGTTATCATTAACATCCATGTTTTGTTTCTTCTTTGGTCTATCTGGAGCTCGTTGATGAATGGGTAGAATCTCTGTGTATTAATTTTGCTCGGAAATTTAGTCCATTAGGTGGCAAGATTCTATGCATGTAACATTGACTATAAATTGATCTCTTGAAACAATCTGGCACAAAAAGGTGTATATCCAGACATCATTCACCTCAGCTAGGAGTGCAACTCGGATCGGTTCGGTTCCACCCAAAATCAAGAACCAACCCATATAGGTTCGGTTCTAAACTTTTGGAACCGGAACTGACCCACGATCCTAATGTATATAACCGGATCTGAACGATTTGCTTTGTTTCGGTTCTGGTTCAGTTCTCGATTCTACATGTCTAAAAATAATTTAAAAATGGCTATTCCATCTCACGATTCTTTGTAATGTAAGTTTCAATGTCACAAAATAGATGAATGATGACTATATATAATATTGAAGTCATACATCTACACGAGTATAATAAATATTTCTTTTAGCCATATGACTATTTTCTCAATTATTTTTGCATATTTAGTCATACGACTATAACCGTTGTCTCAAAATATTTTTTTAGCATTGATATTCGGTTCTCGGATCAGTTTTGGGTACCCGACCTTTGGAACCCGGAACCGAACCGAATTGTCGGTTCTAGTATTATGGGAACCGGACCCGAACCGAACCTATTTGGAACCGACCCAAACCATTCGGTTCGGTTCAGTTCCGGTCCGGTTCTTCGGTTATCTTTGCACGTCCCTAGCCCCAGCACTAGCCCCTTCTCGAGCCCGGTCCTTCTGGTCCGCAAGAAGGACGGTAGCTGGCGCTTTTGCGTGAACTACCGGGAACTCAACAAAGCCACCATCCTGGATAAGTACCCTATTCTGGTCATTCAGGAGCTCCTACACAAGCTACGAGGAGCGGTCTATTTCTCTAAGTTGGACCTACGTGTCAGCTACCATCAGATATAGGTCCGAGGGGAGGATGTTCCCAAGACGGCGTTATGCACACATGATAGTCATTACGAGTTCTTGGTCATGCTTTTTGGCCTGACCAATGCTCCAACCACCTTTCAAGCCACCATGAATGAACTACTCCATCTAGTTCTGCGCAGGTACATATCGGTTTACTTCGATGACATTCTGATTTACAGTTCATCATGGCATGACCTTTTGGACCACGTTCGGGCCACAACCACTCTCCAGGAGCACTACTTATGTGTGAACCCCTAGACATGTGTCTTCGGTCAGTCAGAAATCAGCTACTTGGGGCACACCATATCCGCAAATGGTGTAGCTATAGATCCAGACAAGATTCGGGCCGTCCTTTAGTGGCCCACAACCAGATCACTTCACGATGTCTGGGGATTCTTGGGTCTCATCGGATAGTAGTGTCAGTTAATCCGGGACTACAACAAGATCGCCAAACCGCTCTCCACCCTTCTGAAGAAGTCAAAGACCGGCATGTTTCAGTGGCCACCGGAAGTGGCGGCGACATTCCAGGCCTTTCAGCAGACCCTCAGCATCTTCCACATATTAGCGATGTCAGATTTTTCACAACCCTTTGTGGTGGAGTGTGACACCTCCGGCTCGGGCGTTGGTGCAGTTTTGATGCAGGCAGGACAACCCGTCGTCTTTTTTAGCCGATCGTTTGCACCCACCGTGCATCCTCGCTCCGCATATGAATCTGAGTTGATGGAGACATGGCATTGGTCCTAGCCATACAACATTGACAACCCTACCTGCTAGGCCGACACTTCACCGTTCGGACTGATCATCACATCATGCGCTATCTCCTCCACCAGAAGATTGCGACCCTGGCGCAGCAGGTTCGGGTGGCCAAACTCTTGGGGTACGACTTTGACATCGAGTTTTGAGCGGGGCCATCCAACCGGGCGGTCGACGCCATCTACCACCAATCGCAGACGACGAATCTGACAGCCATTTCCCGATCAGTCTGGGAGGATGTTGGAACCCTAGTTCTGATTTGGGCAAGGATCACTATTAGGATGATTAGATTGACCCAAAATGTATAGTCACGAGTCATAGGTTTGTTTCCAGGTTTGCTCCTTCAGAAAAATTCCAGAGAAATTCAGATTTGAAGTTCAGAAATTCAGCTCAAAGAAATTCTCCGAGCTCAGTTTAACGAACTTTGAGCTCAGTTCAACGAACTCTGAGCTCAGCTCAAAGAAAGCTGTAAAACTCAGTTCAAATATTATGCAGTTCAAAATCTCTGAGCTCAGCTCGACGAACTCCGAGCTGAGATCAACGAACTTCGAGCTGAGATCAACGAACTCCGAGCCCAGTTTGAAGAAAGCTTTAAAATTCAGATTGACGATTTCTTTGCAGTATGCGGGCAGAATTATTTACACCTGCCCGAATTAATTAAGGCCTAGTTAAAGGCGATTACAACTATCAGATTTAATGTTATATATTCTTATGAATATAGCCGTTTGGAGGCTGCATTAATTATGAATTAAATCAGAATTTAATGCTAATTGATTCCCAAAACAATTACCATTCTCGGGAATGATTCAGCCATTGTAGACAAAGTAAATTCAAATGTTTGAATGATGTTCAGACAATATATAGAGATATTTATGCAGTACAGAAGAAGTAGAAGAAAAAGCAGTAATAGAAAGAAAAAGAAAGACAAAGTAAAGAATTTTCTCCATCAAGCATTTCTTCCAGGAAATAATATTCATTCTGAGATCAAAGTTTACAATCTCTCAGATACATATACTGCAAGGAGAACTTTTCATTGAAGGCCTACACCCTGAAGCAAAGCTTTCTTCTTTCCTGAACCATTCAACATCTCAGGGGGAGCTTTGACATCATCAAATCCACTAGTCTTCTCTCAGTGATTTGAGACAGAGAAGACAACATCTTTCTTTCATCCCACTGTGTACAGGGTTATAACTCCCTTCAAAAGTTAAACTCTTGGTGGCAGGACACCTGATCAAAAACATGTGTGTTGATTTTTGGGCACCTGATCAAAAGCTCAAAGGGTTGTGAGATCTCCCTTGAAATAGATCTTGTGGTGTCAGTGCACCTGATCAAAAACCTGTAGTGGGGGTGTCGTCAGGAGTCAACCCTTTCAAGATCCTTGTGACCAAAGCAGGTTCACTGAACGCCCGACTTGCTAAGCGTACCGATAGGTGCAGGAGCGACTTAGCTTTAGAGGAGCGCGAAAGATGTCGGAGGTGGAATTATCCAGAAGTTTATGAAACAAAAGAGGGATGCAGATGAAACAAAAATAGCCAATTTGTTGATAGCCATGAAAGATCCGTCTGAAGACCAGTTGGCTGACATCTTGACTCAAGACGATTGCTTCCATTACTGACAAGAAAGACACCAAATTCCCCTTTAGGTGCTTCAACTGCGTTGCTCATTCCCGTTAGGCCGAAGTGTTTGGCGTTTCCTTCTCCGCTCACGCTTCGCTGACCTATCGCGCTACTATGATGCCCGTGCTTATCCCCTACTACACCCACCTTTAGCCCTCGCTTCTATCATCCGACATCGATCTTGGCTTCCTTGACAAGGCAATATGAGCATCCTACCAGGGCGGTAGAAGAGTGGATGTACCCAGATTTGGGGAACCACTATAATCCTTGTGTCATCTGTGTTGCTTGCTCTCCTTCTTTATTTTTGTGTTGTGCACACTCTTTTATATAACATATATATTTAACTAGAGTAAAATAAGATCTATCATCACTTTCAATTGGTATCAGAGCAGGTTTTCTTGGTTGTACATGCTAACAACTGAACCAAAACGATCTGATAGATTTTATATTTCTTAAGAGTTTATCATGACACAAAATGAATAGTTTTCAAACACCAGACCTCCTATGTGCAATCTAGATAATCTTTCACTATGGAAGACAAGGATTAGACTTTATATGAACTACATTGATGAAAATATTTTTAATTCAATTTTGACAGGTCCTTATCAATCAGTGGAAGCAACAAGCATCAATGCTGTTCCATCATCTCAATGGACAGATGTCCAGAAAAGGCTAAAAATTGCTGATGCACAATCAATGTCTGATGACATTTTTCAGGAAATTGCTGAATGTTCATCAACAAAAGATATTTGAGACTCTCTCACAGCAATGTTTGCTGGATCAGCTAAAGAAAGAATCTTTGAAGCTGAAACTTGGAGTGGCTCTGAAACTTCATCCTGTACAACTGAAGATGAAGAAGAGTCAAGAGCAAGAGAATTTTGCCTAATGACAATAAATGCATCTTGTAGCAACTCTGATGAACAATCAGACTCTGATGAAGAATCAGAATGTGAATCAGAAGAGGATCAGGTAATCTCTTCCTTTGGTTTCTCTTCAGAACATTTTAAAGAAGATTTTAAAATCCTATGTAAAGATTTAATTCAATCTGAGAAGGAAATAAAACTTATCAGAGAGAAATTAAATGAGGTATCTTCTGAAAATATAAAACTCAAATAAGATTTAAAGAATGCTCTTGAACAGATAATTTCTTTAGAATCAATTAAAGGAAAAGAAAAGCTAGAGGACATAGATAAAGTTACTGATGATTTGTAAAAGAATAAATCAATTCAATCTGTCTTACAGATATCTTCTTTCTTCATCCTGATTTGATGGAAGTCCGAGCGCAGATCCAACTTCGTGAATAGGCGCGCTCCGTGTAATTTGTCTAATATTTCTTATATAATAGGAATGCGAAATTTGTCCTTGATGGTAGAATTGTTCAAGCCGCGATTGTCGACACAAAACCTATGTGAGTCATCCTTTTTCTTCACCAGAATGATGGGGGAGGAAAAAGAGCTGGTGTTGGGTCTGATAATTCCCGCAACTAGCATCTCCTTTATGCTATGTTCTATCTCTGCCTTCTGTATGTGTGGGTAGCGGTATGGCCGAATGTTAGTCGGCTCAGCTCCTTCCTTGCGGCTGATCTGGTGATCTCTAAATCTCTGCGGTGAAAGTGAGTGGGGTTCCTGAAAAATCTCTGAGTATTGTTATAGCAAGGACTGCATCTGCTTTGACACCTCGTGTGGCGAATGTGGTCGCGGCGCAAGCTCCATGATCACCTTCATAAGATCTTCTTGATCCAACAACCTTTCTAGGCATCGAAGAGAAACCTCCTTCATGGGTGAGGCTTGGAGTCCACTCAGACATTAGTCTTTCCTAACCTGAGTAAACTCCATAGTCATGTGGTGTCAGTCCACTGTTGCCTTCCCTAACTGTTGTAGCCATCGGACCCCCGGAACTATGTCGGATCCCTTGATGGGAAACAAGTGAACTTCCAACCGGCACAAGTACCCTTGCACCCGGAGTTCCATCCCCCTTCCCGACTCTTTCACAATGCAGCTCATTGTCGTCGGCTACCATAACCTGGAAGGCAGAGTCGTGGTTGACCTCCAGGCCCAACTTCTGAGCAACTGTGGGGTTGATGAAGTTATGTGTACTACCACTGTCGATCAAAATGGTCACTTTTTGTAAGAGGATCCTCTCGGTGAATCGCATAGTCAAGGGTGTGGTCCCACCCTCCATAGCCTGGATGGATACGCTGAACTCAGTTAGATTGAGGTCTTCTTCCTATTCATCTCCCTCACCTGCAGCTCCCCTTTCTTCTCCTTCTTCCCTCAGCATGTATACATGGATCATCTGAGATTTATGTCCGGGGCCATATTTCCTATCGCAGTTGAAACACAACACTTTTTCCCGTCGTGCATATAGCTCGGGCCATGTTAGTTTCTTCACTGTCGCCTTCCCTCTCGCAGTTTGTTCCCTTCTGACCGTTGGCGGGTTCATCGTATTCTTCCCATTGGCCATGCATTCCCTCTGTCAGTTAAAGTGCTCCTCCTGGATTCGAGCTAAACTGATGGCGTGGTTCAAGCTGCGTGGCATGTACGCGTGGACCTTGTCCCTAATGTGCTCCTTCAGCCCGAAAACAAAACAACTCAAGAGTGTCCTTTCCTCCCACTGCACCCTGTTCGCCAGCCTTTTGAACTTTATGCGGTATTCCATTATTGAACCCCTCTTCTTCAGTTTCTGGAGAAGGGCTTCAAAATCTTCATACTCGAGGGGCCCGAATTTGGCTGTGAAATCGTCAACGAAATTGGCTCAAGGGGCATAGTCACGCCCTCGGAGGAACCGTTGGGTCCATTGGAATGCATCATCTTCAAGGTGAAAGGACGCCAGTTGCACCCACTGCTCTTCTAGAATCTCCCGGTAGTTAAAAAATAACTCTGCCTTTTGAACTCATTCCAACGCATTGCCTCCTTTGAATGTCGGGTAATTCATGCGGATCCTTTTCGGTGGCATGTAGGCTCTCGGATTCTGTTGGTCGTGTGCTCCATACTCCTGGCCGAGGCCAAGAGGTCGTTGAAGCTCTGTCGGTCAATTCGGGTATCCTCCTTCCTCTCCGTGTTGATAGTCGGGCCTTGTAGCAGCCAGGGGAGGTTTGTACTCCAAGCCGTCGCCTGTCCTGCTGCTGCCGACGTGTCTCAATCAAGGTTGTAGATGTCGGATGTCGGGTTCATGTCGGTTTGGGTTTGAAATGTCGTATGTCGGATTGCGGGGGATATATCAGGAATATTTTACAATATCGGATTTTAATATTTAAATAAAGATAATGGTATTTATACACATTTTTTGCAAATAAGTAAAAATGTACAGACAAATAATTATACCAATGTACAAACAAATAAGTATTTATAACATTTTCTTTGAAATAATTTTGAAAGATAAAGGAGAAGCCCATGTAATAATGTAAAGTTGGAGGAGAGTTTTTCTCAGCTATTGCAAAAATCACTGTAGCAGAAGTTAACAAAATAATGTTAACATAAGTTATAAGTGCACAGGAGAAACAAAAATCACTGCAGATTTACACAAGGTATAAACATAGCTATTGCAAGAAAGAAACCTAACTATAGCATAAGCAAGAAGCTTACAGTAACACAAGTTTAATAAAACTTTTAGATCTTACGACTTGATCAATATAACTACAAATAAAACTTTCAATTGTCGCAAAAATAATAAGAAAGAAGAAGAAAGAAGAATGGGGCTTACAGTGGAGTGAAGTAGTAGAAACCCTAAAGCTCGACTCCTCGCGTCCTCGTCTGCGATGCCGATTCGTAGAAAGCTCGGCGTCGTCGTCTACTCCTCGCCTGCGATGCCGATTCGTTACCTCGTCGTCGAAGACGGAGCTGTCGAGTGTCGACCACTCCGCCAGAGCGACTCTCCCGTAAATTTTAGGGTAGAGCGAGAAATGTTGAATGCGTGAAATGGAATCGTGAATTAGGAAAATACGGGTCCCGTGAACTTTGTTTTTTATATATATTAAATATAATAACTGAAATATCGGGTTAGAGATATATCGATATATCGGGATATATTGCCATTTTTTTACAAAACAATATTTTTGTCAAAAAATCGATTTCGTTGCGGTTTGCACCCAAAAACTTTATGTCGGCCGACATGTCGTACATGTCGGCCGACATCTACAACACTGGTCCCAATCCCTTAGGGTTAGGCAGAAGCTCATCCCAAGGAGGGTAACCATATCCCTAGGTCGCTGGTCAATCAGGTCCTCTTGTCCCCTGTCAAGGCCCCCTTGTGACTGGATCGGCCCCTGATGAGTGCTCGCTTCCTCCATGCGAGTATCTAGTCGCTCTTCCAAGCGTTTCTATGACACCCTTAATTTTTCTTCAATTGTCGTCACTGTATCTGACAACCCAGTGTAGTTCTCCACTAGAGTTGCTAGTCGTGTGGATTCTTCCTGTGAGCGAGTCACCATGGTGGAACTCGAGGGTTTAGAGAAGGGAAGTAGTTGGCTTCAACGTGGGATGGCAACTGCACGAGGACAACGTCAGTGGGGAGATCGACGAGGCATCCCGGCGCAGTCGACGAAGCAAACAGGGGAGATGTTGCACGAAGCAGACAGCGAGAAATTCTACCGGCGACAAGGCTCCTCGGAAGTAGCTTGCCACTAAGGCTGCGAGGAAGCCGGGTCTTGCCGTGCGAAAGACGTGGCGCGGTTGATCAAAGGATGCGCCGTTGAAGCCGTGCGAAGGGTGCACCGCGAAGCCATTGGCCGCAGGATGCGACGCAGCCGTCCGGCGTCGGCGATTGAAGCTTAAGATCGTCAGATGTGGCATGGTCGTCGAGTAGGGTGTCTGAAGTCGTCAATCAAAACCGTCAATTGAAAGAAAGACCGAAGGATGTGCCGCAGTTGACTAAAGGATCCAATCGAAGGGTGCGTCGTGGTTAGGATGAGGATGATGTCGGAAGGTAGAAGCGAAGTCGGTAGACGAGCCTATGATACCAAATGTTCGGATCAAAGAGGAGAATAAAAAAATTAGGATTAGGGTTTGAGAGAGAGAGAGAAAGAAAGGAAATACCTGAAGTCTTTTGCATGCCCTCGCCGAACAAGTCCTAGAGGTATTTATACCTCTGGGCCAAGAGGGGGCCGGCTGGCACCCCCATGTAGGGTGAACCCGCAGGTTCAGCCCCAAGCCGTCGCGGTTTAATTGGGAGGGATGAACCGGTAGGTTCAGCCCTGCATTGTGTTGTCTCCTTCCGCCGACGCGCATATTGTTTACCCGTGAACCGGTTGTTATGTGGGGTCATAACAGAGGTCAGTCAAAAAACATTAAACTCAAATTGAAAAGACTTGAGCGTGCATTGCAAAGAATTATGTAATATTAAATTAAAGGAATCATATCCACGTGGTGGTTCCGTTTAAGGACTAGGCCAACCAAAATTTGCCATTTTAATAGTATAGATTTTTAAAAAATGTTGAGTACGAATTCTTGATGCAAGCATATGTTTTGTTTCATATTGTGGAAATAGAAAACAAATACTCATCCAAACATATTTAAATTTTAAGTAAAGAAAACCAAAACAAAAGAAAATAAAATAAAAACACATTCAAGCACGCTCTTAGTAATCATAGTTTGATTATGGCCCATGGATAAGTTTTAATGCAGTGACTCACTGTGATGTCTAAGGTATTGTCTAGATTGATTTACTAGTGCATACTATTAGAATGAAATTAGAATTATATGTTGTATTTCCCCTCCCTCTTATATATAAGGAGGCTCCACTATTGTTTAATTACAAATGGTTCATTTCCACTCAACATGGTATAAGAGCCCTAGAGCTCTGTCTCCCGCTCGCCACTCGTATCTCGCTCGTTGCGCGTTTCCAGCACGCCGTTTTTTCGCCGCCTCTCTCTCCCACTCGCCCATATCCTCTAGTCAGCTTCCCTCTCTCTCTCATGCCGCGCACCCCTCTACAACGCTGATGCGCTCGACAAACCCGTAGGCCGATTAGTGCTGGGCGCGTTGGATGATTTTTTTGGCGGCCTTCCGGCGGTCCAATTGACTCCAAATTTTGGAAAAAGTTTTGCTTCAGCCCACTAATCCTCCACCACAATTTTCTCGTGATTCCAACAGTTGGATGCTTCTCCATCTCAGTTCTCGTGCTTCCTTTGTTTAGGAGGAGGATGTCTCCTAACTCTATAGTGATGCTCTATCTCCCTTCCGTTATTTGAAAGGGTATTCTTCTCTAATCTTCACCATCATATCGATGGAGTTTAGCTAACATCTATTCTTATGTCGGACGTTGTTGATTCATGTAGCTCTGTGACCCCCGCTGGATCTACCCAGGCTAGTTAAGATCACCACTACTCTGAGATTACAACAATCCGACTTGATCACACCAACTATTTGTGTTGGTCTCGCTCCATTACTCTAGCCTTTAAGAGTCGGTGTCTCTTTGGCTATATCAGTGGTACCACCACCGCTCCTGCCACGATGAGAGTCGGAAAACTCCCTTTTCATGTCACGCCTCATTAATTTTATGCAGGAACTATTGCTCAGAATTACCCTGCCGCGGAGATATGGAAGTGTGATGAGTCTACCTATTGCCGCAAGGGAATGCGACCCAGATCTATCAACTTCGCCGCGAGATTTTTCTTCTTTGACAGGGCGATCACCCTCCTTCTGCCCACTACCATGAATTTATCCAACTATATCAGGAGTACAACTATTTTGACTCCCTTGTTATGGTTTGCAATGCGTATGCACTCTTGCTGAGGAGCCACGAGGATCGCAATCGAGTCTTTGAGTTTCTGCATGGGCTGCACAGAGATTTTGATTAGATTACTATCCAGATCTTGGGACGCACTCCTATTTCATCGCTTCCTGAATTTTACAGCATTGTTCAACAGTGATTTGATTGCAGGTAGTCCTGGAACACCACCACCCTTCCGGAAGGATACACTTTAGCGGCTCATTAGCCAAATTTTGGAGGTCGTGTTTCTCGTGATTTCAAACCTAAACCTATAGTTAAGGATGACCTCACTTGTGATTATTGTGGCAAGCCTCGTCAAACTCGGGATACATGCTTTAGCCTACATGGCTTTCCACCTCCCAGGGGCGGACTGTCGTCACGCGGTGGTCGCGGTCGTGGTAGAGCTCCAGTTAGACCTTATCACTCTGCTCATCTGACTAAACTTCCAGAGTGTTGTCCTCCTCAGTCTTTCTTCTCCGCTGAAGAGATGCGGGATCTCTGTCGCTTGATGCATGGCCTTTCTACTGAGCGTACTACTGTCTCTATATCATTTTCCGCCCTTGCCCACACAGGTACTTCGGGTGCTGACTCTGCTACTATTACTACTCAGTGGACTATTGATTCTGCACCCACTGATCGCATGACCGGTTCCGATTCAGGTTTTGTTTCCTATACTCCTCTTTCAAGCAGAGATAAAGCGAGCATTGTCGATGGCTCTCTCTCCTCCATTGCTGGGAAAGGTTTCATCCCTTGTTCTTCTCTCACTTTATCTTTTTTGTGCTTTATGTTCCAAATTTTTCTCGTAGTCTACTTTTTTTTAATCATTTGGTCACTTCTCTTCAATGCCCAAATGACATTATACCTTTGTGAAACCTCCCAAACCAGGTTCTTGGGGATTGTTTCAGCCCATATAAAGCCTTCTTTAATTTGCAGACTTTCCCTTCTACACCTTTAGGAGTGAGACCTGGTGGAATAAACATATAGACTTCCCCATCCAGATCTCCATGAAGGAACGAATTCTTCACATCAAGTTGTTAAAGGTTCCAACCTTTGCAGACATCACGAGATAGCAAGACCCTAATAGTATTCATCTTTGTCACTGGGGCAAATGTTTTTTGATAGTCAATGTCAAGAGTTTGTGTATAACCACTTGTCACCAGCCTTGCCTTACACCTTTCGACAATCCCTTGGAGTTCTGTTCGACAGAGAACACTCATTTACACCCAACAGTCTTCTTTCCATATGGAAGATGCACCAGATCCCATCTATGATTCTTCTCAAGGGCAGTCATTTCCTCAACCATCGCCTCTCTCCACATAGGGATCTCCAGGGTCTGTTGTCAAGATGCAGGTATAGAAGGAGAAGCAAGAAAAGACACAAAAGCCTTATAGGAAGCAGAAAAAGAGTCATAAGATACATAATATAAGAGAGGGTGACGAGTACAAGAGCGAATACCTTTCCTAAGAGCAATCAGTGGATCATAAGGCCCTGGGCCAGGATTCAGTGATGGTTCTGGTGGCATGATCAGACCTTGTGTGTTTGTCTTCTTTGTACGTCGAGTATATACCTGCAAGCTCGGAGCAATATATGTAAGAGGTAGGGACACAGTAGGTGGACTCACTTCCACTGGTGTAGACTCCCACTGAAGTGAGAGATACGATGGAGGTATGGGCAGAGGGTACAGAAGGAACGAGTAAAGGAGGAGGGTCATCTGAGGCAGGGTAGTATGCCTCGGATTCATGGAATATGACATCCATAGTGACAAATATTTTCTACGTAGGTAGGTGAAAACACTTGTACCTCTTTTGTGTAGGAGATTAGCCAATAGAAACACACTTGAGTGCGCGAGAATCAAGTTTGGTAGGATGAGGGTGATGGATGTGAACAAAGCAGACACATCCAAACAACTAAGGGGAAAGCTGAGTGTGAGGCACTTAGAGAGTGTTAAGAGGAGTAGCATTCCCAAGGACGCGCGAGGGCATACGATTAATAAGATATGTCGCAGTAAGGACTGCATCACCTCAATAGAATTTGGAAGATGCATGGTGAACAAAAGACAACGAGCGACTTCCAGGAGATGACGATTTTCCCGCTCAGCAACACCATTCTGTGTTGGGGAATAAGCGCAAGTAGTCTAGTAGAGCATGTCATGATCAACAAGATATCGCTCCAACTGCAAATCAATGTGTTCACAGTCATTGTCACTGTGAAGAGCTTTAATGGTGATATGAAATTGAGTGGAGATCATGTAATGAAATTTTTAAAAAACAAAAAATATGGCACTTTTGTTGAACAACAAATATAACCAAGTAGTACAAAAGTAACAATCAATACAAATAACAAACACACACAACCAGAGATCGAAGATATTGGGCAGGGCCCCTAAATATTAGTATGAATAACTGCAAAAAGGGTAAAACTAAGTAATGAAACATGATTAAACGAAGCACGATAATGTTTGTTAATAGTACATGCATCACACATAAAAGAATCAAAGGCAACAACAGACATGGCAGAAAACAACAATTTTATAACAGAAGTAGACGGGTGGCCCAAGTGACAATGCCAAAAATACAATAGATGGGTAGTGTTAGAATGAAGAGCCAGAGGGGATTGAGCTGGGCTGGAGTCGAGCACATAAAGTCCATTGACCATGCTACCAAAGCCAATCACCTTCCCCGTCGATGGGTCCTGAAAAGCACAAGAGGAAGGAAGAAATGTCATAGAGCAATGCATGGAGTTAGTGAGATGACTAATAGAAAGTAAAATACGAGTGAAATTGGGAACATGAAGGACAAAAGATAAGATGAGAGAGGAGCAGGAGATGGAACCCTTTCCGACAATAGATGAAACAGAGCCATCTGCAATGCTCACCTTATTGCGACCATAGAGGGGTATATGAGATGAAACCTGAAGAGGACCCAATCATATGATCTGTGGCCCCAGAGTCAATGATCCACTGGATGGAAGGATGAGAGGCAGTAAAGTGAGCACCTGGAAGTCTCGTGTGAGCATAGGAGGAAGAGGCAGAAAGATCCGTATAAAGGCCCCGCATCAAGCGACGGAGGGCAAACACTTCATCTGTTGTAAATGTGCTGGGAGGGGCAGAGCCATTAGAACAAGAATAGCTAGGAGGAATGTTCGCAGTACCATCAGTGAGATGAGCAGCATGAGGAGAAGCATGACGACCAGAAGAGCGCCCAAAACCACGGCCGCCACGAGGTGGAGCACCCCCTTTTGGCGGAGGGAACTCATGATGCCGGAAGCAAGTGTCTCAAGTGTGACAATTCTTCCCGCAATAATCACAGAAGAGATGGTTTTTATCAGATCCCTTCAACTTGGAGTCACTGGATGGACGACTACCAAGAAGATAAGGGGAAGTAGTAGGCAAGAGCAGAGCTCTAGAGCGCAGGATCAGGAAGTAAGGTCTGGCGGAGATCGAATTCCTGCTGCACGAAACTGTAGACCTCGGGAAGAGACAGTAACTGTGGACGCCCCAAAATCTGAACACTGGTCTAATCAAATTTCCGATACAGACCATGAAGAAATTTAAAGATTCGATTACGGTCTTCTATGACATGAACCATCGCCTCATCGACGGGATAACAAATATAAGAGGATCAAAATGATCATATTCCTAATACAATTGTGTGAACTCCAAGTAGTACACAGAAGGAGGGTGATCACCCTGTCGGAGTAAGGATATCTTCCGTCGCAATTGGAAAATCTGAGCGGCATTGCCTCGATGAGAGAAGGTAGACTCCGCTCTCGCTAAATGTCTACAGCATGGTCGAGAAATAAATAATTACAAGCGATGGACTCTTGCATCAAACTAGTAAGTCAGGACATGACTAAGGAGTTTTCTAACTCCCACTGTATCCACTCGGAAGAGGTCTTATTTGGTTCCTTCATTTGGCCAATGATATAGCCAAAGAGACGACAACTTTTGAGCGCCAAGGTAATAGACCAGAACCAAGAAAGGTAATTAGAGTCATCCAGAGGAATGGTAGTAATCCGAGTATTGTGATCATGGTTCCCACAGAGAGCTCACTGGAGGGGCAACCACTAACAAGAGAGTGAGAGAATCATCACTGCTAGACATAGTGGCTCAATATTAGAAATTCGGAGACCACCCAAGACTTAGGGCAAGCAAAAGCTGCTTATTACACCGGGGGAGAGAGAAATCCACCTCATGCGAGCACAAGAAGCGCAGAAGGCACTGGAAGTAGTAGGCGCGTCATTGCATTGGGTATTCGGTGTAGGATAGGGGCTGAAGGAGGGACGACATAAGAAGAGGGGCCTGTGGTAGAGGAAGTGGCGAACCCGAGCGGAAGAGAGCGAACGCGAGTAGGGAAGCGGGTGGTGCAGAGGCGAGCGACGAACGAAGCGGAAGCAAGCAGCGGACCAGGCGGAGAGGCAGCTCGAGCGACGAACACACGAAAGTAGCGAGAAGCACGAATGAAGTCGGAAGGCAACTACGGCGTCAGAAACCCAACCTGGCTCTGATACCATGTTGTTTGAAGGATGATTGATTAATTTCATTAGGAAGAGTAAACTCGTCTATATATGGTGGCGTAAATAACAAGAAAAAAGTAAAATACATAATATGACTACTACATATTGTAACAGTAATCAAATATAATTTCCTTAAACAAGTATTAGGTATTCGGTTCTCAATTCGGTTATCGGGTAACCAACCACAAGAACCGAGAAGCAATCCGAAAAGTCGGTTCTTGCTTTTTAAGAACCATACCCAAACCGAGGACTATTAGAACCATCTTGAATTGATCGGATCAGTTTGGTTCCGGATCGGTTCTTCGCTTCTTTTTGCACACCCCGATACAACATTGCTTCAAACAATAACAGCGGACTTTTAAAGTTAAGCATAACGGCCACCCCAGAAGGTCACGAGCTTTGATGAGAGCAAATATGTCATAGCAATAGAGAAATACTAGGACTGATGAAATATTAAGGATGAACTGCGATGTTGGCAGCCTGGGGGGGGGTAATTAATAAGGTTTTATAAAAGCCATTTTATGATCTGCGCATCAGTCAGTAGCAATTTAACTGTATATGTTTTTGGCACTTCTAGCAAGTCTAAGCAATGTCATAAAAAGAGAAGCAACTCACATGATTTCAGACCTCTCAAGCTTAGTGATTCCTGAATGGACTCGTGCGCCGCATTCTGCAAACAAGTTGATTAAAAATATTGTCAAACATGTGAGCACTTGCCGCTTCTGGCAATGAGGAAATCAGATAGAATATTCTTTCAAAAATGCAGAACAAAAATTGAAAACTTCAAATACAACAACACTCAAGCCTTTACTAAAAGTTCACATTGCAACCAAGTTCCTATGTTTTCTTTACTAAAAGTCTTAAACCTAATCTGGCTGCAGCATAATACTATAGAAGACACGTTCTCTACACGTCAGTACAGTTCTGATTAAGTTTTGGAGAGTTACTTGACCAAGGCGAAGGAAGCTGTTGCTGTAAAGATTATAAGTATTTCCTCCAAACTTGACCACGTGCAAGAACCCGGATGGCAGGGCTTCACCAGTAACAAATGTTATCTGCAAAAAATGTGATAAATTTCAATGCCATGAAGTTTTAAAAGTGGGTGCAAAGTGAACGATTTAACAATTTTTCCATTCATTGAACGCATTATATCCAAATGCCTATTTATCAACGTATTAAGGGAGAATGTGTTTCTGTCACCGATGTAGCAGAAAGAATAACCTGAGCAGAAGCCCCGCCAAGTTCAATGATTCCGGTGGTCTCTGTAGGATCTGCTCCAAGCATGCCAAGGGCATAATTCGCAGCAACCCAGGCAAAAACCCCTTCAGTGGATCCTGAAATAATTGTGCATCAGTGCAGGTAGGGAAACAACATACACGAAATTGAAAGAAGAAGAAGAAGAAGTGAATAACCTGCCTGAGATCACGCTGGCCCAGTCGTCTAGGAACCATAGCCCAGAGGATTTCAACACCCTCCTGCAGGAATCCAGAATCATCTCCCTGACCTCATCATCAAGCATCCGCAAGCCAGCGGTAGCCATTAATCTAATCTCGGTATCACCCCACCGATCCTTCGGAATTTTCCCCTTCCCAAAATCCAGAAGCTCCAGCAGCGAAGCCCCAGCGCCCGCCGGATCTCCCGAGTAGGAAGAGAGACCAGGCCTCACCTTCATCTCCGATGTGGAGGCTTGATCAATCACCGGAAGCCTTGTTTCTGGGGAGATGGTGTAGGCATAGACGTGGAGGCGAGTTCCAGTACTGCCGGCATCGATGATGATGCCGAAACGAGGGGAATTGATCCTATTCAAGGCTAGGGCAAGGTAGAGGAACAAAGCGATCGCGGAAGCAGCGGAAAGGAAGATCCGTAAGTTGGGATGGTACTGCTTAGGGTTGACGGGGGAGAAGGGAGTCCGCAAGAAAATGAAGCGCGGTGGCGAGGAAGAGCGGCGTGGGATTCTTGCTGTAGGATCCATGGCGATCGCCGGGCGCCGGCAAGAGGATTTTGGTGCGTGTCGGCTCGTTAGAGGAGGGAGGAGGAAGAGCGACTTCGCAATCCCCCTTCCCTCCACTCGAGTCGCCCGCTTCTGACCCTTCTGACCGGAGTCGAAAACGGAGCTGTTTGGGCGTTTAGCTATTCGGTTTTGGGCAAATGCCGCCGGAAGGAGGGAAAATAAATGAACCTACGGTGCCGTTTGTTCCGTTTCCACCCGCCCACCTTGAGAAATGTCCCAAAAAGCTCCGTTCGGAGCATCCACCTCCCCCCTCCGTTTCGAACACTCCGTTTCCACCCGCCGGATCGATCTGCCATCGCCGAAACAAATGAAGTCAAAAACAACTGTCGAACGAGGATTCTCGGTTTTTGGTTTACATTTAGCCTCTATTTGTTGGAGCGTTTCGCAATTCTGTTTTGTGCAAATGCCGTCGGAAGGAGGGTAAACAAATGAACATCCGGCGAAGTTTGCTCCGTTTCCACCTGCCTTGAGAAACGCCCCAAAAAGTTCCGTTAGGAGTGGTCACCTCCCCCCTCCGATTCGAACTCCCCGTTTCCACCCGTCGGATCGACCCGTCAATGCTAAAACAAATGAAGCCTAAATAAATAGAGCCTAATTAAGAGGAAAATAGGAGCCAGCCTGGCATGTTTGGCCGACCTAAGGCTTCATTTGGTTCGGCGGTTTCAGGTCAATCCGGCGGGTGGAAACGGAATGTTCAAAACGGAGGGGGGAGGTGGCTGCTCCAAACGAAACTTTTGGGGGGCGTTTCTCAAGGCGGACGGGTGGAAACGGTGCAAACGCCGCCGGAGGTTCATTTATTTACCCGCCTTCTGGCGACGTTTGCCCAAACGAACAAGCGAAACGCCGAACAAAATAGAGCCTTATTCCTCCTGCCACCGCTAAACTAAGGGTCCGTTTGACAACCCAGCGCCGCTCCGTTCCGGCGGGAACGAGCAGGAGAGATCTTGTTTGGACAGGTTTGCAAGCGCCCTTTGAAAATGCCCGGCGTGAAAGGGTAGCAGCCCGGCGGTTTTGGCGCTGGATTGCCGAGCATCAGTTCGCCGTTCTCACCGGGCGTTGTCTCTCTCCTCGCCGGCGTGCCAGCGGGACGGAGTGCCAAACAGACCCTAAGGCTTCATTTGGTTCGGCGGTGGCGGATCGATCCGGCGGGTGGAAACGAAGTGTTCGAATCGGAGGGGGGAGATGACTTCTCCAAACGGAACTTTTTGTGGCGTTTCTCAAGGCGGGCGGATGGAAACAGAGCAAACGCCGTCGGAGGTTCATTTGTTTACACGCCTTCCGGCGGCGTTTGCCCCAAACGGAGCAGCGAAACGCGCAAACAAATAGAGCCTTTAGGCTCTATTTGGTTCAGCGTTTTGCTGCTCCGTTTGGGGCAAACGCCGCCGGAAGGCGGGTAAACAAATGAACCTCCGGCGGTGTTTGCTTCGTTTCCACCCACCCGCCCGCCTTGAGAAGCGCCCAAAAAAATTCCATTTGGAGCAGCCACCCCCCCTCCGTTTAGAACACTCCGTTTCCACCCGCCGGATCGACCCGCCACCGCTCAAGCAAATAGAGCCTAAATAAACCCTTAGTATTGGTAAACACGTGGCGACGTCCCGTGCCCAAAAAATTCGCATGTATATAAACACCCAAATGAGCCGCTTTGGGGGCGGACGCTGTTCTGTCGGATCATTCTGAGGTTTCTGGAGAAGCTCAGCGGTAAACCTAAAACCCTTCCTCTCTCTCGCTCTCTCTATCTCTGCTCCTTTGTTATCCTTATTTTCGTCATGATTTAGGGTTAGTGCTTAGCGGTCACGGATGGCGGCTGACAAGGGAAAGAAGTCAAAAGTTGCGGAGCAAGGGGCGGGCGACGACGCAGCAGATCACATCGACGGGGAGTTGGTGCTTTCCATAGAAAAATTGCAGGAATTGCAGGATGATTTGGATAAGGTAGTTTTTTTTTCTTTTCTGGATCTATTTTTTATCTCCCTCTTATGGATTCATCACTTTTGTTTTTGAAGATTAAAAAGGATCTCCGATCCCTTGCTTTATGGGCTAGGGTTTAGGATTTTTTTAAAAGATAGTTTGAAGTTGTATGTATTAATTCCAATGTGCAAGCTTTTACCCTTACGTTTTTGTATAATGGTATGTTGTTTGAGGGGACGGAGGAAGCTTTGTATTTTGTACGCTTGATTCCCCGGGCAATTGGAAGTTTAAAGATGATTGAGAGAAAAATGTTGAGAGACGTCTTGATAAAACTCCTCTATGCATTCATGGAAATGGATATCTTATATGCATTCAAATTTAAGTAAGTGTTTTTGATAAACATGCACTTGTTCAAGAGCTTTGGTGGTCTTCACCCATTGACTTCAGTTCCAATAATAAATAAATCTTCTCACTTTGAAACTCGTCATCGATGGCATTTGCAGCCGCAAAATGTTGAAGTTGTAATATTATTGATTTTATTGCTACACCAGATCGTTGAAATATAGTTTGGTGCAGAAATACAGTTTGGTTGGTGTGCCATGTTTAATTGTACTATCATTTTTATTTATGATTCCCAAAGTTTATGTTGAAGTTATAGCTTGGACAAGATCGAGTCTTTCATTCGATTCCATGGATCTTTGGTGTTTATAATCATTAGTTGAAGAGGGTCAAGTTTGGATGACTACTATACACGATTAAGTGAGTTTTTTGTGCATAATTTTTAATGCCAAGAAACTTTCGTCGAAGGGAAGTGATGTAATTTGTAGGTGTTATTTGGTGCCGCAGATATGGTTTGGACAAGTTTTGTTAGGGCGCTGCTATCTGCACCGCAGTTTTGGTTAGTCGTCCTGCACTTTCTCCTAATTTTTCACGACGTTTGGAAATACGTCTTGCACATGCATTTTTAGGAGATCTACAACTTTCGTGTTGAACATTTTTCCTAAAAATGCATGTACAAGACGTATTTCCAAAAGGCGTGAAATCTGGGCGTATTTTCAAAGTACACCTTGTATTCCAAAAAGCGTGTAAAATTAAAAGAAAGTGCGGTGCGACTAGCCAAAATTGCGGTGCCGATAGCAGCGTCCTTTTGTTATTGGAGATGTGTTTATTTAGACTTTACTTCTATTGATTGTTGACCATTGTTGTTGTAATATTTTCATTTGTTTGTCCATATATCGCGTAGCTTGTTGGATTATACATATACATCACTCGTGTATATTGTATATTTTATACGTTACTAATAATTGTTATTTGAATATGTTATTTATTTAAGTTTGATCAGCCATCTGTGCAGTTTGCGGTCTTTAGCTCCGATGAGAAATGCTGATGGTTGATGGTTGGTTAAAAGTCACATTAAAAATAAAATTAGTTCAAATTTGAAATATTCCAGGATTGATGCTCTACGACCAAACGTTTTGGTGAAAAACAAGCAAGAGTATGTTTGGATGTCACCCTTAAGAGGTGTGTGACATTCCAATCATATTGTGGTGAAAATTAGATAATTATTCCTAAATGAGTCTCAATTTAATTTCACTATGAAATTTATGTATTGATCATTAAAATTCAATATGATTATATTTGTAAATTCAATTTGATGTCTTTAAATAAAAAAATATAGGATTTATTGTACTTTTTATGAGATATGTAAAATATAAATTCACGGTGCCTACTACTAGATTCATTATAGGTAAAACAATTTTCCTCATGTCTCCCCTCTATAAAGCTTCAAATAAGATAAATGGCGTGTGTGAAATACGAGATATAAACATAATGTCAGAAACTATACTTGCTTTTGTTGTGTCTCGTGATCTTTTAGTAGTGAGCACTTATTTTAAGGTGCCAAGAATTATTCATTTATAGCGTTATGTTCCTCCCTTCCGTTCACGAAGGCCCCGTTCGTTTGCACCGTTTTCATAGCCGCTTTCGTTTTGAGTTTTCGCAGTCCTAATGTCGTTGTTCGTTTGCCTCTGTTTTGGTTTTGATCCAAAACCATACCGTTTTCACTCCATTAAACACTCACTCTCAAAACAGATCAAGGGTGATCTGTTTGGGTTGGTTTTGAGAATAGAAAAGCTCCCCATTTTTGGGGATGGTGGTGAGCGATCTTCTCCGACGGCATCTCTTCTTGCCATTGACGCATCTCTTGCTCCGGCAGCGGCGACGACAGAGATTTGACGCATCTCTTTCTCCCTCACCTTGACGACATCTCTTGCTCTGGCAGCGGGTACGGACAAGGACGATGCCGGCCGTCCCGGTGATCTGCAGTCGGCCGCCGCCGACGGCACAATGGAAGATTGATTCTCTTATCTCTGCAAGGTTTTTTGCGATTTCTCGGGGTGGATCTTCGTCTTCCCCCAGGTATCGTCGTCTTCCCGCAACTCACCGACGGATCTTCGTTTTTCCCTGACACTTCTACAGGCAGCCTTTTCTCCTTGTACAGAGCCGTGAGAAAGGAAGCAAAGGCGTGAGCAGGCCTTACTTGAACAGAGCTTCTATAGGGCTGTATCGGTGGAACCGTGCTTCTCTTTAACAGAGTCATGAACAGAGCTTCTACGTGGCTTTCTTCTTGAACAGAGCTTTTGTGTTTAATTCGGCAAAATTTTTGCTTATCATTTTGTAGAAATGGAGAAAGCCAACCTTGTATATATGTCCACTTGGTACAAATACAAAGAATGAGTACATATATATAGATGAGAGAAAGAGGGAGAAAAATCCTATACACAATGTGGGACTAAAGAGAGGAGAGAAAAACAATAAATGCTATACAAATGGGCCTAGTTTTAAGTGGGCTTTTCCAACACTCCCCCGCAAGCTGGAGCGTATAGGTCATATGCACCCAGCTTGGACAAACACTGGTAGAACAGGGTGCTTGATAAGGCCTTTGTGAGGATGTCGGCAACTTGATCAGTTCCTGGAACATGCTTTAATTCAAGTTTCTTCAATTGAACCTTCTCACGAACAAAGTGACAGTCAACCTCGATATGTTTTGTGCGCTCATGAAACACCGGATTCTTTGCGATGTGTATGACGGCTTGACTATCACAAAATAGAACAGCAGAGGAGGGGAGTTTTACTCCTAGGTCAGTAAGGAGACTTTCAAGCCATGTGAGTTTTGAGACAACCGAGGCCATCGATCGGTATTCAGCTTCTGCAGAGGAACGAGCTACCACAGCCTGTTTCTTACTCTTCCATGTAATAAGATGACCACCAAAATAAGTACAGAACCCACTAGTTGACCTCCGATCGTCCAGGGAACCTGCATAGTCGGCATCAGAATAGGCAACCAATGCGGGAGCAGAGTCAGAGGTTTTGTACACCAGTCCTTGACCCGGAGCTCCCTTAAGGTATCGAAGAATCCGTTCAACCGCTTGAAGATGAGAAGCCCGGGGGGCATGCATGAACCGACTGACAACCCCAACTGCAAACGATATATCCGGCCTCGTGAATGTTAGATAGATCAACTTGCCCACAAGGCGTCGATAGTATTCCGGGTTCGGAAGCAGCAAATCGTCATCCGAAGCATGAGCGCATAGTTTGTGATATGCCTCCATCGGGGTACAAGCTGGCTTGCAACCAGACTGACCAGCATCTTTGAGAAGATCGAGACAGTACTTTCGTTGGGAGAGCACCAACCCGTCCGGCCGCCGGGCAATCTCGAGACCCAGGAAGTAGCGAAGGTTCCCCAGGTCTTTAGTTTGAAAAATAGTGCTCAGATGTTGTTTGACGTCTTGAATCCCCTTTGAGTCATCCCCAGTGAGAAGGATGTCATCAACATAAACCAACAGAAGGACGGTGCCAGTGGCACGATGTCGGGTAAAAAGGGAGAAATCTGCAGAACTCCGAGTGAACCCCATGTCCCGAACCACCTTGCTAAACTTGTCAAACCACGCCCGAGGGGACTGTTTGAGACCATAAATTGACTTTTTGAGAAGACATACCCGAGACTCCCCCGTGGTCTCAAACCCGGGCGGTTGGCGCATGTAGACAGTTTCCTGAAGGTCACCATTTAAAAAGGCGTTCTTGATGTCGAGCTGATGAAGGGGCCAGTGGCGGTGCACCGCGACGGAGAGAAGAACGCGGACAGTGTTGAGCTTGGCCACCGGAGAGAAGGTTTCCTCATAATCGAGGCCCTCCTGTTGTGTGAAGTCACGGGCCACAAGACGGGCCTTCAGTCGGGCAATAGTGCCATCCGGAGCATGCTTGATGACGAACACCCATTTACACCCAACAGAGTGTTGACCGGGAGGTAAGGGAACCAAGACCCAGGTCTGGTTGGCCCAGAGGGCCGTCATTTCCTCGTCCATGGCAGCCCGCCAGCCAGGATGGTGAAGCGCCTCCTGCAAAGAGTTAGGGATCGAAACAGAGGATAATGAGGTGGCAAAGTGAAGAATAGAGGGAGAGGGGCGATGGAGAGAGACGTAATTCGCCATTGGATGAGCGGTAGAGACGGGAGCCGGAGCAGCAGGGAGCAGAGCACCAGAGGGCGAAGCCGACTGCAGAGGGGCTACAGGATGAGGAGAGCGACGAGAGTAGACCCGGATAACCGGGGGTGGTGGACGGAGAGGAGGTAGGGAAGGCAGAGAGGATGAGGAGTGAGGAGCAGGAATGACAGGACGAACGACGGGAGCTGGACTCAGAGCGACATCGAGAGCAGGGAAGAAGGGAGTATCTTCACGAAAAGTCACGTCAGCCGAGACAGTAACCTTGCGGGTAGCAGGCGAATAACAGACATAACCCTTCTGAGTGTGCGAGTACCCCACAAAGATATGCTTGGTGGCACGAGGGTCCAATTTGTCTGTGGAGGGACCGAGGTGGTGAACGTAGCAGGTACACCCAAACACCCGGGGAGGAACGGGAAAAGGCGGAGTTGTGGGAAAGAGGAGGCTGAAGGGAGTAGCATACTGGAGGACGGAAGACGGGAGACGGTTGATGAGGAAGCAAGCCGTGGAGAGCGCGTAGTGCCAGTATGGTTTGGGAACCTGCATTTGAGGCATCAGGGAGCGAGCGACATCAAGAAGGTGACGATTCTTGCGCTCGGCGATACCATTCTGTTGTGGGGTGTACGGACACGAGGTTTGGTGAAGAATGCCGAACTCAGAGCAGAGAGTGGCAAAGGTATGGCTGGTGTACTCCCGCGCATTGTCAGTACGAATAGTGCGAATAGGCACAGAGAACTGAGTGCGAGTCTCAAGTATGAAAGCCCGGAATACGCGGGGAAGTTCAGAGCGATCCCGAAGGAGATATAACCATGTCATGCGAGAGTAATCATCAATAAAAGTAAGAAAATACGGATAGCCAGAAATACTAGTAAATTTGTACGGACCCCATATATCGGAGTGTACTAAAATAAAAGTAGCGGAGCTCCGAGTACAATGAGGAGGAAATGATGAACGGGGCTGTTTGCCCAAAATACATGTGTCGCAGCGAAAAGCAGGGAGAGTAACATCAGGAAGAGCCTTCCGGAGGACTGGAAGAGGAGCATGTCCCAGACGGCGATGCCAATCCGAAGAGGAGATAGAGGCGAGGACAGTGGGAGAGTCGTCAAGAAGATAGAGCCCATTCTGCAGCCGTCCTCTACCAATGATAGTCCGCGTCTGCTGATCCTATATGAGAAAAGAAGAAGAAGTAAATGTCACGGAGTAATTAGAATCAGTAGTAAGGCGACCAACAGAGAGTAAATTGAAAGGAGAGCCCGGAACATGTAGAGCCGAGCGCAGGAGGAGAGAAGAGGTGAGAGAAATATTAGCACATCCAGAGACTGGAACCGATGCCCCATTAGCGACAGTAATGTACTTCGGGTGAGGTGATGAGAGAATCAAGTACTGAGGTGGCCTAACAGAGGCAAGCCATGAAGATATGACGAATGATCAGTGGCAGTCGGTAGCAGCCAGAGGCATCAAGGATCGGCCAGCGCAGGTGGCCTCGTGCCAGAGGATAGGCAGCCACCACGGGCGATACCTTCATTGGAGATAGAGGCAGCAGAGGACAACCGCTATCATCATGGCGATACCCACAGCTTCCTTTTGGGTACGTTGAGCAGCGAGATCTAAAGTGGGAGGCTGATGGTGGATCCAAGCCTCAACCAGAGACCGGCTGAGCAACAAAGGAGCAGGTCGGTTGCGCCACTGCTATCAATGAAGTGATGATATCATATAGATGGTGGAGCTTGAGAGGGTGTGGACGTCCCACACCTCGTCGAGATCAGTACGAGAGGTAGGCAGAGTCGGTAGTAGCCAGCAGAAGGCATGCAGACGAGGCAGGTCGGCCAGGTGCTTTGCGGCATAGCAGGATGGCCTCAGAGATGCAGCCATCGTTGTGCACAAAGACGCTCAACAAGGAGCGGACTAGGCAGCGACGGACTGGAGGAGGCCGCGGTGAGCAGACTGGGCCAAGAGAGGCCGAGGCGGACTGGATCAGAGCGCGGCGGGCTGGATCAGACCGCGGCGGACTGGAGCGAGCTGAGAAGAGAGGACAAGCCGGGGAAGCAAGAGAGCGACCGCAGCGGGCTGGACCAGTCCGCAAGACTGAAAGAACGCAGAGAGGTGAGCCCGCGGCAGACAGGGAAAAGAACTTGGCCGCCTGAAGAGGAAGGAGAGCAGCCGCAAGCAGGGGAGAAGAGCGGACAGAAGGAGGCCGCTGCGCTTACGGCGGACGAAGGAGACCAAGAAGAGGAGGCGAATACTGAGTTCGCAGCGGACAGAAGGAGACCGAGGTTTTGAGGTCGCCGAGGTCGCGCCGGACAAGAAGAGGCCGCAGCGGACAAGGGGAAGCAGTGGACCCCACAGGATGGCTATAAAGAGGGGGCCAGAGGAGGAAGGAAGAGGAGGGAAGAGAAGTGGTTCCACGGGAGGAGAGGAAGCGGACTGGACAAGGGAGGCCGCAGGTGTGATGCGACTAGAAGTTGCGGACACACACACGCAGGCCGCAGAGATCGCAGGCCGCAGGGCGGACAGGAAAGGGAGTCCGTAGGAGTCCGGAACCTGGCTCTGATACCATGTAGAAATGGAGAAAGCCAACCTTGTATATATGTCCACTTGGTACAAATACAAAGAATGAGTACATATATATAGATGAGAGAAAGAGGAGAAAAGTCCTATACACAATGTGGGACTAAAGAGAGGAGAGAAAAACAATAAATGCTATACAAATGGGCCTAGTTTTAAGTGGGCTTTTCCAACACATTTGAACATGCCTTGCTTTAACAGAGATTTTTTGTGTTTAATACCGGCTTTCTTCTTGAAGAAGATGGGGATGACAATTATTTGAAGTTAATAGTCAAAAATTTTGCTCATCATTTGGCTATAATATCAGTTCTTATGAATATATATGATAATCTGTGTTGCAGCAATGCCAGATGAAGAGGAGAAGCACAAACTAAAAATCATGGTGCAAACGAACATAAGTTTTCATTTTGCCTCAAAACGGACTTTAAAACCATGCTGCAAACGAACATAAGTTTTTGTTTTACCCGAAAATAAAAACACTTGATTTTTTTCGTTTTGAAGCAAAACGAAAACCTAATATGAAAATGGTGCAAACGAATGGGCCCTAAGAGATATTTTTTTGCTTAGAAGTGAAAATTTATTGCAATGATTGTAACTTTATTCCATGATAAAGTTTGACAGATATAAACATAACGTGAGAAACTATACTTGCTTCTGTTGTGTCTAGTGGTCTTTTAGCAGGCTGCACTTATGTTAAGTTGCCAAAAATTATTCATTTACTTATAACGTTCTGTTCATTCATGCACTAAGGGATATTTTTTCTGTAGAACTTAGAATTGAAAGTTTATTGCAACTATTGTAAGGTTATTCCATGATAAAGTTTGACCATGTCACATAGAAGAGTAGTTATTGGAGTGCACACTAATTGTATTGCCGTGAGATTATGTGGTGAAGTTTGAAATATGTGAAATTGTTAACTTTAAAGATCAATTATTTAAAGAATAAAGAGACAAATTGAAGTTCTTTACTGGAGCCAAAATTTATTTTGTTAAGATGACTAGCTTCACTAAGAAAACTACTGTAACTAGATCATTTACTAATAAAAAGATTCGGTGACGGAGTGAAGAGATAGAAAAGTTCATCAAGGAAAAGAAAGGCTCTTTTAAAAAGTGAAAAGAGTCGATTATCATTCATGTTTATATTGATTATAATAAATCTATAATTATTGCCACCCTTTTCCCAGCGCATCAAGCCATGCATCGAGTCCAACACCAGCTATTCTTTAACCATACCTCCTCATACCGGCATCCTAGGACGTATGCATTTAATTGATTGATCAATTTGATTAATTAGTTTTTGTAGAGAAGGAAAAAGCCAACCTTGTATATATGTTCACTTGTGTAAAATACAAAGAATGAGTACAAATATATAGATGAGAGAAAGAGAGAGGAATGTCCTATACATGATGTGGGACTAAAGAGGAGAGAAAAATAATAAAAATACATAATGGGCCTAGACTAAATGGGCTTTTCTAACACTCCCCCGCAAGCTGGAGCGTATAGGTCATATGCACCCAGCTTGGACAAACACTGGTAAAACAAGGTACTTGATAAAGCCTTTGTGAGAATGTCAACAACTTGATCAGTGTCTGGAACATGCTTTAATTCAAGTTTCTTCAATTGAACTTTCTCTCGAATAAAGTAACAGTCGAGCTTGATATGTTTTGTGCGCTCAGGAAACACCAGATTCTTTGCTATGTGTATGGCGGCTTGACCATCACAAAATAAAACAGCAGATGAAGGAAGTTTTACTCCCAGGTCAGTAAGGAGACTTTCAAGCCATGTGAGTTCTGAGACAACCCATGTCATCGATCGGTATTCAGCTTCCGTGGAGGATCGAGCGACCACGACTTGTTTCTTACTTTTCCATGTAATGAGATGACCACCAAAATAAGTACAAAATTCACTGGTTGACCTCCGATCTTCCAGGGAACCGACATAATCAGCATCAGAATAAGCGACCAATGCTGGAGCCGAGTCAGAGGTTTTGTAAACAAGCCCTTGACCTTGAGCTGCCTTAAGGTATCGGAGAATCCGTTCAACCGCCTGGAGATGAGAAACCCGGGGGCATGCATGAACCTACTGACAACCCCAACAACAAACGATATATCAGGCCTCGTGATCGTTAGATAGATCAACTTTCCCACAAGTCGTCGATAGTATTTTGGGTTCTGGAGAAGCAAATCATCATCAGAGGCATGAGCACATAGTTTGTGATTTGTCTCCATTAGGGTATTAGCTGACTTGCAACCAGACTGGCCAGCGTCTTTGAGAAGATCAAGACAGTACTTCCGTTGGGAGAGGACAAGCCCGTCCGACCGTCGTGCGATCTCAAGACCGAGAAAGTAGCGAAGATGCCCCAGGTCTTTGGTTTATAACACGGTGCCCAGATGCGGTTTGACCTCTAGAATCCCCTTTGAGTCATCCCCAGTAAGTAGGATGTCATCAACATAAACCAACAGAAGGACTGTTCTAGTGGCCCGGTGTCGGGTGAATAGGGAGAAGTCTGCAGAACTGCGAGTGAAACCCATGTCCCGAACCACCTTGCTGAACTTGTCAAACCACGCCCGCGGGGTCTGTTTGAGACCATAGATGGATTTCTTGAGAAGACACACACGAGACTCCCTCGTGGTCTCAAACCCGGGCGGTTGGCGCATGTAGACGGTTTCCTGAAGATCTCCATTCAAAAAAGCATTCTTGATATCGAGCTGATGAAGGGGAGAGAAGAACCCGAACGGTGTTGAGTTTAGCCACCGGAGAAAAGGTTTCCTCATAATCAAAGCTTTCCTGCTGAGTGAAGCCACGAGCCACAAGTCGGGCCTTCAGTCGGACAATAATGCCATCCGGAGCATGTTTGATGACGAAAATCCATTTACACCCAACAAGGTGCTGACCGGGAGGTAAATGGACAAAGACTCAGGTCTGGTTGGCCCAAAGGGCTGTCATTTCTTCGTCCATGGCAGCCCGCCAGCTTGGATGTTGAATCGCCTCATGCACAGAGTTAGAGACAGAAATAGAGGATAATGATGTGGCAAAGTGAAAAAGTGACGGTGAAAGGCGATGTAGAGAGACGTAATTCGCCATCGGATGAGCGGTGGATGCGGGAGCCGGAGCAGCAGGTAGCGGAGCATCAGAGGTCGAAGCCGACTGCAGGGGGGCAACGTGATGAGGAGAGCGACTGGAATAGACCCGGATAACAGGTGGATGTGGATGGACCGGAGGCGGTGCAGGAGGAGGAGATGATGAGGAACGAGGAGCAGGGATGACAGGACGAACGACGGGTTCTGGACATGAGCGATATCCAGAGCAGAAAAGAAGGGAAGATCTTCTCGGAAAGTGACGTCCGCAGAGACAGTCACCTTGCAGGTAGTAGGTGAATAACACACATAACTCTTTTGAGTGCGCGAGTAGCCTACAAAGATATGTTTGGCTGCACGGGATCCAACTTGTCTGTAGAGGGACCGAGGTGGTGAACGTAGCAAGTACACCCAAAAATCCGGGGAGTAACAGGAAAAGGTGGAGTGGAGGGAAATAGGAGGCCGAAAGGAGTAGCATGCTTGAGGATGGAAGATGGTCGACGGTTGATAAGAAAACAGGCCGTGGAGAGCGCAAAGTTCCAGTACGGTTTGGGAACCGGCATTTGAAGCATAAGGGAGTGAGCTACATTAAGAAGGCGACGATTCTTGCGCTCGGCGAAACCATTCTGTTGTGGAGTATACGCACACGATGTTTGGTGAAGAATGCCGAACTCAGAGCAGAGGGTCGCGAAGTCATGACTAGTGTACTCGCGCGCATTGTCAGTACGAATAGTACTAATGGGCGCAGAGAATTGAGTGCGAGTCTCAAGAATGAAGGCCCTGAAGACGCGGGGAAGCTCAGAACGATCGCGTAGGAGATACAACCATGTCATGCGAGAGTAATCATCAATGAAAGTAATAAAGTAACGGTAGCCAAAAATACTAGTAATTTTGTACGGACCTCATATATCGGAGTGTACCAAAACAAAAGGAGCGGAGCTCCGAGTACAATGAGAAGGAAAAGATGAACGTGGCTGTTTGCCAAAAATACATGTTTCACACTGAAACACAGGAAGAGATACATCCAGGAGAGCCTTCTGGAGGACTGGAAGAGGGGCATGACCAAGACGTCAATGCCAATCCGAAGAGGAGATAGATGCGAGGAGAGTAGGAAAGTCATCAAGAAGGTAGAGCCCGTTCTGCAGCCGCCCCCTACCAATGATAGTCCGCGTCTGCTGATCCTGTATCAGAAAAGAAGAGTAAGTAATGTCACTGAGCAATTAGAATCAGTAGTAAGGCGACCAACAAAAAGTAAATTGAAAGGAGAGCCCGGAACGTGAAGAGCCGAGCGTAGGAGGAGAGAAGAGGCGAGAGGAATATCAGCACATCCAGAGACAGAGACAGATGCCCCCATTGATCACAGTAATGCACTTCGGGTGAGGTGAAGACAAGTACTGAGGCGGCCGAACAGAGGTGATGTGATGAGTGGCACCAGAATCGAGGATCCATCGCGGGCCAGAGGAGAGGCATGTGATACCTTCATTGGAGATGGAGGATGCAGAGGCAACCGAGGCAGGCGGGCGGCTGAGCAGTCTATGAAGATGCTGGAGCTGAAGACGAACCTCGTCGAGGTCAGTACGAGTGGGAGAGGGGTCGGTGGCAGCAACAGAGGCTTGCGGACGAGGAGGGCGACCATGTTTGCGATAGCACGTGGGTTCAAGATGCCTGTCTTTACCGCAGAACGAGCACTTAGGCCGAGGCCGTCCACCCCGACCACGTTCCCGAGAATCAGAGCGGCCTCCACGAGTTGAAGATGGAAGAGGCAATAAAGGAGCAGGGGCCTGCTGAACAAGGGCCGGAGAAGGAGGCCCAGGCACATTCGGAGGCGGGGATACTCTGAGAAGCATCGAGCACACATCTGAGAAGGACGGGGTAACAGTAGAGGAGAGGATGTGAGCCCGTACACTGTGAAGGTGATGGGGTACCCGAGCCATCATCATGGCTATACCCACAACTTTCTTTTGGGCACGTTGGGCAGCAAGGTTCAGAGTAGGAGGATGATGTTGGATCCACGCCTCGACCAGAGACCGAGCCTGAGCAACAAAGGAGGTCAGATCGGTCGCGACACCGCTATCAAGGGCCTGGAGAGTAGTGATAATGTCATACAGATGGTGGAGACTATCCTTACCAGAGTAAAGGGTATGGAGCTCGTCCCACATGCCCTTGACCGTCTCATGGTACATGGCCAGGCGATAAGACTCACCATCAAGAGAATAAAGGATCCATGTCTGCACACGACCATCATTGCGCAACCAATCATCAGTAGGAGTATCGGTAACGTCCTGGGTCAAGTGACGAAGAAATCCCTTGGATTGCAGGACACGACGAACAGAGTCCGCCCATTCCACAAAATTTTTCTTGCCAGTCAGAGAGATAGTAGTAATACGGAGCTCATCTCGCACTTCCGGGAGAGGCCGGGCGGTCAACAGGAGGAACCGCCGTTCCGACAGAATCAGCAGAAGAGGCCATGAAGAAGAGTTGCGACTAGGAGAACAGACAGGTCAACAAAGGAGACCTCGCGACTAGAGCTGAGACCGCCGAGTCACGATGGGAATACACCAGCGACAGGAGGAGGCCGCGACCAAAGGCGGAGGCCGGGAGAGAGAAGGCCGCAGCGGACGGAGACAAGCCCCGCGGATACGAAAGAGGAGAAGACCGCGACCTAAATGCGGGAAGACAACAGTCTGCACGGTCTGGCTGAGCACAGCAACGGTTAGAGAAACAGGAGGCCAGCAGCGGGCAGAGAGAAGAGACCGCGAATAAAGAAGACTCAAGCGGAAAGAGAGAGCAGAGCGCAACAACCAGGAACAGACCGCGGCGAGTAAAGGTCGCGAGTAGGACTCCAGCGACAAGGCAGCGGAAAGCAGAACTCAGCGGACAAGAAGAGTCCACGCGTAAGACGAGGCAGAAAAAAGGTGGGGGGGAAGTAGAAACAGGCCGCAGCGAGCTGGAGCAGGCCGCGAGAGAAACAGGCCGCAGCGAGCTGGAGCAGGCCACAGGGAGAAGCAGGTCGCAGCGAGATGGAACAGGCCGCGAGAGAAGCAGGCCGCAGCGAGCTGGAACACGCCGCGAGTAATAGAGTGCGGTCTAGAGGAGAGACAGGGAGAGGTGGACCCGACGAGAGAGAGGGGAAGGCTATAAGATGCCTGAGGGGAGGGGTGGAACCACGGAGAAGAAGAGGAAGCGGAAGAAGAGAAGCGGAGCGGACAGGGAGGCAGGCCACAGGAGACTGAGCTGGCAGCGGACAGAAGGGCAGGCCGCAGCAGGCCGTAGGCCCGGAAGAGGACCACGCGGGTTGTGCGGTTTAAAAAGAGGAAAACCGCTCAAGGAGAATCAGTGGCTCTGATACCATGTAGAGAAGGAAAAAGCCAACCTTGTATATATGTTCACTTGTGTAAAATACAAAGAATGAGTACAAATATATAGATGAGAGAAAGAGAGAGGAATGTCCTATACATGATATGGGACTAAAGAGGAGAGAGAAAAATAATAAAAATACATAATGGGACTAGACTAAATTGGCTTTTCTAACAGTTTTAAAAAAGGAAAATTAATTGATTAATTAATTACTTGGGTGTGGAGATGAACCTTGGCGAGCAAGCCGTCCTTCATTCAATGCTCCAACAAAATTATTGAAAATGTTTGTGCGATACGACACCGCACTTGCGCAACCAATGTTGCAGATGTCGGATGTCGGGACACGTCGGTTTGGGTTTTCATGTCGGGTTTTTATATATCGGAGGATATATCGGGGATATTTCATATATCGGATTTTAATATTTAATTAATTATATATGTAATTAAATGTTATTTTTTAATTTTTATACATATCACAGTACTACCTATTTTACAACCTATTGAACTTTTAAATATTAAAATCTATATGTAGCATTTAACATACAACACTTTAAAGATGAAAATTTGCAAAACTAGTGATTTTATGATTAAAATTCCAAAAATCAAATTTCAAACATACCTCATTCTTAATCACCTGAAAGCTCATCTATAGCCGGTAGAGTAGATAGAATATGATCTTCATCCGATGAACCCTCTAGATCTCCCTCGTTCACTTCAGATATTTTTCTCTTCATCCAACTCAACATGTCTCTGGTTCTTTTTTTTAGCCCAGAGAGCACCAACGAGTAAAACATTAAAGATTAAACTGCTATAATTTTACACTAAACATATTATCTAATATTAACTTTTTAATAAGAATGAATACGTTTTAAAGTTTTAGTAAATAAAATAATATATACATAATAGTCACTTGCATATTTAATTTGTAATAGCCTTGGCAAAACCTCAAAAGTAGCCTCTACAAATAAATCAGGACAAGAAGTATCAGTAAAAAGGAGTCATCTCAGTACCAATAAGTTCTTTTCACAGTTAGTTGAAATAATCATTATTAGGATCCATGCGAAAGACCTATTCAATTATTAAGAACATTCTTCCCGTCCCTTTCCTATTAGAACGTATTCATTCTTATTAAAAAGTTAATATTAGATAATATGTTTGGTGTAATATTATAGCACTAAAAAATGAAATGCAGAGCGATAGAATGAGAGGGGGAGGTAGGGAGAAGAATGAAACAGCCGAGAGAGCACCAGCGAGCACGGAGAGGAAAGGACCAGTGAGAGAAAGTGCCGAGAGAGAAAGTGCCGACAGCGTGCGAGAGAGGGAGAGCACCAGCGAGCTAGAGAGCACCAGATAACCAGCGAACCAGAGAACCAGAGAGCACCAGCGAGCACAGAGAAGAAAGAACCAGAGAGAGAGTGCCGACAGCGCGCGAGAGAGGGAGAGCACCGGAGAATCAGAGAACCAGAGAGCACCAACGAGCAGGGAGAAGAAATAACCAGAGAGACAGTGTCGCCGACGCGCGCGGGAGAGCTAGGGCAGGAGCGACGGGGAGAGCTAGGGCAGAAAGACGGGGAGAGCTAGGGTAGAGCGGGATGAAGTGAAATGAGCGGGGTCTTGTGAAATGAGCAGGGTCATTTTATTATTAAGAAATAAGAATTAATAAAATAATTTTTTAAATAAATAAAAAAGGTAAAATAACGCCCGATATCGGGCGTTATTTGGTGTCGACATGTCGGTTTTAACCGGCATGTCGGACCGCTATTTTCAAAACGCCACAAAACGAAATTGTGCCGATTTTGTGTCGTTTTTGCTCCCAAACCTTCATGTCGGCCGACATGTCCGACATGTCGGCCGATATCCACAACACTGTGCGCAACTCACTGCCAACATTGACCGCTGCTTTGGGGGGTCCAATTCCACCAGATCCGACACTGATCCCACCACAGTCATCATCCCGATCGGCACATGCAGACTCCCCTTCTTCCCAACTTACCAGGTCTCACCACCGCCTACACTTGCTCCACCGAGGCCATCGATTACGCCACTTCATCCCATCTCATTTTCAGACGCCGCAGTCCTCCTCCAGACGCAACTTCGACCTCCCCCACTTATTTCACTAGAGCACTCACTGCTCCCTCTGACGACCGAAGCAGCTCCACTGCTCTCCGCAGGTCTCTTCTCTCCATCATTGTCACTAGTGGTTTCTGCCTTGTAGTTTATACTGGCATTGTTACTCCAAGCTCCGTGGCGGTACCGCCCCAGTTTGTGTCGTCACCACCAGTTCCCACGGTCGCCATTCCACAGCCTCTGCTCCAGCCACTTGCTCTGCTAACCCCTCTAGAGCTAATCCTTTTGTTTATCGCCCCCGCGTTGATGTCGCCGCTTTCGATTGCCGCAACTCACCTTCATCTAGGGCCTCTGTTGCCCTCGTTTGTCTGCATTCACCGGGCACACTCGCCCCAACTCCAACTCTGCCCGGTTGCCTCCCCTCCGCTTTCAATCGCCGCAACTCACCTTCATCTAGGGCCCCCGTCGCCCTCGTTTGTTTGCATTCATCGGGCACACTCGCCCCGATTCCAACTTTGTCTGGCGGTCTCCCCTCCGCAAGTGCCTCTGCCATATCAGTTCCGTGCAGTCTTTTATGACCCCTGTGTTTATGCCGATGAATCCTTCACTATGGCGACGCTCTACCGGGAGCTGCTCTGATGAGAACTCAAGCAACCAGATAATTAACTCATTCGAGTTTGAGGGAAAGCTTGATCTGAAGGGAGGGTGGGATGTTACGGGTCCTACACTCGTACTATTTGTCTCCAGTTAGCTTACACACTTTTATTATGAGTTTTTATGTATCGAATCTTAGTTGTACTAGTCGAGTCCGAGTCGAGTCAGTCTGAGTCTAAATTTTTTAGTGTTATCTTTTATATGATGTTTTAGGCTCATGTCTCGGGTCTGTAAATAGAAATGAATTAAATGACGAGTGGAGGGTCCCCTTTGGTCATTTTTTTGAGTTATGCATGAAATGAATTAAACCAACTTTCTCTTTATTGTACAACCACGTATTTGCCAAGGGGGACCCTTCAAAAAGGCCAGATCAAAATGACAAGTTCGGCCCAGGCAAGTTGAAATGACGAGTGGAGGGTGTTTCTTCCCGGCTTGCCCCAAGCGATTGTGGGCGAGTATAGCCACTTGGGTTGCACTCGCCCCGGGCTCCGGACCAGTGATCGGCGAGTGGGACAAGCTGGCTTGCTTTCAGGCAGAGGTTAAATGCGGGTGGCGAGTACCAGATTCACCAGGCACTCGCCGCCTCCAGGCGAGTGGGACCGATGTGGTCGGCTCACCCAGGTGTATTTTTCTAGGGGGGGCCATTTTGGCTTGCTAATAGTCCCTCCAAACACCGAAACTTTTCTATTGGCAGACCAATATGGGTTGCGTTTAGTAAGACCAAAAGGCGGGATTCCGCTATTTGCAGACAATTCTTGAAAAACTATAAATAGACCCCCCCTAAGGGTACCTTTGCAGGGGATTCCTATTTGGCTTCTTCCTCCTCTGGTTGATCCTGGTTGGCCGGAGCTTCCACACTATTTGTCGTGGTTTCCATGTGGGTAGTTTGGTCCTTTCCAGTGCCCTTCGAGGTGCCCAGCTTAACATTGGCTAGGGTGGGGAAGCTCTCTTAGATTTTTCGGGTGTGTGGCGGGACCTGCTCGTTGCATCTCAGGGTTCTGTTTCTTTGTTCCAAGTAATTGATCAAGCGCTCTAACTTGGGATAAATAAGTGCAAGTTGCCCTATCGGTCCGAACTCCTCTTTGAACCGTGGTTGATGGGTTCAACATTTATCTCTCTAAGTTCTCCCTTCTTCCCCATTTATAGGGTCAGGGTTGAGCACGATTTTCCTTCTTCCTCTCCCCTCGTATTCTCCGCGGGTTGAGGTCGGCTCCTCTTGTATCTCCGTCTCAACCACAAACATCGACGTTGTTGGAGCCAAAATTGTCACCAACTCTCTGCGCGCTATCCCTGGATCAGGTGGTCGACAGAGAAAAGAGAAGTTCGCAAACGATCGATTACTAGCCCGGGAGAGTCGAGCAGGCGAGGCACATAAAAGAGAATGTCACTGGCAGCGACGAACACCAGACTTACCCGCCGCGGCGAATGCCTCTCTAGCGGAGGGCTTTTGAATTATCTCCAGAAATGGATTACAAGGAGGCGCGAGCACTCACGCTAGTACAAGAGAAACTAAGAGAGAGAAATACTTGGTGTCCGCACCTACAACATGGTATGTTTTGTGCCTAGTCCGCCTTCCCCGTTCGAGCACCTCTGGTTCCTATTTATACTCAAGTGTAGGCTGCTCGGACGTTTCACGAAACGACGGACATTTAATGCATCATAAAACATGGCATTAAATGCACATTCGCCCGAGGTACTCGAAGAGTCGGGTGGCAGAGGGTTGAGAGAAGAGACTGTACGTAACCGCGCGATGCATACTAAGCTGATGCCGGAGAGGAGAGTCCGCGCGGGCCCAGGAGGCAGGAGCAATACCCGTCGCGACCTCTTGGCTGTATCTCCGAACTGTCCGTTGAGAGGCCACCCGGTCTCGTGCCTACCACCACAGCGTCCAAACTGCATAGTGAGGTGTGAACGCGGGTACCCAGTGTATCCGCCTGTCTTCGAGCTCCGGAGTGGCCGCCTGAAGAGTGTTTGCGGGCACTCAAATTGGCCGCCGGGATTGCTTGTCGCCTGATGCGTCCACCGTTGCAGGATTTGGGTTAACATAATCTGTCACCTGATGTCGTCCACCGTCGCAGGATTTGGGTTAACAGACGTCTTTACGGGCTAGACCCATAACAATCTCTCTCTCTCTCTATATATATATGCGTTTCAATTTATTCTTTGATATCTGTGAGTTGAATTTTGTTATTTCTTCCTTTGTACACATTCATGTAGTTTTAATTTATGTTGTAGTTTGCTGAGCCAACGGTGTGCATCTTTTGTTTATTAGGTTCAGCACTACCCATTTGGTCCATGCCCCTTAATTTTATAATTGGATAATCATTCAGAAAATGTTTCCAGCAGCTATTGCCCGGCATTGATTGTAACATAGATGCATTCACACAGAAAAAGTACAAATATGTTTGTTTGTTCTAAATTTATGAACGTAATTTCATCTTTATTTAATGCCATCTGTGCTCCAGATAAGTGAAGAGGCAGGTGATAAGGTTTTGGAAGTGGAGCAGAAGTATAATGAGTTACGTAGACCTGTTTACAAAAAAAGAAATGAGATAATTCAATCTATTCCTGACTTTTGGTTGACCGCGGTATGTTCACTATCATTATCTGAATTGAATTTTTGTTAATAAATATATTCATCTTCAATGCGCTCTTCTTAATAGTTTATGAGTCATCCTGGGCTTGGTCAACTTCTTAGCGATGAAGACCAGATGGTTTGTAAACCTTTTTCTTGTTAAACTTTCCGTATGCTTGTTTAGTTTTACCTGTTATACCGTTTTTTAATGAATAAGATAAAAAACAAGTTTCTGTTACATCTTGGTCATGTTATTTGATTGATCTATCTCAGAAAATTCAAAGTTTAGCTCCATAATTTTTTGCATCAAAATAGATTTTCAAGCACTTGATATCTTTAGACGTGGAGGACTCCAAAGATTTGAAATCAGGGTACACCATTACTTTTGTGAGTTTTCAATTTAACCTTGCGCCCTCTGCTCTAAGATAACTGATTTTTCCCTTCCTTCACTCTTATAATTAACCTTTTTAACCAATGATTTCTAGAACTTCAGCACTAATCCTTATTTTGAGGGAACAAAACTTTCAAAATTCTACACTTTCTTTGACGATGGAACTACTAACATAGCTGGAACATCTATCAAGTGGAAGGAGGGAATGGTAAGTGCAGTTTTCTACCAAATTTGGTGTTTATCCTTAAATTTTTTTTATTACAACTTGATTTTATTTGGTTACATTTTTTAAGGGTATTCCAAATGGCGCATCTCATGTAAAGAAGGGAAAGAAGCGGTCCCTTCCTGAAGAAAGGCTAGTTTTATTCTCATCCTCTTTATTTCAATTAGTGTGTGATAGTAATTTGTTACCATACTAAATTTTCAAGCATGTTTATTGACATCCAATTGTCAAAACATAGTTGTGAGCCTCTGAAATGTTATGTTTGGCTTTCTTGACTGTAACAAAACCTTCCATGTGCACTTCTTAAGAAGGTTGTGTAGTCTAACTTGATATTTTTGTGACCATATTGTATTTGTAATTTTACTGCCATGTGGCACCCTATCTTAATTCCATTTAATACCATTGATTCATGTTATGTAGGGAAAAGTTTACTCGTTGTTTTTAAGGTGTTATTTAATTGACTATGACATTTTCTATATTATTGCGGTTTTGGTGTGCTTTATCCCTAGACAAAACTTGTTATCCTGTTTTTTGTGATGTTGCTTTTTTTTGTAAATACGAAGATTAGGACTTCTGCATACAAAGTTCAGCCTTGATTGTACGGATGGTTTACCAAATAAATTTTGCAACCTCACAGACATTTTAAATAGCATAATGAGATTTCAGTATTGTCCCCTTGTTAGTTTTTAGTCCTCAAAAAGATTCCATTTTCTTCTAACAACATTGATCATTCCGTTAATTCAACGTATGTAGCATATATTTTTATTTAAGTTGAGATGACGAAAGTTTCTATGACCAAAATGCTCTCACTATCGATTTTTTATCCAGTTATAGGATTATAATTCTTTTCAGCTTTGGGGATGCCTCATTCCCACGCCTCTTCGACAACACCCTCCCCCTATGGTTTTCCCTCATCTTAGGTCATTGAGCTTGTTGAATTGCTCCTCTTCCTTCACCCCTCATTCTATGCATCACAATTGAGGAAACAAGGGAGAGGTGAGGATGCAAAGTGGGAGGAGGCTAGGAAGCACCGGTACGGGTACAATACATATCTGGTACTGTGAGGTCCTGGGATCGATTCCCGGCCTCAACAACCCGCCGCACGGTTTATATCCAATGCGGAGAGCGGGTTGGGCTGCACCGACTGCAGTCGGGTTGTGGGCCCGGGTCTTGACCTTTATATGGTCGGCCTTGACCTTTCTATGGTCAGTGGGCCCACTTTCAACAAAAAGTGAGAGGAGATAAAATCCTCTTATAAAGGAGGTCCTGGGATCAATTTTCGACCTCAACAACCCGCCACACAGTTTATATTCAAAGCGGAGAGCGGGTTGGGGTGCACCGACTGCAGTCGGGCTGTGGGCTCGGGTCTTGACCTTTATATGGTCGGCCTTGACCTTTCTATGGTCGGTGGGCCCACTTTCAACAAAAAGTGCACTTTTGTTGAAAGTGGACCCACTGCCCATAGAAAGGTTAAGGCCGACCATATAAAGGTCAAGACCTGAGACCACAGCCCGACTGCAGTCGGTGCACCCCAACCCGCTCTTCGCCTTGGATATAAACCGTGCGGCGGGTTGTTGGGGCCGGGAATCGATCCCAGGACCTCCTTTATAAGAGGATTTTATCTCCTCCTCTCATACCCAACTGAGATAAAATCCTCTTATAAAGGAGGTCCTGGGATCGATTGTCGGCCTCAACGAACCGCCGCACGGTTTATATCCAAGGCGAAGAGAGGGTTGGGGTGCACTGACTGCAGTCAGGCTGTGTGCCTAGGTCGTGACCTTTATATGGTCGGCCCCAACCTTTATATGGTCGGCCCCGACCATTATATGGTCGTCCCCGACCTTTATATGGTCGGCCCCGACCTTTCTATGGCCGGCCGGCCCCGACCTATCTATGGCCGGCCGGCCGGTCCCGACCTATCTATGGCCGGCCGGCCCCGACCTTTCTATGGCCGGCCGGCCCCGACCTTTCTATGGCCGGCCGGCCCCGACCTTTCTATGGCCGGCCGGCCCCGACCTTTCTATGGCCGGCCGGCACACTTTCAACAAAAAATAAGGATGCGAGTACGGCATGTTACATTGTATTTGTTAGAAACCACGGTGGGGCCCATTTGAGGGGGGCACGTGACATCCAGATCCGTGGCCGACTGCAGTCGTGGCAAGCATCCCCAACCAAATCACCCAGGATGAATTTAACCGGGGTAGGTTGTTGGGAGCCGGGATCGAACCCGGGACCTCCCCTTTATCAGGCAACCACGGTGGGGCCCATTTGAGGGGGGCACGTGAAATCCAGATCCGTGGCCGACTGCAGTCGTGGCAGAGCATCCCCAACCAAATCACCCAGGATGAATTTAACCGGGGTAGGTTGTTGGGAGCCGGGATCGAACCCGAGACCTCCCCTTTATCCGGCTACTATCTCAAGACCTGATACCCAACTGCACTGCAGTGCAGTTGGGTATCAGGTCTTGAGATAGTAGCCTGATAAAGGGGAGGTCCCGGGTTCGATCCCGGCTCCCAACAACCTACCCCGGTTAAATTCATCCTGAGTGAGGATGCTCTGCCACGACTGCAGTCGGCCACGGATCTGGATGTCACGTGCCCCCCTCAAATGGGCCCCACCGTGGTTTCTAACAGTATTTAATGGAATATATATATATATATATATGTATATCTGTGTGTGTGTGTGTGTTTATATCTCACAAATGTAATTAAAAGTTCTCAAAACAATCAAAGATCACGCATAATTGTATAAGCAACAATACAAAAAAATTTGTGTTCTTCTAACAATACAAAATTCCTAAATAACAGTACAATGGGAAATTGCTAAGAAGACAGCAATACACAATTCCTAAACAATAATAGTTGCACGAAATTCGCAATTTCTAAAATCAAATTTCAGTAACAAGAAACAAAATCTGTCTCAGAAATTCTGAAATCAGGAAGAAACAAAATCTGTTCTGAAATTCTGAAACAATAATTTTGTAATTCTGAAATAGTAAGAAGAACCTTATGATGAGGAGCACAGAACAGCAGGCTGCAGATGAGATCTGAAGAAGAACCTTACAATCAAGAGACGGAGAGAACAATAGGCGGCAACCAAGATATGAAGAAGAAGAACCTTACAATCAGGAGACAAAGAGAACAACAGGCGACAGACGAGATCTGAAGAAGAACCTTACGATTAGGGGACAAAGAGAACATCAGGCGGTAGACGAGAAAATCTCAATTGAGCGACGACGGAATGCAGCAGGCGGCAGACGAGAACGATCGTTGACGAACACGCAACAAGCGGCAGACGAGAACAATCGACGACGAGCAGGAATCAGAAAAAAACAATCGACGATGAACGCAACAAGTAAATGAGTCGCGTGTGTAAATCTGACCAAATAACATATTGCGCCGTCCGGTACGTGTACCTGTAACAAACGCGCACCCGGTACGAGCCTCCGATTTTCGTGTCTGTGCCTCCTAGGTAGGAGGATATGGTCGCCGGCAAGTATAGGAGTTTGAGGTGAGATGAAGTAGAAAAAGACTGATCTAAGATGTTGAGATGATTGTTCTCATGACCAGCTCCATTAACTTTCTTCACTGTAAGTTATTGAAGAACCACAATACAAAGGAAAGAGCTTTATAGAGTAGTTAAGATCAGCACGGATCTTCCTAACAAATCATAAACCAGAAGAAAAGGTAGGAATTTGAAGAATAGATTTATGATGGATTAATGTCTGTGGGATAAATAGTTATATCTTGAAAACTGAAAATTAAAAGTGGGCTGATGGATGAAAAACCTAATAGTCATTTACCTGGAATCCCTCTTAATCTATTATCTGTTAGTGAGACGAGGGGACAAGGCATTCATATCTATTTCAACATGCTTATCATAGTTTTGGAAAGCAAATTGTAAAATGTGATGTACCCATTGACAGCAAGATTGACCTGAGATGATGCACAATCAACATATGATGCAGATGGATGGGTGAGTGAATTAGTTATCATAATATCCCGATGCACTGTGAAATAATGGCAGGGATATTTCCAGCATATCTCATAGATGTGATTCATTCCTTCACCGTTGGAACAATGTTTTATGTTGTCACCATAACCAGTTCTTTGAGAATATAGTGGTGTCACTACTCCGTAAGTCTTTTGGTAGATCAATCCACACTCACCATGACTACAAGATGGAATGAAAGTTAAATGTCATGAAAGAGATACATCGGTGGCTGCATGAAGCCGAGGGAAAAGATCCCAGGGCCAAGGTGTGGCAATGGGGATGTCGTCCTCGGCGGTAGTTCGGGTGGAGATGGCTACAAGTAATTTGCTGTTGAGGCCAGATTGGACCATGAACCTCGAAAGTTGTTGAGGCCAGATTAAACCCTAGAATGAGGGAGGAGATGAGAAGAACTAGAGAGAGAGAAAAAAAATCTTGAGAGAGAAATATAACCTTCATTAATATTTTGTATAAGAGTTACATGACCCCCAAAGGCCCTCTATATAGGCGCCGATGACATAATAGTTAATAACACCAATATAAAACAATTATTTAAAACGCCTAAATGCTACCTCACTCGATACAATGACTCGACTCATAATAATAATAAACTAATAATAATATAAGATAATCAATGGAGGACCTGTAACACTCCATCCATCCTTCAAAACGAGCTTGCCCTCAAGCTCGTGCACCATGCAGGTGGCGGGATCATTTGGTATCTTGATCTCCCTCCAGAACAAGGCGCGGTAACGTGTAGCGGTGGCAGTGGTGTCGGCGAGTGGCGACACCATCAGTAAAATGGGCGGCAGGTGGAATGTCATTGTCTGGCCTGCTGGAGGGGTTGATAGCAGCAGACACACGAAAGTCGGAGGGCCCACAAGCAGCAGCATGAATGAATCTGTCGGGGTTAGGGGTGTCCTAAAAAAACCGGGCCCACCGGGCCGGCCCGGCCCGGTGAAAAGCCTGACTGGACCGGTCCCGGGCCAAGCCCGCCTCGGGCCCAGGCCGGGCCATGGGGCCCTTCCGGGCCCTACTGTCGGTCAAATGTCCGGCCCGGTGCTCGGCACGGGCCGGGCCGGGCAAAGACCGGTTACCTGACTTAGCCCGGGACTGGAAAAGCCCAGGCTGGCTCTTAGAGCCGTTGGTTTCAGAGCCGTTGGTTTCCAACGGCTCTAAGAGCCGTTGGCTGCCACATCGGCTGCAAATAGCAGCCAATTAAAAAAATATTTTTTAAAATATTTTTTTTTAAAAAAACTATTACCCCCTCCCCTCCTTTCCCTCTTCTACCAGTTTTACCCCCCACCCTCTCTCTCTCTAATCTCTATTCTCTCGAATATGTCGTCAACGCAGGCGTCTTCTTCATCATCCGTCGCTCACGAAGTGGTGGAGCACAAGCGTACGACGCCGGTTTGGGAATATTTCGACTTAGTGCAAGTCGGCGCGGAGCAAAAGACGAGGTGCAAACAGTGCTCGAAATTACTTTCGATCGCTGATAACTCGACACTCGCAAGACACGTTAAGTCTTGCGCAGCCAAACAAGCTCCTCCCGAGTCGACCCAAGCGCAATTATCGGCATCCGGACAAATCTGGACGTACGATCAAGGTCGGCAGCGAGAGCTGCATGTGAAGAACATCATCAGACGTGAGTTGCCGTTCAGCCACTACGACAACGAAGAAGAAACCAAGTACATCCACCCAGGGCTACAACCCAAATATCACCAAGTAAGTCGATCTTCAATTAGGCGCGACGCACTTAAATATTATTTAGAAGCAAAACAAACTTTAATTATTTTTTTTGAAAAATTTGAAGGTCGAGTGAGTTTAACGAGCGACGTTTGGACAAGTAGTATAAAATTAGGATTATCGTATATGTCTATAACGTGTCACTGGGTCGATCACGTTTCCTGGGATCTAAATAAGCGAATAATTTGTTTTGAAAGTTTTGAAGTCCCGCACACCGGTGAGGTGATTTATCAAATAATTTCAAAATGTGTGCGCGAATTTAAAATAAAAGATAAAATTATGAGTATTTTTTTCGATAACGCCACAAATAATACCACCTCAATTGAGTAGTTAAAACGTGATTTGAAACCTATGTTAAACGACCCTTTTTTTCATACTCGTTGCGCGTGTCACGTTTTAAATTTAGTAGTACAAGATAGTTTGTCGTATATGGAACTATACGCTAATAAAATACGTTTAATGTTACAATTTATTTATATTTCTAAACAACGACGTCAAGATTTTAAAAAATTCGTAGCCGGGCAAGGTCAAAAATTTTTGAAACCTCTATTTGACATGTCAATTAGATGGAACTCTACGTATATAATGTTTAAACGAGCGATTCGCCAAAAAATACTACTAATGGAATTTTATACTTTGTTAGGTCAACATGAATTAACCGAGTCCGATTGGACAATTTTAGAACATTACATGGATTTATTAGAAGTTTTTTATACGGCGACAAATAGTTTATCGGGCATATATTATCCTACTAGCCCGCTAGTTATTGAAAATATTGTTAATATTTCACAAAAATTAAATTATTTTAAACAACAAGCCGGATTGTGCGAATTAATAGAAATAATGGAAAGGAAATTTTTAAAATATTATAGAGAAATCTCAGTTATGTTTTCATGCGCCGCCGCTTTGAATCCTCTTTTCGGCGTAGACGGCGTAGAAAATTTTATTGAAGAAATAAATAACAATATAGACATAAATCTAAGTGATTCAGATTTAGATAATCTGAGTATTTTAAATTTTAACATTATTTTTACTGAATGTTATAATTATTACGATAATTTATACGGATCGCGGCCTCGAGAGGATGTGTCGCATCCAAAAACATCTAGTATTAAAAATAAAATGTTAGAGTTAGCTTCTAGGAAAAAAGCGCGCACAACATCTAGTAGTTTAAATGAGTTAGGGTTGTACAGAAAAACACAATTTCGTGATTTTATGTCCACGGACGAATTAGAAAATTTCGATATTTTAAAATGGTGGAAAGGTAAAGTAAATACTTATCCTATTATGGCCTATATGGCCCGAGATTTACTAACGATCCAAGCTAGCACGGTAGCTTCAGAGTCTGCTTTTTCTCTTAGTGGCAGGGTTTTGAACGAGCGGAGAAGTCGACTAAGCGAAGAATCGCTCGAGATCTGCATATGTTACAAGGAACACCTGGATGCGATGAAGAGGAAGCATCATATTTCAGCGATCGAGGATAGTTCGTCGGACATGGAAGACGAGATGGACGCGATCAACTTAAACTAGACAATTTCTTGTATTTTTGTCATTTGTAATTTTGTAATTTTTAATAATTTAGAATTTTTTTCATTTGTAATTTTTAATAATTTATAATTTCCAAATTTTTTTATATTTGCACATTTCTAAATTTGTATAATTTCGTTACATTAATAAAAATGTTATTTTTCAATATTGCGATGTTGTGTTTTTTTATTTTTTCTTTTGTAAATCATATGTTTTGATTTTTTTTTTATGAATAAAAAAACAAATTTTTTTTAAAAAATAACCGGGTCGGGCTTAGCGGCCCGGGCCGGCCTGGGGGGCCTTACCAAGCCCCCCCAGGGAGCATAGCCCGGCCCGACCCGGCCCGGTTACAGTGTTAAGCCCGACCCGGGCCCGGTTCGGAAAAGCCCGGGCCCTGCAGGCCCGGGCCAAGCCCGGGCTCGCCGGGCTTTATGCGCACCACTAGTCGGGGTCGGTGGAGCAAGTGTCGGTGATCAAGGTGGTCGATGGGATTGGCATTGCGGGGGCCGGCGGAGCAAGAGCTGACAGAAGAGCCGACGATGTGTCCGGAGGGGGCAGAGCTGAGGTCCGGAGTGGAGGTGGAAGTGTGGCCTGTGGAATTTGAGCCGGGGTAATAACCGACCGAAGAGGCGGCGCGGTGGCCGGGGCCAACAACTGCGGAATGATGTCCACAAAAGTAGAGGGTAGCGGTGGCGACTGCTCGAGAGGAGTTGGTGAGGATGGCAGTACCCAAAAAGTTGGGCGAGATCCTCCAGAAAACGTGCGGTGTTGAGCTGACAGAAGAGCCGACGATGTGTCCGGAGGGGGCAGAGCTGAGGTCCGGAGTGGAGGTGGAAGTGTGTCCTGTGGAATTTGAGCGGGGTAATAACCGACCGAAGAGGCGGCGCGGTGGCCGGGGCCAACAACTGCGGAATGATGTCCACAAAAGTAGAGGGTAGCGGTGGAGACTGCTCGAGAGGAGTTGGTGAGGATGGCAGTACCCAAAAAGTCGGGCGAGATCCTCCAGAAAACGTGCGGTGTTGGCGACGAGGGTCGCCTCAAGTTTCTCAAGAGACGCACAAGCGGAGGCCGCCTCGACAACGCTTAATGGTGCATCCATAAAATCAAAAAAAATTCTGGTATCCCTAAACTTGGATACCCGTGAGGGGCTCGAGAAAGGCGTGGCTCGATGGCTGCACCCCTTTAAAATTAAAACCCTTGATTTTTTTTTTTTGAAGGGATGGGAGGGAGGCGGCTGAAGTAGTGGTAATAAAGGAATACAAAAAATTTGGGGGGGGGGGGCTCGAAGGATGAAGTTGGAGTTGTGTGGGGGGCTTGAGGAAAAAAAGAGAAACAACAAGCTGCGGCTCGGAGATTGTCGACAGAAGTCGTTGTGCGGCTCGGCAGGCTCGACGGAAGTCGAGACACAGGAGACGAAGCAGGTGCGTTGAAACCGAACTGGCGGAACTTTATTTGCGGTCCAGGCGGATCGTCCTTGGAACGGATCTTTGTCAATTGCTGCCCGGTGATGAGAAATCGCAGGAAACAGTTCCGGCAGAACGGAGGCCTGCACGTGGACGATGGGTTCTGGGCAACGATCAGTGTGGGGGTCAGTTGTTGCAGGCTAGGGTTTGGAATAAGCCGCGCTGCTGCGTTGACGGGCGTGGCTGCGAGCAGAGACATTGCAGCCTTCTTTTTTTTTGATCTATCGCTGCTTGCTGGACGAAGGCAACATGATGAAGTTTCGGCTGTGGGAGTCACGTTTTGTGCGACTTCAGTGGCCGGAGCGCGGAGGAAAGACGTCCTCTGATACCAAGACGTTATGTGTGGAGTATTGTGGAGTGAGTGAGGCGGAGATACAATGGAGTTAAACTCTAGAATGAGGGAGGAGATGAGAAGAACTAGAGAGAGAGAGAGTGAGAATCTTGAGAGAGAAAGAGAATCTTCATTAATATTTTGCATAAGAGTTACATGACCCCCAAAGGCCCTCTATATAGGCGCCGATGACATAATAGTAAATAACACCAACATAAAACAATTATTTAAAATGCCTAAATGCTACCTGACTCGATACAATGACTCGACTCATAATAATAATAATAAACTAATAATATAAAATAACCAATGGGGGGCCCGTAACACAATTTTACAAAAGTGTTGTTTGTGGTTAACAAAAAAGTGTGGATAGCCAACATTGCGGTGTCTTTAAAAATTTCTTAAAAGTATCTCAACAAGGGTGTGAGATGCTCTGATGAACACAATTCTGGGGCGTTGACATCTTCAACCAACACAAATTATCTTTCCATATGCAAACCAATTTTATAATTTACAAATTTTATATTAACTTGATTAATAGTAATGATAGTGATGATGTTAAAATCAAATATTAAGATTCCTCCAATATAACACACACACGCGCGCGCGCGCGCGCTCACACTCACTCTCGCGCGCACGCATACACGCGTGTGTGCACGCGCGCGCACGTCCACAGAATTGTATTTGTGATGGAAGAAACTTCAGTACTAGAAAAATTAAACATCCAATCACTCGGAAATTACTTCAATGCCCTTTTTGTACAAACCAGTGACATGCATTCTCATTCATTTATCTATGGTTACGGCATTGTGCGCCCATCACCTATATTTTCATCCTGCATCACGTTACCGACGTCCATTTGCCGTCGCACGAGAGAAGACGAGCTGCAGGTGTACTGTCGCCGCACTAGGCACGACGAGGATGCCCTCGTGCCAGACTACTACTAAATATAAAAATAGATAAACATTGCCAAAATTTCTACGAAATGCACGTTCAAAATGCCCCCAACTGACAGGCCTGAAACGCGCTCCCGAAAAAGTCACCATAAACGCCCATTCCCTCGAAATTCGTGAATGAAATGCCCAAAAAGTTGCTCCCTAAAAGCCCCCAGGAAAAGTTGAGCCCAAAATGCCCCCTGAAGTGTCGCGCCCTAAATGCCCCCATGAAGTGTCGCGCCCTAAATGCCCCCATGAAGAGTCGCACCCGAAATTCCACAGGAAAACTAGCGCTCGAAATGCCCCGGAAAACTCGTGCCCGAAACGCCCCTAGAAAAGTCACACCCATAACGCCTCTGGGAAAAGTCAAGCCTAAAACACCCATGTGAAAAGTCAAACCCGAAACGCCCCCCAAAAAAGTCGAGCCCGGAAAAGTCGCTCCCGATACGCCCCCGGTAAAAGTCGAGCCCGAAACGCTCGGGAAAAGTCGAGCCCGAAATGCCTCGGGAAAATTCGCACTCGAGGCACCCTCGGGAAAAGTTGCTCTCGAAATGCCCTTTGTGTGAAGCATGTTTGGAACGCCCTCCAACACTGCACTCCCAAAATGCCCTCCCTTGAAAGCCACCCCTGAATATAGGTTTCATTGGTTTCGACGTTTTATTTCCATTTCAGGGTGTTAAAAATGGCCCCTAGTGTAAATTGGTGTGCTTAATAAACTTCCATTTTAGAGCTTTGGTGTTATGGAAAGGCCAAAAACTCTTTTAATTTCATTTACTACCAAAGAACCGGAGCTCGATTTCTCATACTTAGTCACAACCACATATCAAGAGCGCAAGTTAGAACTTTAAATATTGCGATGGAAATGAAAAGAAAATATGATTAAAGAGGCATTTTCCTTCCTAACTTTTGAGGGCAGATTCCCTATAAGGGTTTTGCTCACCTAAAGCTATGTTTGGCATAACAGTAACCACCCAACTTTTGAGGGAGGTTATGAATGGTCGTTCGTGAACGCCCGACCTCACCTAAGAACTTCATTAGTTGTTTGTTCAAAATTAGTTTTCTTTTCTTGGTGGCGATCATAATTGTTGTCATGTCAAACATGCATTGTATGACAGTGGAGTTTTTGTCCAAACTCACTAGAGCAAAAACGCCGCGCAAACGGAGCTTAAGAGAACCAAATCACACTACTAAATTCCAAGATGAGCTAATTCTCCCAATTCGAGCTTCTTTGATAGATGAAGACACACTACAAGATGAAATACATTAAAAGATAAACACATAATTAATTAAGAGCGCAATATTATTCTCAAGGATAACCGCATCTCTGACAGACTCACAAGTTAGGCCGGTCGTATGAGCGCGCTTGTCCACACGGCGTGTACTTCCCAATTTCTCACAAGGGTTCTATTTTAGAACGGCAGCACCGCTCTCCCAATCGGACCCTCATTGTCCCTTCCAATCTCATTTATCTTCCCTAATCTCCGCCTCAGATAGCTTCTCTCTCTCTCTCTCTCTCTTTAATTTCTTATAAAAAATGGACTAATTGAAGACGTTTCCCACAGTTCAATAAATTGAACCAATGGTCTCCAAGGGTTATCTCCATCAAATATTGCATAATAGGTAAGGTTTAGTGGTAAAGAGGGGTTGTCTCCACCATAAAGAGTTTGAATTTTAGGGGCTACTCCAAAATTAAGAAGAGAACTTTTTCACCATAAAGTGTTAATAACTTGGGTGTAGCTTAGATTGTTGACTGACCACAATGGTGTGGCCAATCGCATAAAAAGTTTCATATTTCTATCGTTTTGTGTAATATTTACATTTTAGTAGTACCAAAACGTTATTTGATGGCCAACTTTAATTATGAAAGAAGCCCATGGTCAATGTTAATAGCTCTCAATGTTGAGGATGAAATTGAAAGATCAATAGGGATGAGCTCGAGGTACTGGTCGCTAAGCCAACAAGTGGATGTTGGGATATGCTTCAAGAGTTGCTTAGTGAGATGTTGAGAAGTGCCCAAGCTTTCCAAGATTTATGAGAATGAGTGAGTGGCTTCAGGCGATGGGCAAATGGAGAGCTGAGGTGGTTGACTGGTTGTTTGAGATATGACGTTAACTGTATTGTTTTGACTTATTCAAAGGAAGTTATTGTAGGCGAAGCCTTGCTCAGAATGAGTAAGGCTGTGTCGATTATAGGATTTTGATGTATCCGCAGAAAGCTGTTGGAGTCCATACCTTCATCTGAAGTGGCTCAAGGAGGAAACATGGAGCATAGAGGAAATTCAAGATGTTAGGACACCAACACCTACTATGGTACAATGTAGAAATGGAGTTGTATTTAGAGTGTTAATCTAAGTTGTTAAAGGCACGCCTCGGGCACGCCTAAGGCTCCGGGCTTAACAGACTCAGATGATTGCGCCTTCGTGCGCCTTTTTTGCGCCTTTGGAGCATTAAAGGCGCATTTGAGTCAAATTTATACTATAAATTTATTTTCAAAAATAAAGAAAAAAATAATGTAAAAATTCAAAAATTTTTGCATGTTGTAATGTTTGTGAAACATAATTGAGCGCCGAGACTTAAATATGATTTTAATGATCACATTGATTTTATTTTTTAAGAGATATAAATGGTAGTAATGAATTATTAATAAGTAGAATAAATGAAGAATTTCATCTAGAAGATGAATTGGTGTTTAATGATAATTAATTAAAATGAATGTGATTGCGCCTTACCTTCGTCAGGCGCGCGCCTGCGTCTTGAGCTTTGCGCCTAAACTCCAAAACCCCTTTGCGCCTTGGTGCGCCTTGCGCATTTAATAACTAAGGTGTTAATGAGATAATGCAATTTTTTATACAAATATTTTAAATTATATTTTATAGATTTTGAGGATGTCTAATGATTGGATATAAAGTAATTTGATACAAATATTTAAAAAGTAAACGAGAAGTTGGAGATTATAACAATTATAAAAAAAACTTCATTCATAAATAGAAGTTATGTGCATGGCTGCATGGATTTTATTAAAAAAATCTTAGAAAGTGTCTTTAAATTATATTTATTTATTTAATTTTAGACAGTGAATGATCGAGCACCACAATGCTATTATGGAATAAATGTGTCAAAGTTACAAAAGATATTTATGATGATTCATTCATTAGTATTGTAGAAATAATTTACTAAAACATTTCTATGATTATACGGTATTTATACCTGATATGGCCCTCTTAAATTTATAGACACAATGGGCTGTAGATATCCAAATGGGTGCCAATAGACCCATCTCTCCCACTACCTTAGTGGGGAGAGAGGGGTTGACCAAAAAATCACCCACTACCTCCACGATCGGAACCACCCACAAACATCATCGCCGCACAATCACGCATGGCTGCACAATGCACGGGCCAAACTGCCCCGGCCGGGCGGTCACTGTCGCCGCCCCACCTGCCGCCCCGGCCGCTGCACGACCACGCGCGACCAGACGTCCTTGTGGCCCCTTGGCCGTGCAGCCGCACACCGGTCGTGCGGCCCCTCGGTCACACGACAACACGAGGTCGGCCGTGAGGCCGCGCGACCGGCCACTTGGTCGTTCACCGCCGCCCTCCCACCGTCGTCGGGCCTCCACCGGGCAACTCTCACGTCACCTCGTGCCCCGTCATTTGCAAAATCACCCATTATGTGTTGTGCGTATAGCAAAATTCTCATAATTGGGGTGCATGTAGTAAAGTATATTGTTGCGGTGTGCAAATCACAAAATACCCCATCATGTGTGTGCGTATAACGAAAATACGAAATACCTCCTCATGAGTGTGCATATAGCGAAATACCCCATTATGGGTGTGCGTATAGCGAAATACCTAATCATGAGTGTGCGTATAGCGAAATACCTAATCATGAGTGTGCGTATATTAAAACATATGGTTGCGGTGTGCGTATAACAAAATCCCCATCATGGGTGTGTCGTGTGCGTATAACAAAATACCCCATCATGGATGTGCGCATAACATATTATATGGTTACGGGTGTGCGGATAACCGTTTTCCGTTGCGGCCTAATTACCAAACTGTCATTCTCCAAATCTATAAAAGGAGGTCTAGGGCTCTCATTTGGGGCACCTTGTTTTCCATGCCCGAGAGAGCTCTAGGGAATTCCTTCGAAGACCTCCTTGAGTTCAACTTGCGCGCTTGAATATTCTTTTGAAGACCTCCTTCGGCTTCGAAGACCGCTCAATGATCTCCTACGGAACTTGAAGATTCCTTTGAGGATTTCCATCAACACTTGAAGATCGCCCTTCAGAGTTTGACGGTATCTCGAAGACGGTTCGAAGACCTCCTTCGGCTTGCAAGACCACTCGAAGATCTCCATCAGCCTTCAAAGATCCCTTTAGAGCCGCTGAAGATCTCCTTCGCTCCTCGAAGGACTCCTAGAAGATAGCTCAAATAACTCCAGACCGAGAGCCCAGTGAAAGCAACCTTCAGTCCAGACTGCTTCCGAGTATGCTCACCTCCATCATATTCTAAACGATCTCCGCGGTCTGGAAAAATTATTGTAACGAGTGGCGGTCTATCACCCTCAAAAGAAAACTCTTATAACTCACCGAGAAATAGTGGAATGTGGCCACAGACCCGACTCTGTGATTTTTCCCCTTTCCGTGATTTTTCCACGTAAGAATCTTCTTTGTCAGCCGTTTATTTTTCATGTGACTGTTTGCGCACTTGGCTTACTCTTGAGCTTAGGCGTTTCAAGTCTATCGTACCGTAAAAACATCGAGCGACTCGCAACAATACCAACGATCAGCATTGTGTTTATGGTTTTGTATATGAAGCATCTTTCACGAGGAAAGAAAGAAGAGCGACAAGGCGGTCTTGAGGAAGCGAATGTAGTCGCAGAGACGTGAGTTCATAGTATATTTAGTATGAGGAACTTGATTTTAGATAGAAAATTTTGAAAAACAATAAGATTGGGCACTTTATTATGGATCACCAAGTTCATCAAAGGAGGGAAAAAAAGGTTTTTGATTGCTAAATGCAACATGGATGGAGTAAAAATGTTGAAATAGAAATGGAGTTGTTTAGGAAAAAAAAAGGGGTACATTTATTTCCCTAAAATTAGTTGTTTTGTTTACTGAAGGGCCTCCATGAAAGAATTAAATTTTGGCAAACAGGTTTTTAACCAACAAGGTGCAAATTTTGAGGACTTGGGTGATATTTGTTCTAATATTTTTTAAGTTTTTTTTTATTTTTATTGTTTGGTACTAAATAACATTGTTAGATTTAGAAGAGTTAAACAATACCATTCATTCTTATCTTGTTATTACACACGTGCAGTTTCTTTAGCTGGTTTGATGAAACTAATGTGAAAAACCTCTCAGAGGGGATTTCTGACGAGGTTAGTCAATTTGCTGCAGCAGCGGCAGCTAGTTCTATAACTGCTTTTTTTACATGTTTATTGTACATTTAGAACATCTGCTTTCTCCCTTCAATAACATTTTGTCAGTTTTGGTTATAATATGAGAAATTTCTCACCTTTCTAACAAAACCTGCACTTGCTACAAACTGTAAGGTGGCTGAGATTATAAAAGAAGACTTGTGGCCTAACCCGTTGAAGTATTTCAATAATGTAAGTAATTTTCCTCTCTGTACTTTTTATTAATTCCATATGAATCACACCTAATATTTTTTTTGGCTGTTACTGCTGCTGATCAGGAAGCTGATGAAGAAGATTTTGAAGGAGATGAGGATGATGAAGAGGTTAGCGAAACTGTTTCGTAATGAGCTAATAATAATACCTGATGTTTACTCGTTCTTGTCTTATAATGTTATATTCTTTCTTAATGGAACCAAGTTTAGTCAAAACTCACATCACCTTTGAACACATTTCTAGCCCTTTTTGTCCAACCCTTTTTAATTCAAAAGGTTGGTGTAATATGGCTTGGCAGGACAAAGGGAGCGATGAAGAAGAGGATGATGATGAACAGGATGAAGAAGAGGATGATGAAGAGGATAATTAAATTGCATCAATGTTGTGTTTTAATTATTGCAGATGGGTACCCTAATACAGATGAAGATTTCCGCAAGCCAATGATCTGCAGTTGCGGCCTCTGGCTTTTAACCGTCTTTTCCAGAGACCTGTGACAGTCTTGCTTAGCTATTTTTGTAGTTTGCTGCTTTCAATATTTTCAGCATTGATTCCTGAATATTGTTATCTATATTGTAATTTTGATTGTTCCATGCCATTTTTTTTATTTCCAGCAGCTGTTTGGACTAGCAATGTGTGCCTTGAAATTAATCTTGGGATTAGGTGTTTAAAACTCTCTTTAAAATTTCTGATTATGGTTGATGTAATAATGGAGTCGACCAGCATTTTTAAAAAGTTTTCTCATATGATTGTCTTTAAAAGGCTATTTTCCTACCTACATAAAATCCCGTTATTTATTTATTTTTGTTATTTTTGGTTGGTTTCAAGAGTTTCTGTGATGCTTTGAGCAATAATCAAGAGTTTTCTCCCAAATTTGGGTTCCCCCTAAAAATAGAAGTTTTAGGACCACATTAGCTCTTCAAGTTGGATTAAGCTGGTTCAAGAGCTTGATGAACTTGCTTGACAAAAAGCTCAACTCGAGCTCAAATTTTGTTGGTTTGAGATCGGCTTCGAAATGAGCTGTAGCTCACATGCTTTTGTCAATCACCTCATGATTATATATATATATATATATATATATATATATATATATATATATATATATATATATATATAATTATAAAGAAAAAGTGACTTGTGAGCTTGAATCATGCAAAATGAACTCATCAAGTTTGAGCAAAAGGCTCTTAGCTCGAGCTAGTTTGCACCCATTTATCACACTCTTGATCAAACTTTTCTGCCCTTGTGATCACTGTACCCTCTGCTACTGGTATGACCAAGTTCGCCCATAAAAAAAATTTATGCCCCTCTTATGCGGCATATCTATGTGAATCGTGTTCATCTCCCCTTACATGAAAGAAAACTTCATCGATGCATTTTCTTGTATGATTTAGGGTTTACAATCCCTTGTACTGCATTTTTAGAATTATGCTTCTTCCCTCCCATCTAGATATGATCACCTTCCCCGACACTCAAGGGAGAATTACATTTATGCATGGACAGCTAGCTACCTAGGTTAATTCATGCATGGATAATTTGACTAATGTTTGATTAACATGTCAATCTCATCGATTTTCTTTTAATTTTTTTATGTGATTGGTATGGTTGTTTGAGGGTCTCAGGAGAGAACTGGAGCATTTGTGGTTTCTGGGAGAAGGATTGAGTTTTTGTTTATCTCAGCTGCAACGACTGAAGAAATAGTGGTGTGAAGCAGTGGTGAAAAAATTAGCTGTTTTGCAAAGTGGTGGGAGAATTAATGAAATTGTTGGAAAAATTAATATTTGCATTGTTGTTTCAAACAGAATTTTACTTAAGCTGTTTGACAGTACCATTGTGCGGTGTGTGATATGACAAAATAATTATCAAATTCTAGTCAATTTTATTTGAACTTCAAATTAATACTAGAATGGTCAATCATAATTTTCCCATCTACTAGAATGATCAAACATATTATACAAATTATTACAGAGATGGTGAATCAAGAGTAATGTGAGCAGTGAATTGAATGACATACACAGATAAAAATGATCAATAAGCAGAAGCTTTATAAATAGATAAAAATGATCAGTAAGCAGAAGCTTCATGCACCACCACTACAAGAGGCACATCATAATAATCGGGGAGGAACCAGGAGCGGCTATGCGCTAGGACAAGTGTGGTGGCTTCTGAGCTTATCCTGATAGTTAAAAGAATTAAGAAGATAAACCATCAGGATTTAAGGACATGTTCTAACAGATTTAATAACAGAATTGAGAACATGCATGTTATATAACAAATTTATTTGTCATAACACACCACAACAAAGTAGGAGTGCGGTGGCGTTCATTTTGTATATTTTAGGCCGCAAAAACTAGTAAAAACGGATTTACCCATTCCGCTACTGCAAAACGTTATGTGAGCCAATCCTCCCCATCCTCGGGGAATCATCTCTAGTTTGCTTCCTTGAAAGCGCCGTCTCCCTGCCGCCGCAAGCCCGCAACTTAAAACATGCCGCTGTGTAATTTGCCCTTATGACCAGCCTCCTCTTGCGCCTGGTACCAGCTACTATTACGGGGTATTCCCGGTAAAGCACATTTTCTTTAGGGTGTGAGTGTACCAACTTAAAACATGCCGACTCATGCACGTGCTCATTGGCTGCCCGTCGATGCCAGTCGTCAGGAAAAAGGGTAGAATTCCGCTTCTTGTTGCCTGCAGATTTTTCTAGCTAACTGCTCTGAAAAACCCCAACTTTGTTTAACAACAAATCAACAGTCCGGTTGGGCTCCGCGATAAGAAGTAAATAAGTAACAATATTAAAATTGGTACATATCAAACTAAAAAAATTGAAAGAAAACTTACACCGGAAGTAGAGTAAGAAAAATTGAGGGTATGAGTGTACCTCAACTTCTGAATTCACATAGCCATCTAAAACTGAAAATATATTTTGAAACTAAAATACTGAAAATCTGGAATGACCTGACACCACCGAAAAGAACAAACGACGATGAAGACTGCACCGCCTAACCTATGCGAAACCCCTGACCTGACCCATGTAAAAATAAGTTCCAATTGGGTTAGGTCCACTGGATAGTAAGATAGACAACTCCAAACAACACTAAACATAAAAATAAGTAAATCTTTCTTGCATATAAAATATGTAAAATTATTTACTATTAAACTTGTTATTTGAGTTCATGATCTGGACATAAAATCGACTTAGTATGAGTTCTGAATCCTGTCAGTTTATGATTAACATATCAAATCTTGATATTAATGACAATAGTGCACAACTTGAAAATTATAGTCTAAGTGACAAACATGTTGGTGCCCTGGACTGAAAGTCCCTCGATGGGAACATAGACTCCTGTTGAGTTCCATAATTGAAATCAAGGGCCATCAACCCTAAGTCTGGATCCCGTGTAGTGGGCTGTTGGCCCTGTGAACATGGTGGTGTGCCTCCACCAAAAGAAACGGTGAATCCTTCTTGTCATTTCTGGATTGATCTAATCTCAATGTCCAACTTGCGTCCACTAGATTAAATTTTTTCATATGATTTGACCTTGTGCTTTTGCCTGAATGTTTCTAACATTTTAAACTGATTTAGTTCATGTGTTAATCTGATAATTTCATGATCTGACCGTAAGCCCTGCTATAATAACTTGATTAACATCTAGTTTGCGTTCTAAGGCTAAACGAGATTTGATGCTCATTCAATATGTCTTATTCATTGTTGACATGATTTGTCACAGTAAGAATTTTTATCTTAATGTATGTATAGTGACATAATTTAATTCATGATTTATACAAAATACTATGTCTAACTGAAAGGAATTGAATTTCTTACCTGTGCTGATTCTTGGTGTCCTGAATTCTTTTCTAAAAATTTAGTAATCTAATTCTATGATTTACGATTTGCAGATTTAAACTAATTTTGGAGCCCAAATGGTGACCCGAAGACGCCTTGGACTGAACCGAAGTACTCCCTGAATGGAACATGGCTCGCAACCAAAAATCCCCAAGTTTGGAAATGTGTTTGATGACCCCATGACTAAGGCTCAAACAGACTGCATGCCATATGAGAATGAGGTCGCTAATCTGAAGTCCTTAAATTAAATAACACTTTATTTCTATATTTGAGTATATATACTTATTTTTGTTTGTTCTTATTGTGGTTGGATGTAACAGAAGTATACGGTATATATTATATAGTACTTAATAACTGGTCTCGTTATGCATTGCAAGTTATGTGATCCTGATTTTTTGCGTTATCAGGAGTAATTTAATTATTGGTGTTGACTTGAATAATTAAATTACAAAAGTATTGTTATATAACTTAGAAACATGCATTTGTGTATAATGATATGCTTAGTCAAGAGGAGTCGAATTTCTTACCTCGGTATTGCGGCGCTCAAAGACGCAGTGTGGCGGCATGATTCCTTTTTTTTGGGGGGGGGGATTCTGAAATCTCTAATTTGTTTTCTGGGGGGGGGGGGGGGGTGATTCTGAAATCTCTAATTTGTTTTCTGATTGATACGAGGCTCCCTTCCTCAAATCTCCTTAAGAATTCCTATAATGAATAAATCAATCATGTACTCATGTTTCCTAAAATCATAGGAACACTAATTCACTACGAGAGGGAGAACATTTACGACTTCTCTATAAGTGGTGATTTGCTAAACCTAAGAATAAAAATGATCTTGCTTAATCCTGGGGTTGCAGTAGCATACACGATTTGGAGGCTCCAAACCCTAAATATAATTTCGTATAACTTAGAAGTTCTATAAGGGAGAATATACAAGTATCGGCTGAAGATGAAAAGAGGGAACACAATACCTGAGTAAATCTAAAGAAAAATGGTTGATTGACCGCAAGATTCTGCTAGAAAGTCACGATTAAAGCTTCCAAAGATTTATGCATAAGGGGAAATGCCAAAACTATAACTTACTCATCTGCAGTTTAAGGGATAGAAGGGGGGAATGTGGTGGGTGCATCTAGGGCTTCTGCCGGAAGGAGTGGGACCAACACTTGATGTTGACGATGGGACAGGTTGAAACCAGTACCTCCAAGCGTCAACGAACTGGGACGACGGGACTCGTGGCGTCGTCGGTCGAAGGGATCAACAAGAGAGAAATCCTAAATACTTTATCGCACAGGAAGAAATAGAGTAGCGTGCAAATAAATCCTTTTTTATTGGGTGCTTATGCGTTTTTGGCTTGTGGCAGTAGCAACAGATGCGGTTATAAGGTCGTGGGTGGGGGGTAAATTGAAAAAAATGTGGTCATGTTTTATTAAAAGAGGGAAGATAAAATATTAGGCTAAATTTCAATAATGACCAACCTCTCTAGTGCATAAATTACCCCCTACGCTCTCGAACGAGTACTAGCACGTGCCGAATAAACTATAGTTGTTATACTTTATTTATTTATTAATGCGCGACAGTTACCAAAACAACGTTGTACCTTGACATGACACTTGCTTGGTCAATTTCGCTCGCGAACGGTCCAGCAATCAAATTATTTTTTTAATAAAAATGCGGATGCTACAAGTCTCCCTACTTAATAAAATTCTTGTCCTTGAAAATTATAATCATTCCTGAGTCAAAAAGAAAAACATAATCTTCATTGCTCCAGAGTCTGTCTCCTCTTTTCCATATATATTTTGGATGATCACAATTCATCCAAAGGACTTGAATAACACGGATCTCTGTGTTATTATGCTCCTGAATCCTTGAATCTACTATCTTGACTGGCTTGATACAAATACTAAATTTTATTCGATTGGTGCATCCATAATACTGATCATCTGACTGAGATTTCTGACTGCTCTCCTCAGATAGCAGATTTGAATACGTCATGTAAATCACTCATATTCTCGGGTAAGACCAACCTGTATGCAACCTCACCAATGCGCTCCAGTACTTTGAATGGACTAACGAACCTTGGATTAAATCTCTTCATCTACTTGATTCGAGAGACACCATTGGCTGGTCTGATGATTTTGAGCTATTTTCATGCGCTTCTCGATGAGCTTGATTCGAACTGTGGTCTTCTCAATGTAAGCTTCTTTGATAGAATATCCTTCTTCGCTCTCAGCCCAACATAGTGGTGTCCCACAACATCTGTCACACCGAGCATCAAAAGGAGTCATCCCAAAGCTTGCCTGAAAGCTGATGTTGTAGGAGAATTCCACCAGGGTAACATACTTTTCTCACTTATCTCCAAAGTCTATAATACACATCTGAAGCAAAACTTTCATAGTTCTTTTCGTTCGCTCTGATTTCCCACTATCTGGGGATGAAAGACGGTACTGATATATAGCTTAATGCCCAACCTTCTCCTGAACGTATCTCCAATCTCTATCTCTCCTTAGATTAAACCTGTCATCTCTATCTGAAATTATAGTCTTGGGAACACCATGCAATCAAAGAATCTCATCTACATAACTGCGCCAATCTCGGATCTTGATCCATCCTCTTATTAGGAATGAAGTGAGCAACCTTGGAGAGACGATCAACTATAACTCATAATAAATCACTCCCATTTTGCGCTTTGGGAAGACCATGAACAAAGTCCATTAATATTTCTTCAAAATTCCACTTCGGAACTTGTAGCGGTTACATCTTGTCCACTGGTCTCTGGCGTTCAGCTTTAACTAACTTGCACGTTTCATACTTCCTAACATTCTCTGTGACATTGCTCTTCAAACCTGGTCACTAATCTATCATCTTAAGACATGCATACTTATTTGTACTACTCAGATGTGCAGACTATCTGAAATTTTGAGTCACGAAGTGTATGTCCTCGCAAGGATGACTAACATAAGAAATGCACACTCTACTGTCGTGTAGAAGTAAACCCCCCTCCCCCTCGAATTATAAACATTTCTTTCTGACCAGCCTGGCTGCTTGAGGCAACTCTCAAGTCTCTGCCATCTTCAGATCTAAAAGTAAAGCCAGTCTAATCCCATCCTTAATGTTACAAGTGACTTATATCCAGCTTATACTTGCAGAACTAATATTGGTGTGTGGTATCACACTTATCTCATGTCTCTCCAGAGTTTGTATTAAGTGCCCCTGCTGAATGATGAGGAAAAATATCGAGCCCCTTTTGCTGAGAGCGTTTGCTACCACAATTATTTTTCCCGAATGGTACTAGATACCCACATCAATTTGAAAGAAACTCTTCAAAAGTAAGCTCGATTTCGACTGTCTAACGAAAGTCATTTCCTTTCTTGATGAGCATGGTCAATAAAAAAGCAATCTCTGTGGAGTCTTTAATGAATCTTTTGCAATAACCCGCTACACCCAGAAAGTTGGGAACTTTAGTGGTTGATTTTGGACTTGCTCAAACTTGGATGATTTATTTTTTCTTATGATCATTTGCTAGACCTCTTTGAATGATAGTACGACCCAAGAAGGTAACCTCTGAAAACCAGAACTCACACTTTGGAAATTTAGCGTACAACTGACTCTCCCTGAGAATGCTCAAAACTGTCCGGAGGTGTTTAGCATGATCTTCTTGACTCTTTGAATAAACCAGGATATCGTTAATGAAAATAATAACAATTTGTTCTAAGAATTTTTGAAACACAATAAACATTAAGTCCAAAAAGATAGGCGGGGCATTAGTCGGTCTAAACTACATGACCACATACTCATAATACTCGTACTTTATGTTGAAAGATATCTTCTGAAATCACTATCTCATTTTTTTACTTTGCCTAAAGCATCACTGTAAAATCGAGACATCTCTGCTTTTGAAGGAAAGTAAAATACTAACATTCATTTTGCTTGAATTTATATATTCCTTGAATACTAACCCACATTTTACTATCCGACTAATGATTTTCCACTTTTATGCTATGGATTCAGAGGTGACGTTATCTTCATGAAAATATCATTGAATCTCGCTTACTAACTTTTTAGTCCAAGAAGATTGTGGGCCTCCAAAATTGCATTGGATTTCAACAACGAGTCTAAAAAATCCAACTTCTGTGAATTGGACTTGCACTTAGGCAACTTTGAATGCACAAGGAAATCCTCGAGGAAGAGACATTATGAAATAATTTATAAATCTTCAAAACTCTTTATTTAACAATCTAAGAAGGGCACTGCATAACCTGAAAGACATACAATCTTACTTGTAGTGTCCATTCTTCACATTGATAGTTGTCTACAAAGTGTCTTCTCTATCATTCTGCAATTAGTAGAAATCTTATCTAAGAATTAAGTTAGAGAAAAATACAAAACTCTTCGAACTGACCATTAAAATAGTAAATCTTATGATGTTATTATCTTTTCTTAATGTGAACTTATACACCTCATGATAGTTGACGACCACTAAAAATTGAATATGATTCAGAAAAGTGAAAATGATAAGATAAGGTAATAATCCCACTAGATTTGATTGAATATTACTATAAGAGAAATGAATGTTTCACTTAACAGATTCTAATCTCTTAAATGAATTTATGCATAATGTTATAAATGCGAGAACTCAACCTTACCCAAATTACTGTCTTGACTCCATGCACTAACTTGAGGCTCTTTTTCTATAAAAGTCAATCTTGGATAAGAGCACATGTTGATCTGCGAAAGTTACCTTATGAGGCATGCTGCCATTATTCATGATTTGTCATATGATGTACAAGACTTCGAGATTTGCACTCAGGAGAAACATAGTTAAAGGGTGTCAACGTCACACATTAATTAATAATTACTTCTGACTCTTGAAGATTAGGCGATAACAAAGATTTAACCACACACTAACTTTTTGTGCTAAACTTAGCAATGAAAAACGTTTTGAATTGCCAGCACATAGACTTATGGATAAGGTTTTAACGACTCTAATGTCAAAAAAATGATCCAGACGAAAACCTAAGGATCTGAAAATTTTATGGGTCAAGGGATCCTAAACCTAGCTCTGATACCAATTAAAACACTGCAACATGGTTTAACAACAAATCAACAGTCCAGTCAGACGACACGATAAGAAGTAAACTAAGCAACAATATTAAATTTGGTGCATAGCCAACATAAAAACTAAAAGAAAACTTATAGCAGAAATAAAGTAAGAAAAACTAAAGGTATGAGTGTACTGCAACTTCTGAATTCACAGAGCTATCTAGAATTAAAAATATACTATAAAATTGGAATACTAAAAATCTAGAATGGCCTGACACATCCGAAGAGAACTAATGACAGTGAAGACTGCACCGCCTAACCTATGTGAAACCCCTGACCTGAGACCCCTGTAAAAATAAGTTTCAATTGGGTCAGGGCTACTGGAGAATAAGAAATACTACTCCTTCCAGCAATACTAAAAATAAAAATAAGTAAATCTTTCTTGCATATAAAATATGTAAAATTACTTACTATTAAACTAGTCATTTGAGTTCATGATCTAGACATAAAATTGAATTAGTATGAGTTCTGAATTTTTCCAGTTTATGATTAACTTATCAAATCTTGATATTATTGACAATAATACACAACTTGAAAACTGTAGTCTGAGTGACAAACACGATGGTGACCTGAACTGAATGTCCCTCATTGGGAACATAGACTCCTGTCTAAGGAGTTCCATAATTAGAATAAAGAGTCATCGACCCTAAGCCTAGATTTTGTGTAGTAGGTTGCTGGCCCAATGAACACGGTAGTGTGCCTCCACCAAAAGAAAGAGGATGAATCCTTCTTGCCATTTTCTGGATTGATCCGATCACATGATGTAATGGCCAACTTGCGTCCACTTGATTAAAGTTTTTCATATGGTTTAACCTTGTGATTTTGCCTGAATGTTTCTAACATTTTGAACTGATTTAGTTCATGTGTTAATCTGATAATTTCATGATCTGACTGTAAGCCATGCTATAATAACTTGATTAACATTTGGTTCGTGTTTTAAGGTTAAACGAGATTTGATGCTCATTCAATATGTCTTACTTATTCATTATTAACATGATTTGTGATAGTAAGATTTTTTATCTTAATGTCCGTATAGTGATATAATTTAATTCATGATTTATACAAAATGCTATGTATAATAGAAAGGAATTGAATTTCTTACCTGTGCTGATTCTTGGTGTCCTGAATTCTTTTCTAAAAACTTAGTAATCTTATTCTATGATTTACGATTTGCAGGTTTAAATTGATTTTGGAGCCCAAATGGCGACCCGAAGATGCCTTGAACTGAACAGAAGTGCTCCCTGAGTGGAACATGGCTCGCAACCGAAAATCTTCAAGTTTGGAAATGTGTCTGATGACCTCACAACTAAGGCTCATACGGACTGCATGCATTATAAGTTATATGATCCTGATTTTTTTGTGTTATCTGGATTAATTTAATTATTGGTGTTGGCTTGAATAATTAAATTACAAAATCATTGTTATATAACTTAGGAAAAAATGCATTTGTGTACAATGATATTGTTGGAACCAAAAAATCAGTCCTAGCTGTTCGGACCTGTGGGTGACCAAAGCTTACTGATTTAGTGATTGCCACGCAGGAGTCTCGGCGAGAAGAAGGTAGTGAATCAAAAGAATATCTCTGGACTGCTTATAAACAAGACCTGCGCGCTGCAGCGAGGAGGTCCCACCACACACCCGGAAGTCTATAGAAACTTCTCCTCTTAAAGCTATTGCTAAGCTCGACACAAATGAGGCTAACTCTGAACTCGCCCCTCATGGGGGGGGGGGGGGGGGGGGGGTGGGGGGGGGGGGTGAAAGTACCTTCTACTTGTGTCATGGGGTCATATTTATAGGCAAATCTAATAGGAGGGGGTATGCTCTGCGAACATCCGCTCTCGACATGCTCGTCCTAACTGGGCGAGTTCTCCTCAACTCGCCCCGTGTTGGGGTGAGGTCTTCTCAACTCGCCCCCTGCTAGGGTGAGGTCTTCTCAACTCGCCCCCTGCTGGGGCAAGATCTCCTCTACTTACCCCTCGCTGGGGCGAGGCCTTTTCAACTCGCCCCTTGCTGGGGCGAGACCTTCTCAACTCGCCCCCTGCTAGGGAGAGGTCTTCTCAACTCGCATCATGCTGGGGCGAGACCTTCTTAACTCACCCCCTACTGGGGCGAGGTCTTCTTAACTTCACCTGGCTAGGACAAGGCCTAATTCTCAATTCGCCCCGTACTGGGGAAAGGTTTTCTGAGATGTCTTCAGAAATTTATGATCTCGGCGGATTACGGGTTATACATATATGCTTAGTCAAGAGGAGTCAAATTTCTTACCTCAGTTTTGCGGCGCTCGAAAACGCGATGCAACAACATGATTTCTTTTTTTGGGGGGAAAAATTCTAAAATCATTAATTTGTTTTTTGATTGATAGGATGCTCCCTTCCTCAAATTTATTTAAGAATTTCTATAATGGATGGATCAAATATATACTCATTTTCCTAAAATCATAGGAACACTAATTCATTACGATAGGGGGAGCATTTACCACTTCTCTATAAGTGGTGATTTGTTATACCTGAGAACAGAAATGATCTCGCTTAATCCTGGAGTTGCAGTAGCGAACACGATTTGAAGGCTCTAAACCCTAAATAAAATTTCATCTAACTTAGAAGTTCTATAAGGGAGATTATATGAGTATCAGCAGAAGATGAAAAGAGGGAACATAATACCTGACTAAATCTAAAGAAGAAGGGATGAATGACCGCAAGACTCTGCTGGAAAGTCTCGATTAAGGCTTTCGATGATTTTTGCATAAGGGTAAATGCCAAACTATAACTTAATCATCCGCAATTTAAGGGATAAAAGGAGGGGAAAATGTGCTTCACCTTGAAAACAAGCACTAGAAGAGAAAACTGGGCTTACCTGACTAAAACTGCGGCTGGGGAGGGCTGAGTGTGCATTTAATTAGCAGATGGGGGCATCGACCGGACTCCTCGAGATGAAATGAGGGAGGACCTTCTAGGGCTTCTGCCGAACGGAGAGTGACCAACGCTTGGCGTCGACGACGGGACAGGTTGAAACCGGTACCACCAAACGTCGACGAACTGGGACGGCGGGACTTGTGGGGTTGTCGGTTGAAGGGATCAACAAGAGGAAAATCCTAAAAATTCTATCGCACGGGAAGAAATAGAATAGCGTGCAAATAAATCTTTTTTATCGGGTGCGTAGGCTGTTTTAGCTTGCGACAGCTGCAACAGACGCGATATATGATCGCAAGTGAGGGGTAAATTAAAAATAAATGTGGTCATGTTTTATATGGTACTGATATTTGTACACCTTAAATGACTATTTATAACCCATGAATATTCATACATCTCAAAATTATATTTGTACCTCAAGAGGCTATTTATACCCCATTTTTGAAATGTTAAAACTTACCTTAAACTGGCATATGAATGTGCTTCAATATAAACGAACTCATGGTTGTGTATACCATGTTTAACTACAAGTTTTCATTCATCATTCACATCTCTTTGTCCTTTTAATGCAAATTTACACCCACAATGCTTCAAACTAGATTTTCTTATGTTTTCTTGATGTACCATTTGTTGTAACTAGGTAATCTAGCTCTATCACAACCTAACGTTACCTTTGGCGGTGCTCTGGATGTGATTTTATCAGCTCTCAGAGTAATGATAACAAACTCCAAATTTTTGGCCTTTTTCGAGCCAATTCAATCAACGCTTCTTTACTTTCAAAACCCAAATTAATACAAAAGTGCATTACAACATCAAATCAGGTGTCTTTAGAGGGCTCTTCATTGCACAATAACAACAAATTTTCTGAACTCATTCCAATCAAATGGACATACAATCATAGAAATCACAGTCTACATTTTTAACTAACAAAATATAACACAAAAATTTGAAAATATGGAGCGTTTGATGCTACCTTGAATCTGGAAGGGAGAGGTAAAAAGGGCTAGAACACCCCCCCCCCCCCCCCAAAAAAAAAAAAAATCAAAACTTGCATTGACAGTAGAATGATCTTTAATAGTTTGGCCAATAATAGAGACATCTATAGTAGAATCATCTTCAATACCTGATGCTGCTTCTTGACGGTTGTTAGTGCTGTAAATTTCGGCGAATCCCAGAAAGCTGGGATCGGGAATGGTGAAATCCCGCGAGCAGAAGGAGGCAAAATCGTGGGAGGATAATGAAGGAAGAGCCATTGGATAGGAGGAAAGTGACAAAAGGCACATCGGGTCGGCGACAGGAGGCAACACCGGGGGAGGAGAAATCACGGAGATGTGCGGCGGGTTGCGGGTGATTAGGGATTCGGGAGAAAAACGGGAGGAAAAGTTCACCCCTGGGCTAGAAAGAATGAGGTACAAATATAACATTTTAAAGTTAAAAAGAGAGAAGTTTTATTTTGAATAATAATGTAGGAATAGCCATTTTAGGTGTACAAATATCAGCATCCTTATTAAAATGGTGATATTATATATAAACCACTTTTGGCTATATACAAAACATTACTATGTACAAACCAATGCATAAAAAGTGGTTTATATATAACATCACCCTATTAAAAGAGGGAAAAATAAAATCTTAGGTTTAATTTCAATAATCACCAACCTCTCCGGTGCATAAAAAATTTACCCCCTACGCTCTCGAAAGAGCAGTAGCACATGCCAAATAACCTTTGGTAGTTATACTTTATTTATTTATTAACGCTCGACAATTACAAAAATAATGTTGTACCTCAACATGACACTTAGTCAATTTCACTCACGAACGGTCCTGCAATCAAATATTTATTTTTTTGTAAATAAAATGCGGATGCTACATGTTCTCCACGGGAATCCAGATCCGATCATGAGGTAGATGTTGTTGCCAATCTCTGTTATTTGCCGATCTTGGGCCGCCACCGCCAATCTCCATGCATGCTACCAATTTAGGGCCGCCCACTCCTCCGCTCATCAACAACAATTTCCGGAAAACTATATCCGGTTATATCCATTCGATAGAGAAGAGACCTACAACAGAAAATTGGCAAAAGTAGTTCTTAGATCTGAGTCATTTGAGGAAGCTGTTATCAACTCCTCAGTACCGTCGTTGCTTGACGCCAGTTTTGAAGAGGAAGAATGTGTGCTACTGTTGAGGTTTGTCGATCGGATCAAGTTTTCGGCGACTGCTTTCCGGCAAAGAGGAGGTGAAAACTAATTTCTGGATTGATTCTCAAGTGGACCAGATCAACATCATCTGAATCGTGTGATATTTAAAAACAGATTAAGACAAATAAAATTAATATAAAGAAGAAATTATTAAGAGATGTGAGACTAAACAAGAAAATAAATCAACTAAGAGACCCACTTAAAATGAATCCTACGATGTGAGATAATTATGATTAAACAAGCACAAAAAATAAGATACATTTAAAACATATTTAGACAAATAAAATTAATATAAAGGAAAAATCAGATTTCATCTAGATGAAGGGTAAAATCAACTTAGGTTTTAGATCCGTAAAAACCGAAAATTCACAAATAATAAGAAGAAAGTTCAGTAAAATTTTCTTTAAAATTTTCCTTAAATAAATATATATTCATATATATATATATATATATATATATATATATATATATATATATATATATATATATTTATAAATTTAAGAGTTTATTTAGGAAAAAATGCAATGCATGAACCTAAGTAGTCATGCACATTATGACTGTTGGGTCGGTCCAGCACCTATCTTTTAAAACACCGGTCTTTTGGCCTACCGGTCCAGCTCAAATCAGTCCTGGTCCGGGACCGGTTTTCCTCCTCATGAGGAGGACCGATCGGGACCGGAGGACCGATCCAAGACCGGACTTTTTTTATCATTATTATTTTAAAATAAACATTTTTATTAAAAAAATTTAAAATGGATAAAAAGATTCAAAATTCAAAATGAAATAAAATTTGATTATTAATAAAAAATAAATGACATAACATCTAAATAGTCCTTCACAAAATTAAATAACGTCATAACATTCAAAATGAAATGAAATAAAACTTGATTTTTTTTTGCGCTACCCAGATTCAAGTTATTTAGCTCGTCTTCAACTTCGGACACGTTATCTTCAATTGACGAGAAATTATATTTTTTAAAATCTTTTTTTCTTCTTTTTGAACTATAAATAACTCTTAACATAGTTCGTATTTTAACAACATAGTCGTTCATATAAACAAAATTATTTTACACAATTAAATTTAAAATGTGACATACGCAGTGTATGAAAAAAAAATTCATCTAACATTGGTTGCAAATCTGATATCAAATATTTGATTGTCATCACATTATTTGAAGCGTTATCGAAAGAAATACTCATAATTTTTTCTTTTATTTTAAATTCCCTATTACATTTAATAATAATCTGATAAATAGTTTTACTGGTATGCGTATATTCAGATCCTTTAAAACAAATTATACGTTTATTTAGTTCCTAATTATCGGGATCGATCCATCGACAAGTAGTACAAATATAAAAAGTCCATCAATTATACTGCTAGTCTAAACGTCGCTCGTTAAGCTAACACGACTGTCGAATATTACAAAATAATTATTTAAATATTGTTTAGATTGCATGCATATAAGCTTATAAAACATCGTGTCTAGTTGTATTTCAACTTATCTATTGATATTTAGGTCGGAGTACCTCGTGTATGTAAGTCGTTATTTCTTCATCATCTTAGTGGTTAAATGGAATTCCTTTTTTGATGACGTTCTCCATTTGTCGCACTCATTGACGAGCTTGGTCATACATCCAAATAGGCACAGTCGTCAAATTGAGCTTGGGTAGACTCTGAGACTTCTTTAGAAATACAAGAATTCACATGTCAGACGAGCGTTGTGTTGCTTCCAACGATCATTAGCTTCCCGCAAAGTTTGCACTTCGCCTTTATTTCACCGCCGATCCGCACTTTATCAAAGTTCTCTTATTCTGCCGATTTATGGTGGTGCTCTACTATCTCATGATCGATAGACGCGGAGGAAGATGCCGACATGGATGAAGAGGACACCATTTGGAGAAGAACAAATGTGAGTGAGAAAGGAAAGGGAATGAGGGAGAGGGGGGTATTTATAGATTTTTTTAGTTTTTTTAAAAAACAAAATATTTTTTTTAAAAAAATATATTATATATAACATAATAAGTGGCAGCCTTAGGCTGCCACTTATTATGTAAGAGCCGTTTGTAACGACTCTTAGGCTGAGTTCGGTCTTTAACTGGTCCCGGTCTCAGTCTCGGTCCCGGTTCTGGACCAGGACAGGTAAAAACCGGTCAAATACTGGTTTTTACCAGTACCGGTCCAGTTTGACCGGTCTTTTACCGATCCCGGTCCGGGACCTGTCTTTGATGGAAAAAGGGGGACCCCTTGGGACCTCTGGGACAGGTCCGGGACCAGACCGGTCCTAACCGGGACCGGTCCCTAGCCGGTCCTAATCGGTACGGTCCCAACCGAACGAGTTTTTTGTGCATGACTAAACCTAAGAGCAGATGTTAAGTGATTTTAATTAAAAAAATGAATTTGAAAGATTTTACAATTCAAATCCATGAGTCACACAACTAAGATAACCCAATTCAAATTTTGCTTTAAAAGGTCTTCACAAATTTTTTTTCTACATATAAAAACACTCAAATAAAGTATTTGAAACAATAATCTCTAGTTTGTTATCATCAAAACATACTCATTTTATAGGGTCAACAGAAGGGACTCTTGATATTAATATGATATACTTCAATTCTCTTTTATGCTGCATAAGCAAAGAATAACCTAATTGCTTCTAATCTGGCAACTGGTGCAAAGATCTGATTGAAATATATTCCTTCTTCTTACTTATATTCTTGAGCTTCCAGTCTAGCTTTGTTCATCACTCTGACTCCTTTGGAATCCAATTTATTTCTATATACTCATTTTGTTCCAATCACTGGTAATTTTTAGGCATGTCCACTAGAGTCCAGACATTATTCCTTTCAAACCAAGCTAACTCTTCATGTATGGCATCAATCCAGTGGGGATTGTTGTCTTCTTCCTCGCTCAAACTTCATGGGTTCATATTGGGAGAGGAAGCATTGCAGCATGCCCTCAGTTGATAGTTAGTTCTTAGTCCTAACTTTAAGAGTTATGTCTTCTATCACTTCAGAGTGTGTGAGGCCCCCATTTTAGACCCCACATAATTCTGTATCTAAGCTATATTCAAGACATTCATCCAAGGTTGAAGTAAGTAGTGGTGGACCCAGGATTTTCGCCCAACCCGAGCACCAAGTAATATATTTAAAATTTTGATAATCTGCGTCACAAACTGAAAAATAATTTTGATTTTGAGCATTATGATTCATAAAGAAAATATGAAAAAGCAAAGATAAAAGACTATTTTTTATTAACATCCGGACAATTAGTTGGATTTATTAACAAAAAAATTTAACATTGAGAGAATCTAATGAGACATTATTCACTAATTTTAACAACATATGATTCACTAATTTTCCAAAAAAAGATTAATTGATGATTTAATAAAATCCAAACCATAACAATGAGATTTTTTAGTGTTATCCATTGTAAGAGAAGAATGTCGAGCTCTAATCTTTCTTCCAAAATAATAAAAATTCTCTTCATATCAAATTTTATTTTTCTCAAACAAGATAACTAGTGCTTATAATTTTATCTTCGACACATTTCATAATTTTAAAGCAAAATGGAAGAAAATCTATGAATCTAATTTTACATAGAGACCATTTACAGCGATCAAAGTGTGTAGCATGTTCTTGAAGCACAGAACTAGCAGGAGATTACCGACAAGCTTGTTCTTGATGCACAGATCTGGCAGGAGATCTGCCAGTGAAGTTGCTCTCCAGAGTTGTAGCACGTCCATCTTCGGCGGTATACGCCTGCTAAAGCTCTTTTTCGGAGACGAGAGATATTCTGTCGGGGAAGAGACGAGAGATATTCTATCGAAAAAGAGAGATATTCCGCCGAGGTGTAGTAGATTTTGAAGCCAGTTAACTCTATTGGGAGCAGAGATTTCTATAAAGTTGCAATGAGAAAAAATAAGCTTTCTAAGCTTTAAATCATGTCAGTACTCAATAGTCTGTACAAAGCAACAATGATAATTCATAGACAAAACATAGGCTTCTGTGCTACCTTCATAAAAAATAAAAAAATCTAATCCGGGCACGTGCCCAGGTGTGCCTCCATCTAGGTCCGCCCCTAGAAGTAAGGCTAGTGAGTATAAAATAAAATACATAATAAAAACGTACTTCATACCTTGAATCATTTAGCGAGTCTTTTCTGTTTTTCCACGATCCACTTCATTGCGTACCCAAAGTCATGTCAGGTATCTAAACAAAATTGGCGACGGGCTTAGTCATAAAATTATGGCTAAGAGAGGTGAATATCTCTTTAATTGATGTGCATATATAAGAAGAATTAATCATAACAGTAAACATACTTCTGTTCTAACCTGTTTTTGTACCAGTAACGAAACTGTGAAGCAACATAACTATATGAACATGTTAGTAGCCATAAAACGGTATAAACGATTGTTGAACAATAACATTCAATAGTTATAAACCAGTATCAGTGCAAGAAAGGAAGTCGTTTAACAATGTAATCTTATAAGCAGTGCAAGTCTGTAAAGTATACCAGTATCAGTGCAAAAATGAAAGTTATGTGACAATGTAATCATGAAAGCAGCGTAACTATAAAACCATATCAGTTCTCATGTTTATTAGCAATGTATCGGTGTAACTGTATAACAGTACGTTCTTATGTTATCTTTTCATCTTTTATGTTAGATAATGTTAAGATAACTATAATAGTATCAGTATTAGTATTTTAGTATTTCAGTCTGACCCATTTGGGTCTATAGAGTTCAAATCAGTACGTTCAATACACGTCTATGGTTTTCGGCCGACTGCTTTGGCAAACTATCAGTATCCTTTATGCGCATTTACATTCAGTTAGACCCTTAACATTCACATGCATTGATGCATTTTCATTCATATTAGCGATTCTTTAATATGCTCAGGGTTTGTTTATTTATTAATCCTCCTCAGAACAGTAATCGCTTATTTGTCTTCGTAAATGGCCATACATTATAGCGACAATAAGTATCAGTGATATGTAATGTATTCATGATAGGATATGCAAGTAACTATGTATTCGACAAGTGCACAAAGTGAAAAATAAACATTAAAGAATAAAATAAACAGGCAGCTCTCACCATTAGTCGTTCTTTTCTTTTATCGCAACTCATGTCATTGTCGTGTATATTTAGAGATGTCATCCTTCGTGATATTTATGGTTATTAATCGTTTTATTAGACACTTTTATATCAGGGTTGCACCTCTTTATAGTTACAACGTTGACGATTTCAATAACATCATTTGGAAGCTACACAACTAGTCCTCTAGTTTTCATAACCGTGGGAAGAGACACAAATGTAAATCAACGACACAACTCAATTCTAACCCACCATGATTAGCAGCCAACTAAGTAAAACAATAACTTAATGAATACTTGACTGACCATAACATATAAAACCATATAACTTCTAAATCGATATCATCCAACCAATCTAGGTACAACAATAACAGCTCTTAACAAGATGATCACCATAAGTAAAGCATAACGCTAAACAAAATACATAACAGTTACCCAGCTCTGAGTGAAACCCCAATTTCTTAACATTCACCATTAACTAAATAAAATAACATAACTGGAAAGAGAAACAGTAATAGTCGGTCCAACAAAACTACCCACCGGACAACTAAATTTACGCATATGAACTTATGCTGGAAGGACGAGCTACTTCTATGCAAGCAAAATCTAACATATGGCCAACCAACAACAATGGCCAAGCGACAATTATTACAACCACTGACCAAATAACATCAGGTAATAGAAGTCAATCAGCCAAACTTCCAAGTCACTCTACCATATCCATGCAAGGAAGGGCCAACAACCAGCCAAAGCAGACCTCAAATATAAGAAGACTCAAGATAGTGTTACAGTGAAATACACCCAAAAACCAGAGGAGCAACTCTCCTAATCAGTAGGAAAGCAACTTCTACTTTCTATATGTTAAATTTCAGTAATAGTACAAGAGTAAATTAGGGGAAGGAAGGAGAAGGCTCATAGTGAAGGATTTTCAGCCCAAAATTGTCGGTCAAGATTCAAATTCTCGTTACAAACAACAATAGTTGATCAAGAAATCTTAGCAACAGTACCAACAAACAACAGCAATGACACTAATACAATGCAAAAATCGCAAGCCCAAGCATGCTTCACATAAATGAAGCCTTGCCAAGCCCTGATCCCATCAACAATTATAGGATCCCATGATTTTGTGCTTTTTAGAGAGGGAGATGAGAAGAGGTGAGGAGAAGAATGGCTCCGTTTCTGGAATCCCTATCCGCAATAAGAACGAGGGAGGGAGGAAGAAAGTCGACATCTATAATGAATAAAAGAAACATTTTCTCCTTTAAAATTTTTCCACACCACCACTTTCGATAATTTCCCACTAAACATAATTAATCAAGGTCTTCTTAAGCTCAAGCCGGCTCATTCACCAATTCAAATATTCTTAAACATATATGGATATACATATAGTTGAATATCTGATAACTTACACCAATATAAAAATAGAAAAATGAGCATTCCACCGAAATGAATCGAATGCCACTAAACGTTGAGTAAAAAAATGTGAACTCAAACGTTCAAAGCGACGTGAATCGACGCTGATTATTTAGCATTATCGTAGGGGATATATATAACATTTTAAATTGAATTTTATTATTTGTTTTGGCCATTTCACGTTTTGGGCCGTTACAGAGTGAAGGTGATTATTGAGATTTGTTCTCTCGGAAATTATTCTAGTTACATTAAGTGTAGGAGTGATCTCTTCAATTGCTTCTCCTTCACCAGCAATGTCAAGTTCATCAGCTTGCACTTGGATTTGATTAGAGTCTTGAGCTCGATTGGTAATAGCTTCAGTAGAGTCTTCTTCATCAGTATTAATTTCAGCACTGTCCAGCTAATGATAGTGCTCTTTAGATAATTCTTCTCCATTTTTATTAGTACAAAAGTGCTCAACCTCAGTAACTAAAGGGACTTCTTCCTGCAAAATATTGTTGGTGGAAGTTCTCCCCCTTGGAAAATGCGTTAGTCTCATTAAAGACTACATGCATGAACTCTTCAATTTTGAGAGTTGTTGTGGGTCATCTGATTTTCCTCCAATGCAGAGAATCAGACCGTCTTAGCTTGGAGCCGGATCGGACTCGCAATCAGTCAATGAAAATCCAGCAGCATTGACAAAAGGCTTTTTTATCGTGAAAACCCTGAAAAGGGTGAAAAATCACGTGGCATGATCGACGTCGGGCCAAAATCCACTATTTAGCTTTTATTACAAGTATATGGAGTTCCTCAGAGGGTGACATGTCACCTCTCGGTTACAAGTTTTAAGTACGAAGAAAGGAGAAAAAGCTAAGTCCACGAAGCCTTGAGAAGTCTTCACGAGAACGTCCGCAGGAGCGTTTTCTAGAGCCTTCTCCAGAGCTCACAAAAGCATCCAAGTGAGTATCGGTCGTTGTGCGGGCTAGAGAAAGAACAGAGCGAATTCCAAGTGGAGAAACTATCTAAGTTTCACGTTCTCGCCGAAAAACCTCAAAGCTCTCTATAGTCTCTGGAGTTGCTTGTCTTCAAATGAAGGTCTGATGGTCTTTTTATAGTTTTCTAAAGAGGTGTATTGGTAAATGTGCCTAGCTGGATCTTGTGTTGAATAATGGCGTCGCTTCGTTTCGGTCACCTGGATCGTCAATTTCCACAAAATGACGATCATGCCCCTCGGGCAGTCCGGGCGGTCTGGGCAGCCCGAGAGAGTTGCCCGGCGACGGCGGCGGCTGTCACCGACACACACGCACAATGGGTGTGCACGCGCTGGCAGCGTGGTTGTGTTGGTTGCGCGCTCGCTGGCTATGCACATGCGTTGATTGTGTACGCGCATGCTGCTCGCGCGTGCAGGCCGTGTGTGGTGTCCATGAGTGCTTCGTTCTGCACCCTTTTGGGGTGACTCCGAACCCTTTGAGTGGGTGCGACTCAGGAGTGCGATTCACTCGGTCGGGTCAACTTGCACGAGAGTTTCAGCCGAATGTCTTTTAGTTTGACTCAATTGTCTTTAGGGGGAACCCCATCAAAAGTCATTTTATTATAACACATATATGACTTGTTAAATGATGAATATCCCGAGATGATACCATCATCTGCCTTCTTATCAAATTTGTCAAGATGACATTTTTCAATATTCAGGATGAAGCAAGTGGAGCCAAAATTCCTAAAGTATGATATTATAGGTGATTTTCCTTTACAAGCTCATAGAGAGTCTTTAACTTAGTCTTATGGATAAGACTTCTATTCAAAATATAGTTATCAATGTTAACTGCTTCAGCCCAAAAGTACTTAGGCAAGTTTGACTCAGCCAATAATATTCTTTCTAATTCAATTAGGATTCTATTTTTCTTTTCAGCAATCTCATTTTGTGGAGTTCTGAAGATGAGAAAACTGTCTTATCCATTTATCCTCACAGAATCTACAGATTAACAGATTTTCAAACTCCGTTTAATGGTCAATTCTGATCATAGCCATTTAAGCATTGAATTCAAATTGAACCTGTCCAATGAATCTTGAGAGCATCTTGAAAGTGTCAAACTTAGCTTTCAGAAAGAATATCTAACTGAATCTAGGAAAATCATTCACTATGACTAAAGTAAAAGTCATTTCTCTTAAACTCTGAGTGGAGATTGGACCAAATAGGTCCATATACAGTAGGTAAATGATTCTTGCTAAATAATTCTTACCAATTGGTTTGAATGATGACTTCATTTATTTACCCATTTGGCAAACTCTGTAAGTGTTAATTTTTCTGTACTTACTTTTTAGCAAGCCTCTAACTAGATTATCTTTAACTAGTTTGGCCATGGTCTTAAGGTTTAGATGACTAAGTCTCATATGTCAAAGCTCATTTTTGTCTATGTCTGAATTGAATAGACATATTTCCTTTGAATTTGAACCGAAGTCAACTACATACACATTGTTTTTTCTATAGGCAGGTACACTATTGCATTTGACTTAGAGTTGACTATTTGACATAGATTATGAGTGAACACAACTTTGAATTCAACATTACAAAGTTGATTGATACTTATGAGATTATGCTGTAGACTTTCAACATAAGGTACTTTAGAAAATAAAATATCTCTAATTATGATCATATAATAACGTTTGGTTTGACCATAATTAGAGATCAAAAATTACCTTAGAGCCATCATTGGCCTTATAGTGTTCCAGCAATTCCTTCTGTCCAGTCATATGTGTATAGTAGACACTGTCCAAATACCACAGCTAGTTTGTCGATGTACAACCCCTTACCTGTGATGAGTAAGATTTATACATATTTTTAGTATAATATTTAGTATAATTTTAATCTAAATTTGTAAATATTGTTTCCACTTTATTATAATAAATCATTTGTTTTATATTTTGCATGCATACTTATTTATGTTTTCTTTATTTTTGTAGGAATAATGCGGCTGCGCTCTTGACGATTGACGTAATATCTGATATTTCTGCGTTGGTCGAGCACCTGTTCAACACCAATCCACGTGGAGTCCATGCGGTCATGACGATGTTTCTCATGCACGCCACTTCATCTGCGCCGATCAGAATTTTGTCACGCTACCATTCAAGATGTTGCTCGGCCACATTCATTTCTCCATTTAAAATTCATGCAAATAATTTTATGTCGCTGCTCGCCTCAACTGCCATGCAAAACATGCAAGCCCCAATCCCATTATTTGCCACCTCATCTACCTCCACTCTCATGCCAAGCCATATTCACATTATTCTTATTTCTTCTTCATAGTGATTCTCTGTGGCGAGAACTGGATGTGGAGGCGACAGATTGGCAGGTGTGGGTGCCACGATAGAAGTCTGGGCAGCCACCAAGCCCCTGAGGAGGGCGAGCACCTCAATATGATGCTCTTCCATACTGGAGACTCGTCCCGCAAGGGCGATATCTGGCGCGGCGATGGTCTCTTCCTGCCGCGGCGCGTTGACAAGGGAGTGAGATGGACCAGGATCAATGCTCCCATGCCGGGCGGATCCTTGAGTCGTTCGAGTGCTCTTTGCGGCCATGACTTCTTCTTTCTGGTACCGTTGTACAGTGGGCGCTATCTTCTGAGCTTTCTTCAAACTTCCAGGAACCTAGTTTCCCACATGCAACTTCAAACTGTTGTGGTCCACTTGAGGCTCTTGAAAAGTCCGAACTAATTGAACTGTCTTAGCACGTTGTGCGGTTGAGCGTGCAAAAAATCTCTGAAAGTAAAGCTGGCAAAAGAACTCATTTTACATGGAAAAAATCGTAAATTGGGTAAGAAACCACATAACCGATTTAGTGCCGGTTAAACTTCACTGTATTCATGGAGTTATATAAGACTTTAGAAGAAAGCGAGGGTGATAGGTCGTTCCCCGTTACCACAGCCCGGGGAGAGAAATACGCTCAGGGGGTGATATGCCACCGCTCACGAATCTCACTACTTGTATTTGATCGCGTCAAAGACTATACGCGCTCTGGAGGTCGAACGAACTTCCGCTTGCTCTCGTTGGGGAGTGTTTGCGGTTGACTGGCAGATGCTGAGTTCTGGGCGCATCGCTGGCGGGTTGTCTGCAGTGTAGGGAGCGCTCAAGGAGTGGAACGATTGGAGTTGCACGAAGATGATCGAAGACCTTTGAGGAAAAAGTCTGGTGGAGAACCAGGCCAAAGGAGGAGGAGAAGTCGAGGAGGGGAGATGAGAAATGTGAGTGTCAGGGAATCCGGAGAAAAAAGAGATGAAATAGGGAGGGCCTGAGGTATATTTATCAACTTAAGGAGGGGCAACCCGGTAAATTCGCCCGGTAACTATTAGACGAATGAATATGAACGCCCAGATTTGAGCACGCGGATCACTAATTATATGTGAACGATGATCCTACCGCCGAGCAATTTGGGCCTAACTGGAAAAGAACCGCCAACTCGGCGAGGGGATGGGTGGTCCGGCGAGGCCGACGACCGAGGACGCGCGTTCGCCGGGCAGCCAAGCGGCGAACGGCCTTGCGGAGACCGCCCGGGCGCCGAACTACTAAGCAGTGACTGGCCATGCAGAGGTTGTCCGAGGTCGAGGCCCCCTAAACACCGGGCGGCAAAGTGGCGGACGGATTGAGGCCGAGGCCTCCCGTGCGCCGGGCAGCCAAGCGGGGCCGGCCTCGCGGAGGCCGCTCGAGCGTCGGGCGGCCAAGATGAGGTCGGCCTCGCAGAGGCCGAGGCCTCCCGGGCGGCCAAGCAACAACCAACCCCGCGAAGCCACCCGCGCACCGGGCGGTTAAGCGATGCCCGACCCTGCAGAGGTCGTGGCCGCCCGGATGTCGGGAGACCGTACCTGCGGAGGCCAGTCGAGGCCGAGTCTGCCCGGGCGCCGGGCGGGCCAAAGCGCCAGGCGACCCCGCGGAGGCCGAGGTCGCCTGACGCCCGGGCGGCCGACCAAGCGGCGACCGGCCCCGCGGAGGCCGGCCTCGCGGTCGCCGGTCGAGGCCGCCAGCGCACGGGGCGGCCAAACGGCGGCCGACCTCATGCAGGTCGGCCGAGGTCGAGGACGCCATCGTGCCGTGCGGTCAAACGACAGCCGTCCTCATGCAGGTCGGTCGAGGTCGAGGTCGCCAGCGCGTCGTGCGGTCAAACGGCAGCCGTCCTCATGCAGGTCGGCCGAGGCCGAGGCCGCCAGCGCGTCGGGCGGTCAAACGACAGCCGACCTCATGCAGGTCGGCCGAGGTCGAGGCTGCCACCGCGCCGGCGGTCAAACGACGGCCGACCTAATGCAGGTCGTCCGAGGTCGAGGCCGCCGGCGCGTTGGGATGTCAAACACGGCCGACCTCATGCAGGTCGTCCGAAGTCGAGGCCGCCAGCGCGCCTGGCTGCCAAACGGCGGCCGACCTCATGCAGGTCGGCCGAGATCGAGGCCGCCAGCGCGCGGGCGGCCAAACGGTGGCCGACCTCATGCAGGTCGGCGAGGTCGAGGCCGCCAGCGCCCCGGGCGGCCAAACGGCGGGCGGCCTCGCGGAGGCCGGCCGAGGCCGCGGTTCGCTGTGCGCGCCAGGAGACCAAACGCCGGCCGGCCTGGCGGAGGCCGGCCGAGGCCGTGGTCGCTGGGCGCTGGGCGGCCGCCACAGGGCGGTCGAGGAGGCGACGACAACAGTTAGTGTGGCCGGCCGCAGACTGTGAGCACGGCGGTTGGGATCCTGTGTGCCCCGGTTGGGATCTGTGCACATGAGAGTTAACACGTGGATCAGGCACGTGTATCACATGTGCGGAAGTTATTTTCATAACTTCCCATTTTACTGGTGGGGGATATGAGAATTCCGACTATTCGCAGCCGAAATTTTTATAAATTTGGTGTAATCCTATCAATAATCAACTTGATTGGTACATTCTGCATGTTCATTCAAACAATGACTTTTTGAAAGGTACATTCTAGATGTTCATTCAAATATAATGCATCAATGAACATGAAATGTTTGGTGGAAGTAAAACAGAGTTTGCTTATAATAATGGGAATATAAATTGCTCTGTGAGAACTGGGCCCCAAATGCTATGACTTATAAATAAATGGTTTTTAGGCCTCGAACGGACCTTCTTAGGGTTTTCATTTTTTTATCTGTTCCGTCGGCGCAGCCGCGGTTTAGGGCTGACGGCAAAGCGCAACTCAGCGCATTTCCCCCTCTGAAATTTAGTCCAGGAGAAGAACGAGATGGTGAACGTCAGCTTTTACAGGAATTGTAAGCTATGTCTCGTTGCTACCCTGTATTGATGTTCTTCTTCTCACGATTCATTCAATTGAATCCTTATTTTTGGCTCCTCTATTTTACCTTTGCATTCTATGATTTGTTTGCCCTAATCGCAAGTCACGATCCGGTGACCCGCCGCTCTCTGGATTTCAATTGTTTTTTTATGATTCTCTCTGAAATTTTTCTGCAAACATCTTCCTTCGGTATGCTGATGGTGTATCTTCGAGTAGTATGGATTTGTCATTCTTAATTTTGCGTGATCTGTAGATGGAAAGACTTTCAAGAAGCCCCGCCGACCGTACGAGAAAGAACGTCTGGACGCCGAGCTGAAACTGGTTGGGGAGTATGGCCTGCGGTGCAAGCGAGAATTGTGGAGGGTTCAGTATGTTCTGAGCCGGATTCGTAATGCTGCGAGAGAGTTACTGACGCTTGATGAGAAGAACCCCAAGCGGATTTTTGAGGGTGAAGCATTGCTTCGTCGTATGTTTAGATATGGGCTGTTGGAGGAGGGCCAGAATAAACTCGATTATGTCTTAGCTCTGACTGTGGAGAACTTTCTCGAACGCAGGCTCCAAACCCAAGTGTTCAAATCTGGAATGGCCAAGTCCATTCACCATGCTAGAGTTCTGATCAGGCAGCGACATATCCGGTATATATCATTTAACCATAATGATTTCATTGTATTTATTCTTGTCCTTTAAATATTGATACTGTGTTTGCAAAATGTTGTTTTAGCATTTTTAGCATGATAATTTCTACATGTTTTTTTATTATTATTATTTTGTTGCTCATGATTCTAGCTTAGTATTCAACTATTCATTGTGTTCTGAGTTTCATCAATATAATCATTGATTCACTGTTAACTTGCAGATTGTTTGGCCCTATCAATTTATGTGATGTTTTGTTGATCTAGACGACAATGATATTTATCTTTCCAAAACATAACTTTCCAAATTTTATCTGGTCATATTTTTTCTACAGTTTTTTAATTCTCAATTACAACCATTCTTGTCATCTCATTTGCTTCTCATTTGAATCAGTTTGAAGACACTGGTATTTATGTTAAGTAGTCCTATTTGTGTTTACTGTAAATGTGGTTGGTTTTTTTACTTCTAGATATTTCTGTTTTATTAAACATCTTTTACATTATTTACCAAACTTTATCGATCATCTTGTCATTTAAAACTATAAAACTAACATGAAGCTGTTGTTCCAAATAGATAAAATTGCGACCTATGTTGTTAAAGATGCGCCTCAGGTGTTAGACTCACCATGCTCAAAGGCTTGCAGCTTCACATGACTTTTCTCACATTTGGAGCATAAAAGGCATGCATGTGTGATATCTTGTATTTTGTAAAGAAATTAATAATGTAATGACTCAACAACTTTTGAATGACTTAGAGTTTGTGAAATATAATCAATCATTGAGACTTAGATATGATGTCAATGACCGCAGTGATCCAATTTCTTAAGTGATATAAATGATTGATGAGTAGAATGGATGTTCAAGAAGTTGAATTGTTATTCGATGATGATTATGTAAAATGGATGCAATTGAGCATTGTCCTAGTCAAGCGTGCACATGTGTCTTGAATCTTGCGCCTAGGCTTCTTTGCGCCTTGAGTCTTTGACATCCATGCCTGGAACTCCATTCTAAGCAACATTGAAGAAAAAAATTCTCCAAATAGTGTGCAACTTTTCTTACCAAAGGTTCCTGACAGCTCCTAGCCACCATTGCTTTCCTTGCAACCATAGTCATTCCAAACAGAGCCCGGTAAATTTTATCATTTAAATTTAACTTTAACATTGTGCAGTAACTTTTTCTTACAGTAATCATTTTTTATATACAAATATCAATGAATTATTAAGTCAAAGGTTTAGTTCTGAAGTTAAATATATATAGGTAAAATAGTTTCTGTGGGTGTATGGATTAATCTCATCATCATCATCATCGTTGGTATTATCCCATCTCTTTGAGATTTGTTTAGATTCATATCATAAATTATGGTGTATGTTTCACAATTGATGTTTTCTTAAAAAGAATCAACTCTCAACATTTTTGTGGTACTTGGAAAGAGTGGTAGTTTAAAATCAAGTTCATGTATCACATTTGAATCATCTTTTAATATACATGAATTATGTTATCGAAGGAAGATTAAATGTAACAATAATTATTGAATATTTGTGTTTATAAAATTACATATTTTTTTGTAGAGTAATACGATTGGAGAGAAAACTGTAAAAAAGGGCTAAATAAAAAACAAATATTATTGCTCCAAAAAGGTAAATAATACAAATGTATGCCCCCCTATTTATAGAAGATTGGGGAGAAAGGAGATTACAACAATCGATGTGAGACTAATTACAAGCCGCGCGGGCTATGCGGTTTGACTGCGTCAAACCGCGAGGCTATACAACGGAAACTAACTATGGGGTCAGCCCTGGGATGTCACCGTACCGCAAGGGAGGATAGTCGCTAGACCGCTACCGCGGGTTGCCACCAGACCGCGGCTGCGGGTTGCCACCAGACCGCGACTGCGGGTTGCCACCAGACCGCGGCTGCGGGTTGCCACCAGACCGGGTTGCAGCCTGCGGGTTGCCACCAGAGCGGCTGCGGGTTGCAGACCGCGGCTGCGGGTTGCCACCAGACCGCGGCGCGGGTTGCCACCAGACCGCAGCCTGCGGGTTGCCACCAGACCGCGGCTGCGGGTTGCCACCAGACCGCAGCTGCGGGTTGTTCTCCGGACTGCAACTCGAGTAGGAAAAACCTCTTGGACAGCACAACAGGACGCTGGTCAACTACAACGGTTTCCCAAACCGCCAAGATTGTACTGTGGATTTGTCAAACCGCCAAGACTTGCTATACCGCCAGTCAGCCAAGACAAGCTGCCAGAATGGCCGTAACTCTCTAAACCGCCAGACCGCCAGTCCAGACCGCCAGACCGCCAGACCGCCAGACCGCCAGACCGCCAGACCGCCAGACCGCCAACCGCCAGACCGCCAGACCGCCAAACCAACAGACCGTCGAGACTAGTTCGCCAGACCGCACGGTCTCCATAAGTTTCAACACTCCCCCTCAAATTGGAGCGTATATGTCAACCATGCCTAGCTTGCTACAGACGTCCAAAAAAGAGGTAATTTTTTTGGTGAAAATATTAGCTATCTCTTTATCAGAGGTAACGAACGGAGTGCAAATTTGATTCTTCAATATCTCCTCTCTGATAAAGTGACAATCTATTTCAATATGCTTTGTCCTCTCATGAAAGACTGGATTTCTCGAAATATATATAGTCGTCTTATTGTCACAAAACATCGACAGAGGATGATCATAAACTTCTCCCAAATCAAGCATAAGTGTCCACAACCATTTCAACTCACAAGTAGTCAGAGTCATGGTTTTGTACTCGCCTTCGACACTTGACCTGGAAACTATAGCATGTTTCTTGCTCTTCCAGATGACCAAATTCCCTCCTACAAAGGTACGAAAACCAGACGTAGATTTTCTCTTACTTGTCATCTGCAAAGCTAGCATCAGAATAGACCTAAATCCTCAAATGACAAAACCCTTTTATCGGAGTGCCTTTCACATATTCTAGGATTTTTTGAGTCGATTGTAGATGACACTTCTTAGGAGCTTGCATAAACTGACTCACTCTTCCTACAACATAACAAATATCTGGTCTTGTGACTGTCAGGTAAATGAGTTTTCTCACAAACCGTCTGTATCTGGTGACATATTCAAGAAGAGGTGAACCCTCATTCCAACACTTGTCATCTTTAACAGTCATTGGACACCGAGTAGGTTTAGCACCAAGAAGGTCTGTCTCTTTCAAAAGATCCAAGGCATACTTCCGCTATGAAAGAACTATAGAATTGGCCTTTCGGGAGATCTCAATCCCCAGAAAGTACTTGAGAGACCACATATCTTTTGTAACAAAATACCGAAGAAGATGATTCTTTGTCAGGTCAATGCCCTTCTTACATACCTGAGACCCCACAAAGCAACATACCCAGGAGGTTGCTCCATATAGACTGCCTCTTGTAAATCATCATAAAGAAAGACATTATTGACATCCAACTGAGACATCCCCCAGTCTCTATTGACAGCCATAAAAAAGAGAACACGGATTTTAGTAATCCGAGCAACAAAAAAGATGTCAAAGAAATTCACACCATAGGTTTGAGTAAAACCTTTGACAACAAATCGAGTCTTGTAACGATCATTAGTACCATCAGGAAGAAATTTGATCACAAAGACCCAGCGACAGCTAACCACATCAGCTCTTGGAGGGGTAGGAACAAGAGTTCAAGTACCCCGTTCAGGAACAAGACTCCAGGGCTTTACCCTAGGCCTTCTTTTACCTCCCCAATCACCCTAAAGATGGAAGAAGGTGATTTCCAAGATTCCAGTGGGGCTTCATGCCCGAAGCACTTGACGTAGAGGAGAACATACTAGAGAGAAGACAGGACTAGGAGGAGGTGACAACTCAGGAGAACATACTAGAGAGAAGACAGGACTAGGAGGAGGTGACAACTCTCTGCGCATCTTGGAAGGTAGCCAAGGAGTTGTAAGAGTTGGTGTACCGAACCGTGCTCTCCTACGATTCCGAGTCTCTTGTTCAATTCCTATCAAGGATTGGTAAGGTGTATTTTTCCCTTTGCCTCGAGAGAGCTTAGTAATCATGTATTGAAGTGTATTCTAAAGCATTCTACACACAATGACCATTTAGTGTAGGTGTTCATAGGTTCACTTTCTATTGTGGATGGTTTTTATTTGATGGTTGATGTTCTTGTTTGTGTTCTTCTTGATGTGTTTGTGATATTGGTGCTTTGATACCCTTGTGAATGGTTTTTGAGCTTGTGGCTTTGTTGTGAGCTTGTTAAGACGTTGGGATTTGCAGTTGTAAAGCTATCTGAGAAGAGGTGAAGGCGACCCTCATCATTGTGAGCTGAGATTGTGAGCGTGCAAGGTGTTGAAGGAGACCCGCGGTGAGAGCGAAGAGGTGCTTGCGACCCTCAGTTAAGATTGAGAGTGCGAAACGATGTTGGTGACCCGCACCCTTAGCATTGTTTTCTTTTCTTGCTTTTGTTTTAGAAAACCCCAACTAAATCAACGCTTTCACGACCGGACCTTTATTTTAAGTTTTTCTCAATAATTAACTCCACTCCGTTGTGTTCCACGTGAGATCGTTACTCAGGGATTTACTCTCCGTTTTAGTATTACTTGTACGACCGTGATCCACTTACTGATGTGACACATCACACTCCCCTACTCGCCCGTCACGCCTCTCTCGCCAGATTCCTCCACCTCCAAGCTTCTACCATAAGTTCCCCCGGATCTAAGAAGAGGAACTCCATTCTCGTCCTCGAATCCATCTGTAACTTTAGACAATATTTTGTATGTTTCAAACATTGGTTATAACTTATAAATGAATAACTTCATAAAACACCTGAAAGGCCTTGGCCAAACATAAATTCAATCGTGTTTTTGACACCAGACAAAATTGAGTTTACATTTTTTTTTGGATTTCTGGGATGTTTTGCATCCCCTCTCCCTCTTTCCCTCTCCTATAGAGGGGACATCACAAGAATAGATTTTAATCCATTTTTGGGTAATTTGGTGAAAGCTTCATTAACCTTTAGTCATTGTTATAATTGTTATTTTCTATTCCCCAATTATGTTGACTCTGTTCAATTATCCATTTCTCGCGATCATTCCATATTCATTCCTTGTGAGTGGCATGAAATATTTATGCGTTCTTGCACAATTACATATTATGATTTTAAAATGTCATTTTCGTTAGGACTTCCATTTGTCTACACTCTACAATGTTCTAAGCTGTTTATTTATTTTTGCATATACTATCTCAAAGACTTCACGATGTAAAATTTTCTTTCTTTAAGTTCTCTGATTCAGTTATTTTGATCTTGAATTTTGGTCGAACTTTTTTTTATAATATATATACACACACACACACACACGAGCATCTTCGCACGGGCTATGACCGTGCTCGATGCTCTCCGGCGGCCTTCGGCCGCATCCAGGCGGGCTTTGCCCGCCTCCGAACGGGCTTCTCCCGTGCTCCATGCGTCGTTGCGGGCCACGCCCGCATCAAAGCGGGATGCACCCACATCAAGACGGGCAGTACCCGCAATATATACATATGACTACTCAAAATGAGCGTAAAAAAATATAAATTGATCCTACAATTTTTATTTTATATAAAAATTACATTTTGTCGTAAAAACATTAATTTCACGCAATCTTTCTCTCCCTTCCCTATCTCTCTCCCTCTCTCTCCTCCCCTCTCTCCGCCCCTTTCTCTTCTCTCTTCCGACATCTCTCTCCCTCTCTCTCTCCTCCCCTCTCTTTCTCAACCGTAGGATTTGTTTGATGCAGATCTTATGGTTAAAAATTAAAGTTTGGCGTGACTCAAGATATGTATATTGCTTTATATATATAAGATATATAGGTAAAAAAGTTGTATAGAGGTGTATGGATTAATTTCATCACCATCATCAATGGTATTATCCCATTTCTTTGAGATTGGTGTATTTTCATATCATAAATTGTTTTGCACGTTTTAAAATTGATGTTTTCTAAATGGAATCAACTCAACATTTTTTGGGTGCTTGGGAAAAAGTGGTAGATTAAAATCAAAATTATATATCACATTTGAATTATTGGAAAAGCCCATGTAAAGGAAAGGGCCCATTAATGGGCCGTCTTTCTTCCTTTCTCTCTCCTCCTTCTTTAGTCCCACATCTTGTATAGGATTTACTCTTCTCTCCTCTTCCCTATATATTTGTATTCTCCCCTTATATTTTGATACTGAAATAATACATACAAGCTTTTGGACCATTCTCTACATGGTATCAGAGCCAGGTTGTGCCTCCTGCAGATTCAGACGTCTATCCGCCTGGCGGTCTGCGGTTTCCGCGGCCTGACATTTTGTGTCCGCACCTCCTAGTCGCATAACCTCTGCGGCCTGCCCTTCTCCAATCCGCTCCCTCTCCTCCTTCCGTGGAACCACTCCTCTTCTGGTCCTTTTATAGCCATCCCTCTCTGATCTGTGGGGTCAACTGCTTCCCATAGTCCGCTGCGGCCTCTTTCTGTCCACTGCGAGCTCGGCAAACTCGCTCTGTGGTCTCCTTCTGTCCGCTGCGAGCTTGGCGAACTCGCTTCCTCTTCTTGTTCTCTTTGGTCCGCTGCGAGCTCGGCGGTCTCCTTCTGTCCATTGCCTGTTGCTATTGCGAGCTCCCTTCTATCCGCGCTGCTTTCCCTATCCGCTGTTGTTCTCCTTCCTCTTCTGGCGGACAAGTTCTTTTCCCTGTCCGCCGCGGACTCGATCCTCTCTGCGATTTCCGTCTTGCGGACTGATCCAGCCCGTTGCAGTCGCCCTCTAGTCGCCGCACATCGCCGCGACTTGCCGAGCTCTCCCCGCTTGTCTTCTCCTTCTCCTTCTAGCCGCAGACTGCTCCAGTCCGCCGCGGCCTCCCGCAGCTCGCGCCTTGCCCCGTGCTTCTGTACTCGCCGCGGCTTGCCGCGACTTGCCGCGACCTGCCCTCTCTACGTCGTCGGCTCAGCAGTCATCGCCGCTCCTTGCGGCCTGATCCAGTCCTGCCGCGGCCTCCAATAGCTCGCGCCTTGCCTAGCGTGTCTGTACTCGCCGCGGCCTGCCTTCTGCTCTACTCCAGTCCGCTGTTTCTGCTCGCTTCCTCTCCTCCAGGTCGCCATGTCTTCTAGCGACTCTACTACAGCTACCCCCACGGCAGACCACGTGGCTCCTCCTCATGAACTCCGCGATGAGCTTCGGATTACTACTCTTTCCCTCTCTGGGAAGTCGAACTTAATCCTGTGGGTTCACTCCGTCCGGAGGGTCCTGCAAGCCAAGGGCCTTGCGTGTCACCTTACCTAGGGACCTCCGTCTCCTACTACTGATGAATGGTTACGAAATGACGGTCGCGTCCAGACCTGGATCCTGAACTCTCTGAAGGGTGAGCCCTACCAGATGATCATGTATCATGAGACCGCCAAAGCAATGTAGGATGAACTCCACTCCTTGTACTCGGGCAAGGACAGCCTCCAACACCTCTTTGACATCATCACCGATCTTCAAGCTTTGGATGTTGGCAAAGCTATGGACATGACCTCCTTTGTGGCTCGTGCTAAGACTCTCACGGAGGCCTGGATTCAGCACCAGCCATCTACTACTGATCTCGCTGCTCAGCGTGCCCAGAAGGAGGCTGTCTGTATTGCTATGATTATGCCTCGAGTCCCGCCACACCTTCACAGTATCCGGGCCCAGGTTCTGGCATCACCTGCTACCCCCTCATTCTCAGATGTTTGCTCGATGTTACTTCGAGTACCACCTCCCCTGGAGACGTCTGCACAACCATCGCCGGCCCTTCTTCAGCAGGCCCTTCCTCCCTTACTTCCCCCACCATATTTTACTTTCGGGGTGGCCGTACGGGCTCCCGCGGACGGGGCCGTGGTGGTCGAGGTCGCCCCAAGTGCACATACTGCGGCCGGGATGGACACACTTGTGGAAACCACCCGTCACCACACATCTTCCCAAAACCCCGAGTTAGTAGGAAGGGGGGACGGGGGTACAATAACACCAAGGACCACCCGCTGCAGGCGATGTTAATCCATACGGGATCGGGGATATTCCGCCACACGGGGGCCCACCGGGGTCAACACCAGACCTGAAACGCGATGGGGAAGCCCAAATATGCAGTCTCACACACACCCTCCAGCTGGACCTTGGTTCTCAACACACCCCCGCAGCGGGGACTCTAATACCGTGGAAACCACCCGTCACCACACATCTTCCCAAAACCCCGAGGGTAGGAAGGGGGGACGGGGGTACAATAACACCAAGGTGCAGGCGATGTGGGACTAATCCATCCCCATATTCCGTGGGGCCCACCGGGGTCAACACCTAGATGGAACGCGATGGGGAAGCCCAAATATGCAGTCCCACACACATCCAATCCCGCTGGACCTTGGTTCTCAACAACACTGAAGCAGTCTGTCACAAGAAACATGGCTACCCTCCTCGCCCGCCTACTGCTGCTACAGCTGATAGCTCTCCACCCACCGGTACGGACCTTGAGGCTCTCCACCCACCGGTACGGACCTTGAGGCTCTTCGCCTTCAGCTGCAACAACTCCGGGGGCTACTCAACCCTCCGTCTGCTTCGGTTGTCTCCCCCTCTACTGCAGGTATTGCCTCCACCTCCACTACAGGTACTGCCTGTCTTTCCTCCAGTTCCCGTTGGATCCTGGACTCGGGAGCCACCCACCACATCACCTCCCTGCTGTCGCCAAGGTTCTCAGATGCTCCTCATCCCACGTCTATTACTGTGGCCAACGGTGCGATTGTTCCGGTCTCCGGATGTGCTGATCTCTTGATCCACCCCTCCATCTCTCTTCGCTCCGCTCTTTATGTGCCGACATCACCATTTAATTTACTATCTGTTGGCCGTCTCACTATTGATATGAACTGCTATATCAGCTTCACCTCTTCTGTTTTTTTGATACAGGATCGGCAGACGCAGATTACCATTGGTAGGGGTCGACTGCAGAACGGGCTCTACCTCCTCGATGTCTCTTCTACCGCCCTTTCCTCTGTCTCATCTAGTGATTGGCATTGCCGTCTTGGGCATGCTCCTCTACCTATCCTCCAGAAGGCGCTTCCTGACGTCTCCCTTTTTGCCTTTAAATGTGATTCCTGTATTATTGGCAAACAACCACGTTCTTCTTTTCCCGCACATTGTACTCGGAGCTCTGCTCCTTTTGATTTAATACGTTCTGATATTTGGGGTCTGTACAAGGTTTCCAGTATCTCGGGTTATCGTTACTTTATAACGTTTATTGACGATTACTCTCGCACCACATGATTGTATTTACTTTGTGATCGCTCAGAGCTTTCTCGTGTTTTTAGGGCTTTTGTGTTAGAGACTCGTACGCAATTCTCTACTACTATCAAAACTTTTCGCTCTGATAATGCCCGTGAGTACACTAGCCACGAGTTTGCCCATCTATGCGCAGACTTCGGTATTGTTCATCAGACATCGTGTCCCTACACCCCTCAACAAAACGGGGTCGCAGAACGAAAGAACCGCCACCTTCTTGATGTTGCTCGATCCCTCATGCTTCACATGCATGTTCCCAAAGTATTCTGGAACTTTGCGGTCTCCACTGCGTGTTTTCTCATCAACCGTCTCCCATCTCCGGTTCTCCAAAATGCTACCCCATTCAGCCTTCTCTTTCCCTCCGCACCCGCCTTTCCTCTCACACCCCGGGTCTTTGGTTGTACTTGTTTCGTCCATACCCTGGGTCCCACTATAGACAAAATGGATCCCCGAGCGGCGAAACACATTTTCGTCGGCTACTCCCGCACCCAAAAGGGCTATCTGTGTTATTCTCCGGCTACCCGGAAGGTCTCTGTGTCCGCTGATGTTACTTTCTGGGAGGATCAACCCTTCTTCCCTCCTTTACCACCTCTTCTACCACCAACCACTCTACCACCTTCCATTCCACGGCCGGTTATCCCCGTCCACTCACCTCCAACCCTCCCTCAGCCCACTCCCACTCTTGCTCCTCCTAAGCCTCCCGTCATTCGGGTCTATACTCGCCGCCCTCTTCCTTCCGTTTCCCCTATGCAATCGGCTTCAACCTCGGCTTCTCCATGTTCTGCTGCTCCGGTGCCCGCCTCTACAGCTCATCCGATGGCCAACTATGTTTCTCTACATCGTCTCTCTCCACCTCTTCAGACATTGGCTACTTCACTATCCTCGGTCTCTATTCCTAACTCCGTACAGGAGGCTCTTCAACATCCTGGGTGGCGCGCTGCCATGGAAGAAGAAATGACTGCTCTTTGGGCAAACCAGACTTGGACCCTGGTGCCCCTTCCTCCCGGACAGAAACCCGTTGGGTGCAAATGAGTCTTTGTCATCAAACATGCTCCTGATGAGACCATTGACAGACTCAAAGCTCGTCTGGTAGCCCGTGGCTTCACCCAGCAACAGGGTCTCGACTATGACGAGACTTTCTCTCCGGTCGCTAAGCTCAACACAGTCCGCGTTCTCATCTCGGTGGCTGTCCATCGTCAATGGCCCTTACTTCAACTAGACGTCAAGAATGCTTTTCTGAATGACGACCTCCACGAAACGGTTTACATGTAGCAACCTCCCGGGTTTGAGACCACGGGGGAGTCTCGGGTATGTCACCTTCTCAAATCGCTCTTTGGTCTCAAACAATCCCCTCAGGCATGGTTCGACAAGGTCAGCAAAGTTCTCCGGGAAATTGGCTTCACTCGGAGCTCGGCAGACTTCTCATTGTTTACTCGCCACAAGACAACGGGTACGGTTCTCCTATTGGTGTATGTCGACGACATCATCATTACTGGAGACGACTCAGACAGCATACAGGCCGTTAAGCAACATCTGAGCTCCGTCTTCCAAACTAAAGATTTGGGACATCTTCGGTACTTCCTAGGACTGGAGGTAGCTAGACGATCAGATGGTCTGGTTCTCTCTCAGCGAAAATACTGCCTAGATCTTCTTCATGATGCAGGCTACTCCGGCTGCAAACCCGTGAACACTCCCATGGATGTCAATCACAAACTATGTGCTCAGGCCTCGGATTCTGATACTCTTCTACAAAATCCAGAATATTATCGTCGTGTAGTTGGGAAACTAATCTACCTAACGGTAACAAGACCTGATATATCCTTCGCTGTGGGGCTCGTTAGTCGGTATATGCACTCTCCTCGAAGCTCTCATCTTCAGGCAGTGGAACGGATTCTCAGATACCTCAAGACAGCTCCTGGCCAAGGACTTGTATACAAAACGTCATCTTCAATCCCAACATTGGTGGCATACTTTGATGCCGACTACGCTGGCTCTCTTGATGATCGACGATCCACTAGCGGGTTCTGCACATATTTTGGAGGACATCTGATTACTTGGCGGAGCAAGAAAACAAGCAGTGGTTGCTCGATCCTCAGCAGAAGCAGAATATCGGGCAATGACTTTTGTGGTCTCGAAACTCACATGGATTGAGAGTCTCCTTGCCGACCTTGGTGTAAGACTATCTTTACCAGCTCTCCTCCTATGTGACAGTCAAGCTGCTATCCATATTGCCAAGAACCCGGTCTTTCACGAAAGAACGAAGCATATTGAGGTATATTGTCATCTCATCCGAGAGAAAGTCCACATGAAGAAGATCGAGCTCAAGCATGTTCCGGGTACTCTCTTCTATCAGTGCCTATCCAAGCTCGGCACATACGACTTGTACGCTCCAGCTTGCGGGGGAGTATTGGAAAAGCCCATGTAAAGGGCTCATTAATGGGCCCTCTTTCTTCCTTTCTCTCTCCTCCTTCTTTAGTCCCACATCTTGTATAGGATTTACTCTTCTCTCCTCTTCCCTGTATATTTGTATTCTCCCCTTGTATTTTGATACTGAAATAATACATACAAGCTTTTGGGTCATTCTCTACATGAATAATCTTTTAATACACATGAATTATGTTATTTAATGAAGATTTAATGAAAACAATAATTATAGAATATTTGTGTTTATAAAATTACATATTGTTTTCATCAATTTATCAAAATTATCATTTCAGTTTTTTGTTCTCTCTATAATTCTACTGTCTTTCAATTTCGCCAAAAGTATTTACATGAAGCAAAATAATGGATTCACGTATTGCAACACGCTGCACTACATTAATGGTACACATTTTCAATATGACCTTTATACCCTTACACTTCATTCTAGGTGAGACCCTGAATGGTAATTACTTATTATTTACTGGGTTCGCTAGAAACTTAGAAGGCTTATTTCTGGTTTGGTTGAAACTACTGGAATGTGGTAGTTTATGATCCTTATGAAGTTTGTTCTTTTGTCTGGATCCTTACTTTCTACTGCTGTTTGAGTTGTATTATTATTTTGAAGTCTCTCTTTCTATTTGGTGTAATTGATTATATATATATAAAGCTACCATGTCTAGGTTTTAAGCACTCTTATATTTGTTTTACTCTTGACGAATGTTGCCCTCTTTCTCTGATGGTACCTGGTAACTATTTGATATCGTGCAACATTTTTTTATTATATGTTTGAAACTAATGCTATCTCACTGTGCATAATCACTTATTGTAAGGTATTGAAGTAAGGTATTGTTGGAAGCTGAACCCTTTCTATTTATGCTTTGTATATACCGATTATTAAATCTAGTAATCTACCACGTGATGGAAATGAAGTTTCGTCTCATGGTGGTCAGTTGAGCTCTCTAATACACGTGTATTCTTATGAATGATGTCCTAATTCTCTAAGATTTTTAAATTATGATAATTTAGCTATTTTTGAAAACTGATCCCTTTCTGATGATGTTTTCTATAAACTTGGATTTGGAGTTTCTACATGATGAGAATGAGTTTTCAACTCACGACGGTCATCTGAGCCCTTCTGTAGGTGCTTCTCTGATGAATGTTGACCCATCTCTGATACTAGGGATCTATAAAGATTATCTAATATTCTTTTTTTTCTTTGATGTTATGGCTATTTTACTTGGGCATCTTTAGGTATTTTTAAAACTTACGAGTGTCAATTTTGATCATGGGTAGCTGTTTAGTTTCAGTTTTTATTCATGCCTTTCCCAAAGTTTTGAAACCCTTTCAACGGTGTGTTTGTTTGTTTTGATTATAGGTTGCTGTTCAATGTCTGTTTTGATCATAGATAGTTGTTTAGTGTGGTTTTATCAAAGCCTATCCTAATATTTTTGAACCCTATTAATGGTCAATTGAATGTATAACTGGAGTGAAACTATCAAAAACAACTTGAGTTTGTGTGTAACTTGAAACAATATTTTGTATGTTTCTAACATTGGATATAAATGAATAACGTGATAAAACATGTGAAAGGCCTTAGCCAAATATAAATTCAATTGCGTTTTTGATAATGGACAAAATTGAGTTCACATTTTTTTCTTGAATTGCTGCTATGTTTTGTGCTTTCTCTCCTTCTTTCCCTCTCTTGTAGAGGGGGACATCACAAGACATGAGGGGACATCACAGAACATGATGTTAATCCTTTCTTGTGTTATTAGGTATTTAGGTGAGCATCATTAATGTCCAGTCATTCTTATTATTGTTAAATTCTTAGCCCAAATTATGTTGTCTCAGTTCAATGTACCATTCCTCTTAACCATTCCATATTTATTCCTTATGAGTTGTGAGTGGCGTGAAATATGTATGCGTTCTTGCACTACTACATACATCACAAGACATGAGGGGACATCACATGACATGATGTTAATCCTTTCTTGTGTTATTAGGTATTTAGGTGAAAGCATCATTAATGTCTAGTCATTGTTATTATTGTTAAATTGTTAGCCCAAATTATGTTGACTCATGTCAATGTACCATTCCTCTTAACCATTCCATATTTATTCCTTATGAGTTGTGAGTGGCATGAAATATGTATGCGTTCTTGCACAACTACATATTATGATTTTAAAATATCATTTTTGTTAGGACTTTTTTTCTACAATGTTCTAAGCTATCGATTTTTTTTCCGCATATACTATCTCAGAGACTTCATGTTGTAAATGTTTCTTTCTTTAAGTTCTCTTATTCAGTTATTTTGATCTTGAATTTTGCTTGAACTTCCATTTATAGTTTTCTGATGGTCTATTGACTCTGAAAAAAGGGATTTGATTGCATGTAATACGATTTTGTTAGTGTTGGCTTTAACAATTTAAACTTGATTTGCTTTTTACTGCTTGATTTAATATGTCAGCTTGGATGAGGAATTTTTATCCTGTCATAGGTGCAATGGCCTTCTGTTTTGGTAAATTTTAATTTAATTGATTCACTCTACTTACATCCAAATATTATGTGATTTTTTTTATGTAAAATGTTTGATCTTGCAGTGGATTTTGTCTCATAGTATGCACTGATTTTAGGCTTTCTTAAATATATGGTCGACTCTAAAATGCGACCCTAAATGCAATGAGGTGTAATGCAAGTGCAAAGTGGTATGTTCCAATATTGCAACAAATAATTAATTATTATATGATTATCAGTAGAGGCACGTGCAAACACAATTAATTAATTAATTAAAGGAGAACAAAATATTAATTTTGCAAACGAACGAGACCCAATAATTTTAAGCACGTGCGGAATAAGTCCTGCAAATCATACAACATATAATACCAATAGCAACACCATAAACATCCACGGCAGGTACAGGTGCCAAGATAAACAACAATAAAGAAAAAGACTATATACCACAATTCGTACGTGCAAGCGGCGGCAATGGCGGTTGTTGGCGGGCATCCAAGGTCAAAGCAAGTGAGGCAGACGTCGGGAGAGGAGTTCTGGACTTGTGGTGGCGTGGATGGGGTAAGTATTGGCTGTTAGTGAGATGATGTGATTGTGGACTCACGGTTTGGGAGATCTAGGGGCTGGCAACAACAAGTAATGGAAGAGAAGTGGCCGTGGGGTTTAGGAAATAGAGGAGGAAGGCAGGAGTATTTCCGGCGGTGTAGGAACTTCCGTCGGTTGCGGCCTGGGACAACGGTGGGAACAGGAGACGGGTTGGAAGAGGGAGGCAGTGAGGGGCATAGGCTGGGGAGGGCTTACCGGGGAGGAAGAGGGAGGCGGAGAGGGCTCCGATGGAGATGGCTCGGGTGGGGAGAGGGCTGTAGTTGGTGGCTTGGGCTGAGAAAGGGGAAGGTAGATATGGCTTCAGGCGGTGGAGGGAGATTGACTTCTAGGTGGTGGCTAGTGGGAGTTACGGATTGGGTGGGAATGGACGGGAGCGGGAAAGCAGGGTGGAGGCCGACTACGTGCAGGTTGTGGGTTTGAGCGGGGAGGAAAAGGCTTACCGTGGCCAGTGGTGGCGAGGAGGAGAAGGCGGGCTTCAGGCAAATAGCTGTGATGGAGGTCGACGGAACAGTAGGCGGAGGAGAGGGTTCCGGGAATCGCTCCCCGTGAGAAGTTTGGCATCACAACAAATGGACCACACGGTTTCGGAAACTCCAAAACCCACGATACCTCCAATGAACCGCTGCTTGCCTCTTTTTAAAGCCCTAATGATAACTGCTGCAACAACATAAATCAAATCACCTGAATCGGACGACCCACACTGTTTGGGCCGATCGTGGGCAAAATATAACTCAAAAATATAAAACCCATATATGAACTCGACTCGGATCGACCGTCCGGACGCAACCACGGACTCTGATCGGTCATCTGGGCAGCGGATCACCGCCTCCCGCGGGAATATGCACGTGTCGGTCGTGGTGCGCCGTCACTTTTGTTCTATTTTTTCAGTGTATGCGTGGTTGACTTTCTTTGTTAAATATATGGGAGTTGCGGAGATGAGAATGCTTAGGTGGATGTGTGGACACACGAGACTGGATAAAATTATGAATGAATGTATCAGTAAGATAGGAGTAGCACCAATTGCAGAGAAGATGCAAAAAGCTCGACTAAGATGGTTTGAACATGTACAAAGGAGACCATTAGAGGCACCTGTTTGGCGTTGCGAGAGTCTAGTCACTAGGTGTGTTAGACGAGGGAGGGGCAAACCAATAAAGACTTTGAAACATAATGAAAGCGTTGTGAGATTAGTCACAAAATATATGGCACAATGGCGACAAAGGACTAGCCGACCCCACTATAGAAGGTGTGTAGACGAGGGAGGGGCAAACCAATAGACGGAAACATAATGAAAGAGGTACTTAGGCATTAGTGAGATTATCACAAAATATATGGCCAATGGCGACAAAGGATCCATATAGCCGACCCCACTATAGTCACTAGGTGTGTTAGACGAGGGAGGGGCAAACCAATAAAGACTTGGAATGAAACATAATGAAAGACATGATGTACTTAGGCATTAGTGAGATTATCACAAAATATATGGCACAATGACGACAAAGGATCCGTATAGCCGACCCCACTATAGTGGGATAAAAGGCTTGAGTGTTGTTGTTGATGCATGGTTGACTTTGTTAGTATAATGTGTTTGAATTTTTTTTTTATGTTGGTTACTTCCAAGTTGCACAATCTTTTTTTAGCATGGGATTCCTAGTGTCCCTAATCATGTTATGTCATCGTGCCATGTAGGAACAATCCTCAAATCGTTTAGGAACAACTTTCTAATCTCCTGTTGGGCAACATTGAGGTTTGATGCCAAATCTTCCCAGCGATTGTGACTCTTTGGAAAGATCAACCTGTTATTCTTTGAGTAAATTTTATCCTTTGAGTGACAAACCTTGTGTCATGTGGCGAAGCTCCCTTTTGCCCTTGCACTTGAGGGGTAATCTTTGTTCAGCCTGAGAATCCTTTGCACCCTTTCATTATCGTTCGGGGAGCCCCTTCCTCCATAGTTGTTCTTAAGATTATTCCCGGCGCATAAATTTTGGCATTGCTGGGCCAGAATTGGTTTGGGTCTTGTCAAGTCTGTTTTAGTCAAAAATATGCGAAATATGACTTTCCTGACCTTAATTAAAAGTTGGGTGAGGGGAAACTAAGTCGATTTCGTCTCATCTCAAGTCTATCATTTTAAGATACGCCAAGACAATCCCCAAACTAACTCAACTTCAATCTGCATCCTTCCATTGAACAAGTATTTTTTTATGAATTGCAGATGGACATTCTTATATATTGCAGAAACCAATATTCTTGATCGCCTAGCTATTACCTATAGCTCTTGCGCTTTCCGCCATGCTTCTGTATTTATTTGATGATTCAATCCTTTGACTGCATGTTTGTAGGGTGGGAAGGCAGGTGGTGAATATTCCATCTTTCATGGTGAGGGTGGATTCCGCCAAGCACATTGACTTTTCACTGACCAGCCCATTTGGTGGTGGTCGCCCTGGAAGGGTCAAGCGAAGGAACCAGAAGGCTGCGGCCAAAAAGGCAGCTGGCGGTGCTGGCGATGGCGACGAAGACGATGAAGATTAAACTTTGAAATCCTTTTTTCTTCTTCTGTCATTTGTTCAAGCTTTGCTGTGGTAATTAACCAAGTGTTTAACTTGGTTGCGTTTGTCTTTATTTGAAGAGGGAGACATAAGCTACATTTTCCTCAACTCCCAATCTCTGACTTGCTCTTTTGTTGTTGTGTTTTTATGAATTTGAATGTTGAGCTTCTTTTCGATAAAAAAAATCTGAATACGTGTTCTTCTTGAGTCAGGTTAAACAGAATTTTTTAGACTGTTTTCTAAATTTCATTTAAATTCAACACTTAATACACATTAATTTTGTTGATGAACAAGATTTGTTGAATATTTTTACCAACTTTTTATTAATGATAATGCCACTCGGGGCGATCATTTTGTCATTTTTGCACGCTTAGATATGATGGTTTAACTCTTAGGAGACACGTCTTTAGTGAAAATATAGATCTATCTCTATCTACCTCTTCTTGTCTCTTAACGTACAAAGTTATTTCATTTTGAATAATTCAATCCTTGATGCCAAATTTAAAAATTAATTACTTTCAAAACTGTGCAGCTTTTCAATTTCTTAGTTGATGAAGCTCATGATTCTCTGTCAAAGAATAGAGTAGATGGTCTTTGCTTGTGAAGTTAGCACTAATCTTACGTGTTGCGAGGTCTCGTTAAATAATCAAACTAACAAGAGATAAATATATAAATCTTGGTTTGGTGACATGTTTAAATGATATATCTTCTATCCTAAACAATTAGATTATCATGAAATATTTCCAAAGGATGAAACATTGTAGAAAAGTATTGTAAATATAGTGTCATCTCTCTTTTTGGATGATCATTTTTTTGTAAAAATATGCTATATTAACGTAGCATATTTTGTTAAATATACAGATTAATTTCTTATTAAGAATTTAGCACTCCACTCTGCCTTGGCGCTCCCGTTAAGGTGTTGTCGTGTGATCTTAGGTTATGAGTTCGTCGTATTTTGCAAGTAGGCTTTTGCAAAAATGTAGGGAAAGATTTGCCCACATTTCACCTATGTTGTGGGATACTTTCTCCGGACCCTCTCTATGTGGCGGGCTGCACTTTAGTAGTTCACTTGCACAGGAAAAAAATTTGCACTCTAATAAATTACCTGAAATTGAGGATGCATGGCGAGGGTGTTTGGTTTGTGAGGGAAAGGGAAATAACCAACGTTTTGAGAACCGGACCGGAGATCGAACCGGTGAGTTTAAAGGTTCAAGGTCCGACCGGTGGGACCGGTCGAACCGGGGTTGAACTGGTCTGTAAAATTATAAAATAAAATATATAATCATTAGAGCAAAAGTTATAACATATTGTCAAATTATATTGCAAATCAATATATCATGAACCGCAACATTAGATGCTAACGTTTTGTGATATTTTCTCACACAAATACAAAATAATAATAATAATTGTCCCAAAATAATAACGAACTACTAAATTACTAATATTTAATTCAAATCATAGTCTAATGAGTCAAATCCTCTATCAAATTCATTGACAACACAATCAAAATCTGCAATACGCTCATCTCCAAAATTCTCCAAGTCTATGTGCTCAACAAATTATTCAATAATATCAATTTGTTCATTACCTGCATGATCAATATATATAATTAAATTATGGAACAACATTTATTTAAACTGTACAACTATACATAAATAATGTTATACACATGTACACTTACTTTGAGTTTGTGGTGTAATATTAAAATTTTGTCATGCAGCTATTGGGATAGCGTTTTCATTATAAATTTTATTTTCTAGATTCTCATATGTGAGCTCCAGCACGGGTCCTCCTCTACCACCCAAAAGTCCATCAAATCAATACATGTGTAATCTAAAGAATCGTAACTCCTTTTCTTAGAAGTAAACCTAAAGTCAACATAATTGAAAGAAATGTAAAATGTTAATAAGAAGATACAAAATTTAAAACTATTAAAAATTTAAAACAAAAATGAAATATCTAATATGAAATGAAGCACATACCGATTTCTCATATTTAGACTATATCGAACATATACAAGATCATTTAATCTTTGGTGCTTCAAACGATTTCTTCTTTTTCTGTGAATTTTTTCAAAGACACTCCAATTTCTTTCACAACCTGATGAAGACGATGTTTGGCTGAGAATACGAATTATTAATTTTTGTAATTGAGGAGCACTAGATCCAAACATTCTCCATCATTTATCTAGAAAAAAATAATAGAAAGATAATTATTAGATTATGATAATTGAAAATTCAAACAATAGATTTAAACATTAAAATACAAAATCAATTTGTGTTCTTATCGGGTTGCATTTCCATCGCTAATTTGATAGCAAGAGGCTTTCCAAAACTTTATAGCTGATCACCGAAAAGTCTAACCTCCATCATTGCATCTTTCGGTTTGCTACATACATCTTTGTTTCCAACTAACTCAATCAACCCTTACATCACTTCAGGCTTGTGGCTGTAGTTATCTTTATCATACTGAAACGTTGGGTTCAAAAAATATGCGGCGGAGTGTATCCCTTGACGAAACTGACTATCTCATCTACTCTTGATAATACTTGTGTATGACTTGTACAATCTTTTGTTATTTTTGAACAAATTTTTGATTGTTTTCCTTACCCTGTATAATCCATCATAAACATATTTAAGTGATGGTTTCTCATCCGCATCAACGATACGTAATAGCCTTATGATATGACCCGATATCTTTGTCATTATCAAACAAGAGGTCCAAAATTTATTGTCCAAAATAATTGAAGTTGTCTCTTTTCCTTTAACTATTTTAGATAGCTTGAAATCGGAGAAATATTTGCTTGTTATCAAAGCTTGTAAATCATGCTTATGATCATACACATTCTTTAAGGTAATGAACGTAGTTGTAAATTGAGTTGCCCCAGGATGCACGATCTCCTTCCATGCTTCTCTTTTTCTTAGTCATGATAGTAAGAAGATATGATTATACACAAGTATAGTTACTTTAGACGCTTTATTAGCAAGATCTGTGACATGAATCATAGAACAAATTTCTTTTAAAATAAGATTCAAGCAATACGCAGAACAAGTAGACCAATAAATATTAGCATACTTCTCATGTAATAAATCGTCTGTTTTTTTAATAATTTGCCGCATTATCAGTTACTATTTGAACAATATTGCTAACTCCAACTCATTCAACTACTTCAGAAAATAGCTCGCATAATGTTTCTGTATCCATCCCAGTATTACTCCAGCCCGAGCACGCTTAACTATGAAGTTTTTCAACATCTCAGAGTAAAAAAAGTGCACTTTTTGTGACGTCCCCGACCCTGCTCGCTCGTGTACTCTCATTTCCACCGAGGAGATGCACCAGGCGGCCGTCCGGGCTACAACACAAGCACCCCAACCCTCTCCATCCAGGCAGGTTGTTGTTGGTCATAGCCTCCCTTTGATGAGCGAAAACTCTCTGATTAAGCGGACAACACGGGGACTTCCCAGGAGTTCACTCATCTTAGTACTTCATAGTTAAGCGTGCTCGGGCTGAAGTAGTACAAGGATGAGTGACCTCCTGTAAGTCTCCCGCCATGGAACTTGCTCAGGAACTTCTGTATGAGCCGCGGTCCATGCTCACCGTACCAGAATATTGGAACTGAGATTCGGTTCCACCTAGAGTTCGGACTTAGGGGTGCAGCTCACATCTACTTCTCCCAAGCCGTCCCTTGGTGAGAGACCTGAATTTGGAAAATGACACTTGGCTCTAGCGTGGAGGTCCCACCTCACACCCGGAATACCTTTGAGATCTCTCTCTCCCTAGCCAATGCTGAGCTAGGTGTCCTGGAGGATGAAGGAAGAAGATGAAGATTAGTGAAAATGGATCCCCCTCCAAGGCACCCTACGGGTTTATTTATAGATTTTTTGGGAACGACCTGCAAATAGCCGACATCCGCTGCTCTAAAATTACTGAAATACCCTGGGCTGGTCTGCCAACAGCCAAACTTCGCTATTTTGAACAGGGCTACATGCAGAACTCAGAGGGCATATATGTAAATTTACCTCTAGGGTATGAACTGGCCTAGACCCCTAGGAGCTGTCTCGCCGAGACCCCTGGGAACTGTCTCGCCCAGACCCCGGGGAGCTGTCTCGCTGAGACCCCTGAGAGCTATCTCGCCGAGACCCATGAGGTATGATCTTGCCCCTGGGGTATGAGCTGGCGTAGACCCCTGAGAGCTGTCTCGCCCCTGGGGTATGAACCCGTACCCTATATTAGGGCCGGGGCGGGCGCCGGCCTCCCGTCGCACCCACCCACCTAAAAAAGGGCCGGGGCGGGTGCCGGCCTCCCGCCGCCCCCGCCCCCCCTGAAATAGGGTCGGGGCGGGTGCCGGCCTCCCGCCGCACTTGCCCCCGCCAAGGGGAGTGTCAACCTCCCGCTGCACTCGACCCTTTGCCCCCTTAGCCTTTGGGCTCACTTGTCCCGGACAATTCTTTGGATTATACCTTGCGCTTGCTTGGGGATCCCACACCGTGAATACGGGGTTGTACAATTGCGACTTTATTTGAACTCGTTCTTACGTATAGACATTTATTTGATATACTAGACTTGAAGTTCAAGTCTTTAATACAAGTGTCAAATTTCTCGTGCTACAATTTCGGTGCTTGCTTCAATCCGTAGAGCAACTTAATCAGCTTACAAACCTTATTTTCTAGACTTTCTATGACAAACTCTTCAGGTTGTTCATGTAGATTTCCTCTATCAGATCTCCATTTAAAAATGCAATCTTGACATCCATCTGATGAACAACAAAATGTTCAATAGATGTTAATGCGAGAAGTATCCTAATTATCGTAATGTGATAAACAAGTGAGTATATATCAAAGTAGTCTATACCACTCACTTGAGTGTAGCCCTTGACAACTAGACGTGCTTTGTATTTAGTGATACTCCCATCAGGATTAAGTTTCTTTTTCAGAATCCACTTACTTCCAATGGTTCTAGCCCCTTTGGGCAAGTCAACCAAGGTCCAAGTGTGGTTTTGCAGGAGAGAGTTCATCTTACCATTTATGACTTCTTTCCATAATAGAGAATCCCTAAATCATATCGCTTTCTTATAGGTAGATAGATCAGCTTCAATTTGGTAAGTCACAAAATCTGTACCGAAGCTCTTAGACACTCGTTCTCTATTAGATAATATTTTAGATGCTAAATTAGTAGTGTCTATGGGCTCAGTGTCAGAGATCCTTAATTCTGGCGCAACGATAGTCACAGTACTAGATGCTGACAAACCTGGGAGCGTCAGATTTTATCTTTAATGAACTTATCCTTAAAGAAAACTGCATCTCTAGATTCTATTACAGTATTAGTTGAGAGATCTAGAAACCTATCTGCAACACTATCCTTTGCACATCCTAGATAGACGCATGTGTTTGTCCTAGGTCCAATTTTAGCTCTTTTAGAGTTAGATATCCTAACATAAGCGATATAACCTCAAGTCTTAAGATTATCAAATATAAGAGATCTCTTAAACCAAAGCTCATATGGTGTTTTAGTCTACTTTGCATGAGTAATTTATTAAGAATGTGATTTGATGTGAGGACTGCGTCACCCAATAGGCCGCAGGCATGTCAGCAGTCAACAACATGAAATTCAACATTCCTGTTAAAGTCCTATTTTTCCGCTCAACGATACCGTTGAATTGTGGTGAATATGAGGCAGTGGTTTCATGAATTATGTCAATGTTGGAAAGAAAATCTCTAAACTCCCCCGAGACGTATTTGCCTCCTCTATCACTCATTAGCCTTTTAATTTTCATGTTAAGTTGATTTTCATGCCTATTTTTGAAAATACGAAATTTTTCAAAGACTTCATCTTTCGATTTAAGTAGGTAAATGTGACTGAATCTAGAGTAGTCGTTGATAAAAGTTATCAGATACTTCCGACCTTCTCGGGTGACAAAACTTTTGTAGTCACAAATATCAAATTATATTAACTCTACCAATTGTGTGCTCCTAAAAACCTGACCAAAAGGTTTTCTAGTTATCTTAGTTTGAGCACAAATTTCATATTTGTCAAACTTAATGGTTGTGTCTAAGGGAATGTTGTGAGCTCTAGCTAATAGAAGTAGTTTCCTGTAGTTCACGTGTCCTAGTCCGCATGTAAAGTCTTAGGATCTATCAAATTTGAACTAACTTGATTGACTACCTTGTTTGCTAAACTCAGTCTATACATCTCATTGACTACATACGCACAACCAAAGTAATGCGAGTGATCCATAAGGGTTACTCGGCCACTACTAATGTTAAACGATATACCTGCATCGTATAACAGACTAATAAAAATTAAATTAACAGCTAATGAGGGTATAAATTGAACATTCTTTAAAAGTAAACGTGTATTTGAATAGATAGTCAGAGTATCATTCCCCACCCTCAGCATATCAGCCACAACGCCATTAACAACAATGACAGTCTCTTTAACTTCTTTGACATCCTCCAGAAGCGCAGAATTGTTGCAGACGTGACAGGTAGCACCTGAATCGGGCCACCACTCTGAACTGATCTTCCCCTTTTCGACCATGACAACAAAGTCGGTGAGCGCAGTTTGATAAATCATATTGCCTTTGTTATCAGTCCTGATTGTATTGAATTCACCCCTTTTTGTATGCTTGCACTCGAAAGCGCAATGAGCTCACTTGTTGCAGTTGTAGCACTTGCTTTTGAACTTTTAATCTTTTTGCTGGTGGTAGCAACTGCGGGTGCACTGGCCGGTGCTCTGGTCTTTCCAGGCTTAGGCTTGTGCTTATGATACGTGAGCATGTTAGCAGTAGAGGTCTGGTTGTTAACCGTCTCTAAGGCATGCCTAGTCTGGTTCTCATTCTCAATGCATATGAAGCGCTTGAGATCTTTCAGACTAACCTACGTCTTCTTCCGATACATTTCAATCTTAAAGGAGCACCATGCCTGTACAATCTCATATTCGCTGGGTGGGACCACGATGCCCCAAGGACCCGGATTGGGCTAGCTTTAGGCTAAAACTGGATCAGATAAGTAAATGGGCGGGAAGGCTCCCGCCGTGGGCAGGCGAAAGGGCTCGCGCCTCGGGCTGCCGTAAGCCCTTGGTGTTGAGTGATGCTTCTCCACTCAACGCCGCCGGCCAGCCCTTGGCGTGAGTAATGCTTCTCCACTCAACGCTCCCCTCGCCAGCCCTTGGCGTTGAGTGATGCTTCTCCACTCAACGCTCCCACCAGCTCTTGGCGCTGAGAGATGCATCTTCACTCAACGCTCCCACCAGCCCTTGGCGTTGAGTGGTGATTCTCCACTCAACGCCCCTTCAGTCTTTAGGTTCCCACCTGATGCAGGCGCAAGAGCTTGCGCTTCAGGTCAGCGGGAGCCCATTGGCCCTCAGCGTTGAGTGATGTTTCTCCACTCAACGCCCCATGTAGTTTCCTTTGACTCCCGCACGGTGTTAGTGGGAAGGTTCACACTCATAACGAGCGGGGTTTTCGCAGAGCTCAGCGAGTGAGCTTCCGTCAGATGGGACCCTGAGCTGAAATTACCTGAATACCCCTGAGTGTGCATTTAGCTCCTCAGAACAACGGAGTTTGCCTATTGGCAAATCAACTCAGAGACATTTTAGTAATTTTAGGACAACAGAATTATGTTTTTTGCAGACCGAATACTGAAAACCTATAAATAGACTCATAGAGTTTCTCAGAAGGCAGACTTTTGATACTTCTACAAATTTCTTTCTGGAGCTTTCTGAGAAACTCCTAGCCCAGCAATTGGCTTTGGAGGGGAAGCGCTCAGAGAACTTTCGGGTTAGAGTAGAGACCTCCCAGCTGAGGCTTAGGGTCAGTTCTTAGTTCTTTATCACTAGTCAGGAGTTGAGATTTGAGAGAAATAGGTGTCAGCTACACCCCTAGGTCCGAACTCTCGTTGAGGTCAGTTTTTGGCTTCAAAAATGCTGAGGTTAATTTGAAAATTATCGCTCCTGCAACAAAACTATATGACAAAAGAATGTTCTCACTGTTCAGCTTGTTCACCAGAGTTTCAAAATCAGCTACCCGTGGAAGGATTTCCCTTTGCTCAGTGAAGGTGAAAGCCATGAATTTGTCCACGAGATGCGTCTTGGACATGTTCTCCTCTTCCTTGAACTGCTCTTTCAAGACTTCTCTGATCTCATTGGCTCTTTTCTTTTGTTGTAGGTTTCTGTCAGCCTGTTAGAGAGACAGTTCAGGATGTAATCACGACAGAAGTCTTCATCGTCGATCCACTGATCCTCATCTTCTCCTCATTTAAAGGATTCGAAGTCGGTCTGTAAGGTATATAAGATATTCAGGAACTTCATGCCGAACTGTGTGTTCCTCTTCCAGGCACTGAACTCAGCGTTGGAGAATTTCTCCAGCTTGATCATCGGCACAGTGGAAGAAAGATTGCTTGCCTTTGACATCGTATGTCGTTGTCCAAACACTAGAGTCCAACTAGCAATCTATATCACAAGTAGAAATACTAGAACGAGATCACATGTACATGGCGACGACGGTCTTCGGATCCAATCCAAGAAAAGTTTACTCCTACTGTAGAATTGGAACTTCCACGAAGAATAAAGAGTGCTCTAGAGATCCAGACGGCTGAAAACTTGGGAAAATTAGGAAAGCAGCGCCGACAACAAGATCAGCTCTTGGAGCGGAAGGAGGCAACAACCAAAGCTCTGGATCTATATTTTGATCTTGGATGTGGTCCCTTCTCAGATGTAGCAATGAGTTGGAGATTTCCACTAACAGCCAGGGGATCAACAGCACACTAAAATCCCACGATTGTTCCGGCAGACTATAGGATCGGGAAAAACCGATCTCAAACAACAGGCAAAACCGGGATCCTGCTGAGGCGGCGGCCGACGAGCACAGTTACAACAGCGGCAACACCCTTGTCCCTAACCAGAGACAGCAACCTTGTCCCGGCGATCTCCAGGAGTGGCACGGCAGATCTGACGCGAGAAAAAAAAACGGGAGCGGTGATGATGTGAAGAACGCTGTTATGATCCCGACAGCTCACCTGTCCTTTTCATCCAACGACATAGATATTTACACGCGGAGATATCACATTAAGGTGATGAATCAATCAACAGCAGAGTAGCGGACACTTGGCAACGTCTGGAGGCAGCTGTACTGTAATTATTAAGCCTCATGTTAAATGTAACGGTCATCCAGAGATTGACAGGCTATATATATAACTGCGTTTTGTATATGGGTTATGTTGAATTTTAATAAGAATTTTACTGATTTCTATCTTCTCTCTCCCAGTTTCTCTCTCTTACTATCTCTCTCTCTCTGATCATCCTCCCCTTCGTGGGCGGAACTAGCCCTGGGCACGGTAGGGCACGTGACCGACATTTTTTTGGGTTTTTATCGCTAAATTACCACTCACTCCCGCTCCCGATCCTCCGCGACCACCGCTCCCTGCTCGGCTCCCGTCGGTACTACTACTACTACTTCTTCTTCTTCTTTGTCTTCTTCTTCTTCTTTGTCTTCTTCTTCTTATTTGTAATTCCTGTTTTTTTTTCAATTTCTGTTTCTTGTTGTTGATTCAGAACCAGATTTCAATCTTTTGTCAATTCATATTTTTTTTTTCAATTCCCGTTGCTCGTTTCAGAACATTTTCTAGATATTTTCAATTCCTAATTCAGATTTTTTCTATTCATGTTTTTGTCCTGATTTCAGATACAGATTCTAATTTTTTCAAATTCCTTTTTCCATTTTTTGATTTCAGTAACATAATGGAGAGGATGCTGGACAATACTTTATATATTTGCTTGATCTTTTATTTTTTTTCTAGAACTTTATATCTTTCAGTCATAGCACCCTTTGCGTTATTTAAGTGTCAAAAAAATTTTAAACCAAGTGAAAGCTCTAATAATCTGACATTTATCAAATGTATTTGCACAATTTCACTTTTAGCGATGAGATGGAGCCCATTATGATAATGAACTAGTTTTGGCATGCCCCACAAAATTTAGAAAATATACCACTTAGGTGAGTAGATATAATTAATTTAGAAGTACGATATATGTGAAGGAGTAGACTAACGTAATGTGGATAGAGTTGTTCGAATTAATTTGTGTAATTTAGATTAACACCTCTATCATTTATTGTGAATGAATGGAAATGATGTCAGAATAAAATAACTCCAACTAGTTGGGACGAGATGATTTTTTATAATGATGATTAGTTCATGTGTATACACCCTTCAGCTTTCCTTTTTTTAGCTGTTTATTACTGCTTTCTACATTAAAGCATTATGAATAACTGTAACGCTCTTCTTATTGTACTATTTTATTTTATTTATCGTGTTCTTGTTAGGTAAAGATGTTCTTGCAAAAGCTAGACAGGAACTGACAAAACAGTAGCTTTCTTGGTAGCTTTCTCCTCCTTTTATTTTGATGTTTTTATTACTATTAATACCCAAACCTCCCTTAGGAGTTAGCATAATTACATGTTGCATCCCTCTATCTTTAGAATTTACAACATACCATATCTTTACTGAAACTATTACAACAGAAACTATTATTTCACGTTTTCAGAGCATGAAAAAAAAAATTCGGGGCGCTGCCCCCGAACCCCCGCTCGAGTGTGCTGCCCCCGAACCCCCCGAATTGACAGTACTTAGATTGTGCCCCGTGCGACTTCAAAATCCTAGTTCCGCCCTGCTCCCCTTCCCCTCTTTTCCTTTTCTTCGCTATTTACCGGCTGCCGTCCGGCGCCGGCGTGGAACCTTCTCACAATTTGGTGCTCTCGTTCCTTTCCTCACCTTCCGATGGCAGAGCATACAAGATCGAAGGATAACCAGCATTTTTATCAAGATCTGCAGACCACCTTACAGACGGACAAGGAGGCCACCACACGGGAAATCACAGATCTATGTAATGATCTGTATGTTAAAGAAGCCCTCCTCATTCAGCAAATCGTCGACACACGCAACGAATCTACGGACAAGATCGACGTATTATGTCATGACATGATGGATCAGTTCAAGAACGTCCAGCAGACGCTTGACCAGTTATGTTTGCGGCCAATTTACACCGAAACGGGTCAATCTTCTACCCCCAACGGAGTTCTTGGTCCTGCACCAAACGCGGCGCACACCCAGGTCGTCTCGTTCCCTTCATCTCCCGATTTTAAATTTCAATGCCCTCGCTTTAACGAGGGGGATCCTACTGATTGACTATACAATTGGCACCTTTATTTTCAATTTCATAACACAAACCCTCGCGATTACCTCCTAATTGCTGCATGCCATCTTGATCGGCCAGCATCTAGGTGCTACCAGACCACAATGCGAGACCAACCGACTATTACATTCCAATCATTTGTAGAGGCCCTAACAAAACGATTTGGCCCATCTTCTTATTACGACCCAGCTGAAAAAATAGTAAAGCTATAACAAACAACAACTGTTTTAGATTACAAAACTCAATTTGAAGAATTTTTAACACGCACTCCAGGACTCTCTAGTTCTTTTATTACTAACATTTTTCTTTCTGGTCTTAAATCGAGTATCAGAGGAGTCGTTAAAATGCAACGCCCACCCGACCTTCACACCGCTTTTGCGTTAGCCCGGATGGTCGAAGATCAAGAAATGGAAACTACCAAAGCATTGCCATCTTTACCCTGTTTGGACTATCATAAGACTTTACCAATAAATGAACCCACTGTTACGCATCATGTACCCCGTTTATAATGGCATCCACCGAGCCCACCCATCACAAATACCCAACCAAAACAACCTTTTCAACAAAACTATCCTATCCGACGACTATCCGCCACAGAACAACAACGTCGCCGTGATTTAGGATTATGTTACAATTGTAATGACAAGTATAGTTTTGGTCACAAGTGTAAGGGTTCAGGAACCCTGCTCTACTTCCAGGGTTCGGATGAACCGAACGATCATGAGGATACCAAAGATGAACCAGTACAGGAAGCAGTAGATAATAACGGGTCTGTGTGTTTTTATGCACTCACTGGCGAACCGCCCGGCCATTGCCTTCGGGTGACCTCGTACATACTTAATCAACCCTTGGAGACACTTATTGATAGTGGAAGTTCCCATGATTTTATTTCCGACCGCATGGCCAAATTCTTACACCTTACAATTTTAGCCATTCAACCATTCCAGGTTTGTATGGGTAAGGGATGTTAGTCACATGCCAAGGCAAGTGCAATGATGTCAGCTTGCTCATACAAACTAATACATATATTTATCTTTATATGTTCTTCCTCTTCATGGCGCAGATCACGTACTAGGAGTACGATGGCTAAGGTCCTTAGGCCCAGTAACCACCGACTACTCTACTCTTACGATTTCTTATGCAACCGACCATGGTCCAGTAAAGTTACATGGACAACTGACATCCCCGAAAAAATCAGTTTCATCATCGCAAGTGTCAAGACTCATGTCACTTCAGGCCTCGGCATTATGTGTCCTGACATCAGAACTTCCGCCACCCAAGAACAACGATATGGAATTCAAAATGCATCAAACATTACCCATTCGTTTTCAAACACTTTTACGTTCTTTTAAAAACCTATTTCAAGAGCCCGCCACACTTCCACCATGTCGAGAAATAGACCGTACCATACCTCTTTTACCAAACCAAAACCCGGTTAATGTTCGCCCTTATAGGTACCCCCATTTTCAGAAAAATAAAATATAGCGATTAATCTTGGAAATGTTAAAGGCCTTTCATATCCGACCAAACACGTCTAGTTTTAGTTCACCCGTAATTTTAGTAAAGAAAAAGATGGGACATGGAGATTTTGTGTTGACTACCGTATTCTAAATAATATAACCATTAAGGACCGTTTTCCCATACCCACCATAGATGAGTTATTGGACGAACTTTTTCTTGCAAGATACTTTTCGAAACTGGACTTACGCTCTGGTTACCACCAAATACGTATGAAGGAGGCAGATATTCACAAAACAACATTTAGAACTCACCATGGACATTACGAGTTTACTGTCATGCCCTTTGGTCTTACGAATGCTCCATCCATATTCTATGCGTTAATGAATACGATTTTCCAACCATACTTACAAAAATTTATTGTTGTATTCTTTGACGATATTCTTATTTTCAGCACCACTGAAGACGACCATTTTCACATTTAGCCACAGTTCTGCAAATCTTAGACACTAATGTACTACAGGTTAAACATTCAAAGTGTTTTTTCCTTAAAAATGAAATTGAATTTTTAGGCCACAATATATCTAATGGCACGGTCTACCCAACTAATACCAACATAGAAGTGATCGACACCACTCCACACCAATAACACAAAAAGATGTTTGAGCTTTTTTGGGATTAGCCGGATTCTATAGAAAATTCATCAAGGATTTTTTGATTATCGCAGCCCCTTTGACTGATTTATTAAAAAAAACAATTTTTACTTGAAATAATGAGACTCAATTAGCTTTTGACACACTTAAAGAAATGTTAATTTTTAAACCAATCCTCCACCTACCCAATTTTGGAGAACCTTTCCAAATAGAAACGGATGCCTCTGGTATTGGGATAGGGGCAGTTCTGTTACAAGCTAAGAGACTCATAGCATACTTTAGCAGAAAATTGACTCCACTTATGCAAAAGAAGAGTACTTACGTACGAGAAATGTACGCTGTTACTACGGCAGTTGCAAAATGGAGGCAATACTTACTAGGGCACCCATTTCAAATTCTTACTGATCATAAGAGCCTGCATAATTTACTCACGCAAGATTTGCACACGCCGGAGCAACAATTATTCCTAGCCAAATTAATAGGATACGATTATACAATTAAGTATAAACCCGGCAAAACGAATGTTATAGCGGATGCCCTCTCTAAGTCCTGTGTAGATCATCAAAACACACCCAACGACAATATAATCAATCAAATTCCAGCATCACAGATTTTCACATTATCCATCACACAAGCCACATCCACACTGCTGGAAGGTTTAGAACAAGCATATGCCGAGGACACCTTTACCCAACAACTATTAAAAGACCTTATAAACAATCCCTCTACTCGACCCCTCTGGAGTCAAAAAGGAGGTAATGTGTTTTATAAGCATAGGTTATTCATTCCACAGAATTCCGCAATCATTAATAAAATAATCACAAACTCACATGATAGCATTTACGGAGGAAATTCAGGAATTAAAGCAACCCTGCACAGAATACAGTCCCAGTTCCACTGGAATTACATGAAAAGAGATAGTAGCATACATCAGCCACTGTGATATGTGTCAGAAGGCTAAACCCTCCAACCATTCACCATATGTGTTGCTACAACCACTACCGGTTCCAACCTTTATTTGGTCAGATCTGACAATGGACTTTATTACGCACCTACCTAAATCCAATAACTATTCGAATATCATGGTAGTCATCGATCGACTAACACGAGCCGCCCATTTTGCTCCCCTGATTTCCCCAATCACCCCACCATCGGCGGCTAATGTCTTTTGTGAAACAGTTGGAAAATTGCATGGTATGCCTACGACTATCGTATCAGACCGTGACTCCACATTTCTGAGCAAATTTTGGACCAACTTGTTTGCATTACAAGGGACTACATTACATTACAGTTCAGCATACCATCCGCAAACGGATGGGCTGTCTGAACGCACTAATAGATGCCTACAACAATTTTTACGAATATATACACATGAACAATCGAAGAAGTGGTCTCACTATTTAAGCTATGCTGAATTTCATTTCAATACTTCGCTTAACACCTCGACGGCGTGTCCCCTTTTGAGTCCATGTACGACCGACCGCCCTCTAGGCTTTTAACTTACTGTGAAGGGAGTACGAGGATTGAAGCGGTGGAGCTGACTTTGCGCATCAGGGAGAAAATATTACAGCAGCTAAGGGAAAATCTGCAACGCTCCCAGCAACGAATGAAGATGTATGCTGACGACAAACGGACAGACAAAAGGTTCCAGGAAAAAGACTGGGTACTATTGAAGTTGCATCCATACCGGCAACTTACACTCCACAGAATGCAGTGCAGGAAACTGGCTCTCCACTATTACGGACCCTTCCAGGTGGTGGAAGTCATGGGAGAAGCCGCATACAGACTACAGTTACCAGAAGGATGCAAAATACACCTCGTATTTCACGTTTCCTACTCAAAACCTACCAACAAAAAGAGAACATACACATTACGCCCCTTCCAGCGAGCAGCTACAACAATATGCCCATACACATGTCGTTAGCCGTCGTCAATTTGAGACATGTTGTCAGGGACAACAAGAAAATACCTCAAGGGCTGGTCCAGTGGAAGGATCTTCCACCCAAAGATAGCTGGTGTTATTTTATAGGCCAAAAAGAAATACTGCCATAAACTATTTTTTAAGCCTTAACAGCCGACCATAACTGCATCCGGGCCCACCTCTCTGCAAAAAAATCAGAAAGGGGACTATTCTGGGAATGATTAACAAAATTGGACAATTCTTATACTTTAGTTATTAAATGGGGCTATATTGAAAATTTATCCTATTATTATCCCAATATCGATCATTAGTTATCTGTCTCTATTTTGTGAATATTTATATAAACATTAATTATGCCTTTAATAAAATTTAACATAGTAAACATATAATATTGAGCAATATCTATGATTCTATATGAGGAAATTAAAATAAGAAGAAGCAGATAAACACATGATCAATAAATCAATACATACGTGCGGTTCATTTTTTGCTGACGTACGTTATGCGTATTTGTTTAATCAAATTTTCATTTTTATTCTTTTAAACAACTATCAGTAGCCATATTTTATCTTGATAAAACCAATATTTTTTATATGAATAAAAAAATATTTGATTATAATGAATGTGATGGAGCTTTTGAAATAAGAGGCATGACTGAATGAGATGGAGCTTTTGAAATCTAATAAAATAGCATGTCTTATTAATCTCTTTTAATAATAATTTTTTTGAAAAAAAAATAACATTGCTCATCCCTAGAGAATGTCTAGGCACAATAAGATGTGTTTTCATTGGCTCCTTCTATAATGAACCGGTTCATGAGTTCCCTTTCAAACACCTAAATTGTTTTGATCATGCTTTCTTTTCTAATATATATAGACATAAGTTGGTCTGTCATCATCGTGTTTTCAAATTGTTCCCGAATATGTAATTATCCCACATACTTTTTGCATACTCATAAGATGCATGCGTTTTGTTGGGAAAGTGAGCGAACAATCCTGACCGGTGCACCTGTTGCAAATTTGAGCGAGCACATGTGCGACCGCGTTCAGCGGTATGCAAGCGGAAACACAATACAATACAAAAAAAAGCAACAAAAGCTCAGAAAAGCACACAGGGATTTTAACGTGGAAAATCCAAATCGAGTGAAAAACCACGAGACGATCGGAGTCCAACCCGAAAAAGCTGCCACTAAAATGTATGAAACAATAGACGACTACAAGGCTTTCCCTCCTCGATCTTTATAGGATTTTCACCAGCTTCACACTACACAATACAATAATAGCAACAGAAAAACTGCAAGTTACCGACAGCGGCGGATGAGACGAATTACACAAATCCTCTCCAAGATGCCTCTTCGAATCCTTGCCAATATCTGCTTCAGATCCAATCCGTGTAGGCGAAGTACTTCTTGTCAACGTCGTACAATGACGTCTGAAAGCTCTCCCAAACTAAGACGATTGTCGCAAAGACCTCTCTAGATCTTTCAATACTTGAGTTTGGAGAGAAATGAATGTCTTACCCTCCTCCTTCATCCCTATTTATAAGTCCAAAATTAAGGAGATAGGTGCGGTAGATGACATGTGGATGAAGCTTCCATGAAGATTCCCTCGGTCAAAAACACATATCATTTGACATGAAGTTTCCTTTGGACAATTTTTAGAAACTTCTTTAAGGGCACATGTTGAATTCCAGGTCAAAGATGGTAATTTTTCATACATGTCACGAAACACATGCTTGAAAAACATGATCAAAGTTGGCTAGCCTCTTTCACACTTAGGAGAAAATTATTTAACACGTTTAGGGTTGGCATCACGGCGCGATTCATTCCCAGTATCATTTGAAAATTTAAAGAAGGATTGAAGAAGAACACAGCATCTCGTATGACTGGGATTGATCAGATGCTTTTCAATTGGCCGGGATCAAATTTATGGGTCCAATTAAAATGCTTGAAATTGATTTTTATTTATCAAATTGTGTCAAATATTGTGTGTGTATATATCTATATATATTTAAAAAATAATAAATAATAACCGATTTTGTCCCTACACGGCTAGTTTTGAAGCTAACGCCGGCATCATCCATTTCTAATGCTGGAAACATATATGGGGTGGGACCCGCACCGTCCGTTGATTTTCTTATTATTGTTATTATTATATATATTAATTTGTCATATTTGAAAAGTATTAACAACTTCTAGAACGTATCTACAGTCAAATCATTACTCACTGAAAAAGCAAGTGAATATATTCATTCCTTGAAGATAGGCTGCACCATTAATTACACCTCCCTTCTTTAAGACTTTATTATTGTCTTCAATTCGTCATATATTATTTTTATATTATATAATAGCGTACAAGATATTTGCGCATCTGATTCAATCCATTTTGAATATTAAAATAAAAATATAATGGAGCGAATCTATGTATAGTCTATACTACAGACGGGCAATTCAAGATGGGATTAATTAAGCCCGTTGCCTGCAATTTCAGCTTCAAGGAAATGGATAAGCAACCTAAGACTATGTAGGTTTCAACAAATTAATTAAGCAATCTAGCTGGAATTCATATAGCAATGGATAAGCAATTTTATTGGTTTCATCTCTCGGGATGCAAATAACGCACAAAAGAAGACACCCCAGCGGTCTTGCAATTAGTATTATTAGTGTGTTATGTTGTGCTTTACTTTGCGTCTGTATCACAGATTGTCAAGCGCTGGAGCAAATATTAATTTACAGATGCTCTCTGATCAAACTTACATGCTATCTAACCCAAGTGTGAATTAGATATTTAGGCTCCGTTTGGGGGATTTATTTTCACCGGTCAAGCGGTTACGATCGCATGAATCAGATCATAATTAAGGTCCGATTCGTGCGGTCGTAACCGCTTGACCGGTGAAAATAAGTCCTCCCAAACGGAGCCTTAGTCAGATGATGAGTTTTTCGTGTTGTTTTCTGGATCTCTTCTTTGTAATAAAGTCTGGATGCCTTTCTTTTACCTTTACTTTTTAATGTCAACAAAGTAATATGTTATCATGTGACATTTATTCCCCTTCGATCGGAATATTTTAATTTTGTGCCGTGCGTAGCAAATTTTTGGGCACTATGTGACTTTTTTGTTTTGGCGCCTATTTGTTAATCAACATGTGCCAACATTTTCAAGTTTCCCGTGAAAGATGATTTTGACATAATTAATTTCAATGATTAAAATGTTCTATACATGAACTGTTTTAATTTTGATTAGTAGAGTAATGATATTTTATGCATATTAATTACAATGAAGCATGGACATTCTTTTCATGAAATTAGTTCCAAAATTTTGAGTATTTTTTGAAATAAGTCTTTAAAATTAACTTATTTAACTGTTTTAATTTTGATTAGTAGGTTAGTTTGCATCTCTTGATGCCAAGTATTTTTTTTTTTATTATTTAAAAAACTTTGAAAAAAGCACAACTTTAAACACGTACATGATTATTCGTCGACAAAGAAAATTTGCAAAATAATTCACATCAAAAAACATAATAATTTTAAGTGGTGATCCAAGTGCATAATATATTAAAAAGGAGGCGTGGAGCGAGAATTTGTGGCTCTTAAATTAATTATCACATTAATTGAGACATGTGAATTACAATTTGAACACGGCATGCGTACATGTTCTCTAAATTGCGAGTACTTAGACAACAAAGCGCATGTGTAAATATTGTGTATGAAGATAGATGTTCAAAATGGTGACGCCATTTAATTATACTGACAGAAAGAGGGGATGGAGTGCTGTCATGGATGTCATGGTAAACTGTGGGTGTCCAATGGTTTGTATGTATATTCACACGCATCTCAAACTGTTTTGAAATGCATGTGTACAAATATTCAAGCGAGTCGTTGAATACTCACATTTTAAAGTAAAGCCCGACATTGACTAAATTATATTTTTAATTATACATTACAATCGTGAATAGGAATTTGATCTCCATTTTCAACCCCACTAATTATCAAAATATGACATTTTTGTCAAATTCTTAGCCACTGATTTTTTTCATTCAGTTGTGCGAGTCACACCCAGTCGGCCGCAGCCACGCGGTCCCACGGCCGCATGCATCATGCACATGGCCGGCCGCCCACGTGCATGGTTCCTTCCTTTTGGGATTTTTCATTAAAAATTCTTAGCCACTGTTAGGATTGTTTGATCTTCGACCGGTGTCAATAGGCCGGAGTTGTCCAACAGCAAAATATATTAATACGTGTATGTAAATAAGTACACATTTTTAGAATCCATGCCTAAAATTTTCATTAATTTCATTTCATTTATTTTTTATGCATCATCGAAAGACAACTCAATCAGAATATTTAACCTTATAAGATAATTATTATTCATAAAGATAATTATCATTCATAATACAATAGATCATTTACTTCATTCATTAATATGATTTACATGATCCGTAGGAGCAAAATATTAACACTGAATATATAATTGATTAGGATACGTCCAAATGTTACGTGCAAGTTATTAACATAAAGCAAGTCATGTACATTTATTTATGTTGAAGTAGTCAGCTTCACAGCATCTATAAATCGTGTGTGTGTGTGTGTGTATATAATATAAATTGATGGAGAAATTCAAATTTGTGAAAAGTAAATTTTAGTAAATTAATTTGAAAGTCTCAGTGGAGAGTTTGTTGACAGCCAGCACTATTAATTATATATATACCCACTGAACACCTCAAATTGTGATGACAGAATATTTGGCTAATCATCTAATGATGAGACAATATTCTTCCATATATATATTTGCTATTTAATATGACTGGATCAAATATTATGCTTAATTATCCGAATCATTATTATATTATTTTATTAATTGTTCCAGTATTTATATTTATTATATATAAGCACTGACTACATCTTAACTAAGTGATTAATTTCATCATTAATTTACTTCATGAGACTCTTTAAATCAAGGGTATATAAACACTTTGCCATTTATGGCTAGTGGAAGGGGTGATTAAAATAGAGTGTTGTTATAGGCACACAAAATGTGGTTATAGGTACACCAAAAAAATCGGTGTTAACAACTTAAAACCTAATTTCCTTTATCAATACCCGCACCACGGCTTTTTTTCTTTTCGTGAACTGCAGCCGCCCGCATCCTCCTCTTCCCCCGCTCGCAGTTGCCCGAAGACCCACGCCGGCTGCCTATTTCGCGGGAAATTGCAGGAGGCCAGTCGGCTTCTCTCCCAGCACAACCCGCTACCGGCGTCTTCCTCGTTTTCGCGTTCTGCGGCCGCCCGAACCCTTCTTCCTCCCTCTCTCGCCGAAGCCCTAATCCGCACCGTCTGCTGCCTATTTCGCCGGAAAAATCAGAGAGATTACCTGTAAGAGTTCAAAATCTTCTCTCGTGTATCTTTTTTAGGATTTAAGGCTCTCCATGTGGTTAGGATTTCTAACTTTGGGCGGATTTTTTCTCTAGATTTTTGTTTCTTCTCCAATCCAAAGGTGCTTCTCTTCTATTCGACTTAGCCAGCATTTATCTAGGTATAATGTTCATGTTATATTTGTACCTCCTTTTTTCGATTGTAGAACATTTTTTTGGTTTTAGGGTTGTAAATTTGTGATCACTTTGATTATGTTATGTTGTTTTTCAATTTTTTTTTGTTTTTTTAGATTAAAATGAATGTGGAGAATGCAATGTCGGGAGTTGAGCACAAATGTAGAACGATCTCAGTAGATGTCGGGGTTCACTTTGTGACAGATACAATTTTTCCTAGCAAAGAAGACCTAGTTAAGTGGGCTCGTAATGTTGCTAAACAAGTTGGATTTGTTGTTATTATACATAGAGAGATAAGCTTGATGGAAGACCTAAACCAAGGGTTTTTCTAGGTTATGATAGAGGTGGTTCTCAACGTGATAATCAACATTCAAAGGGTCGTGAGAAAAAAATAAATGAAAAACAAGTTCCAAAATGTGTCAATGCCCTTTTCCTTACTTGGCCAAAAAATTCTTGTGCGGATGAATGGAAAGTTGAGGTCAAATGTGGTGCGCATAATCATGAATTTGTACATCTTGAGGCATACAATTACCATGCAAGGCTAAATAAAAATGAGCAAAAGATTGTTGAGAAAATGTATGCTTCGGCGTAAAGCCTAAAAAAAATCTGTCCACCTTAAAAAAGAGAAATCTAACAAATTCTTCTGTGAAGAGAACTATTTACAATGAGAAGAATAAGTTGTACAAAAAAGAGTTGCAAGGTGGAACCCCTATTCAGTTCTTATATAAGTGTATTAGAGATGCAAAGTACATTAGTTATATCTATTTCAACCATGTTACTAATAATTTGGATAACTTATTTTTTGCACATCCTACTTCCATTCAGCTCAGCAATATATTTCGGATGTTTTTATCATGGATTGCACTTATAAGACGAATCGTATGGATTACCTTTACTGTCCATTGTTGATTTGACATCTATCAATATGACATTCTTTTCATCATTTGCTTTTCTATCAAATGAAACTGAAGGTAGCTATAAATGAGCTTTGGATTATTTTAAAAGTACAATGGACGCAACTTATTTGCCCAATGTAATGGTGGTTGACAGGGAAGTCGGCTTAATGAATGCCATAAAGTAACGTTTTCTCAAACAAGAATTTTATTATGTCAGGTGCACATTAGCCGCAATATTTTAGCACATTGCAAGAAGTTTTTTAAGGATGGTAAGGAATGTGAAGTGTTTTTAAAAGAATGGCAAACATTGGTGAACTCACCAACTATTAGTGATTACAACATGCATTTGAATGTTATGTTAGCTAAGTACTCATAAAAATATCCTAACGTTGTAAATTATGTGATGACAACTTGGATAGAAACCATATAGAGAGTACTTTATCTCAGCTTGGATTGACAACTTATTGCATTTTGGAAACTCAACCACCAACCGCGTGGAAAGCGGACATAGCCACCTTAAGAGGTTTTTAGAAGTATCTGTTTGTAATTTAACCTCTATTTGGAAAACATTTGATCAAATGCTTAATCTACAACACACTGAGATTAAGCGTTCTTTTGGGCAAAGTTTGATACAAGTAAACACCGGTTTTAGAGGACCACTATATACAGATTTGATTGGTTTTGTTTCGATTGCGGCATTAGACATAATAAATAAGGAAGAAGAAATGGTGAAGAGCGGTCATCCGACATCTGCAGAATGTTGACACAATTTAAGGTATACAATGAGCTTGCCTTGTTCTCATGAATTAGTGATTTATATGAATCAATCTGCTGCATTTCTATTATGGATGATGCATAAACATTGGAGGCAACTAACCTTGAAAGCTACAACAATCTGGTGCAACTTAAGTAAAAGAGGAGAATGACTCATTGAATGTAATAGAAGTTGTGTTGGATGGTTTACTAAAGCAATACAATAGTATACCTGATGCTCAACAAAATGAGAAGAAACGAAAGTTGCATGAGATAATGGAACTTACCACAACTCAAACAAAAGAACCATCGGTATCCTTTAGATTAAAAGGAAGGCCACATGGAAGTTATAAAAAATATGACGGAATACAAATCTACAAAAAGAGAGCTTTCTTTGTTTGAACATGTCTTTAAAAAGGAACAAAACCTCCCCCCAAAAGCAAAGAAGTTGATTTTAAGAAGAAGTGTGAGTACAAGTAAGTTTCTTGAATGCATCCGTAAGGAAATGCCTTCATATATATCTACTCATATAACAGATGCAGTAAATGTAGTTGGTGATGGACATTATGACTATCGAGTGGTGAGCAATGCACTACATATGAGTGATAATTGGTTTCAAGTGCGAATGGACTTAACAGAAGAGATGAAAAGTCATGAAATTCAATACAACAATCAATTTGGAAATGTGAGACGTGCATAACTATTGCTATCTTTGGATTGTACTTCGGTGCCAGCTCCATTGGACAAATGAATGATAATGCCGGACATGGGATTGGTGATTGCATCATGTTATAATGTGGCGGTAGTTCATTACTCAAAATTTCAGACTTTCACATTCCTACCTTTACACACTGCCCCTCCAACAAGCCGGAAGATTATCTTTATTGGATTTGTCAATAATAACCACTACATTCGCTTGTTGATGCACGATGGTTGCCCGCTACGCCGGTGATCTCTATGTGGACGAGATATCATGATTCAGTAGCAGATGAGTGAGACTTTAATTACATCTCAAGCGATAGAGTTCTCCATGACAAGAAATAAGATGAAAAAATAATTAATTTGGTGGATCTTGATATGAGGTAAACTTTTTATTATCAAACATTCTTATTAACACCTAAGTTTTATTATAATACAAATATAAAAGTTTTTGTGCAGATATTTGGAGTATCACATTTACATTTGAATGTTCATCGCAAAAGAAGTAAAAATAGGTAAAAATATAACATTGTATCTCTTATTTTTATGTCACGGCATTCATACTGTTGCAAACTAACTCGATTCCCGGTCGGGCCTGATTTGTTCGAACCGTCTTAGCTCACGAGGTGGTCGAGTGCGCACACAGTCAATGAAACTAGAAAATTGAACAAGATGTGATGACGTGGAAAAATCCCTTAAATGGGTAAGAAAACCACGTGACCGGGTCTGCGCCGATCAAATTCCAGTAGATTCTGGTGATTACATTGTGTTGGAGAATCAGGGCGACAGGCCGCTCCCGTTACAGCTTGGGGGGAGAGAGAGACTACGACTCTCGACAGGCAACAGGCTGCGCCGCGGGAGTAGCTTGGACGCTGGAATGCGTGGGATGGTCTCGGTGCTCTAGCTCTTCTGGTTGCATTCACTTGCTGGCTGCGGTCGCCTTCCTCCTTTGGCTCTTGCGGGGACTTGGGCGTTTTCCTGCTGGCTATGCGGTGGTGGAGCGCTGGAGTCCGTGGGCGGCCGCTGGTGGTTCACAGCGACTCGAGACCGACGCGGGGAGGAGGTAAGAGAGCTCTCACCTGAAGAAGAAGAAGAAAGCTCTGGGCATCCAAAAGTTGAAGAATGAAGAGCCCCTAGGGTCCTTTTATAGCCTCTAGGGGAGGATCATGGCGCGCCCCACCACTAAAGTGGTGGGTTAGTGGGTGGTTACCTCTTAATCGAACGGTGAGGAGAGCCTCCCCTTGATCGGATGGCGGGGAGGCCGTCCACGGCGATGGGCCGTCACGGTGGCTGCGGTGGCCGGTCGGGCAGCCTACGGCGGCGGCACCGGGGGCGGCCGCGGCTAGGCCGGCGGCCTGCCACGGCTTGGCCGGCGGCCTGCCGCGGCTTGGCCGGCCGCCTGCCGTGGCCGGGCCGGCGGCGGCTAGGCGGCCGAACGGGCGGTCGGCATCAGGAGTGGCCGGTCTAGCAGTCGGCTGCGGCGGCCTGCCGAGGGCCGGCCGGTCGGCGGCCCGCCGTGGCTAAGACGACGTCTTGGCCTCCGGCCTGCCGCGGCCAGGCCGGCGGCGGCTCGGGGGCTGGCCGAGCGGTCGGCCGCGGGAGCGGTCGGCCGGCTGCAGCGGCTTGCCGAGGGTCGACCGTGGCCAGGCCGGTGGACCGCCGTGGCTAGGCCGGCGGCCTGCCGTGGCCGGGACGCCAGCTGCTAGGCGGCCGGCCGCGCCGCCCTCCCGGCGAGGCCGACGGCAGGCCGGTCGCCGGCGGCGGTTAGGCCGCCCGGTTGGCGGTTTTCCTCCATGGGGTGAGTGGCGGGCCCCACCCCCATGATTTCCTCCTCATGAGAGTTCATGGAGGGGGTGGCCACCCATGACCCATTTTGGGAGAGATCAAGAGGGGGCTTCTCTCCTATAAATGAAGGTGAAACCCATCACATACTAAAATTGTTATGTAAATTTAATATATGCAGGTCGAGACGATTGAAAAGAAATTGAGCTCAAGTTTTTTGAAAAATTGATGTGAAATGCTACCATAGTGGTTGTTTAAGAGTTGGCTAACTCATTTTGTCTAATGAACTGTTACGAATCTTATGTTTGTTAACTTAATTTTTGTCCGAACAACTGCTACAAATTTCTTGTATTTTTTGGTCTTGAAATTTCCAATATTACTAGATAATGATATGATTATAAAAGCTCAAAAGCATGGTGGGTGCCCACTAGGTGGTTTTGTAATTTAAATTGCACTCATTTTAAACATCTGTTTTTGGTGTGGAATTATATGTTTGGTGTGCAAATATCTAAATTGAGTTGCATTTATATTTTGGTTACATATAACTAAAATATGTGTGCCTATAACAACACACTTAAAATAACATATTGCTAGCTAGGCATGATGAAACTCCCTTTATAAGAAGGAATAATATTTCGTGCGTCTAGCGTTTCATAAAGTGAGAACGGGTGAAATCCAATTTGTTTATTTTTTTGATCGAACGGTTGCTAAAAAATAAGAAAAAAACAATGCAGTGCACAGTTTACAAAGATTCATCGAACGGCTCCTGTGCTACCCGTGCTCCTTCCTCTGGGAGCGGGCAGCACAGGAAAAAATATTATATAAGAAGGGAGAGATATGATTCCTACACATACATATACATACATACATACATACATACATACATACATACATAGGGTCACATTACATATGGGCATCCCATCCCGGATCTCCAAGACAATATTATATTAGGTATGCATTTGCTGCCATATTCATCAAACTATAAGTCACATTATAATTTATAAATGCATATGGCAATATTTGCAAGAGCCATGCTTTCATACGGCAATTAACTTAGATAAAATTAAATAGGTTTGATTTGGCCAAGAAATTATTTTAAATTTTAAATTATTTATCAAGCTGAATTACCAAAATAATTTTAATATTATGTTGTAAGCAAATTTTGTACTTACTAATTAATAGCTTTCCTATAATGCACAAAATATATTTAGAGAAAATATGCATTTGGATAAATATAAATTTTGATACATTAAATTGTCATTATGTGATGCACTTAAATTCATAAATTGGTCAAGTTCTTTAATATGTGAGGAGTCCAACGGTCTTCATACTTATCTTAAGAAAAATCATTGTTATGAGTGCGGCTAATTAAATCATTTCCCACTTCATTTTGGATTAAACATACATATTATATATATATTATATATATATATATATATATATATATATATATATAATATATATATATATATATATATACCTTATATATATATATATTATATATATATATAATATTATATATATATATATATATATATATATATATCAATAAATTGCGCCCCAATTTAATTCATTTATTTTAAAGCCTTAAAATATCAATATCAATATCTATATCTATCCTACTATATTAGAAGGAAAAATATTCATTCATTAAATATTTATTTTCAATTTTACTCATCTTTATTTAAACAAAATTCTACTTTTTAATAGTATATGTGTATCTAGTTTTATTTTAAAAAATGTGTTTCATATATTTATAAAGTCTCTACATATAATAAAAAATTTCTCTCTTTGTCGCTCGCAAGCCCTGTGCACACGGTAAAGTCCGGGCGGAGTATAACTCTCAGAGGTTTGCGAGCGGCAGGAGCACCATCACGTCGGGCAATGCCACTCGTACTATATTAAAAGGAGAAAACATCCTTTCGTTCAACATTTGCTTTCACATTTTACGCCCTCTTTCTATTTTTTTTTTCAATTTAAAAATTTATGTGTTTTTTTTTTATTTTTAAAAATGTGCTCTAATATAAGCAAAATCCTCAACCTACAATAAAAAATGTGCCCGCCCTACCCCTCGCAAACTCATGTACATGCTGCAAAAATGAGCGACGAGCGTAGTACAGCACTGAGGGGTTTGCGAGCTGCGGGAGTGTCGTCGCGTCGCGACAATGTCGTAGTCGGAATAATGTCGTGTGGGGCACAGGCCCTCCGTGCTCTATCACAGTTGAGGTACTGTCGCAGTTGGTCGTATAGGCGGAGCCCAGTGTATGTCACTCGTAGATATACATACCAAATGTTTTTGGGGTAGTTATCGGAGATATTTTGTAAATGTGCGAGTGTTATATTATAATTGTTGTGAGTTGCCCGGTTTAACTCCGGTCCGGAGAATTGAACCGCCTTAGTTCTGAGTCAGATCGAACGCGCAAATTGTGAAGTGAAAGTCAAGCAGTCATGACATAAGACTTTTTTAATGTAGAATATCCGGAATGGCGGAAAACAACGTGGTCGGATCTGTATTGGACCAAAATTCACTATTTTGCTTGAGCATACAAGTAATTGGAGTTATTCGGAGGGTGAATGACCATCTCTCCGTTACAAGCTTTGAGTACAAAAAAGGAGAAAAAGCCAAGTCCATCAAGCTTCCACGATGCGTCCCTGAGAACTTACGCAAGAGTGTTCTCTTATTTCTTCCCCCGGCTCACTAAAGCGTCCACGTGAGGGTTGAGTGGACTAGAGAGGGTGCGAAGCAAATCCTGAGCAAAAGAACAATCTAAGTCCCACGTTTTTGCCAAAAAACCTCAAAGCTTTCTCTAGTCTTAGAGTTGTTTGTCCTCAAATGAAGGCATGAGAACCTTTTTATAGCTTTTTGGAGGGATATGCTGGTACTTGCGTCTGTCTGAGTCTTGAGTTGGCGAATGACATTGCTCTATTTCGTCACTTGGACCACCAAGTTTCATGAAATAACGGACATGCCCCCCATGGGGTTCAGGCGGCACGGGCAAGCTGCCCGATCACGACGACGTCTGGGGACGGCGCCCGGAAGCGGCCGCCTTCGCGGGAGCGCACACACTGGGTGGCACGCGTTGGCGGGCTGATTGCGTTCCGTTGCACGTGTGCGAGCCATGCGTGGTGCCCTTATGCACTAGCCGCGTGCGGTTTCCATGTGCGCTTAGCTTCGTCCTCCCTTTCGGAGTGACTTTGGACTCTTCGACCAGGCACGAGTCGCTTGGTCAGGTTGCATTGCTTAAGTGTTTTGGTCAGAGTCCTACCAGTTTGACTCGAAAATCTTTAGTGAGAACCCATCAATAAGCTTCATTTCTTCAAAGGTTTAGGGAATTCAGAAATTTGAAAAATACTCACTTTCTATAAATGTCTCTGCTCTTAGGCTCCGTTTGGGAGGACTTATTTTCACCGGTCAAGCGGCCACAACCGCATGAATCATATCTTAATTATGCTCTGATCATGTGATTGTGACCGCTTGACCGGTGAAGATAAGTTCTCCAAACGGAACCTTAATCGAGTGAAAAACATACTGTTGTTACCTGTGAACGTAATACATCTTGGATTAAACAATGTAAATATGTCTTAATTCTGGGTTGTGATTTTATTCTTTTATTCTTTCTACTCTCATTTTGGCAACTGTCAAAACAAATGGAGAACTTTATGCATTACAAAGATGATAATTAATCACTATAGTATGTGGTAAAATTTTAAAATGGTTATAAATAAATGTGTGCACAACTTGATCGGTGAAAATAAGTCCCCTCTCAATGTATGCACCGTTTGATCGGTGAAAATAAGACCCCCTCCCCCACGCACGAAACAAAACCTTAGTTATTTAATAGCATCTTTTAGTGATACCAAGGATATTTGAGGCATACTTTATTTGGAATTGAAAGAAGAATCATTCTCTAATATAAAAGATGTTTTAAGTCTTTTTTGCCTACTTGTTTGCTTTAAAACCAAAAATAATAATTTAAAAAGAGAACTAATATTAAAATAGGGTATTGTTATTTGTACACTCTGTTTGGATATTTGACACCCAAAATGTACTAAAAATAAGCTCTTTCTTTTAAAACGCAAACCGATATTTATACTCAAATTTTTCATAACTGTCGGCCGAAACCTAGAACTCCGCACAGCTCTCGCCCCTTCTTTGCTCGCAGTGGTGATCTTCCCCGACCGAGAGTCCGGGTTCGCTTCTCTCCGTCGTGGAACTTCCTCCTTGCATCCTCCGCAATGGCGTTCGCTCCTTGCCACTTCCTCGCTCGCAGCGCTTACTCCCTCGCCGCTTTACTCTCTCTTCCTCCAGCAACGACACCCAAGAATCCAACAAGCGAGCCGTCAACTCCTTTATCCAGAACCTATTCTAGTAAGTGTTTTGTCTCCCTTATGCTGAAGAACCATAATCTCAGTTCCATGTTGTGCTTTATTTCTTATTTATTAAGTTGAGATTTCTGGCAGGTTATTTGAGATTTTTGTTAGAAAGTAGAGACAAAGAAGCGAAAAGTAGAGAACAAGCCGAATAAACTTTTGCAATAACTGAAATTTTATTATTCAAAAAAGATGTCTATTACAAAGGTATGCCCTCCTTTATATAGATGGAGGAGAGATGAGAGAAATACAATAAGAGATGTGGGACTATAATTTACTGGACAGCGGACTATAAAAAACAAACCGCACAAGCCGCGCGGTTAGACAGCAGGGCTAACCGCACGGCTACCACCAGAGAGGAAGAGAGACT